>CM012441.1:37280751-37987405 GCA_003999625.1 Oryzias javanicus
CGACATCTTCAAGCTGATTTATTAATCATGTCATCAGTCCTCTTTATAAATGAATGAATGAAGAATAATTCATCTCATCCTGTTCTGATCCTCATGGGGTCACCGGCGACTGTCGGGTGAAGGCGGGGTCAGCAGTCCGTCACCGGGCCACACCCCCATACATGTCGAGTCATCAGTTCACCCATGAACAGTTCAGATTGTGTCACAGTTTTAGGGTCACAGTTTGTAAAAAGTAAAAAAAGAAACAAAAACAGTAAAAAATAAGAAGATTTAAGCCTAAAATCACTTTATTTAGAAACTTTAAAGCATGTATTTGAGAAAACATTTAAAGTAATTCAAAGCATAAATATTCACTCACAATTTTTTTTTTACTTTGAACATAAACATGTAAAAACATGTAGTTTCTGATGATTTACATATCATCAAATAACTGAGAGAAAAGGCTGAATATGTAATTTTTCCTTGCCCCCCCCCCCCCCCATGTCCAAATTAAATCTCAAACTAAAAAAAATGAAAATGTCTTTATTTTTTGGTATTAATTGTAGTATTGAAACTAATATAAATATTATTATAAATATTTGTAATAATGATTATTTTCTGTAGTACGTGTGCAGGTGAGGTTTTCCTGGTGATTTTTGACCCTTTTGGCTTGCCGTACTGCCTTCCCCTGAACCCACACACAGACGTGCAGCGATGCTTTGATTCAGATCTTCAGAATAAATAAATCTGATCTCAGTATCCGCGTCCTCCATGACGAGTTCCAGAACAGTTTTTGAAGGAAGCTCCTCCCACACGCAGCGGGGGTATGGAGAGAAAATAGACTCACTCTGATTGGTGCATGCATAATTCTTGATTTGTGCATAACTTTGGATTTGTGTGTGCATAATTCTTGATTTGTAACTAATATAATAAATTTTTTGCAAAAGTAAAAAAATTACAAAAATTTAAAAAATACAAAATGCAATTTACACATGCACAAATCAAAATTACAACAGCCTGAAACTAATTACTCAAAATATATTTTTACAATACGCACGGATCACCTCTTACACACGCACACAGCCTAAGTTACGCACAAATCTACCGTGAGACTCTTTTCACGTCTCACAAATTCATCCGTGAGGGATGCGTTCAAGTACTACCAGAATGCTCGTTCACCATAGTTTTCTTGTGAGCCGTTTTAAACTTTGATTGTGAATAACATCCGGTAAAACTAGACATTTTCCCACTTTCTTAAAAATATATTCTCAATAATTAATATAAAAAGTCTAAATAAGCGTTTTTAAAACACTTATACTTTTGAAAATAAGAATATTTCCAGAAAAGAGGCTTCGAGCTGCAGCTGCTTCTCTGACAGCGCCTCCAGCACGAGGCTCCGTCCCGAGGGCTGGTCACCAGCCACGGGGATGGAAAGCGAGCCTTCTAAACTCTTTCAGTTCCAAGCGGGCCGGTACCGCTTGTAATCGCCGCGTTTTCCGACCAGAACTCTGTGCATGTTCTTCATAAACGGCTGCGGAAAGCGCGCTGGGGGGCGGGGGGTTCCGCGGGCGCTCTGGTCTGATCCTCCCGCGGAACCTCACGGGGGACCAGCAGCAGAACGCGGCGATTGCACCATGAGACCCTTCTAAACAACCGCCGGGCAGAGGGGCTCGATCAGCCCACCGGGCCGGTTATGGACAGATCTCAATACCGCGTTCCACCGCCGTTCTACCCCGCCCAGGATCCGCGGGGCGGGGGGATCAGACCAGAGAGACCCCACATCACCCCCGCGTTGATGAGGAGCGCTGTCAGAGCAGCCGGTGCAGCTGGAAGCCTCTTTTCTGGAAATATTCTTATTTTTAAAAGTACAAGTGCTTTAAAAGCGCATATTTAGACTTTTTATATTAATTATTGAGAATAAATTTTTAAGAAAGTGGGAAAATGTCTAGTTTTACCGGATGTTATACACAATCAAAGTTTAAAACGGCTGACAAGAAAACTATGATGAACGAGCATCCTGATAGTACTTGAACGCATCCCTCACGGACGAATTTGTGAGACGTGAAAAGAGTCTCACGGTAGATTTGTGCGTAACTTAGGCTGTGTGCGTGTGGAAGAGGTGATCCGTGCGTATTTTAAAAATATATTTTGAGTAAGTAGTTTCAGGCTGTTGTAATTTTGATTTGTGCATGTGTACATTGCATTTTGTATTTTTTTAATTTTTGTAATTTTTTTACCTTTGCAAAAAATGTATTATATTAGTTACAAATCAATAATTATGCATGCACCAATCATATATACGCACGCACATATCCTAATTTACGCACAAATCAAGAATTATGCATGCACAAATCATAGTGAGTCTATTTTCTCTCCATACTGGGGGCTTCAGGCTAACAGACTTTTGGAAAACCGTCAAGAAGAAACTTTTGAAAACAAAGACGTGATGCAGTACAGGAATTTATCGCCAACAGCATTCAGTTAGTTACATGTGTGGGTTGAACTGTGGCTAGTGATGGATATCAGTACAGATCACTACCTATCAAGCATGTTTTTGGATGGTGGGAGGAAGCCAGAGTCCCCCCCCCACATATTCACCAAGAGAACAAGCAAACTCCACACAGGAAGAACCAGCCGGGACTTGAACCAGAACCTTCTTCCTGTGAGGTCAGACGTTAACCACAGCGCCCCCACACTGCCATGAATAACAGTTTATATTTATGGTTTGAATATTTAAGATTGATATTTAAAAACTGTATAACTATAACTCAGACTCTCCTGGTTCTCCATGGAGTTTATGTACGTCTGAATTCCAGCTGAAACTCTGAACTCCATGAAACCCTTTCAGAAACGTCATGGAGAACACACACAATCACATGCACACACAATCACATGCACACACACACACACACACCGTCACCCCCCCACCATCACATAATTAACAGATAAGACAGCGGACGGTGGGATCAGGGAGGAAACTCATTTCTTCTGAGCGTTGAAGGACATCCAGACGCCGTCTTCATCTCCAGACCTCATGTCTCCACCTCCTCACTGGTCGTCTGTTATGAACCTGCTGACGCCTGGAGACCGGAGGTGAGGAGGAAACGGCTGCCAGCAGAGCTCGCCGCGCTCAGCCCAAAGCTCCAGCCTGGCTTTTGAAACATCAAACTAAGTTCTGACAGTCGGAGCTTCAAGTGGAAAACTGGAACTCTCGCAGAGTTCCTCTTGACGGGACAGAAGCTCAGAGGAACATCTGCTGCAGGGGGGACAGCAGCTGTCCTCATGCAAGGAAAACTCTCAACACTGGAGAAGAAACAGACGTGGAAGCATGGAAGAAAGAATCTGAGGCCGAGGAACAACAGCTGAACGTGTTTTCTTCTGCACTTTTCTGAAATGTTGTTTTTCTCATTCACTCATTTATTCATTCATTCATTCATTCATTTATTCATTCATTTATTCATTCATTCATTCATTCATTCGTTCATTCATTTATTCATTCATTCATTTATTCATTCATTCATTCGTTCATTCATTTATTCATTCATTCATTCATTCATTCATTTATTCATTCATTCATTCATTTATTCATTCATTTATTAATTCATTCAGTCATTCATTTATTCATTCATTTATTTATTCATTCATTCATTTATTCATTCATTCATTCATTCATTCATTCATTCATTCATTCATTTATTCATTCATTCATTCATTTCATTCATTCATTTCATTCATTCATTCATTCATTCATTCATTTATTCATTCATTTATTCATTCATTTATTCATTCATTCATTCATTCATTTATTCATTCATTCATTTATTCATTTTTTCATTTTTTCATCTATTCATTTATTCATTCATTTATTCATTCATTTATTAATTCATTCATTCATTCATTCATTCATTCATTTATTTATTTATTTGTTTATTTATTTATTTATTTATTCATTCATTTATTCATTCATTTATCTATTCAATCATTCATTTATTCATTCATTCATTCATTTACATCAGAAACAACAGAAAAACATCTGACGGTTAGGATGATGAAACAGAGAAGTTCTGCTTTTAAATTTTCCCGTTTTTCATCAACTCTTTTTTAAATGTCCATTGTCTGTTTTTCAAATATTGAATCTTGTTTTTCTTTAGGCTGATCCTGATTGGACGCCGTAGGAAAACAGCTGTTTCACACCTGTCCCCCTTCTCTGTCAGGTAACGACCTGTTCCTGGTGGCGGTCCACGAGTTGGGCCATGCGTTGGGTCTGGAACACTCCAACGACCCCAGCGCCATCATGGCTCCTTTCTACCAGTACATGGACACTCGGGACTTCCAGCTGCCTCTGGACGACCTGCAGGGCATCCAGAAGATCTACGGTGAGGAGAACTCCAAGCTGCCGCGAGTCCCGCACAAACCGATCAAAAGCATCGATCCCTTCACGTCTCGTTTGTCCAGGTGTGCCCACCGCCATGCTGGAGCCCACTCGCCCGTTACCCACGTTACCTTCTCGCCGGACGCACTCCACCTCAGAGCGCAAACACGACCGGACCTTCCGCCCCGCCCGGCCGCACGGGGACCGACCCGCGCTGCCGGGGAACGGCAAACCCAACATCTGCGACGGCGACTTCAACACCGTGGCCTTCTTCAGGCGAGAGATGTTTGTGTTCAAGGTGAGCACAGGTGCAGAAGGCGGGACGGACAGTTCATGAAGGTCAAGGAAACGGACGCTGTACGAGGGAGGGGGGAGTCAGTGCCCGTTTCCAGGGAAACGCTCATTATGGGATGTTCTTTTGGAGAGAAACACTCATGGAAGTTTATTGATCTTCTTTGTTCTGGTTTAGATGAGAGCTTGAGCGGACGCTGACGCTCAGATGTTGTTGTTGTTGTTGTTGTTGTGTGGATGTTTGCTCAAACACACAAACATCAGTACGACGATGCTCTTCAGTGATCCTGACCTTTGACCCCGTTCTCTCCCAGGACCGCTGGTTCTGGCGTCTGAGGAACAACAAGGTGCAGGAAGGCTATCCCATGCAGATCGATCAGTTCTGGAAGGGGCTGCCGCCTCGCATCGACGCCGCCTACGAGAGATCTGACGGGAAGTTTGTCTTCTTCAAAGGTAAACATCTCGTCTCTGAAAGAACCGCAGCTCAGAAGTAGATTCTAGAGGCTCTAGATCTGCTGACTCTCTAATCCAGGGGTCACCAACGTGGTGCCCATGGGCACCAGGTAGCCCTCAAGGACCCCACAAGGTGCCCTCTGGTCTCTTCTGAAAATAACACAACTCACGTGAGCTGCATCTAAAATAAAATTTTATTTTGTTGCTATTTTTTAAAATTACACTTGCATTTACATGGATTTAAACATTAAGACGCCTTAAAAATATGTTGATGATATATGAACTTTAGATACATTTAGGTGACCTCTGACCTACGCCAGTTCAAAGATCATTCATTTTGTTAAAAATGCGGAAGATTTGGTCATTAGTTCAAAATGTGACACGATTTGTTTAAAAATATGTAAGTTGATTTTTTTTAACATTATATAATTGATGAACAAGGTTCAACATGGTGAAAATGAGACATTTTCCCCATGAAATAAAGTAATTTAAGTGATCATCTGAAAATGTAACAATTACTGAGATTAATTAAGTGCTGAATATTGATATCTATTTCCTAGCTTACTGTCATTGTTAATAATTATGGTGAGAAATCAGTGTCTTCACAGAAATGAGGAGTATCATTTTTATTCTTAATAATGTATAATTTACTATAACTAAGCAGAATTTGTTATTTCAAAGTGGTAGCCCTTTGTATGATTCAGTACCCATGAATTAGCCCTCAGGTTCAAAAAGGTTGGTGATCCCTGCTCTAATCTGATGATTCATGGAGCATGTGTAAGACAAAACTTTAGATTTTTGTGGGCTATTATATAATCTATCATTGTTAAAATGAGGTAAAAGAATAGAAAAATCTGAAAAGTCCCAACAGACACTGGGATGCTCTCGTCACCCGCCACTATTTGGGTTTTTGTAAATTGTTTTCATCTTTTTTCTGTGCAGCAAAAGTCATAATCTTCTCTCAATTCCCATTAAAAGTAACGATCATCTGTTGTTCCTGGTGACTGATGTCAAACTGAAGTTATTGTCAGTTTCTGAGATCTGTCAACAGGAAGTTTCAGCTGGACCTGCTTCCGTTTCAGGGGACAAGTTCTGGGTGTTTAAGGAGGTCAGCGCCGAGCCGGGTTACCCTCACAGCCTGATGGAGCTGGGCAGCTTCCTCCCCAAAGACGGGATCGACACGGCTCTCCGCTGGGAGCCGGTGGGGAAAACCTACTTCTTCAAAGGAGACCAGTACTGGCGCTACAACGAGGAGAAGAGCGCGGTGGACCCCGGGTACCCCAAAGCCATCTCTGTGTGGAAAGGAGTCCCCGAAGCTCCACAGGGAGCCTTCACCAACAGAGAAGGATGTGAGTAGTGTAGAAGAGTGTAGAGGGGGCGGTCCTTCTGTTCTGGAGAGCAGGTCATGGGTTCAGATGCCCTGATGGGGCGCACATAGTTAAACCTGATGATTTGGATGTGTCTGCTTTCTGCTGCAGTAACAACAGCTCCTCGTTTGAGGGCGCTGTTTTCTGGAACAAAGACAAAATGAAGAAAACTGTTTGATCCGATGAAGTTTGCAGGCGTCGATGAAGCGACGGCCTCCAGTGTTTGGGTCATCATTTATTCTGTCAATCGTTCATTAAAGGGTAACCAAACCCTAAATCAACTTTTTTTCTATATAAATGGGGCTTTAAAAGTGCCGTCTGTTGATCATTGACACATGTTTGATACATTAAAATAAACGTGTTTAATTCTTGACAATGTAGTCTTAAACCGTCTGTGTGCTGCCCTCTACAAGTTGAGTTGCGGTATTACGGTTGAATTTTGGGATTGGTCTGAATTGTGAGTTTCAGAAGTCTCATGATTGATAATCATTCCTCAAGCCCCGCCCCTCTGACTGGATTTTCACATTTCAGATGTGGGTGGAGTCAGCCTCCCACTTCCCTGTTTGGTTACCCTTTAAAGACTTGACCTGACTTGTTTCCTCTTTGCTGTTTTCTTCACGTCTAAAAAGGTTTTTGGCTTTAAATTGTGTTAATTTTAGTTCATTGTTCATTCTAGAGCAGGGGTGGGCAAACTACGGCCCGGGGGCCACATGCGGCCCCTTAAGCTACTTAATGTGGCCCTCCAAATTAAAATACATTCAATCAAAAATCCTAATTATTGTTTTATTTTCATTGTATTTCTGGTTTCTTCTCATGAATGATGATGTTTCTCTGACGTTCATGTGTTTTTTTCTGAGTCAGAAGGTGATTTTTCGGATTTCTTTGAGTTCGCATTTTCCTCTGAAGAACATCAAAAGAGAAGAAAATCAAAAATTAGAAATTAAAATTCCCAAATTTTCTGTTTTTAATGAATATATGTGAATTTGAATCCAAATTAAAGCATGTTTTTCACTAATTCCATATTATCTTTTTAGTTTATGAGGTTATTTACCCAATCTCTCCTTCCATCTGCTCCTTGTCCGGCCCTTATGATAAATTTTAGAACCCTTTGTGGCCCACAAATCAAAAAATGTCCCCACCTCTGTTCTAGAGCCTAATTCTGGAGTTTATTGGACTCAGTTCTTTCTTAGTGAGTCAGAATTTTGTCTTAACTTTAGTTAGTTTAAAGTTAGCTTGATCTTAACGTCTTGGCAGGATTTGTTTTCTGTCATTTGATAAGTTAAAGTGAGGAGCTGTACAGAGTTCTGGAGCTGCTCTGAGGTGATGGAGCACAAGGAACAAGTCGTCCCAGGACTGTCCCACCCAGTGAAGCGGGTCTGAACAGTGGGACGGTTCTGACTCTGAGGTCGGCGTGTCAAACGCATGAAGCTCATGAAGGCTCATCAAAGTCCTCATCCTCTGCTGCTGCAGCAGGGATGGATGTCAAATGTTTTTGACATGTTCTGTGCATGTCTCATGTGTTTAAGGCCTCTTCGTGCTTTAAGTACACTTAAAAAAATCCAAATGAACTGCTGATATTCCACGATGCAGCATCTTCATCTGATGTTCCTGGAAAGAGTTCAAATATATAGTTTCAGTCCAGAAGTTCCTTTAATGATACTCAGAGCAGAACATGAATGAATCTTCTTATGAGGGAAACATTCCACTCTCACTGCTGTGAAAAGAGGATCAGAGGCACCAGGATTACCAAAATGTATTCAAAAAGAAGAAAGATTGACCTGGAGGGCCGAGCTTCACAGGAAAAATGGAACGAAAAGCGACAGAAAATGAGTTGACCAAAGGTCATGTCACTGATAGGTTACTGGTCCGGCCCACTAGAGATCAGAGGGATTGAATGTGGTTCCTGAACCAAAATGAGTTTGACACTCCTGGTATAGACTGTATAGACCACATGTGTCAAAGTCAAGGCCCGGGGGCCGGATCCGGCCCTCTGGGTAATTCTATCCGGCCCTCCACATCCCTTTATTTTATTGTTATTAATGACCCGATGTTATCTTGAACTTATTTTTTGACTTGTACAATTTTGACAAAATATATTTTTATGGAGAGTGAAATATTCAAAGTTATTTAAGGTTTAAGTTGATTTATTCTGGAATGTTGTTCCTGCATTTTTATTACTCATAATTATGCTAAAAAGTGACAGTTTAAAAGCTTTATAAACTGCCAATTTGCTAGCTTTTTGGACTATTTTGGAATTCACTCAGTTTTTTTAGGCTATTTTGAAGTTTTGCTAATATTTCAGCAGCTTGCTAGCTTTTTTGGCTAATTTGGATTTTCTTTTTAAGTTTTTTAGGCTATTTTGGAGTTTAGCTATTTTTTTCAGCTACATGCTAGCTCTTTTGACTAACCTAACTTTAAGTTCATAATTATGTTAGAAAGTTACCATTTAACGTTTAAAAAATGTAGTTTCAGCTCGATAAATGTTTATCCTGCTCGACCCGCGACCTAAGTTGTGTTATGGCTTTTGGCCCCTTGTGTGATTGAGTTTGACACCCCTGGTATAGACCATATGGACCGTGTCCATCCATGATCTGTCTTCATCCCGGGACAGTCTGAAACATTGTTCTGCTTCTCCTCTTCTCTCTCAGACTACACCTACTTCTACAAAGGGAAGGATTACTGGAAGTTCGACAACCAGAAGCTGACGGTGGAACCGGGATATCCCAAGTCCATCCTGCGCGATTGGATGGGCTGCGACCAGTCGGACATGGAGCACTCTGGCGGGAACCGCGGCGACCGCCAGCTGCCGCTCGACGACGTGGACATCATGGTGACCATCAACGATGTCCCGACGACGGTCAACGCCATCGCCGTGGTGATCCCCTGCGTTCTATCGCTGTGCATCCTGGTGCTTGTGTACACCATCATTCAGTTCAAAAACAAGGGGGTGCAGCAGAACGCCATTCCTCAGCACTACTACAAATACCCGGTTCAGGAGTGGGTATGACAGGTCACCTCAGCTCAGGTGGGCGGAGTCATCTGGCTGTTGCTGACTCCAGAGCTTGCTGCAGTAGAAGCAGTCAGCGAGTGGTCTCTCTGCCTCGTCACGTTAGGAGAAGCCGTGATCAAACATGGCTGATGGTCAGGACACGCCCACGAGGACGCCGGCACCTCATCTGCACTGCTGTCTTCAAGCCAAAAGGACAGAAGACGGCGTCCTCTGTGGACCGACCACACATCATCATCAGTGAAACCTGACGTCACTTCCAACTCTGGTACATCAAGTTCTCTCTGAGGAAGTTAGATGGAATTTTTTAGAGACGATTTTTACAAAAACCCTTAAAAAGAAAAAACAAGCATCTCTTTTGTAATCACACACTTCTCTTTGCTTTAAATGTGATGAGTAGAAAACTGTCAGAGAGCAGCAGCAGCTCAGAGGTCAGGAACAAGACCAGCTCCACACCGGTGACCCTTGACCTCTGCACCTGATACCCCAGGACAGCAGAGCCCGACCTCCACGCAGAAACATCACACTGACTGACTTTCTCAGCACATTAAGGTTGTGCAGGAGGAACGGGCAAATGTCTGGGGCATTTACTGTATATTCTGTTCAAATCAGTGATACATTTCAGTACATACAGTTCATTCTGAAACGTCGGCTGAGTTTGAGATTCATCATCAGTTCTTTTTAGTTTTAGTTTGGAGCATCCCAACTTTTGGAGTCTTAGACCTTTTCCAGCATGGCTACCAGGATCGGTTTGGAAGGGTCCAGACCAGACCGGTTTAGATGGGTCCGGACCAGACCGGTTTAGATCAGTCTGGACCAGATCGTTTGGAATGGTCCAGACCAGAACCGGTTTAGAAACGGTAGCCGTCCGACCAGATTGGTTTGGAATGGTCCAGACCTTTTAGATCAGTCTGGACCAGATCGGTTTGGAATGGTCCAGACCAGACCAGACGGTTTAGATGGGTCCGGACCCAGACCGGTTTGATCAGTCTGGACCAGATCGGTTTGGAATGGTCCAGACCAGACCGGTTTAGAACGGTCCGGACCAGATTGGTTTGGAATGGTCCAGACCGGTTTAGGATCAGATCGTGGACCAGATCGGTTTGGAATGGCAGTCCAGACCAGACCGTTTAGAGGGTCCGGACCAGATGGTTTGGAATGGTCCAGACCGGTTTAGATCAGTCTGGACCAGATCGGTTTGGATGGTCCAGACCAGACCGGTTTAGAACGGTCCGGACCAGATTGGTTTGGAATGGTCCAGACCGGTTTAGATCAGTCTGGACCAGATCGGTTTGGATGGGTCCAGACCAGACCGGTTTAGATGGGTCCGGACCAGACCGGTTTAGATCAGTCTGGACCAGATCGGTTTGGATGGGTCCAGACCAGACCGGTTTAGAACGGTCCGGACCAGACCGGTTTTAGTCAGTCTGGGACCAGATCGGTTTGAATTAGATTCCAGACCACCAGACCGGTTTAGAACAGACCGGGTTTACCAGACCGGTTTAGAATCGGTCCGCAGACCAGGACCGGTTTAGATCCCGGTCCCCGGGACCAGATCGGTTTTAGATCGTACCAGACCGGTTTAGATCGGTCTGGACCAGATCGGTTTGGACCGGTTTAGATTGGTCCAGTTCAATTCATGTGAGCGTGGGACCACCAGAGGGTGTGCGGGGTGACCGCTCAGTGAAAAAGAGGCGTACGAGTCCTCTGGAGAACCGATGATGTTCTCATCGTGATTCTTTAGTCTTCATCACTTCTACTGATAGTTTCTCAAAGTAGAAAGACGACCTCCAACAAACACATTCTCTACTAAGACGTTTAGGTCAAAACTGAAACGTCATGTTAAAACTAAATGTTATTCTGATGTTGGATTGGTCCCTTTAAGGATAGTTCTACTAGGAGGTGGAGGAGGTGGAGGAGGTGAAGGAGGTGGAGGAGGTGGAGGAGCTGTGGAGGAGGTGTGGAGGAGCTGTGGAGGAGGTGTGGAGGAGCTGTGGAGGAGATGTGGAGGAGCTGTGGAGGAGCTGTGGAGGAGGTGGAGGAGCTGTGGAGGAGCTGTGGAGGAGCTGTGGAGGAGCTGTGGAGGAGCTGTGGAGGAGATGTGGAGGAGCTGTGGAGGAGCTGTGGAGGAGGTGGAGGAGCTGTGGAGGAGCTGTGGAGGAGCTGTGGAGGAGATGTGGAGGAGCTGTGGAGGAGCTGTGGAGGAGCTGTGGAGGAGATGTGGAGGAGCTGTGGAGGAGCTGTGGAGGAGCTGTGGAGGAGGTGGAGGAGCTGTGGAGGAGCTGTGGAGGCGTTGCATAGATCCAGTCACTGTTAGTTCAGACATTTCTTTAAATAAAGAAAAACTTGATGGTTAAAAACACCATAACGATTGTTTTGGAGCAGTTCAAGCATGTTTCCAGAAGTTGTTGTTTTGATCAAACTCTAGTTTGAAGGTGAGAGCGAGCATGAGCGGTTTGGTTCTGCAGGACGATGGAGGCAGACTGAGGCTGGATGAAGCACGGCAGCATCTCCAGACGTTCTTCAGGTCAGAGTCCACGCCCGGCTCCAGTCCTGCCATGGTTCCCCCGTCCATCCCATCATTCTGTCCATCCATCCCCCTCCTCTGACCTGAAGACGTCTCTGATGACCTGAAAGAGCCGAGTACATGCTGCTGATACGTTCACCCTTCAGATGTTCTAGAGAATCCACAGCAGGAAACCTTCAGAAGTCGTAACAGAGAAACTGCTGAGGAGTTTATTTAAGGAAATCAGTTTGAATATTTATGAGCTTCAAATAGAAGGATGGATTGAAATGATAGAATAATGTGTCATTTTCATTAAAGTCTACCTGTGAATCTGACCCTCCCTCTAATGAAATGAGTTCTGAGTTCTTTTGATCCAAAAGCAAAAATGATTTTTAAGGAAATATTCAATCATTTCATTTGCAGAATATGAAGTTTCATCCTGACAACTTCTCATCTGTTGGTCATTTAAAACTGTGATGTCATCTGGTGGATCTTTCATCAGTCGATAGAAGCAGAAACAGAAGAATGTCAGACTGGAGACGAGTCAGTCGGATCGTCCCGTCTGACAGGTCCCAGCGAGTCCCAGTCTGCTTCCCGCCGTCTGCGCTCACGTTGTGCATGCGTTGGAAGATGAAGTGCCTTGCTCGTGGGCACTCCAGCTGTAGATCATTGTGCTGCCGTCCCTTTGTTCTTCTGCAGTTTCTGTTCTGGTCTGCAGCGCTTCCTGCTCATCCGTGCAGAAGAGTCGACTCAAATCCAAAAGCTCAAAGCTTCTCAAAGCTTCTCAAAGGCTGGAATGTAAGAACATGTCGTGCAGATGAAATATTCTGAATGAGAACACGTCACACGCTCCTCATTTTTAACTCAACTTTTCCCGCTCAGTATTGGGTTTGACTCTTTGTTTGTACACACAGTACTCGTACTTCAACAACGGACTCCTAAAAATCCAAATGTCTTTTTGATGCATCTTGTAATTAAATGAAGGAATGAAATTCTTTGTTTTCATGTCTGTTTTCTTCAGATGTTTTAGCCACATCTACACTGACATGAGAGTTTTACACTTTTTCTAATCTTTTTTTTTTCCAAATAAACGTGTTTACTGTGTATTATTTACTTATTTATTCCAACCTATTTCTAAATCTGATTTTGTGATTTTCTTAATTGTGGGTTTTAAATGTCTGCATCTTTTCTGCAGAAGAAAAGCAGATTTCTTGAATTAAAGCGACTTTGTGTTTTGTTTGATAACATCAGGAGTTCTTTAGAGCTCCAGAGGGAAAGAAAACATCTATACACGTGTACATGTGTACATGTGTACTGGGGCCCGTTTCAAGAAGCAGGTTTTGTTGGAACTCTGAGTTCATGAAATCTAAATTCAGTAAAACTCTGAGTTTTTGGTTTCAGAAAGAGAGATAACTCAAACCCCTTAAAGTGGGTTGAACCAAGCCCGTTTCAAGAAGCGGGTTAAGCTGAACTCAGAATCAATCACTATGGCAACTGAGTCTGTGAACGAAACCTGGTCTGGAGCAGGTTTTCTTCTCTGCGGTCTCCGCCCCTTTTTAAAGTGAAAGATGTTCAAATCTGAGTTCTTCATTAATATTTAGAGAACATTCACATTAGAGACGTCACGTTTCCACCAGCAGAAACCAAAATGACATGTCCATTCATAGAGGATCATGTAGAGAGGAGGCGGGATTAATCCAGAGGAAATGTTATTTATGTCTGGAGAGGATTTGAGGACACCAGTCCATTGATGCAGTTTCTACGATTCAGTTTTATTTGAGCGACATTTTAAATAGTGAGTTATTCCAGGGATTTGCTATAAATAATAAGGAGTTTTATTTTCATCATTTGAAACCCTTAAAAATCGAAATCATTGAATCTCAAAAACCGGTAGGGGTTTTGAACTCGTATACAACATCTTTCATGTGAAAAGTATCAGCTCGGTTGTCAGCGACGCTGACCCTGCTTCTGGTGTCTCAAGTTCAAATCCTGGCCCGGGCAATCTGTGTTTTTGTAATAAAAAAAAAGCTTTTCAGCGAATGTTTTTTAAGTCTTGAGAATTAAATTTAAATAAATGCTTATTTTAACATATCTCAGGCAGCTACAGTGTTTCTTTTTAGCGTGCAGTGATATCCGTGTGTGTATGTGGTGGTGGTGGTGGTGGGGGGTGGGGGGGGTAAGGAAAACGGTCATTCATGAGATTACAGAGATGACTGGTTAAATTATTAACAGATCAAGAACCATTCCTTACTTTACAAGTGACAAAATAACCTTCCTGATATTATTATTTATTCATTATTTGAAATGATTCAAATGTAGACGTATGCATTAACTCTGCAGATGTTTTCTCTCTGTTTTATCGCTGCAGCTGGGTTTATTATCTTGATGAAAATGTTCTTGTAGTCTCATATGCTTTAGGAACTTATCAATTTCCGTCACCGGAAGTGGCCTACAAAACTCGGATGTTTGTTCCCGTTTCCATGGTGAATCCTGCTGTCTTTGCTCCATTGATCAGGGCTTTTAATGGTCGCGACGCTCAAACCTGATTCTGGTTCTAACAACTTAAAGTTGATTGAACCAAACATTTTCAGCTGATCTGAAACCCAAAACTCTAAGTTTGGGAATTTTGAGTCCAGTGACTCTAAGTTCAGGTTTCAACTCTAAATTTGTTGAACCTGCTTCTTGAAACGGGCCCCTGGGACTGTGTTACTGTGTACAGTACTTCAGCAAACGTGGGACGGCAGGACGCTGTTAGAGGGAATCTCTCTGAAGTTCTTGTACTTATTAAGGCTAAAGCTGAGAGTCCAGACGGGACGACAGGACTCGGACTTCTGATTCTGACGAGTTCTTCCACGCAGGGAGACACTTGTTTATATGAGGTTAAACCTCGATCGGCTGAAAGAGAATGAGAAACGAGACGGAACGTTTGAAGAAACAAAAGATTAAAAATGTGAAAAACAAAACTGAAAATTTAAAAGCAATTTTAAACTTGAAAATACATTTTGAAAGTAATTGAAGGAATTATTGAAAATTGGAGAAAATAAAATTGAAAATTTGAATAAAAAACATTATTGAAAACTTGAAAGAATGATTCAAAATTACAAAAAATGTAGATTTGAAACTTGAATTAAAAATACATCAATTTAAAAAATGTTTCTTTGTACTTTCAACTTTCTTTTTTCCGTTTCTCTTTCTTTGCTCTCAATTCTCTGTTTTCAGTTTTAATTCTGATTTTCGAGTTTTCTCTGCTGATCTGATCCTAATTTTACATGTGGGCGGGGCTTTGAGCTGATTGGTTTCCCATGCCAGAGAGGATCCTCACTACAGATTTTCACACTTTTCTCTCATTTCTTTATTCTCACGGTTCCACGTCTGGCATCAGGATGATTTAGTTCAAATTTTCCATTTGGTTTTTCATTCACTTTGAGCTGAAATGCTCTGACCCCACTGACATGGCCAAACATGGTCCAGAGAAGGGTAAAGCTCTGACTGATGCTGTCACAGGTTAGCTCCTCCCCCCTTTGACACGAGTGACGCTTGAACACAAACTCTCTCTGGAGTTAAAGGTCCGGTCTGGATCTGGATCTGGGTTTCATGTCGTGTGAACAGAACCTCCAGCTTGTTCAGTTTCTTCCTTTGATTTCCAGCTTCCATCTGACAGGAATCCCTGTGAGCGAGGGGCGGGGCTTCACATGACGGCGTCTTCCTTGAACACGCCTGCTGTTGCCTTTATTGTCTCTCTTATTAAAAAGACATTCAGAGGAACCGTGAATCACAAACACGGAGACTTGAACCGTTTTGAGGAGATTCTGCAGAGAATGTAAATCCAGCATCATTTCTGTTTGACATCTTTGATTCTTTTGGTTGATTCTAAAATAAAATGTAAATAAATCTTTGCAGAGTTTTGAGTAAATGTTCATTTCAGCTGAGTCATCATGTCAATAAAATGATCGTTTCAACTGTCATTGACTGACATGTGACCGCACTCGTCTCTGTCCACTTCTCTGTTATCCAGTCAAACCCTGGAGGTCGGCGTCGCTTCAACATGAAGAGTTGTCAGTTCTCTGTGTGGAACGTCTTCACCAGCCAGAAAAACTCAAAAAAAAAAACACCAACAGAGTGTGAAACATTGACGGTCTGAAATGTTAATACTGCTTTATCAGAATGAAAGAGAAATCCTCGTCTAACATTAAATCAAAGAACATCAGATGCAAAATAACAGTTAAAATAATCGATCAACACAGAGATGCAAGCGTCCCGTTTGTTCACGGTTTGATACGTGTTGAACATGAAAACAACCTGAACTCCTTCAACATCCACTGATCAGGATTTCTGCTGCAGAAATAACATGGAGTTCAGAATCACATTCAGACAGAACATCAAGACAATAAACTGAAACAGTTTAAGGAGTTCTCTTAGCAGCTGATGTCAAACAGAATCCAAACTGAACTGAACAATGAGAACCGACTTCTTCTGAAGTCCAAATAAACAGAACATTCTGCAGCCGTCACTCATTTATTCACCTTCAGATTTCTTGTTCTTCCTCTGCTCTGTCTTTCAAACTCCAGACCTCGAGGGCCGAGGTCCAACCTGCAACTGAAGCTCTTCTAGGCCAGACACACCTGATCAGGTAATCAGCAGCAGATAAGGCGGGGTTCTGGAACACCAGCAGCGGGCCGCCCCCCCCCGGACTGGACTCTGACCCCTCTGCTTCACACCAAAGTAGAAACACAATTCCCCAGAAACCCAAAGAACTGCTGGACCTCTTCACAGAAACATTCTGCTTTCACGGGACGGGATTTTATTCTGGAAAGATTCAAGTGATCTGGACTTCACAGATCAACAAAAAACATGAATATTTGTCAATACGTGGAATCAAATCGTATTATTTATTTATGTTATTATATAAACGATGATGCGATTATTTAGAAACAATCATAAACCACCTCATTATGAGGATCCACACAGTTCTGTGTGTTCTGGACCAGAACCGCCGCTCAACCAGCAATCCTGATGTCTTCAGCTGGATTTAGTCTCTTTTTGGAGCGGGGTGGGGGGGGGGGTACTACTGTAACCCCTCCCCTCACCCCTAACATAGACCACAGGCTCTGGACCAGCATCTTCTGCTCTTTGTCTCTTCAGTACCAGTTGGTGCACGAGATCATGAAAGACATGTCGTCCACCTTTCTATCTCCCATCATGCACTGGGGCAGCTCTCCTGGAGTGTCTGTGGAAGAAGGACAAAACAATCAGAGAATCAGAAAGATTCCTCGCCAATGTTGTCATGTTTAGAGTTGATAAATAAAGGAGAAAATGATGACGACACATCAAGATCTATAAAATATTTAAGTGTATTGCTGGACTGTAGCGTAGCGGCAGTATAACAGTATAATGTGCATTTCTCTCTCCTCTGATGCTCCAGCGCGAAGGGGAGGAGCTTCTCACGCAGACTCCTCTGACCAGTAACACGGCGGGATGACAGAACAGGTCCAAAGTGTGTCTGTATATCTAAAGCAGATGCAGATCAACGTGTCTGTAAAGGCGGGAACAGCAGAAAGCGTCCAATCACATCCAGCAGATTCTAGAGGACAAGTGTGCAGCGTCTGACCGTCCGAGTGAGGCGTCTGTTGTCCCAACAGGTGTGTGTGCTAAAAACAGATGTTCATGATGTTCATAAAAGTTAATAATAATAAATTACCCAAAATAAAATGTAATTCAAACACAACATTATGTATTTTTATTTCTGGTTTTGGTCTTTGGAGTGAGGAGGTTATTTGATATTTATGCATTTTGTTTCTTGATTGTTCTGTTTATTTAAGCTGTTACCTTAATCAAGAGTTTGTTATTATTAAAATAAATGTATTTATTGATTTTTTTATGTTCCACAGAATAATAAATGAACATGTTGTGTTTTAGTTTGCTCTAAAATAAAGACAGAGAGTTTTTTGTCTTTTTCATCCTTGTTTTCATACAGAAAAGTATTGATAAGAATACCGATCAGATACTGATCAGATACCGATCAGATACTGATCAGATACTGGATCAATAAGCAGTATTGATCAGAGAATCAAACAATAATTTGTATTCCTTTTGTTTTCTGTCACTGCTCACAAACATGAAGTCATTCATTCAATTATTACATCTGTTTTTATTCTGACTTATTTCAACTCAAGAACGTTTGTCTCTTTACCTTTAGGGGCGGAGCTTCCAGCGTCGTTGGTCTCCTGGTCTTCTTTGGTTTTCCCGCCTCTCTCCTCCTCCTCCCCCTCCTCGTGGCTCTGACCTCCTCCCATAACAGAAGTTCACACCTGGGCAGAAACACACAGGTAGAGACCATGTTATCTCTAGAACCTGAATCCCTCATGATAACAAACACTTTGTACGGGATCAGAGGAGTAGCACCAAGCTGGATCAAAAGTTATCTAACAGGAAGAAAACAATCTGTCAAGATGAATGAATTTACATCAGAGGCCAAAGAGATCAGTTGTGGTGTCCCTCAAGGATCAATTCTGGGCCCGCTGCTGTTCAATATTTACATCAATGATATATTCAGTGTTTCATTTTATTTGCTGATGACACAAATATATTCTATTCTACAGACAATCAAAGGGAACTTATCAATGTGTTGAACACAGAGTTCATCCAAATAAAATCATGGATGGATTACAACAAACTGTCTTTGAATCTAGACAAATCCAAAGTGATGTTTTTTGGTAATTACAAAGACAATCCAGAGCTCTCAATTAAAGTTAACAATGACTTCATCCAAAGTGTTACAGAAATTCAATTCTTAGGGATTGTTATTGATAACAAACTGAGTTGGAGGCCACACATCAGACACATACAAACTAAAGTTTACAAAAGTATTTCAATCATGAATAAATCTAAATTATATTATTGTTACTGCTCTTTAGTATTACCATATTTTCACCTACTGTATAGAAATCTGGAGTAATAATTCCAAGAGTTCACTGCATCCTCTCTTTCTGCTTCAGAAACGATCCATCAGAATTATACATAAAGCCGGTTAATCAAAGATTTTTTAAATGCAACTAATGAGTTTAATATTATTGAATAAGCAGGAATAATTACTGAAATGTTTACAATCAATACAGAATTGATTTTCTTTACTTGATCTAAAGTTTTCAGCAATTATTACAGGATTCATGTAATCAATGAATGTTTATTGAAATGATGTAAGAATTCTTTCAGAAAACGATCAATAAGCATTTTCATTGTGTAATGATTATCTTCATGTGACATCTGGTGATTATCAATGATTATTACATATATGTTACATGATGTATGAGTCACGTTAAATCAGGAAACAATCTTTAATGAGATGAATCAGTAATCAACAGGACTCAACTTTGCTACATGAGAAAAAGGAAGACATTTTCATTTGATCTGATCAGAACTGGATTACAATAGTTTAGCAGCTGAATGACAAAGTGTGAATGGAATGTACAGTGTGTGAAAAATACAATGAAATAAAAAAAGATCAAGGGTTTGAGTGGAATAATATAGAAAAATGGGAGAATTTCTCTGATCTGATGAGTGATTTGCAATTATAATTATAAAACATGTGAATATATTTGAAAATGTGTTTGTAAACTTCACATTATTGATCAACCAAATGATAAAGAATGATATAATTCCTCCTCTGGAGTGTAGTTTAGTGTTCACTGAAACTTATGTTATTTGTGGAAATAAATGTTGAATCAGAAAATAATATTTAGTCATTTTTATATTTGATTCACAGCTGATGTGCGTCATTAAAACGCTTCATTTTGAAGTCTCCTGGACCGGTCCAAATCTGCTGTGAAGCGATGTTTGATAGATAAAGAGAATCGGATCGAGTTCAGAATCGGATCGAGTTCACTTGAAGGTTCGGTCATCAAATCGGGTTCCTGAATCTTCATTAAATGGATCAATCTGTCCTGAAACATCTCGTGAATGGAGCTTTCCTCACAGTCTGATCGCAGGAGACGTGTTTACCAGGCTGAAGCCCCGCCCACAGGCTCGCGCGCGGAGGAAACACGGGCACGTGCGCTTCAGAGCAGCTCCCACCTAACGGACCCCCGGCAGGAGCGGCTCCTCCGTCTGTACCGCCCGCCCGCCGGTTCCGATCAGCTCCGCGGTGTTTCCAGGCAGACAATCCGGACCGACGTGTGACAGAGACGACGGCTGCAGAGATCCTCAACACCGAACAGATGGATCACTCCGCCTTTATTTACGCTCTGCGCTTCTTAGTGGTCTTGAACAATCTACTCCCAAACTTACATATTACTTATAATTATTGAACTATATGGTAAAATGGTATTATCGAGCCGGGGCGGGATTATATAAATTCACTTAGATCTGCTTGTGATTCATTATGTGATGTTATTTCATGTATTATAACCTGATTGCATGAAATAAACCATTTCATTCATTCATTCATTCATTCATTCATTCATTCATTCATTCATTCATTCATTCAAATTAATTGGAGTTACATTACAGTATTTGCTTACAGACAGAGTAATATTTTACTATGATACTTTCACCATAATAATCCATTACTTTTGTAATAGGTTAGTCCTAACACTCATACTCAGTACAGTCCCGGTCACAGAGATAATAAACCTTTAAGATATTTTCCAGAGCCGGTTAATCTGGACCGTCAGAAGATCCAGTTCCACCGTTTTGACTCAAAATCATGAATCAAAAAGTATAGTCTTTAAATTTAAAAATAAACTTCACCAACTGTCTTTATTTTCCAGCAACTTGAATAAAATCATTACTTTTGTTCATATTCTTCTTTGATTTTTTTATTGTTCTACAAACAAACACAAAAACCTTTTCCAATCTTCCTTTGAATTAGAGACTTTCAAGGTGGCACCATTTAAACTGAACAACTCGACAGATTTTTAAGAGAATCCTAATAAATACAATTTTTTACAATCACATTATATTTTCTTTTGTACACACAAGAAAAACTTGCTTGCACCATATTGGTAACATTTGCACAACTGCATGACAAGCTTTCTCGCTTTCTTGTTATTTGGCGTGCTTTTAGATACATTTGGTTTAGGATAATCTGTTTGCACAAAAGTATATCTTGACTGCAAGAAAAATAAATATTTTAAGAGGTTTTAAGGTTATAGAGAGTAACTGAGACGAAATTACAGTAATTTTAAACCAAATCAGAAAGAGGGTTACAAAAATGATCCGGAGTGAGACGTCTGTCTTTTTTTAACTCTTCCTCCACAATCCCTGACCCATGGTGGTGACGTCACACCGTTGACTAATTGAAACCCTGACACAGGTGGCGTCACATGGAGGTGATTGGCTGTAAACACAGAGGAAACGCTGGTTGCTGTGCAGTTTGTTGAGAAGAGGGACAGTTTATTCATCTTTTGTCCTTTCTTAGTTTGTTTCTTTTCTCAGACACACTAAAGGTGAAATCTGCACGGAAACACCTGATGAAGCAATACAGACGGAGAAACCTTTGGCAAACAACTCAGAGAAATTCACAGAGATGTTGAATTATACATGAATTATGGAAAACTTTTACATTTCAAATTCTAAAAGAAAAAAAGACTAAATAACAGTTAGAATAAATGGAGTATTTGGACCTGATCAGGTTGATTGTTTCAGGTTTTAACTTTACAGACACATGAAGGATTGAGAAAAGAAAAAGACGCCACGTTCTATAGTGTTCTTCTTTTCTATAATGTTCTTTTTTAGGTGTTTGAAAATAAAAGCTGTTTGCTGCCAAGTTAAAATATTTCAAGTGTCATTCATTTAAACTGAAACTCTTTTCTATAAAGTTCTGAATCAGAGCCATGATTTGGTAATAGTTTTATAATTGACCGAATTGGAGGAAAATAAACATAACTGTACAGTTCAATGCTATTTTGACTTTAAAGTTGTCTTTCCAAACCTAACACAGAGTGGTGTTGCATTACATTTCAATAAATTATAGAAATGCAACATTGAATTTCATCAGTACTACCTTCATATTTGGAGTTTTCCCAAAAGCTTTTTTTTTCAGTGTTAATTGAAATCTTGATCCAAACATTTCCAAAGTTTTGTTTCAAAAACAGAAGGACAATCTCCATTATGCATTTCTTCTCATTCTGTATGATTCAAACATAAAAACCTCTGAAATTGTAATGTTCCTCTTTCTTTTACATAATGACTGCTCTCTTAAGTGAAAATAAAGTTTACAACATTCTTCTTTGAACAACATCCACAAATTTGAATGTATTTGATTTTTCAAATGGCACATGTTCTGAAACATCCTTTTAATACCGTGATGCTCACACTTTTGTAAAAGTAGTGGATGAATAGTTGTATCAAATACTTTGTTTGGAGAAATAAAAAAACATTTTTGTATTCTCTGTGTTATCTATAGCTGTTGTCATATTTTCTGTTAAATCCATCACTGCTAAAGATATTGACCTGTTATCCTGACAGCTGCTGTTCATTTAATCTTGTGTTTTCAATGATCATTTCTGTCTTTTTTTGTTTTGTTTGATGTATATGTTTTTTCTGCTTTAACTTTGTTCTAGTTTTATATTTTTAAGCTATTATACTAGTTCTTTCTGCATAAACTTTGTTATTTGTAAGACATCATACTGGTTTTCTATTCGGAAAAGGAAAAAAATTGTGATTTTGAATGTTGTCAATAAAACAAAAAAAAACGCATTTACGTCAGACGGTGCGTGCTACGTCATTCCGTTCAGCGACACGTTGGAGCGGCAGCTGGAGCCGCCCGTCTTCTTCTGTTAAAAAGTTTTTGGCAGCGCACGCGGAGCGGTCGCGGAGACCCGGATCAACAGGTGAATATCGCGGCGTTTGGGTGAGTGAAAGCGGGCTCTAACGCCAGTTTAATGCGGCGTCATCCTGTCTGCAGGCCGCGCTCAAGCTAACACGTTAGCCGCTAAGCTAGCTTCGAGCCGCGTGCTCAAACTCTGTCACGTCTGGAGGATCGGGAGTCTTCATCTTCATCAACATGGCCGTCCGAGCGTCATTCGAGAAGAACAACGAAGTGGGTTGTTTCGCCAAACTGACCAACACCTACTGCCTGGTGGCCATCGGCGGCTCCGAGAACTTCTACAGGTGAACTTCCGCACGCGGACACTTCATTAAGGGGAGGAGCTAAACCGTAGACCGTAAATACAGCTTTAGACAGAGACTGGTGGAACCGAATCCAGGTCTGGATTCCGGCTCCTGCGTGTCCGGTATCGAACATCCGTCTGATTACAGCTGGAGAACGTTTCACTGAATCAGATTTCCTGTTGTTGAAGATCCTGAAGTTTTTACTGAAGTGTTTGAGCTGAAGCTCTGTCACCTTTCATCTGTCACGTGACTTTTGGATATTCAAAGGGTAACCAAACAGGGGCAGTTGGAGGCTGACTCCCTTCTCAGTTTGAAAATTATAATAAGGGGGCGGGGCTAGTGGAGCCGGACTGAACGCGGAGGTGTGGCCTGGACCTATGATTGACAGGTTAGCTTTATGTAGCTAGCTGACTCTTCAGTATGGAGGGTGGTACCGGGTCAAGTGATGCAAGTTTCTCCACTGAACTTGCATGAACAGAACCTCAATGCAAAAATAAATAAATATGTAGTTTCTACGTATTTTTCATGATGGTAGATTTAGATGAACTATTTACAGCTTAGTAAATCTACCACCACATCAATCATTTTCTACGCTTTAATTTGAGTCATGAATTGAGAAAATCAGTTATAAAGGAGGGAGCTAGCCCGATGTCTGTGGTTGATCTCTTTATTTCTATATATAATGACAGTTATACTCGACCAACTTCCTCTGGAAAGTCGTGTTAGCCAGAAGGTTTTTGATGACTGAAGCTAAAACGGCTACGAGCCATGCTAACGCTAACGACAGACATTCCTAAACTTTAAAGGGTAACCAAGCAGGGAAGTTGGAGGTTGACTCCACCCACAGCTGAAATGTGAAACTCCAGTCGGGGGGCGGGGCTTAGGGGCAGGACTGTTAGGGTTAGGGATCTGGAGCTGCAGATCATGATGTGGGACTGAAATGAAATCATGAAATGCAACTGTAATGCCCCGTTTCAACCTGTAGGGGGCAGCGCATCATTCACAGAACCAGAAGAAGCCTTTGTTTTAGGGTATCAGATGACTAAAGTCCTGTCTTTCTCCTCTGATTGGTCGGATGTGATTCAGATTTTCTGAGATGATACATTTTGTTTTTCATTATCCACCTTATTCCTATGCCCCATGAGCTTTTGCGTGAATTATGGGGGATACTTCCTGTAGACGCCGGAAGTAGCATTTATTTAACATTACAACTGTAGAGCCGACAGCGCAATCCCCCTTGTTTTGGATCTATAACTACATATAAATGTGGAAATGGCAGCTGTCATGTATTTAAAGAGGCGACGTAACAATTCCGGTGCTGTTAAAATTGAAGGATGACCTTAAAAAATGTCCAAATATAACATATAGTAGCATTTTTTTGCTACTTTCTCAGTTCAGTTGCTGCAGATGTTGAAGCTCTGAACAATCTTAAAGCTCCGAGACATATCAATACCTTCATACATGATTATTTCTGCTGGAGTTAGCACACAGTGCTGATCAATTGTAACCTTATCGTTTTACGTGTTTGTGTTTACATGATGCGAGAGCCAATGAGGGTTGCATCTCGCGGTGTAGCTTTAGCCCGTTTCATGTTTCGACAAAGTCAGCTGTGGTTTAAACATCAGTAATTTTTGAATAGTTAATACCAGCAATGTTAATGCAGCAATTACACCGGAAATATCATCCATGTTCTTGTGACGCTGCAGCAAATTCACCGCGCTGTCAGGTCTCTGCAGTACCCGGCGTCTCTTCTTCTATGGTGGTCCGGAGTAACCCAACCAGAACGTCGGATACGGATTTCCCTCCGTGGTACTTTATCCACAAAATGAAACGAACATGCATATAAAGTCTTAGATGGATTCTTAAGATTTACATTTGGAGCCAAATCCTTCTGACTTCATCCTCGCCCGATAGACGGTAAAATCTGTACCGAGGGCAGCTGCACTCCCTCTTCGTCAGCGGTCCATGTTCCACACAACGCTCCTTAAGCCACAAATTTAATTTAGTTTGGGTGTTAGAACAACCACGAGCTGCGTAAAGACATTTTTGAAACTTTTGAGGGATTAAGTAAAACACGCTTCTAAAGTTTGTATGCACGCTAAAGCTAACAAAACCGCCAACTTTCAATGGAAACAAATAGCGCTGTGTGACTTCCAGTTGCTATACCGGAAGTTGCACCCATGACCCGTTTTACATCAGCGGCCCCAGGAATAAGGTGGATAGTAGAAAGTAGAAGAAAGGTTTGAAATATCTGATCATCCTACAGAAGATGTTAGTGAAAGTTTCTGGATTGTCTAACTCAGCGTTGTGATGAAGGAGGAGTGGACATCCTGCTTCTTTTTCCATAAACTGCTGTGTTTCTTTCATAATGATGTCTTGACATGACGGTGTCGTGGTTCTGGTTCTGGCCCGTCTTAGACTCTGCTCTGTTTTGCCTCCAGTGTGTTTGAAGGCGAGTTATCAGAAACCATCCCGGTGGTCCACGCCTCCATCGCAGGCTGCCGCATCATCGGGAGGATGTGTGTGGGTCAGTTTGCCGCTTGTCTCGCGCCCCTCCCCTCACAGGTCCTGGCCCGTCCTCTTACTTTGCCCTCACCTGAGCAGGTAATCGTCACGGCCTTCTGGTCCCCAACAACACCACGGACCAGGAGCTGCAGCACATCCGGAACAGCCTTCCAGACCCGGTGAGGATCCAGAGAGTGGAGGAGAGGCTGTCGGCGCTCGGGAACGTCATCGCCTGCAACGACTACGTGGCCCTGGTGCACCCGGACCTGGACCGGGTGAGACCCTAAACCGAGAGAGCAGTGTCCTCCTGACAGCATCTCTGGAACTGACCTCCTCCCTCCAGGAGACGGAGGAGATCCTAGCAGACACGTTGAAGGTGGAGGTTTTCCGTCAGACGGTAGCAGAGCAGGTCCTGGTGGGTTCGTACTGCGCCTTCAGCAACCAGGGGGGTCTGGTTCACCCCAAGACGTCCATCGAGGACCAGGACGAGCTGTCGTCGCTGCTGCAGGTTCCTCTGGTGGTGAGCGCCAGCTGCTTCTCCGCTCGCGTCCGTCTCCGTGCCGTTGACGAGGCTTGACCGCTGTTGGTGGCGTCCAGGCAGGTACGGTGAACCGGGGCAGCGAGGTCATCGCGGCGGGAATGGTGGTCAACGACTGGTGCGCGTTCTGCGGCCTGGACACGACCAGCACCGAGCTGTCGGTCATCGAGAGCGTGTTCAGACTCAGCGACGCGGCGCAGCCCTCCGCCATCGCCACCAGCATGAGGGACCCCCTGATAGACAGGTGAGGTCTGCTGTTAGCGCGGTAACGGCTGTGGGGTGTGGTAAACCGAATCGTTCACCAGGTACCAGCCCCATCCGGTACCTGGTGAGGATTCACCGGCCGTGAGGGAAGAGCCGCCGCCAAAAATCATTTAGTAACACGCAGCATCAGTCCATCATGCCGTGTCAACGAGCACACGTGTCGTTTTTACGTTAATGTAAAATAAATCAAATCGTATTTTCCAGATTGATTAGAATCAATTCATTTCATTTTGAAATGGTTTTGATCCGTTGGATTAAGCACCTGGATCAGACGGATCTGGTTTGATGGATGGTAGGAATAGAAATGGATTCATTGATTAAACTTTACACAACCGCTGCAGGGAGGAGGGAGGAGCTGATATCACTTTTCCAGCTGATACAGATATTTTCTCTGTGACTGATGGCTGATATTTAAGTGAACGGGGGTGTCGAACCTACAACCTGCAGGCTGGATCCGGCCTGCCCACTTACGAAGAGAAGTAATTTAAAAGATTGGAGGAATTACAGCAAGTTTCTGTCCCATTTCTGTGGTTCTTTAAAGAAATGGCCACTAGGGGGAGCAAAGGAAACAAGACCAGAGATCAAGAAATAAACATGAGAGCTGGGTTATTAAAACTGATTTGAATCCATTTAAACTTAACTGATCAATAATCGATTCATGAAAATGTTGATCGATTTAGAATATAAAGCTAAAATCTACTAGCCTGATGCTAGCGTATAATGGGATTTCCCATAGAACGGTTAATGCTAACGCTCGGTTGACTTAAACATTCTGACTACATGAACGTCTTTATAAACTCAGACATGAATTTGTTAAACTCTTTTAAGGAAATGTGTTTAAAACATTGTTTTTCTTCATCTGGGAGAAGATGTACTTCTATAGCTCGATCGCCACCTAGTGGTCAAACTGAAACCTCCTCCAGGAGAAGCAGAACAATGTTTACATTAATGATCTGAACATTTTAGTTAGAACTTCTCCTTCAGAGAATCCATGAAACTCTGGATGATATTAACAATCTCAGGATTTCACTGATTTACAGTCTGTGATCTGGATCAGATTAATATCAATATAATCAAATCATAGATTAGATTAATAATGTATTTCTAAACAAATGTGTATAAACGTCCAAAATTTAAAATAGGATTGAATTAAAGAATCAAAAGAATTGAAAAAAAATTAGAATTGAATGGATTCAGGTTCTTGTGAATCGAATCAAATTGTTTCTAGAAATTATAATCGATATCCTAATAAACAATAATCAATATAATAAGGCTGGTAGGTTAGATGAGGGATTTTTTCCAACTGAGATAAAAGTAAAGAATATCAAAACTACAGATAACAAGTTGCTTATTTTGCTATCATGTTTCTGGTCCGGCCCACTTCAGATCAGACGACTGGAATGTGGTTTAGAGCAGGGGTCACGTGACCTCTAGGGCCACAGGGTCACGTGAGCTCCAGGACCACACCAGGTGCCCTCAGGTCTCTCCTAAAAACAGCACAACTAACTTCTGAGCTGCATCTAAAACTCCATTTTATTCTGTTGCTTTTTTTTTTTTTTTTTATTAAACTTGCATTTAGATAGATTTTAAATAAAAATGTCTTAAAAATATGTTGATGATACATGAACTTCAGATAAGTTTAGGTGACCTCTGACCTACTCCAGTTCAAAGATCATTAATATAGTTAAAAATGCTGCAGATTTGGTCATTAGGTCAAAATGTGTCGATTCTTTTAAAAATGAGACATTTTTCCCATTAAATATTAGAGATCATCAGAAAATATAAAAATTACTGAGATTAATAAATTATTTCTGTTTCCGAGCTCGTTGTCATTGTTGATAATTATGAGAAATCAGTGTCTTCACATAGAGGAGGGTCTTTATTCATCATTAATAATGTAGAACTAAAGACAGAACAAAGTCCTCTGGATGACTCGGTACCATGAAGTCACTCTCAGTCTCAGTGACCACCAACAGAAGTCTCAACTGAATCCTGTCTGTGTGCTGGTTCTGATCCGGACGTTTGTCTTCTCGTCTGTCCTCAGCATGGCGTAAAGACCCCTCTGGATTTCCCGCCAGTGGAGTTTCAGAACATGAAGCCGCCGAGCCGCTTTTGCCCAAACACACTTCTGCAGTTGGATGATCACGATCACGGTTTTTCATGTGTAGTTTATTTCTGCAGTCCTGACAGATCTGGTCCATCAGACCCTGGCATCAGACCCCCTGCTGGTCCATCAGATCAGACCAACTGTCCATGACCCTGCTGGTCCATCAAGACCCCTCTACTCAGTCCATCAGACCCCTGCTGGTCCATCAGACCCTATCTGCTGGGTCCATCAGACCCTCTACTGGTCCATCAGACCCCCTGCTGGTCCATCAGACCCCCTGCTGGTCCATCAGACCCCTCTACTGGTCCATCAGACCCCCTGCTGGTCCATCAGACCCCTGCTGGTCCATCAGACCCTCTACTGGTCCATCAGACCCTCTACTGGTCCATCAGACCCCCTGCTGGTCCATCAGACCCCTCTACTGGTCCATCAGACCCCCTGCTGGTCCATCAGACCCCCTGCTGGTCCATCAGCTTCTATGGATGAAGCATGTGCACATACATGTTGGAGTTTGAATGTAAACGATGGATCCAGCTGCAGAAGGTCGACATGAATCCAGAGATTTGTCTTATGGATGTTTACCGTGTGAAGGAGACGTGTGGGCTGTATGTTCAAGTTTCTGCTCTATAAAATAAATCCTTTTTTAATCCACATGCTGTTTCTTTAATGTTTTATGCGGTTTTCAACATGTCAAAGGTCAAAGGTCACAGCCTGTCTCTGCTCTGCATTCATTCAGTAAAGTTCCATTCAAATTGTGGTTTGAATCCACAAACCAGGGGGGCGTGGCCAAAGTCCTTTGGTTACTTCCTGTAACAGTATCAGCAAAACTGATGTGAAGGTTTACATGAATCTGTACTTTTAACTCTTTTTGTCTGTTGCTGTTCTGCGGTCCTCTGCTCAGTTTTATTAACTTTTTCTGCAGTTTTGCTTGATCTTTAATGAAGGGGTGTCGAACTCGACCACAAAGACGAGCCAAAATCCAAAACACGCCTGAGGTCGCCGGCCTAACAGGAAAAACATTTATTGAAGACTCTAAAACTACACTTAGAAACCTTTAAAACTATAACTTTAACATAATTATGAATAATAAGAATACAGGAATATTATTCCAGAATAAATAAACTTAAACCTTAATTTTCAGAATTACTTTCTATAAAAATATGTTTTATCAAAATGATAAAGACAAAATGATGTAGGAAAGTAGAAGACATCTGGTCATTAATAGAGATGTAGTTTAACATCCTTAAAACATCTGTAATCTGAAGATTTCCCCTGGCACTGATGAGAAGGACTGCTGGACATGAAGCTGCAAATGCTTCAGCTGTCGTCTCCAAAGAGACTTCTGAAGATCTGGACCCCGAAGACTCCAGCCTCACGGTCACGTGTGACGCTTACGACATGCAACAAGGTCGTTTCCTGAAAGCAGACGCTCAAAGCAAAGGTAACTTTTTATTTATCAGCTTCAAATAAGGCGGCAGCAATGCCTCTATGTACAGACGTCTGCAGAGGGAAGCTGAACCACGAGCGTCCTCCAATCATCAACCAGACTTCCTCTGAATCAAATGACACGAGTACACGGTAAACCTGACAGGAAAAAGGGTGGAGACGGGACAATAGAAAGCAGATTAAATAAAAAAAAGTCCATTAATAAAGAATCTTCATGTTTGTTTTAATTTGTGCAAAAGAAGCTTCTTTAGTTTCTACATTAATGTTTCTAAAGCTCATCTCTGCTGAGCAGCTCCGACACTGGAGGAGGCGGAGCCTCGCCTCTGCTGGCAGCTCCAACGCTGGAGGAGGCGGAGCCTCGTCTCTGCTGAGCAGCTCTGATGCTGAGGAGGCGGAGCCTCGCCTCTGCTGGCAGCTCCGACGCTGGAGGAGGCGGAGCCTCGCCTCTGCTGAGCAGCTCTACGCTGGAGGAGGCGGAGCCTGGCCTCTGCTGAACAGCTCTGATGCTGAGGAGGCGGAGCCTCGCCTCTGCTGAGCAGCTCTGATGCTGAGGAGGCGGAGCCTCGCCTCTTCTGAGCAGCTCCGACGCTGGAGGAGGCGAGCCTCGCCTCTGCTGAGCAGCTCCTACGCTGGAGGAGGCGGAGCCTGGCCTCTGCTGAACAGCTCTGATGCTGAGGAGGCGGAGCCTCGCCTCTGCTGGCAGCTCCGACGCTGGAGGAGGCGGAGCCTCGCCTCTGCTGAGCAGCTCCTACGCTGGAGGAGGCGGAGCCTGGCCTCTGCTGAACAGCTCTGATGCTGAGGAGGCGGAGCCTCGCCTCTGCTGAGCAGCTCTGATGCTGAGGAGGCGGAGCCTCGCCTCTTCTGAGCAGCTCCGACGCTGGAGGAGGCGGAGCCTCGCCTCTGCTGAGCAGCTCCTACGCTGGAGGAGGCGGAGCCTGGCCTCTGCTGAACAGCTCTGATGCTGAGGAGGCGGAGCCTCGCCTCTGCTGAGCAGCTCTGATGCTGAGGAGGCGGAGCCTCGCCTCTTCTGAGCAGCTCCGACGCTGGAGGAGGCGGAGCCTCGCCTCTGCTGAGCAGCTCCTACGCTGGAGGAGGCGGAGCCTGGCCTCTGCTGAACAGCTCTGATGCTGAGGAGGCGGAGCCTCGCCTCTGCTGGCAGCTCCGACGCTGGAGGAGGCGGAGCCTCGCCTCTGCTGAGCAGCTCCTACGCTGGAGGAGGCGGAGCCTGGCCTCTGCTGAACAGCTCTGATGCTGAGGAGGCGGAGCCTCGCCTCTGCTGAGCAGCTCTGATGCTGAGGAGGCGGAGCCTCGCCTCTTCTGAGCAGCTCCGACGCTGGAGGAGGCGGAGCCTCGCCTCTGCTGAGCAGCTCCTACGCTGGAGGAGGCGGAGCCTGGCCTCTGCTGAACAGCTCTGATGCTGAGGAGGCGGAGCCTCGCCTCTGCTGGCAGCTCCGACGCTGGAGGAGGCGGAGCCTCGCCTCTGCTGAGCAGCTCCTACGCTGGAGGAGGCGGAGCCTCGCCTCTGCTGAGCAGCTCCGACACTGGAGGAAGCGGAGCCTCGTCTCTGCTGAGCAGCTCTGATGCTGAGGAGGCGGAGCCTCGCCTCTGCTGGCAGCTCCGACGCTGGAGGAGGCGGAGCCTCGCCTCTGCTGAGCAGCTCCTACGCTGAGGAGGGCGGAGCCTGGCCTCTGCTGAACAGCTCTGATGCTGAGGAGGCGGAGCCTCGCCTCTGCTGAGCAGCTCTGATGCTGAGGAGGCGGAGCCTCGCCTCTTCTGAGCAGCTCCGACGCTGGAGAGGCGGAGCCTCGCCTCTGCTGAGCAGCTCCTACGCTGGAGGAGGCGGAGCCTGGCCTCTGCTGAACAGCTCTGATGCTGAGGAGGCGGAGCCTCGCCTCTGCTGGCAGCTCCGACGCTGGAGGAGGCGGAGCCTCGCCTCTGCTGAGCAGCTCCTACGCTGGAGGAGGCGGAGCCTGCCTCTGCTGAACAGCTCTGATGCTGAGGAGGCGGAGCCTCGCCTCTGCTGAGCAGCTCTGATGCTGAGGAGGCGGAGCCTCGCCTCTTCTGAGCAGCTCCGACGCTGGAGGAGGCGGAGCCTCGCCTCTGCTGAGCAGCTCCTACGCTGGAGGAGGCGGAGCCTGGCCTCTGCTGAACAGCTCTGATGCTGAGGAGGCGGAGCCTCGCCTCTGCTGGCAGCTCCGACGCTGGAGGAGGCGGAGCCTCGCCTCTGCTGAGCAGCTCCTACGCTGGAGGAGGCGGAGCCTCGCCTCTGCTGAGCAGCTCCGACACTGGAGGAAGCGGAGCCTGGCCTCTGCAGCCTCTCTGAGGACGCCAGACTCCAGTTGGTGCAGATGAGGTCCTGCTCAGGGACGCGGGACGCGTTGCAGGCGCGTTGCAGGCGCGGTGCCGGCGCGGTGCCGGCGCGGTGCCGGCTCCTCCCCTCGGGGCTGCGGGACGTTTCCTCCTGAGACGTCCCGCAGCCGCAGCAGCAGTCATGAAAGAACTGAAGCGAAAACGCCTGACAAGATGCTGGGAGCAAAGCTAAGCCTTATGGGTAATTAGCGGGTTAGTGTTGCTCTTTAACCTGATTGGTCTGTTTCACACGGATGCATGACGGGGAGTCAGAGCTCTGCCTCTGCTGAAACTAAAGGAACGCCTTGCAACAGGACGGGGGTTCCTCTGGGGTCTGGAGCCAGTCTGTCTGATCAAACTGAAGGGGGCGCGACCCCACGAGTGAGGGGTCTCATGCTGGGGGGCAGTTGGATAATCAAACACAGCTAAGAGGCAGTGGGTGGAAGGGGGGGGGGTTTGCTTCTGGAACTAGAACTGCACACCCCAACAAAACCCTGCACACCCGTCACTAGAGGATCTCCAGAGGCCCCGCCCCCTCGCTGCTTAGCACCCAAAGGTCTCCTGGGAGGCGTAGACCATGTAGAGGAAGCCGTCCTCGTCCTTCTCCTGCTCGTAGATCTCAGAGATGGGCGTGGCCACGGACACCATGCTGTGCTGGTTGACCAGCAGGAAGAAGGCCTGGGTGGGGTTCAGCTGCAGCCGGCGCCTGGGGGGGGGGCACACGCGTCAGTACGGGACCTGTCATTCAGTTACCTGCAGAGCAGGTGAGCTGGTGCTGAGGATCAAACTGACAGCTGCAGCAGTCCGTTCATCTGATCACTGTCTGGTTTGACCCCATCATAGTTTATTACACATCGGATTCACAGCTGAACGTGCACGGACTGACGTGCATGGACTGACGTGCACGGACAGACGTGGCACCGTCGGGTCGACTTCAGGACTGAAAGTCCAAATGGACCGACAGCTTCCAGGTTCTAACTGCAAAGAGACCCGAGGCCGGGACGGTGTACCGCAGGGCTCCGTGCTTTGCTCCATGAGTTTTCAACACTTGTCAGCGTCTCCTCTGGACCAGCTCTCCTGCTCTGTAAGCTGCATCTCTGCGGCTTTGAACCATCAGTCTTCTAAAAGTGGAGTTTAAAGGGCCTAAACCAGAGGTCAGCGACCTTTAACAGTACAAGAGCCGTTTGAGCTCGTTCTTTTAATGATCAGAACCTGGAAGGAGCTGTATACTCTTACTTTAACCTTTAAGAAATCTGGGTTTGCATTCATGATATTCTGTTTTTTAAATATGAATTATGTCTGTTTTTGGCACAAAAAAAGTAAAAAAAGAACCTAGAATTTCTTAAAATGGGATTTGTTTTCTTTTTTTGACAGAAGCTGAAAATAACCAGATAAATAGCTAGTAACCAATATTGTGAAGCATGAGATAAAATGTCCTTTTAACTCATAAAAATCAAACTTTTCACCAAAGTTTTTCTTTGTATATTAAATCTGTTCATTCTCGAGGTAGAGTTGATCAAACCAGACGTCTTCAGGTCAACATGGATGTAAAACCTACAGAGTTTATCATGCATGTTCACCCCAGACATCAGTTTATAAATGTAACTAATGTAAATTAAGTAAATGCTAATTAAGTAATCTTTGATTAAAAAAAATTTATTTTTATTTTTGTTCTTTTGAATGAAATAGGAGTTATTTGGGTGAACTCTTTTCCCACCCGGAGATAAGAGGGCTCAGTGTGTGGGGCTCCGCCTTTCACTCCTTGTTGGTGCCGCCCATTTCATGACATCATCTTACAGCCAACCTCGACAGCGTGTCGCCCAGGAAAACAAACAACATCCAAACTTTTGCTAAGATAGATGTTCATATTGTGCATTTCAAATGAAAGTGTGCGAGTGTGTGTTAGCCTGGGGGCGGAGCTAGTAGGGCAGACTCTTCCTGGAAGGGCTGTTCTCACTTTGTGACATCACAAAGTGAGGACCCGCTTGTTTTCCTGGGTTGGGAGGGGCTGGTGCTCAGATTATATGTTTTTAGAGGACGTGTGAACGGATCTCAACAGAACTTTGGGGTCGATTTATGGAGGAATTAACATAATAAAACACTTAAAACCTTAAATAGTGGATTTTTTATGATTATAGACCATTTAACCCTTTAAGACGTGAGGCGTCGCCGGTGACACTTAAACACAAACTCTTTACCATACTGTAACTTTTTAATTGTTAACACGATATTAACAATTAAACAATGACAGTAAATCAGAGAAACACTGGAGCTCCAGCGTTAAAGTGTTGACTAAACCAAACCAGGAACCAACCTGATGATCTTCACCAGCTCACTCATGTTAACATGGTCAGGTACCAGGAACTTGGTCTTGTCCAGGACGGGCAGCTGCTTCTCCCCCTTATACCGTTCAATGATCACCTGCAGACAAACACACCCGTGGGTTCGTCTTCGTTCTGACGCAGCGGCGCTCACGTGCGGCGAGGATGAAGGTGAAGCGGCTCACAGGGATCTTGTTGGGGTGCTGCTCCCGGATCTGCTGCACCTCTTTGCACCGGTCAGCTGTTGGAGAAGCAGATCCAGAGAAACGATGAGGCTGTGAGGGGGAGCTGAGCGTCTTGTAACCGCCGTGCTCTCTCCCAGACACGTTTACATCTGGACCGCACGAGGTTAACTTACATACATGTAATGAGACTTTATCCCACCCTTCTGTAGTCTGAACTATGACGACAGAAGATAGATTATTTATTGATTTCTTTCTTTTAATGTTTCTGTGAAGATTACAGAAAATAACGTTGAAATTTCTGGAAAACCATAAATGTTTACGTTTAGGCTGCGATTGTTACACCGTCACGTGATCAAACGCTGTCGATGAAAGGGTCTGCCTCCTTTAGGCCGCGGTTAAAGTAATCCATTACTTTCAGATTGTTTTCCAGTGTGAGACACAAGGTAGGGCTGTGGATCGTTGCTTAAGAGGCGATCCGATACGATTCACGAATCGAACCACGATTCTTACTTTTTAATATCATGTTTATTGCTATGTGAATATTTACTAGATGGAGGAAAATTGAAATTATTTGTATTGAATCACCAACATTTATGCATTTATTTACAACAGTAGATCAGAATCAACAAAACTGATTAAAAAAACCCCCAAAAGATTCAGACAGAAAGAAATTTTGTTTTCCATTTTAAACTTTTTTTGTGTCAACCTTCTGGTTAAGTTCAGCAGTAACATAAAAAAAGGGTAACAATCTCTGGTGTTTTGTATCATTTAACAACAAAACTTGAAAATGTTCCCCACAGTTTTTTAATTCTCAAAGTTCTTCAATATTTTTCGATGTACAGTCCGTGTGAAAAAAGTATTTTTTCCCCCCCGCAGCAGAATCCTCTGATTCACGTTGATTCCATCCTCCTTTCAGCAGGATGAGGCTGAGTTTCTTCAGAATAAGACGGAGTTTCGTTAATTACATCAACTGTTGAAGAATTATCATAACCAAAAGAATGTAAACACTGGAACTAAAGCTCCGATGTTAAAGCTAATTCATTTTTTCAAAAGTTCTGTCACTGAACAGAACTTCAGTCTCAGTTTTTGAACGGAAAAAAAGTCTTGCTGGTTTTACTTTGAAAACCGGAAGATGTTTACTTCCGGTGACTACCGCGGCTTTGTTTTAGTTCGTAAGCTTAAAATCCTACATTACTCTGCATTCCAGAGGGAAAATACATCGTTACCAGATCATATTTTGATCATATTTTACTACAATTTACCATATTTTTAAAGATCACAAATCAGCGATCTTGGACGTCACGAACATTCGTACTCGAATTTTCGGGAGCAGATCGCGAATACTCTAGCACCCGGATACTCGTTACAGCCCTAACACAAGGGGTCAAAATCCAAAACACACCTGAGGTCTCGGGTCGAACAGGATAAACATGTAATAAACACTCTGAAACTACATTTTTAAAACTTTAAAACCGTAACTTTTTAACATAATTATGAACTAGATATATAACATTACCAGCGATAATGCTAGTGTGAATGCTGGAAGCTGAATAAGACCGCTGAAGATGCTAGTGCTGATATCTAAAAAACGCTAAAGCTGATAGCCAGCTAAAATATTAGCTACATGTCAAATTAGCTTATAAAACGGAAAAAAGACTAGCTAAAACAGCTAGCATGTTAATATTAGCTAAACTCAATAGCAGTTTAAAAACTTTTTTAAACAAAAGCCTAAATTAGCCAAAACAGCTAGCATGTAGCTTAAATATTAGCTAAACTCCATAATAGCCTTAAAAAAAAAAAACGTAGTAAATGCCAAAAGAGGCAGAATTACCATTTTTAAAACTTTAAAGCTATCACTTTTAAACATAATTCTGAATAATAAAAGGCGGGAATATTATTCCAGAATAAATCAACTTAAACCTTAAATAACTCTCAATATTTTACTCTATATAAAAATATATTTAGTCTAAATGATGCAAGTTATAAATAAGATCAAGATATCATCGGGTCATTAATAATAAAATCAAACGATCTGGAGGGCCGGATCTGGCCCCCGGGCCTCGCCTGTCACGTGCCCCTGACCCAGAGAAGCTCCGCGTGAACTCCGTGACCTCTGGACTTCCGGTGTCACATTGCAGCATCCGCGGTAAACAGGCTTGTGTTCTTTCTCCCGGACCCGGACTCTGACTCGCAGATCCGGTTGTTTGAAGCTGATATTTGGGGTCCGGCAGAACCGGGTCAGTGTGACAAGAACCGAGCTGGCTTACAGACACCTGCAGAGGTCTCGCGCCTGTCCTGCAGACACGTGACCCCTGCTGCTGACCGATCACCGGGTTCAACTGGAGCGGAACCGGCCATCCGCGGACCGGGCCGGCCGTCAGCCGCCGGGGGGAGCCCGGCCCGGTGTCAGAGGGGCCTCGAGGCCGCTCCTTCTTACCGAAGGTCCTCCGCTGCTTGAAGGGCCTGTCGGACGGCATGTCGGTCGCGGTGGTGTCGGTTCCAGCCCGGTTCGGATGCAGCTGCTCGGTTCGGCTCCGTGCCCTCTCCTCTTCACAGGTCTGGCGCTCAGCAGCGGCTCCGGGCAAACAAAGCCCCTGAACGCAGACGGTGACGTCAGCAGCTGCGCTTAAAGGGGACGTCCGTCATTTGTTCGGAACCGAACCTGTGCAGGTGTTTCACAAGCCGACCCGTTTCACACGCATCAGTCAGGTTGTGACGTTCTGACCCAGAAAATCAGGCTGCTGCTCTCACCTGGAACAACCGGATCTAAACCCGGGAAAATGCTGATCCATACCCGACCAGAACCTGATCCAAACCCGACCAAAACCTGATCCAAACCCGGCAAAAACTTGGTCCAAACCCGACCAGAACCTGATCCAAACCCGACCAAAACCTGATCCAAACCTGACCTTAACCTGATCCAAACCCGGCCAGAACCTGATCCAAATCCGGCCAAAACCTGATCCAAACCCGACCAGAACCTGATCCAAACCCGACCAAAACCTAATCCAAACCCGACCAGAACCTGATCCAAACCCGACAAAAATCTGATCCAAACCTGATCCAAACCTGATCCAAACCCAACCAAAACCTGATCCAAATCCGGCCAAAACCTGATCCAAACACGACCAGAACCTGATCCAAACCCGGCCTAAACCTGATCAAAACCCAACCAAAACCTGATCCAAACCCGACCAGAACCTGATCCAAACCCGGACAAAACCTGATCCAAACCTGACCAAAACCTGATCCAAACCCGCCTTAAACCTGATTCAAAACCCGACCAAAACCTGATCCAAACCCGGCCAAAACCTGGTACAAACCCGACCAGAACCTGATCCAAACCCGCCTTAAACCTGATTCAAAACCCGACCAAAACCTGATCCAAACCCGGCCAAAACCTGATTCAAAACCCGACCAAAACCTGATCCAAACCCGACCAAAACCTGATCCAAACCCGACCAGAACCTGATCCAAACCTGGCCTAAACCTGATCAAAACCCAACCAAAACCTGATCCAAACACGACCAGAACCTGATCCAAACACGACCAGAACCTGATCCAAACCCGGACAAAACCTGATCCAAACCCGACCAAAACCTGATCCAAACCCGACCAAAACCTGATCCAAACCCGATCCCAACCGGACCCTGCAGCACAGCAGCTTTCGTGGTTCCGTGCCCCTCCTCACCAGAACCTCTCCAGAACTCCTCAGAGTTTAAATGCTGCTGTTTACACTGAATGGACAGAAAAAGGAGGGAAATCTCCTGGAGAATCTTCAACCTGTTCAGACATACAGGTGAAGTTAGTCGGATATGTGACAGATTTACAGGGTTTTTCTTTGAGGTCATTTGACCTTCTGACCTCGACCCACTTTGGAATAAAACTCCCCGTTCAGGAGGATTGACCTCAGCACTTTAAACATGATTTTAGAGCATCTATGGAGAGAAAACTCTTGAAAAATTCTTCATTTGTAACTCATATCATACATTTTCATCCACATTCATTCATGAACTCTGTGTATTTATCAGTGCTCTAAACAGAACTTCTACAGTCTTGGGTCTGAAATTGCATCTCCAAACTAAAGCCTGAAGGGGGCGCTCCACTTTTACAAATGAAGCCTCTTATGTGACGTTTACTGACCTGGTGTGCAGTGGGAAATCAAAACATTTCAGAGAAATGAGACGAAGATGTTTGGAAAATGCAGCTGAACGAGTCATTAATGATGATTCCTATAGATCCACAGTAAAAACAAATATCAAGTACTTACACATTGTTATGAAATAATTGATTTTATTACAAAAAATGTTATTTTTTTAATCTACTTGTGTATTTGCAGAATGTATTAAACTCTGATTTTACTCTTACAGCGTTTGTGAATAAATGTATCTGTATTAACAAAGTTAATGGACTTTTTATCAGCCTTTTCTGTCTGCATAAATTAATTAATTAATTGATTTAGTTTGTCTGTGAAACCAACATATTCCTTTCTCCTCTCCACATTAAAAATAATGTTTTTCCAGGTGTGATAAACTGTTTCCTAAATGTAAAATGTTTTTTTTCCATCAGCAGACTGTTAATATAAATATAAGTTCAGTTCCTAACACAGAGCCCTGAGGTACACCCCCAGACACCATCATGTAAGTTCCTGATTTCATTCCTCTCCTTCTTTCGTTAAACTTCTCTTTGACTGATGTTCATCATTTGGGTCTTTGGATCAGGTCCTGGGAGTTGAGTCTCTTTGTTTCCCAAATTATTTTAGTTTCTCACTGAATTTATTATTCATTTATGTTTTACAAAATTCTATTTGGTTGTTATGACAAAGAAAAGAAAATCTATTTTGTTCAACAACTTAGTTATTATTTTTTATTCACAAATATGTTTTTTTTTAAAGTTCATATTGTTTGTTTTTAAAAAACGAGTCTTATAATTTTTATAAATCTCTAAAAAAAAGATAAAAAAAATAAGAACTCAACTAAATTTTTAAATTGATTGTCAGTTTAACTGGACTGAAGAGATTTATCTTTATCCTTTAATTCATGGATCATCTTAGTTGAGGTTATTTCTATATTGATACTCCCAATTCCAATTAGAATTCTGAGTAAAGTTAAAAACCTTTTCTTTTATTTATACAACCTGCGTTACATTTTCTTATTTTATATTGTTAATTCTGTCATGTCTTTATTTTTGTCTGTTTCATTTTTTTCTTTAACTAATGCTTAAATTGAATGTATTTTGTCCTCACATGTATACTTATATAATGCTTTATAATGTCTGATCTGTCAATAAAAACCTCATAATTCTGGGAATTCAGGAACTTCCGAGGGTCCGTGAAGGCAGCATTCAGTGCAGGCCCGCCTGCGCGCGCGCCCACAGTGAAAGCGCCGCGTGAACCTCCAGACAGCTTTAGACCTGCATGTCAGGAGCCTCTGCATCACCTGCTGCTCCGCTCAGAACCAACCGAACCGGATCAAGAACCGGGAGTCCGGAACCGGGAGTCCAGAACCGGGAGTCCAGAACCGGGAGTCCAGAACCTGCCGGTGAGTCCCGTGGAGCGCACCCCCCCTCCCCCCAGCAGAGATGCTCTCCTGCCGCTCAGCAGGAGGTCCGGAGGAAGCTGAGCTTCCTGAGCTTCTCACTGGGTTGAAGTTCGACAGAACTCTCTCTGAGTTCTTCTTCTGAAAATTGGAACCGTCAGATTCGGGACAGAGTTTGACCGTCTGTCATGTGGAGTTGTTCTCTCCTCTCTTTGTACTTTCAACCATGTTGAAACGTTCTGATGAGTGTGTGGAGGAGTGGGTCAGTTCTGGTTCTGTCAGGATGTGTCCGGACTCTCCTGGACCCCCCCCCCCCCCCCCCCCCCCCCCCAAGAGTACAGTGTGGAGCTGCTCCCACTATTGTCCCGCTCCTTCCTGTTGTGGAGGTCAGAACTCCCACTGCTGTACAGTCAGACTCTGTGGGTCAGCAGCTTCCTGCCCTGTGCGTGTGTGCGCGTGTGCGCGTGCATGTGTGTGTCATTGTGTTTCCTGTTTGGGTCATTGTGCTGCTGCTGTGCACCTCTGCTTCCACCTGGACTAAAGCTGCCAGTTTTCTTCATTTTAATGGGTTTCTCACATTGAAACAGAGGATCTCTTCAGTTTTCTGGTTGATCTTTGACAGTTTCATCTCTGGTTGGTTAAACTGTGGAAAGATTTTCATCTGTCGGTGGTGAGTTAACCATCCGGCCCTCCGAGTATTCTGTCCGGCCCTCCAGATCATTTTATTTTATTGTTATTGATGACCCGATTATGTTTTCAGCTCATTTCTAACTTGTATCATTTTGACTAAATCTATTTTTACGGAGAGTAAAATACTGAAAGTTATTCAAGGTTTAAATTGATTTATTCTGGAATAATATTCCTGACTTTTTATTATTCAGAATTATGTTTAAAAGTTACAGTTTTTCAGTTTTCAGTCAGAATATTTTGGCATTTACTAAGATGCTTTAGGCTATTTTGGAGTTTAGCTCATATTTAAACATCAGCTGCTTTGGATAATTTTGGCTTTTTTAAATGTTTTGGAGTTTAGCTATTTTTTCCGCTACATGCTAGCTGTTTTAGCTTTCAGCTTAAGCGTTTTCAGCTGTCAGCATCAGCATCTTCAGCGGCCAAATTCAGCTTCATTAGCATTATCGTAGGTAATGCTAAAGGTCATAAATATGTTCATGAGTTCAGTTTTTAAAGTTTTAAAAATGTAGTTTTAGTGTTGAATAAAAGTTTACCCCATTCGTCCCGGGACCTCAGGTGTGTTTTGGTTCCTGTGGGATCGAGTCTGACCCCCCCTGCTACCACCTGACTGGCTGACGCGACCCGTCGGGGTCTCTGGTGTCGCCCGCAGTCTCCGCCCCACCAGTTGGTGTCGCTACAGAGTAAAACAGAAGAGGCGTTGTGCTGTTTTCATTCATCACATCTAACATTTGACGCTTTTACGCCATTTCCATTTTTTCGGCGCCATTGGAAGCAGCAGCTGCCCCGCCCCCTCCCACCCCCACGTCTGTTCTTCGGGCCCGTTCCTTCCACGGGTTCTCCTTCTGTTTACGATGAAGGCTCAGCTGTGAACTCTGGAGACTCGGACACGTTTCTGCTTCGGATTCCCAGCATGCCGAGGATTCGGGGGGAAGAGACCCTCCTATCTGCTCTGTGAAGGTTTCCAACAAGGTCAAGGAAAAGATCATGGGAAGAGGTGATAAGAGGGAGTCTGTGGATCCTGGGAAACCTGATAGTGACAGTCGTTTGATGGAGGTGTGTCGCAGATGGAAGGATGGAAAACATTCCAGCAGGAAGGCCCGGAGACCGGGATTGGGAAGCACTGCTGGAGGCAGATAGAGCTGAGAGGAAAACTGCAGAGACTCCTGGGAAAGTGAAGGACGGGACGGTCCAGCTTCTCACTGGGACGGTAGCGTCTGCAGAGGCGGATCAGAACTCGGTGAAGTCCATGTTTCTGGTTAAAGGTCAAAGGTCAGGTAGGAAGAAACTCCGACTCAGATGTGTCTAGTCTACAACAGGAAATGGAATATCTAAATAAGTGGAGCGGGTCAGCCAGTAAGGCCCAGCGGTCCGTATGGTTCTAATGTGGCCTCGGATGGGTTTGTTCTGGTCCTGTGTTTGATCCATCTGCCTTCACCTGTTCAGAAACATTACCTGTACAGTCCTGTCACCTCTCCTCTGGATTGTTGCTGCTCTTTGATTAAAAGAGAACAAATCAAAGAATGAATGAAGCCCGTAAATGAATGAACATTTACGGGCTTCCAGGTGTTTCTGGAGAGGTGTTCTGTTCTGGTGCTTTGAGGATCTGGAGCATTGGTTTGGATCAGATGAACTCACTCTGTCCTTTCAAACTGGATGTGATCTGGCTCCGCCCCCTCTATCTTCAGCCCCTCCTGCTGTCTTCAGAGTTGCTCCGGGTTTCATCATGCTGCACACTCGGGCTGAACCTCAGGTTAACCTCACAGATGAAAATGTCCGCTCAGTTAAAACATCTCCTTCTGTCTGCCGGGAACTCGTTTTCCTGAAGGAATCCCATCATCCTGAAAGTTCCATCCCAACCGTCCGGAGAGACGGAGTTTATGCAGCCGATGAGCTCGACTGCTGCTGTCCCACAGGCTGGGCCGGGCCGGGCCGGGCCGGGCCGGGATACTGTGGTGTTTCGTGTTCTGTGGGACTGAAAGTGAGAAAGATTCTATTCACTGACTGAATACATGGACTCAGACGTTCCCAGAAGTCTGTTGTGAGCAAAAACACTCAGAAAAAAACTCCTTTTTCTGCTGTATGGGCGTCGCCATGTTGGAGAGCGACCACAGTGATTGGTCAGAGTCAGTCTGGGTCAATGTTTCTATGGCAACTCCTGTCACCAATCAGGAGTGAGCTTGTTGGAAGACCACACCCCTTCTACTAAAAGCTGCTCTGGAGAATCTGTCAATCAAACGCTGGAGGAGGGGCCAGCGAGGACAAACATGCTTTTACTGAGGCATCTGATTGGTCAGTTTATAACTTGAATAAATCTCAATAAAGAAAAATAGGAAGATGTGGAGGAGGTGAGGGAGGAGGTGAGAGAGGAGGTGAGGGAGGAAGTGAGGGAGGAGGTGAGGGAGGAGGATGTAGAGGAGGTGAGGGAGGAGGTGAGGGAGGAGGTGAGAGAGGAGGTGAGGGAGGAGGTGAGGGAGGATGTGAGGGAGGAGGTGAGAGAGAAGGTGAGAGAGGAGGTGAGGGAGGAGGTGAGAGAGGAGGTGAGGGAGGAGGTGAGGGAGGAGGTGAGGGAGGAGGATGTAGAGGAGGTGAGGGAGGAGGTGAGAGAAAAGGTGAGGGAGGAGGTGAGAGAGAAGGTGAGAGAGGATGTAGAGGAGGTGAGGGAGGAGGTGAGAGAGGAGGTGATGGAGGAGGTGAGGGAGGATGTAGAGGAGGTGAGGGAGGAGGTGAGAGAGGATGTAGAGGAGGTGAGGGAGGAGGTGAGGGAGGAGGTGAGGGAGGAGGTGAGGGAGGAGGTGAGAGAGGAGGTGAGAGAGGAGGTGAGGGAGGAGGTGAGAGAGGATGTAGAGGAGGTGAGGGAGGATGTAGAGGAGGTGAGGGAGGAGGTGAGGGAGGAGGTGAGGGAGGAGGTGAGAGAGGAGGTGAGGGAGGAGGTGAGGGAGGAGGTGAGAGAGGAGGTGAGGGAGGAGGTGAGAGAGGATGTAGAGGAGGTGAGGGAGGATGTGAGGGAGGAGGTGAGAGAGGAGGATGTGGAGGAGGATGTGGAGGAGGATGTAGAGGAGGTGAGGGAGGAGGTGAGGGAGGAGGATGTAGAGGAGGTGAGGGAGGAGGTGAGAGAGGATGTAGAGGAGGTGAGGGAGGAGGTGAGGAGGAGGTGAGAGAGGATGTAGAGGAGGTGAGGGAGGAGGTGAGAGAGGAGGTGAGAGAGGAGGTGAGGGAGGAGGTGAGAGAGGATGTAGAGGAGGTGAGGGAGGAGGTGAGGGAGGAGGTGAGAGAGGATGTAAGGAGGTGAGGGAGGAGGTGAGAGAGGAGGTGAGGGAGGAGGTGAGGGAGGAGGTGAGAGAGGAGGTGAGAGAGGAGGTGAGGGAGGAGGTGAGGGAGGAGGTGAGAGAGGAGGTGAGAGAGGAGGTGAGGAAGGAGGTGAGGGAGGAGGTGAGGGAGGAGGTGAGAGAGGAGGTGAGGAGGAGGTGAGGGAGGAGGTGAGGGAGGAGGTGAGAGAGGAGGTGAGGGAGGAGGTGAGAGAGGAGGTGAGGGAGGAGGTGAGAGAGGAGGTGATGGAGGAGGTGAGGGAGGAGGTGAGGGAGGATGTAGAGGAGGTGAGGGAGGAGGTGAGAGAGGATGTAGAGGAGGTGAGGGAGGAGGTGAGAGAGGAGGTGAGGGAGGAGGTGATGGAGGAGGTGAGGAGGAGGTGAGGGAGGAGGTGAGGGAGGAGGTGAGAGAGGAGGTGAGGAGGAGGTGAGGGAGGAGGTGAGGGAGGGAGGTGAGGGAGGAGGTGAGAGAGATGTAGAGGAGGTGAGGGAGGGGTGAGGGAGGAGGTGAGGAGGAGGTGAGAGAGGAGGTGAGGGAGGAGGTGATGGAGGAGGTGAGGGAGGAGGTGAGGGAGGAGGTGAGGGAGGAGGTGAGAGAGGAGGTGAGGGAGGAGGTGAGGAGGAGGTGAGGGAGGAGGTGAGAGAGGATGTAGAGGAGGTGAGGGAGGATGTGAGGGAGGAGGTGAGAGAGGAGGATGTGGAGGAGGATGTGGAGGAGGATGTAGAGGAGGTGAGGGAGGAGGTGAGGGAGGAGGATGTAGAGGAGGTGAGGGAGGAGGTGAGAGAGGATGTAGAGGAGGTGAGGGAGGAGGTGAGGGAGGAGGTGAGAGAGGATGTAGAGGAGGTGAGGGAGGAGGTGAGAGAGGAGGTGAGGGAGGAGGTGAGGAGGAGGTGAGAGAGGAGGTGAGAGAGGAGGTGAGGGAGGAGGTGAGAGAGGATGTAGAGGAGGTGAGGGAGGAGGTGAGGGAGGAGGTGAGGGAGGAGGTGGAGAGGAGGTGAGAGAGGAGGTGAGGGAGGAGGTGAGGGAGGAGGTGAGGGAGGAGGTGAGAGAGGAGGTGAGGGAGGAGGTGAGGGAGGAGGTGAGGGAGGAGTGGGGAGGAGGTGAGGGAGGAGGTGAGAGAGGAGGTGAGGGAGGAGGTGAGGGAGGAGGTGAGGGAGGAGGTGAGAGAGGAGGTGAGGGAGGAGGTGAGAGAGGAGGTGATGGAGGAGGTGAGGGAGGAGGTGAGGGAGGATGTAGAGGAGGTGAGGGAGGAGGTGAGAGAGGATGTAGAGGAGGTGAGGGAGGAGGTGAGAGAGGAGGTGAGGGAGGAGGTGATGGAGGAGGTGAGGGAGGAGGTGAGGGAGGAGGTGAGAGAGGAGGTGAGAGAGGAGGTGAGGGAGGAGGTGAGGAGGAGGTGAGGGAGGAGGTGAGAGAGGAGGTGAGGGAGGAGGTGAGGAAGGAGGTGAGGGAGGAGGTGAGGGAGGAGGTGAGGAGGAGGTGAGAGAGGAGGTGAGGGAGGAGGTGAGGGAGGGAGTGAGGGAGGAGGTGAGAGAGGAGGTGAGGGAGGAGTGAGAGAGGAGTGATGGAGGAGGTGAGGGAGGAGGTGAGGGAGGATGTAGAGGAGGTGAGGAGGAGGTGAGAGAGGATGTAGAGGAGGTGAGGGAGGAGGTGAGAGAGGAGGTGAGGGAGGAGGTGAGAGAGGATGTAGAGGAGGTGAGGGAGGAGGTGAGAGAGGAGGTGAGGGAGGAGGTGAGGGAGGAGGTGAGAGAGGAGGTGAGAGAGGAGGTGAGGGAGGAGGTGAGGGAGGAGGTGAGGAGGAGGTGAGAGAGGAGGTGAGGGAGGAGGTGAGGAAGGAGGTGAGGGAGGAGGTGAGGGAGGAGGTGAGGGAGGAGGTGAGAGAGGAGGTGAGGGAGGAGGTGAGAGAGGAGGTGAGGAGGAGGTGAGAGAGGAGGTGATGGAGGAGGTGAGGGAGGAGGTGAGGGAGGATGTAGAGGAGGTGAGGGAGGAGGTGAGAGAGGATGTAGAGGAGGTGAGGGAGGAGGTGAGAGAGGAGGTGATGGAGGAGGTGAGGGAGGAGGTGAGGGAGGAGGTGAGGGAGGAGGTGAGAGAGGAGGTGAGGGAGGAGGTGAGGGAGGAGGTGAGAGAGGATGTAGAGGAGGTGAGGGAGGAGGTGAGGGAGGAGGTGAGGGAGGAGGTGAGAGAGGAGGTGGGGAGAGAGTGAGGGAGGAGGTGAGGGAGAGGTGAGGGAGGAGGTGAGGGAGGAGGTGAGAGAGGAGGTGAGGGAGGAGGTGAGAGAGGAGGTGAGGGAGGAGGGTGAGAGAGGAGGTGATGGAGGAGGTGAGGAGGAGGTGAGGGAGGATGTAGAGGAGGTGAGGGAGGAGGTGAGAGAGGATGTAGAGGAGGTGAGGGAGGAGGTGAGAGAGGAGGTGAGGGAGGAGGTGAGAGAGGATGTAGAGGAGGTGAGGGAGGAGGTGAGAGAGGAGGTGAGGGAGGAGGTGAGGGAGGAGGTGAGAGAGGAGGTGAGAGAGGAGGTGAGGGAGGAGGTGAGGGAGGAGGTGAGAGAGGAGGTGAGGGAGGAGGTGAGGAAGGAGGTGAGGGAGGAGGTGAGGGAGGAGGTGAGGGAGGAGGTGAGAGAGAGGAGGTGAGGGAGGAGGTGAGAGGAGGTGAGAGAGAGGTGAGGGAGGAGGGTGAGAGAGGAGGTGAGGGAGGAGGTGAGAGAGGAGGTGATGGAGGAGGTGAGGGAGGAGGTGAGGAGGATGTAGAGGAGGTGAGGGAGGAGGTGAGAGAGGATGTAGAGGAGGTGAGGGAGGAGGTGAGGAGAGGTGAGGAGGAGGTGATGGAGGAGGTGAGGGAGGAGGTGAGGGAGGAGGTGAGGGAGGAGGTGAGAGAGGAGGTGAGGGAGGAGGTGAGGGAGGAGGTGAGGGAGGAGGTGAGGGAGGTGAGAGAGGATGTAGAGGAGGTGAGGGAGGAGGTGAGGGAGGAGGTGAGAGAGGAGGTGAGGAGGAGGTGATGGAGGAGGTGAGGGAGGAGGTGAGGGAGGAGGTGAGGGAGGAGGTGAGAGAGGAGGTGAGGGAGGAGGAGGGAGGAGGTGAGGGAGGAGGTGAGGGAGGAGGTGAGAGAGGATGTAGAGGAGGTGAGGGAGGAGGTGAGGGAGGAGGTGAGGGAGGAGGTGAGAGAGGAGGTGAGGGAGGAGGTGAGGGAGGAGGTGAGGGAGGAGGTGAGAGAGGAGGTGAGGGAGGAGGTGAGAGAGGATGTAGAGGAGGTGAGGGAGGATGTGAGAGAGGAGGTGATGGAGGAGGTGATGGAGGAGATGATGGAGGAGGATGTAGAGGAGATGAGGGAGGAGTCGGTTAGATGATGGAGGAGGATCCTCTGCTCAGTCAGATGTTCTGTGAGATCCGTTGATTGCTTCATATCTGTCGTCGTCCACGCTTCAGTTCCATCAGTTCTGCTGCTGAAACCTCATTTTCATACGTTTTGTTCCAAGACAAACACAGAGTCTCAAAGGAGGAAAGTGAAAAGAGAATCGGTCACTGAGTGACAGACGGACCACCCAGCCGGGCCGAGAAGGCGCTCGGGCCGGGTCACGCCTGAGGATGTGCTGCTTTCAGCGCCGGGTCAGGCTCCACGGAGGTCAGCGGCCTTTCCTCAGAGCAGATTAGACTGAAATGTCATGTTCACCGTGAGAAAGAAGCGCCGCAAAGTTAAAGCCGCCGGGCTGCAGCCGCACGGCGAAGAGACGCACGGCGAGGAGACTCACGGCGAGGAGACTCACGGCGAGGAGACTCACGACGAGGGGAGAGAGAGACGAAGAGAGAGAAGGAGAGAGAGAGAAGAGAGAGAGAGGAGAGAGAGAGAGAGAGAGAGAGAGAGAGAGAGAGAGAAGAGAGAGAGAGGAGAGAGAGAAGAGAGAGAAGAGAGAAGAGAGAGAGGAGAGAGAGAGATTCCACCCAAAAGAATCAAACATATTAAATATATAAACATGTAAACATTTTAAAGAAGACTGTGTCTATACATGCAGTAACAGGATGTGTCTAAATAACAAACATCAACATCTATACAATAAACATTTGGAAGTTAAAAACCAGTAAAACTCAAAGTTCAGAAAATATTCCATCAAATAAAAGAATAACTGTGAAACACAAATGAAATACTTTCTAAACATCTACAAGGTTTTTATTGGATGAAAGATTTCATTTCAAACTCTAATAGAAACTAACTGAATTAAAACTCATCTTAACTCTTCTTAACTTTAAATATAAAATGTTGAATCACTGAATGTTAAAGACGTTCAGACAAGAGTTTATTAAACCTATAATTTAGCTCCTCCTCTCACTTTTTTCTTTTACTTGTTGAGTTTTGTACGTTTCCTGCTGTGAAGCTCTGTTGCCATGGTACCCGGGTCTTCCTAGAACTTCCTGTGACATCACTGCGGACCAGATCACCATTACTGTGCGTGGTAGTGTAAGCGTTGGCGTTGTACCTGGTGACGGGTCCATGTTGTGGTTCAGAACTGGAACCTGTCAGAGTTCTGGTCATTGATGATCTACAGAACACGGAGCGGTTCTGAACATCACGTCTGTCGTCTGGACCACTGAATGTATTTATACTGCAGTACTACTAACAGTCATGATGATGACTGCGTCTGGATTCACTGAATAATCTTTTCTGATCCTAATGGATCAGCTTTCTGTTTGTGAGTATTGATGATTTCTTCCATCTTAGCTGTTTGTGTCTCTTTGATACTTAAGGTGGAATTAATAATAATTTCTTCTAAATAATCAAAGAGAACTTCCTCTTTGATATCTGATCATATTAATACTTTTAGATTACTTAATGTCCTCCACTTGGATTAGTAGAGAATCAGATCAAAAGGTTCAGTAAATCCAGGAGGGATTCTGTGTTATTCAATACTTGTAATTACATATGTACTCAGTACATTTCATAGATGTTTTTTATGCATCTTTTTTCCTTAATAACTAAAGTATTTCTCCACATGATGTGAATAAAGTTCAATTTCATAAATCTGCTTCTTTCCACTCAATACAAACAATTACAGAAACTGTTTGACAAACGTGATACTTCATGGATCTCATGGGTCATGTACTACAATGTTCCTACTAATGATTACTAGTATTTCCATCATTTATGTAGACGTAGAGAAGATGAAGTTAAAGTAATGGACGGTTCAGTTCCTCAGAGTTCTGACAGCCGTGCAGACGGCGTCTGGGTCTGACCCTCTGCAGATCTGCTCTATTGTCCTTCATGTTTGTCTGCCTGCAGATTAATGAGAACGTGTCAGATCTGAAACAACAATGAAGTAAGTGTCTCTGGAGTTGAACGCTTTCTTCCTTCCCCTCTGTGACCACCGGAGCAAACATGGAAGCTGGCGCCAAGTGACTCACAGCCGGCGTGCCAACGAACACACAACAGAGTAGAGACGGATGGAAGCTGGGAGATCATGGAGGAAAGGTCTCCATGTGTTGAAGCTGGGAGATCATGGAGGAAAGGTCTCCATGTGTTGAAGCTGGGAGATCATGGAGGAAAGGTCTCCATGTGTTGAAGAGAGAGAGTCACATTTTTAAGACTCGAGAACCGTTTGAGGCGGCATGGGGGTGGAGTGGTCACCACTGTCCTCTCAAAGCAAGAACGCCCTGGTTTAAATACTTTCTACATGAAGATAGCGTGTTCTCTTCTGTTTCTCTCCATGTGACACTCAACAGTTGGTGGGATAGGCTCCAGCAACCCCACAACCCTGAAATGCATCAAGATGATATGGAAATAGGATGATGGATGATGGATGATGGATGGATGGATGATGGATGATGGATGATGGATGGATGGATGATGGATGATGGATGGATGGATGATGATGGATGGATGATGGATGATGGATGATGGATGATGGATGATGATGATGGATGATGGATGGATGGATGATGGATGGATGATGGATGGATGATGGATGTATGATGGATGGATGATGGATGGATGATGGATGATGGATGGATGGATGATGGATAGATGGACGGATGATGGATGGATGATGGATGGATGGCTGATAGATGGATGATGGATGATGGATGGATGATGGATTGATGATGGAATGGATGGATGGATGATGGATGATGATGGATGATGGATGGACGGATGATGGATGATGGATGATGGATTGATGATGGATAATGGATGGATGATGGATGGATGGATGGATGGATGATGGATGGATAGATGATGGATGGATGATGGATGGATGATGGATGGATGATGAATGGATGGATGATGGATGGATGATGGATGGATGGATGGATGGATGGATGATGGATGAATGGATGATGGATGATGATGGATGGATGGATGATGGATGGATGATGGATGGATGATGGATGGATGATGGTTGGATGGATGGATGGATGGATGGATGGATGATGGATGATGGATGATGGATGGACGGATGATGGATGGATGATGGATGGATGAGATGGATGATGATGGATGGATGATGGATGGATGGATGATGGATGATGGATGGACGGATGATGGATGTATGATGGATGGATGATGGATGGATGATGGATGATGATGGATGGATGATGGATGATGGATGGACGGATGATGGATGTATGATGGATGGATGATGGATTGATGATGGATGATGGATGATGGATGGATGGATGGATGGATGGATGATGGATGGATAATGGATGGATGATGATGGATGATGGATGGATGATGAGAAATGGATAGATGGGGATGGATGATGGATGGATGGATGGATGATGGATGGATGATGGAGGATGGATGGATGATGTGATGGATGGATGATGGATGATGGATGGATGGATGATGGATGGATGATGGATGGATGATGGTTGGATGGATGGATGGATGATGGATGATGGATGATGGATGATGGATGGACGGATGATGGATGGATGATGGATGGATGATTGGATGATGATGGATGGATGATGGATGATGATGGATGGATGATGGATGATGGATGATGATGGATGATGGATGGATGGATGATGGATGGACGGATGATGGATGTATGATGGATGGATGATGGATTGATGATGGAAGATGGATGATGGATGGATGATGGATGATGGATGGATGATGGATGGATGATGGATGTATGATGGATGGATGATGGATGGATGATGGATGGATGATGGATAGATGGACGGATGATGGATGGATGATGGATGGATGGCTGATAGATGGATGATGGATGATGGATGGATGATGGATTGATGATGTATGATGGATGGATGATGGATGGATGATGGATGATGGATGGATGGATGGATGGATGGATGGATGGATGATGGATGATGGATGGACGGATGATGGATGGACGGATGATGGATGGATGATGGATGGATGATGGATGATGGATGGATGGATGATGGATGATGGAGGATGGATGGATGGATGATGGATGGACGGATGATGGATGGATGATGGATGGATGATGGATGGATGATGGATGGATGGATGATGGATGGATGGATGATGGATGATGGATGGACGGATGATGGATGTATGATGGATGGATGATGGATGATGGATGGATGGATGATGGATGATGGATGGACGGATGATGGATGTATGATGGATTGATGATGGATGATGGATGATGGATGGATGATGGATGATGGATGGATGATGGATGTATGATGGATGGATGATGGATGGATGATGGATGATGGATGGATGGATGATGGATAGATGGACGGATGATGGATGGATGATGGATGGATGGCTGATAGATGGATGATGGATGATGGATGGATGATGGATTGATGATGGATGATGGATGGATGGATGATGGATGGATGATGGATGATGGATGGACGGATGATGGATGATGGATGATGGATGGATGATGGATTGATGATGGATGATGGATGGATGATGGATGGATGGATGGATGGATGATGGATGGATAGATGATGGATGGATGGATGATGGATGGATGATGGATGGATAGATGATGGATGGATGATGGATGGATGGATGGATGATGGATGGATGATGGATGGATGGATGGATGGATGATGGATGGATGGATGATGGATGGATGGATGGATGATGGATGGATGATGGATGGATGATGGTTGGATGGATGGATGATGGATGATGGATGGATGGATGGATGATGGATGGATGGATGATGGATGGATGATGGATGATGGATGGATGGATGATGGATGGATGATGGATGGATGGATGATGGATGGATGATGGATGGATGGATGATGATGGATGATGGATGGATGATGGATGATGATGGATGGATGATGGATAGATGATGGATGGATGATGGATGGATGGATGATGGATGGATGGATGGATGATGGATGGATAATGGATGGATGGATGGATGGATGATGGATGGATGGATGATGGATGGATGGATGATGGATGGATGATGGATGGATGGATGGATGATGGATGATGGATGGATGGATGGATGATGGATGGATGATGGTTGGATGGATGGATGATGGATGGATGATGGATGGATGGATGGATGATGGATGGATGATGGATGGATGATGGATGGATGGATGGATGATGGATGGATGGATGATGGATGGATGGATGGATGGATGGATGGATGGATGGATGGATGATGGATGGATGATGGATGGATGATGGTTGGATGGATGGATGGATGGATGATGGATGGATGATGGATGGATGGATGGATGATGGATGATGGATGGATGGATGGATGGATGATGGATGGATAGATGATGGATGGATGGATGGATGATGGATGGATGGATGATGGATGGATGGATGGATGGATGGATGATGGATGGATGGATGATGGATGATGGATGGATGATGGATGGATGATGGATGGATGATGGATGGATGATGGATGGATGGATGGATGATGGATGGATGGATGGATGATGGATGGATGATGGATGGATGATGGATGATGGATGGATGATGGACATATTTCATGGTTGTCTGTCTGAAGGATCCAGATGATCTTCCTCTGAGGTTAAAACATCTCCAGAACTCTCAGACTCTAACCGGTTCGGTTCATTTTATCATTGATGATTCTTCAAGCCTTCTCAGTCTGTCTCCTCCTCTCAGGAGTCTTCTTCACGTCTCCGTGCTTCATGACAGAACCTCCACAGTCATTCTCTGAGGAAACTCTGCGGCTGAACGAGTGCAGCTCATATGACTGTATATACAGACAGGACTTCAGTGAATGTATAGAACATTCCATCATTCTGGACATTCTGCTGCTGTTTACCATCCATACAATGAGACAACAGCTTGAGACTCCTCCCAGTCTGAAGGCTGGACGCTCTTGGTCTGAAGTTCCAATCCCGTCTCTCCTCTCCTCCCTCTCCTCCCTCTCCTCCCTCTCCTCCCTCTCCTCCCTCTCCTCCCTCTCCTCTCCTTCCTCCTGTCCTCCAACAGTCGTCCAGCTGTCTGCAGCCCCGGCGGCGCTGGTCGGACCACGACTACGACAGTCACCAATAACTAGACGTTGGTTTTACGTCAGATGTTCTTCCTGGTATAAACAGACCCATGGTCCAGCACACTAGAGTGCAGATTGCGCCCCCTTGTGGTGACATTCTCTTAACGTCAAACTAAATTCCAGTTAAACAAACATTCATGGACAGAAATATGAAAAAATACAACAAAAAAGAGAATGAGTATTCCTCTTCTCTACACTTTAATGTTTATCTAGAGAGTGATAAATGATCTGTCTTGTTGTTCTTCAGTCTGTTCAAACATGAGCCACAAAGGGAGGCAGTTCTGTTGGATTTTCTCTAGATCCTGTCCTTATATAGGCGTGCAGATCTTTCAGACTCCACGCTCGCCGCACATCTGTCTGCTCCTGCTGGGCTCCGCTCTGTCTGCAGAGGAACGGCAGCTGACGCACGCCGCCGCACGCCGCCGCACGCCGCCGCATGTAAACATCATCATTGTTCTGTCCCTGTCCTCTGAAGAGGAGTTTATTTTACTCTGCAGACAGAGCTGGGCTCTATTTTTGAGGCCATTGTTTCTGCAGCTGAGGGCAGCCATGTTTGTTTGTGTCCCATTGTGTTTTTGAGTCAACAACAACGACAGATGTCTGATGACTCTCTGGGGTCAGAGGTCGACGGATGTTCCCAATAGACTCAGTCTCAATGAAGGGAGTCGACCGTTCAGCTCTTCTACATTCTGTTTGTTTAAAACGTGTGAAACTTTTGGGTTTTTCTATAGAGAATCTGTCCTAGAATGGGACATAAAGCAATAAGAATGAGGTTTAGGTTGGTTTTAACATGTTCTTGTGGCAGCTTTCCTCATGATCAAACAGTAGAACATCCATGTACTGTATGTCATTTTACAGTAATACAGTAAAATAACATACAGTACTCAGATTACTGTATGTTATTTACAGTAATACAGTAAAATGACATACAGTACTCAGATTACTGTATGTTATTTACAGTAATACAGCTGTAAAATAACATACAGTACTCAGATTACTGTATGTTATTTACAGTAATACAGTAAAATAACATACAGTTCTCAGATTACTGTATGTTATTTACAGTAATACAGTAAAATAACATACAGTACTCAGATTACTGTATATTATTTACAGTAATACAGTAAAATGACATACAGTTCTCAGATTACTGTATGTTATTTACAGTAATACAGTAAAATAACATACAGTACTCAGATTACTGTATATTATTTACAGTAATACAGTAAAATGACATACAGTACTCAGATTACTGTATGTCATTTTACAGTAATACAGCTGTAAAATAACATACAGTACTCAGATTACTGTATGTCATTTTACAGTAATACAGCTGTAAAATAACATACAGTACTCAGATTACTGTATATTATTTACAGTAATACAGTAAAATGACATACAGTGCTCAGATTACTGTATATTATTTACAGTAATACAGTAAAATAACATACAGTACTCAGATTACTGTATATTATTTACAGTAATACAGTAAAATGACATACAGTACTCAGATTACTGTATTTCATTTCACAGTTGTGTACTACAGTAAAATGTCAGATACTGGCGGCCAGCTGCCAGCAGTTACCGTATGAGTTACCGCAGTAATTTCTGTTTCCTTACCGTGTTTTTACCTCCATTTTTTTTACTCTAAAAAAATAATTCTAGCATTCTATGATAACTTCTCCAGCAGTTTCAGTCCAGGTGAGGTTCACCGTAGACAGACTGAAACTGACATGTGATGAGAATAAACCAACTCAAATCCAAAAGCAGGAGGTATCATGGGATATGTTTGTGCTGTCAGCCTGTTTGTTTACTATGAGTGACGCTACATGTAAACAAAGTTTGAAACTTGTTTACAGTAAACAAGACCAAATACTGAATACTGTTCTTTCTGATTCACAGTAACTGGGAAATTACAGTGGTGACGAGTGAAACTCCCACAATCCATTGCTCTTTACAGTCAATTCCCATAATTCATTGGTGTTTACATTAAAATAGTGTAAAGCCTCTGGAGAGTCTTTTCCTGTTGATGTTACAGTAAATTCTGCCCAGTTTGCAGAATCTGTTAGTTTGTGACGTTTCATATTCAAGACAAAGAAAAGTCGTATAAAAAAGAAAGACAAATGTTATTTAGAACAAAACATGTCAAACACAAAGTGAAATGTTGCATTTGCTGGCCTCGATCAGACGTCTCCACATTCTGACTGAATGAACACACCTGGTCCAGGTAATCGGCAGAAAGTAATCCAGCCTCTGTGGCCGTCGTCATGACAACGCGTCGCACCGCGTATCAAATGATCCACCTCCAGCAACACGCCTCTATTTAAACATACATATATGTACTAATTAATGAGTTGATTTTAATTTGGTAAATGTGTGATAATGCTCCTGAAGATGTGCATTATCAGGAATGAATGGACTTTCTGGAAGCAAACGTCTGATCCAATCAGGCCTTTCCATGGACACCTGGGGGGGGGGGCATTATCCTTTACAATTATAGATGAATTTATCAGTAATTAATCAATCGTGATTAACTTGTGTGACACTCCTGAGACCCAGAAGCCCCAGAACCAATCAGCTTTAATGAGAACCACACCTGTCCATCCACAGATCGATGTGAAGCAGAAGGTGTTGGACCTCCTTAACTCTTTGATCCATTTAAAGGCTTCATCTTTAACTTTCAAAGGTTTTACTTTAGAAAGTAACGAAGCGTTCACAGCAGGAACAGGAGCACAGAAGAGCCTCCTGGAATCTGAAATCTCTCTTGCTTTATCTGAAAGTTCAAAATCTACTAAGGAATATCTGTGGCCACGCCTCTTTGATGATAGATTTGTGTTTTCTTTGTGATGTTTCAGCTTAAAACTTTACATTTGCTTTTGTCGTTGGATCTGGTCATCAGAAAAGTCCTTAGCAACAGTTGCTAGCGTCGTTAGCTCCTGTCGTTTCACAGGAGATATTGCATAGGAATGCATACATGAACAAATGTTCAATAAACGTGTTCAGTAGAGACGCAAAAACATCTTTTTGGCACAAATGGGACCCCGTACGACTCAGCCTCAGCTATACGAGAAGGAAGGCGTTGCTCAGTCCAGGTCTTCTTTATACAGTCAATGCCTGTCTGCTTTAGATTTTCTATTGCAGTTTATTTTGTGTAAAGATTGAAGGAGAAACATTTATTTTCATGATGTTTCTACACTTTGTCAGCCTAAACTCCAGAGGCAGAAGAGAACACAATTAATTATTAGAAAAGTCTCAATTTATTGCAATAATCTCATGTTTATGTGTTCAAATGGTGTCCGATAAAAACTGTTCATTAATCTTCTTACTGTAACTCCAGAGTTCATAAAGAGAGAGGAAGAGCAGCTGCTGAGACTCTGACAGTGAGGAAGTTCTGGAGTGTGACTGTGTTGGAGGACATGGGGGGGGGGGGTGCATGACATCAGCTGTTTTCCTCTTCCCAGAAACCCCCAGAGAGAGAAGGAATCACTGGAACAGGAATGAGGGGGAGGGAAGTTGGAGACGTCCATTTCTCTCTTTAGAAGTCATCCTCCAAAGCAGATCCGGTCCCACATCGCTGCTCGTTTGTCTGGACGGTCAGTTCCCGATCATCCCTGTGGGAAAAACAAGACACGCCCCCACCGCAGCGTCCTCCCTCTGGAGAAAACCTGCGGGCTCTTCGAGGTGGCCGAGGTGTTTCTGTAATGAGTTTGAAGTAATTGTGTGTTTTGTATTTTTAAATCTATGCTTGAAATCAATCAGTCAATCAATCAATCAATCAATCAATCAAAGACTTGCGTTTCGCAGTAGATTGTTTCTGCGTCTGCTCTATTTTTCCACTTAGCTTCTGTCTCCAGTGTGGACCAAGCGTTAGATGGTGACGCAGTAGGAACTGGAGGTCCAACACACTGTCGGATCCTCATGATTTATCAGCTTATATAACAAAGGGATCTTCAGGTTCTGAAGCCAGATTCCTTTTTTTTTTTTTATTTTCCTCTCGTTAGAACTTTCAAATATCTACAGTTTTTCCCCTATGAGCAAACTTCTAGCTTAAGCAATGCCCTAGGTAAAGTGAGCAGCCAGTTTTTGCAATCTTCAGATACTTTAACTAGAATGACAATTTGAAAAGTTTTCAAATGTATATTTTTATTCCTGCCACAGCAGAGAGGTTTGACACTGATCGAAGTTGCAGTTATAATCAATGGAGATTAAAGCATTAACTGGGGTACTTGAGTTCAAACAATTCATTCCAGAGTTTTAAATACACTACAATCTAATGGACCCAATATTTCTTGGACATTTGGAAACCAACCCTGCAGTGGTGGAGTTGGTCCAAAAGAGCTTCTACAACGTCTAAAATGTGACTCAGTCGGCTGGGATGAAATGGAGAGACAGTTTGTGACTTGATTCAGGAGAGATCGATGCCCTCGAGTTTTACGACGCCTTTCCCCATCCGCTATCCAAAAGTTTGCCTGGTTCCATAATCTGACAGGTCGTTCATCTGCAGCTCATGTTTGATACCAGTCAAGATCTTCTTAAGAGAGTCTTTTGAGCTAGCGTACCGCATTTTTTCCTTGATATGTCCGGTTTCAGGGGCCCACATCACAAAGACCAGCTCCTCTTTCCTACTGGACTCTTTGGTTTCGAAGTGGCAGTCGTACAGGATGTAGCAGCATTTGGAGGGTTCCAGCAGCGAGAGGAACTGCTTGAAGACGTCTTGGTTGGCCAGGTCCTTCTCCCGGAAAATCCGCTCCACCACAATGAAGCCGTCTTTGATTTCAAGAACCACCAGTCTGATGCGCTCGTTCTGGTCAGAATCCGCCTTCACCACTTTCATTTCATCCATGATGTTCTTCACATCATTGTGTACTTGTACCCCAGATGCCATGTTGCTTCTGATGTGTGGCGGAAACAAGCAAGAAGGAAAAAAAAAAAAAAAAAAAAAGCCAGATTCCTTCATTCAGTCCATCTGCCATGTCTTTAAAGACCTTTAGAAGATTTAAGAGCACATTGTGGTCGGATCATGGAGGGTTTGTCAGAGAAGACAGAAGCCGACCATCAGATCAAACAAAGAACCGTCATGTCTGAAGGTCTGAGAAGGACCTGGTCTCATGGATCGTGTGAGACTTGTGAGGATTTCTGTCAAATGTGTGTAAAATGAAGCTGAATCAGAGCCGGTAAGGGCTAGCATCCCCTCCAGGCTCTTCTCCAGACACAGTAGACATTTTTCTACTCTACTATCTGTTTCTCCATCGGTTTCTAGAACCTATGACTATTTATCTGAATCGTGTTCTCAGGAATAAAGGCTTTGTTCTTGTCAGTCCGGTTTGACAGAACCCACAAAGGCAGAATCGTGAGCTTTCTACTTCCAAGTGCAGCTAAAGGTAGAAGCTGGACTCTCTTTCTGGGAAATAACATCCACCATCGCTCAAGCTTCAGAAGGACCCGGTCTGCTGGCGCCCTGCAGTGTGACTAACATCACGTCTCAGAACCCTCTGGAAGACCGCAGCATCCTTTGTTCTGAACCACAAACCCGAGTGGAAACGGTTCTTTCCAGAGTGCAAACCAATCCAAACAACCGCAGTGTGCAGGGTAACAGCATTCCAACGGAAACGGACTCAAGTGAATGTCCAGGAGAAACAGACCTTAGATATCTGAGTCCAGGACCGTGTTCCAGTCAACCGTGTTCCAGGACTGAAGAATGAACGGGTTCTGTGCCAAAAACTTCATTCAAATTGGAACGTGAGTGTTGTCTGTATTATGATGATGTGGTTGGGATTCCCATTTCTTCACAAAGAATCTAAATGTTTTAACCATTTAACGCCTGAATTTATCACCAGCTATGAAAAACAATCACTTGTGTTTTTAATAAGTAGATTCTTCTGTAGGTGGTTTTATGCTTCGTTCACACCAAACACGATTGGCTTCAGCTGCCTGTTCCTCTAGACTCAGCAGTGACGTTCCTCCTTTTATTGAAGGGTAGCAGTAAAACAGTGTAATACTCTCCAAAAAGATGAAGCAGAGGCTGTTTTGCTGGGGAAAGTCCCGCCGGAGCCGATTCTGGCGAACATCCAGACTTTCATCCGTTTGACTCCAGGTGTTTCTCATTCGACACGGTCTTCAGAACGTTTGATGGAACTTGATTTGCTCGTTTTCTTCATTGCTGCTGTGTCAGGAGCCTGAAGGTTCTCTGCTGCTTCAGGATCTGTGTTTGCTCTGTGGACATTTGCACCTTCACAACAATCTCCTCAGAGAGATTCAGAGCAGGAGAGGAACATGTCTGGTTTTCCATCGTTCCTATGATCCACCTAAACATTTCCTTGTGTTCTCCACCAGCCGAACTGTCGCCTGGTTCTGGTTTTTTGTTGTCATTTGGTATTTTTTTACAGACGTTCCTGTTGGGTTGATGGATTTTCTGAGTTGCCTTTGTTTTTACAGTAACAGACGCTGTTATCAAGCAGGTGCTTGAAAACTTCCTCCAGATGTGAAGACGAGACGGAGGAAAGTTCTCTCCTGGCCCGACAGACCGGCTGATATTTGGGTCTGTCGGTTCTGTCTGGAAGGTGCCGTGTGCTTTCCAACATGCTTCCTCTGCAGGAGGACCGTCATTCAATTTGAACAAGCTCATTCATGATAGGCGACAGCAGTTACCATAGAAACGTTGACTCAGACCAATCACTGTCATCTGGCTCCAACATGGCAGCCTCCGTGTGGCGGCTGAACTGGCTTCAGTTTGCTGCAATAATAACTCTGTCCAGTTCTATATACAGTCAGCACTTGTTGATGAGGGGAATTTAAAATTCTCCAACCAAACATCATTTGGAGGTATTTGGCTGTTCCAGGTTTCCATTTAGGTACTTGAACTGTCCTCAATGTCTGCTGTTGTTCCTTCTGGGAGTGAGACCTCTTCTGTGAGGACTACCTTACCTCTCTTTGTCACCATCTGACTGCATTTCTCAAGCCTGAATGACATCCTAATGTCTGTAGATCAGGGAGTCAGTGTCGCTCTTAACGAATAGCTTGGTGTCATCCGCGTAGAGGAGGAGACTGATGGTATCCATAGCCAGTCTTATTTGAATTTTGGAGGTGAAATCCTGAAGAAAACAAGTTGTTATTAAATTATTAACTTCATGATAGAAAAGTGTATTAAAGAGAGAGTTATTAGTAGATTAAGGTTCAAAGGAGGAGGTAGACATGGAGCTTGTTATTGTTCTGGTAATAAACAGGGCAGATCAGTACATAAATGCAGAACAGTTATTAAATCATTGTTGGCAGGAGAAGCTGTAAAACTTCTGGACTGGATCCATGAAGATGAAAACAAGCAGAGCAGCAACTGGACAGATAATTGAGTTAAGTGATTGAACTGAGAGGATCAAGGGATAGAAAGTAAGAGCAAAAGGGCGAAAAAGTCATAAATATAAAAGCTAGCGAAAGATAGCAGGCGTGTTTGCTAGTAAATCCGCCAAAAAGTTGAAATGAGATTTTTCTGGTTTTCCTCAAGTGGACGTCCACCTTTTCACCTCATCCTCCTGTAAACATCATAAAACCACTTAATCCCTCCACCGGGAGCCAGGCCTGCTCGGTTCTCTGGGGGATGAAGGTCACAGAAAGCACGTCAGGCATTCACAGGACGCTCACAAGTGTGTACAGTGCTGTGGTCTCGTCCTACAGGACTGCTTTGAAGTATGAAACGCACGAGCTGCTTCACCTATAGAGGGAAAACAGAAGAACTGCTCTGGAGAATTTCCTCTTTATTCTAGCTTCAGCTTTTGACATAAATCATAACATATTCTTAATGTATAATGATGCTCTTTTTAGTCCTTTTTAGACCTTTTTTGCTTTTAATTTAAACAAATGTTTCCTTTTCTAACTATGAAAAGTTGATTTTTCTATCAAATCCAGACTATTCTTTGGAGGTTTCTGTGTTTTGGACTCAGAGTGTTTTTGTTCGAGTCATTTTTAAACCAATCTTTTTACATGTCTGCATTCATGTGTTTTCTTATCGTTTCTTCTCTGCGTTTCTCTCTTGTCTTGAGTAAAACACAAAGAAAATCTAGAACCGTGTACAGTAGGAGGAGCTCCAAGCCTCATCTAGTCGTGACTTGTCATTAAGCTGTGGGACTGCAGATCCGATTCTATTCATGAACCTCCGTCTTTAATATGTTTGTAGCTATGTGTGTTTCTATTTACTGGATTTATGAAAATTGTCAATTATTTGCATTACATCACTTCCATTTATACCTCCGGAGAGCTTAGTGTAGATATTTTATTCCATCCTAAGTGTAGCGTTTCCCTGGTGGTTGAGTGCATTAAATTGATTAAATAAGATGTTTTACAAACAGCCCCCCCCCCCATAAATCCTGGGGTCCAGTCCCAGTCTTCTAGTGTTTTCTGTCTGCCTCAGAAACCCACCGGTGGAAACACCTGATCCAGGTAGGAAGTAGTTAATAAATTGGTCGGCTGTCGGATCTGAACATTTTCTGCACTCGTGTATCCATGCAGGAGAATAGTTTCTCCAAATTAAACCCTTAGAAATGATTCAGTAATTCAGTGCTGCATGTTCTCTTTGCTGTTCGACAAATGTTATCATCCGAGGAGAGAAAGAACTTTTGTTTCTTGCTGTTTTACGTCTTCCAGGTTTCCATTTTGTCGAATGAGTTTAATGGTGGAGACGTTCTGTTCTGATCCAGGAATTCTGACGGGACATGAAGAGCATCGGCTGCTTCCAACTTCTGCTCTGGACTCTGGTTTTCTGAGGCCAAGCACTGTTATCACGGGGCTTTTTATTGACCCCTTTTGCTTGCCATAGTATGGATGTGTGTGTTTTGGGGGTTTTATGTTTGTGCCACGATCCTCCTCACACTCATCTGTTCTCTGAGCTTCTTCTAACATTTCCCTCAGGATAATCAGAGACGGTCCAGATTTATCTTTAGAGAAGTCGGCTGTAGTTTTCTGTCTAAACCAGGAGTCTGCAACCGTTGCCAGAACTGGTCTAAACCTCACGGGAGCTGCAAAGCTCTCGGCTTTTACCCTTTTAGGAAAGTTTAATATTTCTTTGCATCATTACATTTTCATTTTTTAGAATAAACAGGAATTATATTTAGTTTTGGACGGAAATAAATACACAATTATTTTAAGATGAACTGGAATTTTCTCAAAGTTTAAAGTCATTTTTTTTACTTTTAAAAGAAGCGTATATGACATTCTTTCAAAATAAAAGACTTCCTGTCCCAAAAAACAAAAATTCAAAATGTGAAGTAAAATGTGTTCCTAAACAACACCATCAATAAATATGCTTTCTCTCGTAATAATTTTGGCGAGCCTTCGTTAACACTGTTAATGGAGTGATGTCAGCAGAGATTTTTCTAGATCTTTTCTAGGTTCAGTAATAAACTTACAGACTTAACGAAAATAAATTAAATCAACACTAATTTAACAACCTTTCCTTTTAATAATGACTATAGTTTTATTGTTCTTTACCCAGAGAGCCACTGTGGATACAAGATGGCAGCTTTAGAAAATGGATGATTAAATGTAGCATCAAGTGTATTTAATCCAAACCTTTAAATAACTTTTCTTTATGTACAACTGGAAAAAATTACAGTTGTGCAGGTGGTGTGAGGCTACTCCCGCCCACTTTTTACATTTTCTTTTTCTATTTTAGCCTCTTTAAAATGCTCCTCTAGCTTCGTTTTTTCCGTGCATTTTCTCATTAACTTTTTTTATCTGTTTTCTTCTAGTGAGGTGACAATAGCATATAAACCTGATGAAGAACAAAAGCAGGGTCAAGCGTCTTCCGTTTCGTGATGTCATGCTGTCTAAAATTTATGTATTGATTTTTTTTATAAGCTAACAACAAAAATAGTTTTTAATTTTCTCAACCAATTGTGTTTCCGTTATCTTACAAATCAAGATCTGAAATATGCAACAAACCTAAAGTTTTTGATTTTGTCACACCATATTCACCTTTTTTTAGCTGGTGATGATAGGAGTTGTGTGTTTTGTATATATTTTTTTGAAATAGTATATTTTTAGCAGCACTTTTTTTCTTTTTTATACTTAGAAAAGTTTTTTTTATAGTTGTTATAGTCTGTAAAACATTCGATTTTAATTTTATCTCTGGAGCTCCTCAGTATCACAGCTCTGCAGGTTAAGAAAGCCTCAAAGATAAACTCCAGAACCACCAGCTGCTGAAGGACGTTCATCATCCCTGGAGTTCATCGTCATCAATTATACTAGCATCTCAATTCAGTCAAGAGCTCTGACTGTCTGTAGAAGATTCATTGTGAAGGAATCCTTCAGGAGAACATCTGAGACTCTGACGGGAAGTCAAGAACAAACTTTCTCTGTTTGTTTGAGTTTGTCTTGGCGCGGCGCTCTCATTTATTTAGATTTCAGACTGCGGTTTTTCAGGCTGTTCTCCCAGAAGTCATTGGAGATGAATTTGTCCACCAGAGCCGCATTCTTCATGTTTCAGAATCGACTCCAAAAGGATTTGTTCAAAGTGTTTGAAACAGTGAGAAGCTTGACCGCTCGCAGTTCTGTGTCCAAACACAAACGACGTTTCAGAGTTTCTTCATCTGCTGTGAAACATCCGGACACGTCATTTACTCTCCGACCCTCCGGCCGGTCTTCTCTCTCATTTACTCCATTACTCTGTCTTCAGAACACTCCCAGCTTCAGGACAAGTTTATAAAAACTGGCTTTCTTCCAGAATTAAAGATAAACATGAAAAACTTTCTGGAACCTCTATGCTGACTCAGTTTAAGGTAATCTGATCTTATCTGACTGGATTATGATTTATATCCTTCCTCTGATTATGTGTGCATACTCCTCTGTCTTCGTCATTAAAATACAAGCAGAATAAAAATCTCTCTTTTAGAGAAAAGCAAACTGTATAGTGTATACTGAAACCAAATCATACTGGAAAAGAAGACTCTGCTCGGGCCTTATTTAATATAGTCGACAGGTTGACAAAACCCCCTGTGTCTGTGGCACCACAACTTTACTCCACCAAAGCCTGTAATGACTTTGCCAAATTCTTCAGGGACAAAATCAAAAAACATTAGACAAACAAATTATTTCATCAACTACAAGTTCAGGATATGAACCCTATCCACTAGAAACCATAAACCCCATGGTCAGTTTCAACCCATGAACAGTGAAGATCTGCAGGAACATTCTATGTCAACTGAACTCCTCCTCCTGCTGTCTGGATATTCTACCCACAAGCTTTTTCAAAAAGTTTCAACAAAGATCCTGGACCAGCCCTGCTCCAGATTGTCAACTTGTCGTTACATCTGGTGTTTTCCCAGAACGCTGAAAACAGCTGTAAGGACAGTCTAGACAAAACTCAAATGAACAACTACAGACGATATCAAACTGCCATTTTTAAGTAAGATCATTGAAAAAGCTGTTTTCCATCAGTTAAATGAATTCCTAATAAATAACAAATGCTATGATGTCTTCCAGTCCGGCTTCAGACAGAACCACAGCACTGAAACGGCTCTGACAAAGTGACCAATGACATACGTTTGAATACAGACAGTGGAAATATGTCAGTGCTAGTTTTAGAGAGTGCTGGTTTGATACAGTCGACCACGAACTACTAGACGACTGGGAAAACGGGTCTCACTGGGCCAGTACTAAACTGGTTCAAGACACTTAGAAAACAGGAAATATTTTGTGTCAATTGGTAACTTCACTTCTGAGCCAACAGAAATTACATGTGGAAGTTCCCCAAGGCTCCATCCTGGACCACTTCTATAACATCTACATGCTCCTGGCCCAGGTTATAAAGAACAACAACATTAGTTACCATAGCTATGCAGATGACACACAGATATATATAGACTGACACCAGGAGACCGAGGCCCTGTACAGGCTCTTGGTAAATGCATTGAGGACATTAATGACTGGATGTGTCACAACTTACTTCAATTAAACAAAAACAAAACTGAGGTTATTGTCTTTGGGCTAAAGAAAAAAGGTTAGACGTCACTACAGAGCTTCAATCTATATCAAAAACTACCAACCAGGCCAGAAACTTGGTGTAGTGATAGACTCAGACTTAAATTTTGATAAACACATTAAGGCAGTCACTAAATCAGCCTATTATCATCTCAAAATATCTCAAGATTAAAAGATTTGATGTCTAAGCAGGACCTGGAGAAACTAGTGCATGCTTTCATCTTAGTCGACTTGATTACTGTAACAGTGTTTTACAGGACTACAAAAAATCCATCAGGAAAGCAGCTTATTCAGAACTCTGCTGCTCGGTTCTAGACCACATCAGTCCAGTTCTGAGGTCTTTACACTGGTTACCTGTCTCTCAGAGGATAGACTTTAAAGTTCTGTTACTGGTTTATAAAGCTTGAATGGTTTAGCACAAAATTACATGACTGACCTCCTGACCCAGTACCATCCAGACCTAGTCATCAGGATCTTTTATCAGTTCCTAGAGTCAGAACTAAACATGGAGAAGCTGCATTCAGCTTCTATGCACACAGATCTGGAACAGACTTCCAGAAAAACCTTAGATCTAAACACTCAGTGGATTTAAAATCCAGGTTAAAGACTCACCTGTTCTCAGTTGCATTTGATTAATATGTATTCAAAGTTTACGTCCGCACTTTTTATCTATGCTTGTTTTAAATTAAAATCTTTTTACTTTCTTTTAATTTTATTTTAATGATTTGAATAATGAATGACATTTTTACTATTTCTTTTGATTGTTTCTTTTAATGTTTTATGTAAAGCACTTTGAATTGTCTCTGTACATGAAATGTGCTATACAAATAAACTTGCCTTGCTCTTGATGGAGCGAAGAACAGAAAGAGTTCAGGGTTTCTTTCTTTAGCCAGGTACCGACAGGTGTGGGAGAATCACCTGTTCTTCTGTTCTTTTCATCCATTTCCAGAGGAAAGTTCCACATGAAACTTTCCTGGTGTCACACGCCGCCGGACTGAGAATCTGGTCGATTTTCAAAACCAAACGAGTTTTCAGGGAAAAGATGAAGTCATTCTGCTCCTCTGCTCAAGTGACTGAAGGTTTGCTGAGAAAATCCAGTTATTTTTCAAAATAAAAGATTTCTGGGACTCAGAAATATTGATTAGATCTTCTGTGGCTTTGGTGGCCATTGACCGGACCGGTACCGGTACCACATGTGCTCGGCCTGCAGGATCGACTTGTAACTACTTAGACAAACGACTCGGTGTGTTGACCTGCTGGGCTGTTCTTCATTGTTCTGCATCTCCTTCTCTAACATCTGCTCTCCTCTGTGTTTATGTCGCTGAGCAGGAAGTGAACTGTATATTCCAGCTGGACTTCCTCCGGTCCGTTCAATCAAAAAGAAGTTCAAGACGGCCGGGATGTATTTTGAAAAGATTAACCTGTGAATATTCACTTTCTTTCTTCCTTTTTTTTTTATTGTTGTGCGACCAGGAACAAGCTAGCATGCTACTCGCTAGCTCTCGCTTTAGCACAAACTTCACCTTCCAGCCTGATTCTCTGTTACAGTAATGATCTTATCCTGGATGATTCCTCTGGATCGGTTTATTTTGTTGTCAAGTTTTTTGCGGCTTATTGCAAACATTTCGCCCCTTTTGTGATTCTTGGCGTACGTGTTCGGACCTCCTCGGTTCGTAATCTGGCATGTGTGTCATTTTCTTTGGACCAATCACAATCTTACACGTCATCAAGTCAGAAACCTCCGAGTCGATCCTGCAGCACACGTGGTACCGGTACCGGCACCGGTCCACGACCACTTATTCCTTATTTTATTCCATTCATGAAGACAGCATTACATTAACATATTCAGTACACGTTGAAGGTCCACATATCTTCATGACAGGAAAGGAGCAGTAAGAAGAATAAAATTCTTATTTAATTGCTGCCCCTATATTACACCTAAAAAAAAAAAACATAAAGCAAAAAAAAACAAAAAAAAACAATCCCAGATGGCTTTTAGCACCTGTCCCCACACGCTAAGTACACATTACATATTCCTCAATTTTCGTCTTTACAAATATTTTTTTAAATAATATTTTGTTGTTACAACTTTTCAAAACGTCTTGTTGAGCATTCCAAACTTTTACTCCAACAAAAGAAAAACATGACTGCTTTAAGGCAGTGCGAGCAACTGGAAACTTAAAATCATATTTCCTCCTGTGATTTTCATCTTCTGAGGTGAAAACAAATAATTTTTGCAGACTCTCCGGCATCTCTCTGTTTTTAACTTTAAGCATCCCAAGTAAAGTTTGCTGTTTTACTAAGTCCTCAAATTTCAACAATCTTGACTCCACAAATAAAGTATTCGTGTGTTCTGAGTATCCAGCTTTATGAATTATTCGAATCACCTTTTTCTGCTGTAGATGTAATGGTGTTAAATGAGTTTTATACGTATTACCCACACTTCAACACAGTAAGTGAAATAAGGCAGTACAATTGAACAGTATAACATTCTTAATAAGTGACATGATACGTAGTACTTAATGTTATTCAAAACAAATTAATTTTTGGTCAATTTACTTTTGATATATGATATATGTGGCTTCCAAGACAACTTTTTGTCCAAAATTAACCCAAGAAATCTATACTCAGAAACTTTTTCAATTGTTACTCCATCAATTGATAGTTTTACCTCCTCCTGTTTTTTATTAGTAAAAACCATAAACTTTGTCTTTTCTAAATTCAATGAAAGCTTGTTATTATTAAACCAATATTTAAGTTTGACCAGTTCAATTTCAATATTTTCTATTAAGTGATTAAAATTTTTTTCCTGAACAAAACATGGCTGTATCATCAGCAAAACAGAACAGGTCTCAATCATTTGAGACTCAGAAATATCATTTATATACAACAGAAAAAGAATAGGACCAGTATTGATCCTTGTGGGATACCACACTCAATATTCATGCATTTTGAAGAATGACCAATAAAATGTACATATTGTTGCCTTTTTATACAAATAGCTGGTTACCAGTTAAGAACCACTCCTCTGACCCCAAACAGGTTTAACTTTGAAATTAAAATAGAATGATCAACAGTATCAAAATGCCTTTTAAATCAATAAACAATCCTATTGTGTGTTTCTTTTCATCAATTGCATTTGAAATATCTTCTGTTACTTTCATCATGGCTAAGGCCGTTGAACGGTTTGTCCGAAAACCGTATTGATAGTCATTAATAGATTATTTTTTTCAATGAAAGAATTCAGTCTGAGAGTGAACAGCTTTTCTAATATTTTAGAGAATTGTGAGAGTAGTGATACTGGTCTATAGTTGTTGAAGGAATGTCTGTCACCTGTTTTATGAATTGGAATAACTTTAGCAGTTTTCATAGCTTCTGGGAAAACACCTGTTTTAAAAGAGAGATTAAAATATAACATAGTGGCCTCGCAATACAATCAATGGACTTTTTTGTAATTTTCATATCAATACCATCACTATCAATTGATGTTTTATTTTTTAGTTTTTGAACCACAGAGAGTATCTCTGTTTCATCCACCTCTGATAGATACATCGACTGCATCATCTTAGTTTCTCTTTCTGGACTTCCTGTCAAATTTCCTTGGGCTTTTGTAATTTCATTTGCTAAGTTGGGCCTATATTTACAAAAAAAAGAGTTAAATTCATTGACCACTGTGTCCATATTTTTTTATTATATTATGACCCTTTATGAAATATTTTGGGAGTTCTACAGATCCTTTTTTATTTCCCATTACTTTGTTTAGTATATTCCATGTAGTTTTAATATTGTTCTTATTTTCAATTAAAACTTTGTTATAATATTCCTTTTTTGCTTTTCTCAAAATGTTTATTAATTTGTTTTTGTACACCTTGTATTGTATTTCTGAAGCCTCTGTTCTAAATTTTAAGAAAATTTTGTAAAGTTTATTTTTCTTTTTACATGCATTCTGTAAGCTCCTCGTTATCCAAGGTTTTCTATTTTTTTTGTTTGTTCTGACATAAAACTTTTGGACAGTGTTTATCATACAGGGCTAAATAACAACCAAGAAAAGACCCATAAGCACAATTTACATCATTCACATAAACGTCCCTCCAGTCTTGTTTTAACAGGTCACTTCTGAATGCATTAACTGCGTCTTCTGTCTGGCTTCTTCTATATCTAAGGTGGTTAAAATGTTCCTTTTGGGGTAATTGATAATTAAATGTTGCAAAAACGGGTAGGTGATCACTTGCATCGTTTATTACTAAACCACTAATTATATTTTTGTCCAGTACATTTGTAAAAATATTATCAATTAACGTTGCAGTGGTCGTAGTAATTCTACTTGGTCTTGTGATTAATGGGTACAACCCTCTACCGTACAATGCATCCAAAAAATCTGATGATTGTTTATTAGTATTTATTTTTAGTAGATCTATGTTAAAATCCCCACAGATAATTAATGTTTTATTTTCATTTAATCCATTCAAAAGGTTTTCTAAGCTATCTGTGAAGGTTTCCACATTTGAACCTGGTTTCCTATAGACACACATAACAGTAATATTTTTACCTTTTTGAAATTCTATTTCTATAGCAACACTTTCCATTAGGTCATCAATTACTGAAGTTAAGCCTTCCACTAGTCTACATTTTAAGTCACTGTCCACATAGATAGCCACTCCTCCTCCACTTCTATTTATCCTGTTGTTAACATATAAATTGTAACCATTTATATTAAGGTCAACCACTTTCCAATTGTTTATCCATGTTTCAGATAGTGCAATTAGCTTAAATTTACTTTTAAATGCATCCAAACAATCAATGATTTTAGCAAAGTTTCTGTATAAACTTCTAGAGTTGAAATGAATCAATGAAAATGTCTTTGCTAGTTCAATAGTATCATGGATTTGTTCATCTGTGTAATATCTACACGAGTCTTTTATGAGATTAAAAACATGAGGCTCTGGATCCACATCGCTGTCAAAATCATAATTGCTGTGCTCTGAACAGCTAACTCTTGAAAATACTTGAGTATCAAATGAATCTGTCATTTAACAACTATCTAAAGGTAATATTGCAAACAACCAATTTTCTCAGAAGAGAAGAGATACAAATCAAACAAAACAAAAGGAGCAACATGTCAGAGTCATTGCTGTTGTTCATGATCATTGTTCATTGTCATTTATATTGGTCCAAGTCTTTCATGTTTCTTACCAGAATCACTTTAGCTTCTTCTGGTGGTCCAGTTAACCTTATAAATACTTTTCCGTTTTTAGTCCAGGTCGCTTGAATTTTGTTTTGCTTTTTCAGCATCCGGCTGTTCCAGGCAATTTCAGCTTGTTTCTTTGTCAGATGCTCATTTAGGTAGACCCCGGTGCCTTTCAATTTCTTGGCTTGCTTCAGGATATCCACCTTGAGTTTCTTGCTGGTAAATTTGATCATGATTGTAGGTTTCTTCTTTTTATCCTTGCTCATAACAGTATGACAGGCTGATATATGTTGACTCTCCAGCTGAATGCTTTTGCTTGCAAGGAATTGTATCACCTGCTGCTCTAAGGTGCAAAGTTCCTCTGTCGGTGCATCCTCACCCTGCTCCTCAGCAGTTGAACCAGCCACTCTTGCATAGCTTTGATGTTTGGTTTCCAGTCCAGTGATGATCATGTCGTTCGCTCTGCAATATTGTTCCAACTCATCCACTCTCTGTTCCAGCGCCTCAATCCTTTGATCTTTCTGTTTTATTATGGCCTTGAGCACTGGAATCTCCTTCATGAGGCCAGTCTGGATTTTTTGTTGCTTTACCACCTCACTGAGCTCTTGCGACATGAAATTTAAAGAGTTTTTGATATCTGCCATTTCCTCAGCAAGTTTTTTTGTACTCGTTGACATTTTGGTGCAGATATTTGGTAAAGACAAAAAAAAAAAACCAAAAAGTACTACTTGAAGAAGTAGGCCGATGCTTGCTTTTAAGATCACAGCTTTGTCCTTCAAGAAAACATTTTTTCATCAAAAATGTCCGAAAAATAGATAGCAGAATTAAGCTGCATAAGGTTCAATAACTTGATTTTTGATTGATTACACAAACTTTTAGGGATTTTACCAGGATTGAAAACAGGCATCCATGCAGAGAGCAGCTGCATCGGCCACTGATCTACAGTGGAGGTAAAAAGCAGGATGTTGAGGCTTTAAAGGTTGATCTGAGGATGGAGGGAGATATGCTGATAATTTCATGAAGACAGATATGATAAATAAGAAATAACAAACTTAAAACAAACAAAAAACCCTAAAACCCCCTGATCCTGAAACACGCTGGGGGTTAACACAGGTTCACAGAGGTGTGCGGGGGGGGGGGCTGTTGTGTTGGGAACACAGCTGACGTTCCTGCTGTTTCTGCTCTCCCGTCAGCTGACGTTCTGGGATGCCGTCCATCGGTCCGTCTGGTGAAGAAGACTGACCAGAGATGGGCGTGACTTCAGCTGCTGGAGTTCTGGCAGCGGGGAAACCGGGCTCCAGGAGAGGAGTGGGTCCTCAGACGCTGCTGCTGCTGCTGCTGCTGCTGCCTCCAGCATGCAGCGCCGCTGCAGACGCCACGGCGTGGACACAGACAGGCCCACGGCTGCAGATCTCACACTCAGGTAGGAGTGGGCGCCTCCTGACGCCGCAGACTTCATTCTGCTCTCATAAGCTGACATGTGGAGGAGATCTGTGGAGGTTTGAAAACCTTTGAACACCAGAGCTTTGGCTCCAATGTTCTCTGACTCCGTCCTCCTGGTAGGAAAGAGTTCACAAAAATGAGTTATAGTTCAAACAGAACGTGTTCTTTAATGTGCCAAAGGTAAAATATGATCCATATGTGGACACAGTTTATGGAAACATAATTGTAAATTTAACTTGAAATTTTAAAACCTAAAACTGTTACAGAATAAGAAAAAAAGTTCGTTTGCGTTTAACTTTGTGTTTCTTCAGTTCTCACTTTTCAGATTCAATTCAGTTTTCCTGCTTTTGCTGCTGAGCTGATTTTTACGTGAAGGCGGGGCTCCAAGTTCTCTTTACTCTTTTTCAAATTTACTTTCAATTTACATTTTTTTGGTTAAGATTTTGTTTTCAGTTTTATTTTTTTTCCTAATTTTCTTTTTTTTTATTTCAAATTTTGTTTTTGAAATTTCCCAAAAAAATTAAATTTTAATATTTTCCCCCAATTTACATTTTTTGTCAATTTTCTATTGTTTTTATTGTATTCATATATCCTTCATTCATCTTGTTAGCCACTTTGTCTCTTTTGGGATTACGGGGTTGCTGGAGCCTAACCTGGCTATTTGTGGGTGAAGGCAGCACACACCTGGACGGGTCACCTGTCTGTCACAGTCGCTCACCCAGACACACCTAGAGACCATGGAGAGTCACCGATGAACCCGTGAAACTATGGAGTCTCGAAAGAGCCAAAATTAAATAGATGAGTTTGACGAGAGATTCTGACAGATTGCATTTTCACGGTGTGTCCACTTCCTGTTTCACGAAATGTGCCATGAAATCATGAAATAAATAAATATATTATGAAATGTTAAAAATGGCTTTTTAATTCCTATTTTAATATTTTAATGTCACATTTATTTCAACATTTATTTATTTATTTCAACATTTATTTATTTAATGCCACATTTATTTATTTATTTCGATTTGGCTCTTTTAACCTACAAGGGACAATGAAATAAATAAATATGTCATGAAATACTTAAATGTGCTCTTTTAATATTTTAATGCCACATTTATTTCAACATTCATTTATTTATTTCAACATTTATTTATTTATTTATTTAATGGTGTATATATTTATTTAATTTTGGCTCTTCCAAGACTCCATATGAAACGTGTTTCTGGACGGTTGGAGGAAGCTGGAGTCCAATCCCACACATGCACACAGAGAAGACCCGACCGGGTTTGAACCCGAGCCTTCTGACCGCAAGTGCTAACCACTACACCACAGCCCAGCACAGAGGGGGATTCTCCTGCAAAGGAAAAGTCATCTTCAGGTCATTTCTTGAGTTAAAGAAGTCACAAAGAAGACTTTTGATAGAATTTAGGGGAAGAAAGTTTGTTTGTTTCAAGAAACGAACATGAAAGAAAAATCTTGATGAGTTTTGGTTTGATCTGTTTTGACGGTGAAACTGTTCTGACGGCGTCTCGCCGCCGTGACCTTCAGTCACTGAACGTCTCAGATTGTTTCCAGCTGCTGTTCAGAACCTCCGTCTGAGCTGACGGTCAGACCAGCACAGAAATGAGGGATGGTCTCACGCCGTGCATGTGTCAGCGTGCACGTGGGTTCAGTGAGTAGGGGGGGGTGTCTGCAACCTGTGGTTCCAGAGAACCTCAAAGGTCAAACAGAAATAGAAGGTTTTTCTTTTTGAATCACATCCAGTCAAACTTGACTGAACTCATTCATAAACGTTTGAAGGAAAGTTTGCTCCAAACTACAATACCCACAATGCTCCAAAGCTGTACTAAAACGACAGATTTTGTATCTCAGATCAACAGGGTTTATCTGATCTTAGTTGGCTCTGATTTCATTTGACTTTCTTAGATTCATCACAGTCAGTAAAAAACATTCTTATTGTTTTTTTAACTTTATCTGACATCACATGCAATGTGACAGTTCTATAGGGAACAGGATGTATTTTATTTTGAAAGGAAGTGACATGACTCTCTTTCAAAAGTTATAAACTTTCTTATTTAAACAAAAAGGCTGAATTTCTTTTTGTGTTGGTGTTTTTAAGCAGAAGTTCATTTGCATTCATCAGAATCGGATCAACATCAACAGAAATCTAGTTTTCCGGTTGAGTTTTGATCTGATTTACATCCACAGAAGCTCAGAGTGACTCAGATATGAGGTCAGGAATGTGACCTCATGTTTGAGGAATGAGGCCTCGCTCTGACCACTGACCTTCACTCAGACTGATGACCTTTATAGAGAAGAAGAGCAGAGGAGGACGGCCAAATGAAGACGTCCAGAAAGAGGATGTGAGCGGAGGCGGGGCTTAGTGAGAACTGTCACGTCCTGAGGTTAATGAAGGCGTGGCGTGAAGAGGATCAAACCTGATCGATCCTCAGTTGAAGTCTAATAATGTTGTCATACCAACTGTGTAGGACACTTGAGTCTGGAACAACTGGTAAGTTTTCAACCGTTAACTCCATCATTCCAGCAGATTCTGAAGCGTCTCACGCCGTAAACACGGAGAGTTCTAGGGTTCAAGCAGGAGAAGATCCACGGCATGTTCTGGTAACTCACCTCTGGATCTGGACTAAAACACGCCTTCGTTCAGAGGGGAAATCCCTTTAGATCAGAACTTTGAGGAGGTTTTATTTCAGAACGGAGGTTTTTGTTTTAGTCCCGTTTTCAGGTTGATGATCCTCAGAGGAACGCTGCGTTCATGCGGCGTTGGAATGATCGGAAACATGAGCATTCAGCTCAGAAATACAACAAATCTTCAAACTCTACATGATGCTGAATCACTTTAGCAATCAGGGTAATGAATGAAATGGTTTATTTCAAGCAATCTGGTTATAATACATGGAATAACATCACATAATAAATCACAAATAGATCACTTGAAAGGGGGTGGAAGGAAGCGAACTTATATAATCCCACCCCGACTCGACCATTTTCTCTACATGAATTATCAATATCTGGTTCAGGACTTAATATCAAATATTAATAAAGTTTCACGTTATAAAATATCAATAATATCAGTGATGTAATAGAATTTTAAAAAATAGACATAGACAAATTATTTATATTAAAATGAATCATCAACAGTAGTTTAAATATTCTCATTAAAGATTCAAAAAAATATCAGTAGTAATCAACTTCATTTGTTACTGCAGGAAAATATATCAAAATATTCTTATTAAAAAAGACAATTTGAGCAGATTGCATTTATCAAAGAACGATTATTATTATGAAAAAGTGCTAAGTAAAAAATCATGATTTATTAATGGAAAACTTCCAAATATTCTCATTAAGAGACAGTTTGAGCAGATTGTATTCAGACCAGAGCTACATCTTTGTTTAGGAACAGGTTTAAGGCCACGTAAACCATCTTCGTTGTTTTGACTGAGAGACTGTGAAGGTCTTCTTTCAAGGGAATTGTGCTCGAGTTCTTCAGAATTGGGTCAGAGTTCGTATTCAACGGTTCCGACGGTTTCATGAGTCCACAATTCACATTTTGCTTGAATTAGAGGTTCAAACATGCGTAATCCCACAGTTCTCAAAGTCTTTCATGGATCTTATCTCCAGAGGCTTCGTCAGGTCCGGTGGTCCGAGTGGTTTGATAAAGATTCTGGCGTTCGTAACCCACGTGGACTGGATCTGTCGTTTGGATCGTAAGATCCTTGCGTTAATAAAAATCACTGATTCCATCTTATATGCCCCCCCCCCTCCCCCTCTCTGGAGTGTTTTAGTTCTGTTGTTCATCAGACTGGAGTGGAGGAAACTGTTTCTCTGATTTATCCACTTTTGGTTGCATTGTGAAGAGATCTGGCTTCAGAAAGAAACAGATGTTTCACCTTTTGATCAGACTTCAGCTTCTTCTCATCCTTCAGAACTGAAGTGTCTGGACCTCAGGGTGATCCTCCGTTTCATCCCGTCACTCCCTGAACTCAAAAGCTGGATTCAAAAGCTGGAGCAGCTTAATGCGTCTGTCTGTACTTCACGTTTCATTTTCTTCATCTTCTCATAGATGATTTGTCCTCAGCTGAGAGAAACTTTTCATTTTGATTTCAGTCACAACTGCTGGATGTGATGAATGAGACGTACAGAATCCTGTGTTCTAGATCTGCCTCCACGTCTACAACTCTGAAACGTCACTTTTTTTCAGATGAAACCTGCTTGAAAAATAAGACACAAAAATACATTTAGTTTCCCTCTGATGAAGATCCTGTTTTTAGAGTTTGTATCATGTCTGTGTCATTTATCTCCTGACAGAGAACAAATGTCATCAGAAATCATTTATTTCTGCTTTAAATCAATCCAACAGTCTTGAACAGACTCTGTTCTTCATCAATCATCTTCTTTCTGCTGCACTAAACCCTCATCAGTTCAGGTTCTGGAGAAGAGAAGATGCTATCTTCACATTGACTGCAGTCGTTCACATTTCTATGGAGAGAAAATAGACTCACTCTGATTGGTGCATGCATAATTCTTGATTTGTGCATAACTTTGGATTTGTGCATGCATCATTTTTGATTTGTAACTAATATAATACATTTTTTGCAAAAGTAAAAAAATTACAAAAATTTAAAAATACAAAATGCAATTTACACATGCACAAATTAAAATTACAACAGCCTGAAACTAATTGCTCAAAATATATTTTTAAAATACGCACGGATCACCTCTTACACACGCACACAGCCGAAGTTACGCACAAATCTACCGTGAGACTCTTTTCACGTCTCACAAATTCGTCCGTGAGTGATGCGTTCAAGTACTACCAGGATGCTCGTTCATCATAGTTTTCTTGTGAGCCGTTTTAAACTTTGATTGTGTATAACATCCGGTAAAACTAGACATTTTCCCACTTTCTTAAAAATATATTCCCAATAATTAATATAAAAAGTCTAAATATGCGCTTTTAAAGCACTTATACTTTTAAAAATAAGAATATTTCTAGAAAAGGGCACTTCAAGCTGCAGCGACTCGTCTGACAGAGCCTCCAACACGAGGTGAACGCATCCCTCACGGACGAATTTGTGAGACGTGAAAAGAGTCTCACGGTAGATTTGTGCGTAACTTCGTCTGTGTGCGTGTGTAAGAGGTGATCCGTGCGTATTTTAAAAATATATTTTTGAGTAATTAGTTTCAGGCTGTTGTAATTTTAATTTGTGCATGTGTAAATTGCATTTTGTATTTTTTAAATTTTTGTAATTTTTTTACTTTTGCAAAAAATTTATTATATTAGTTACAAATCAAGAATTATCCATGCACAAATCCAAAGTTATGCACGAATCAAGAATTATGCATGCACCAATCAGAGTGAGTCTATTTTCTCTCCATACATTTCTGTGGTCCAATCAGCATCACTGGATTTTTGGTGTGACTTTCATCCAATACTTACGGTAGCAGGGCAGAGAACTCTGGAAAATCTCCACCAGACTCCACAGAGCTTCTTGATGTGACCACAGAAATGTGAACGGCGGCTCATTTGACCGAAAGGATTGTAAATGAATGAAAGAGCATTTTGATGTTAGCTTTCATTATTTTCTGCTCTGAGAAACCAATGGATTGAATGGATTGATCACAGCAACGTCAAGAAACATTGGAGAATGATCTGGAAGGAGAAAGAATCAGGATTCTGGAGGAAGTTCTGTCCATGAAGATCTGAGCTGACATCCGGATCAGAACCAGACAGATGGATCAGAACTGGACGGATGGATCAGAACCGGACGGATGGATCAGAACCAGACAGATGTATCAGAACCAGACGACTGGATCAGAACCAGACAGATGTATCAGAACCATACGTCTGGATCAGAACCAGACGGATGGATCAGAACCAAACGGCTGGATCAGAACCAGACGGATGGATCAGAACCATACGGATGGATCAGAACCAAACGGCTGGATCAGAACCAGACGGATGGATCAGAACCATACGGATGGATCAGAACCAGACGGATGGATCAGAACCAGACGGCTGGATCAGAACCAAACGGCTGGATCAGAACCTGACGGATGGATCAGAACCATACGGATGGATCAGAACCAGACGGATGGATCAGAACCAGACGACTGGATCAGAACCAGACGGATGGATTTAAAACCAGACGGATGGATCAGAACCATACGGCTGGATCAGAACCATACGGATGGATCAGAACCATACGGCTGGATCAGAACCAGACTGATGGATCAGAACCAAACGGCTGGATCAGAACCTGACGGATGGATCAGAACCATACGGATGGATCAGAACCAGACAGCTGGATCAGAACCGGACGGATGGATCAGAACCATACGACTGGATCAGAACCGGACGGATGGATCAGAACCATACGGATGGATCAGAACCAGACGGATGGATCAGAACCATAAGACTGGACATTACTGATAAAAGCCACGCCCCCTCAGAAGAGATTTAGGAAACAGAGGCTTCAGATTAACATGAAAACTGACTTTTTAAGACATTTAGGTTGTTAGATTTTGGTTAAAAACTTCAGAATCATCATGTAAACAATACTGGGAATGATTTTAAACAAACGAGGAATATTAAAAACTCCGTTGTAGGACGGCTACATTGTTAGTTTTTAGTTTGTAAACTCAGTATAAATTTATTTTATCTGAGCTTTCCAATTAATATTTTACAAACGATTTACTGAACAGTTTCTAAATCACCGTTAGCATCATTAGCTTCTAACAATCGTGTTTCTACATTTGAACTTATTGGAAACTAAAGATTCCTCAGAACCGTTCATCCGAGGTCTTTGCTTTTCTGTTGTTTTTGTCCTCTAAACACCAACAGGTCCATTCATTCATCATGCTGGGGTCTTCTATAGCTTTAATCTTACTGAGGAACACAGGGGTCTGCACAGTGAACTTGGTGAACAGAACATGTGCTGTCGTCTGGGACGTCCACAGACTTCCAGAGCTCTGATTGATTTGTTTTTTGCATTTTTGTGGCGCTGAAACGTAACCCACGCACCGCGCTGCATTCAAAAGCTCAGCCTTGCACTGGAGCGGCGCGCGGCGCTCGTGCAGAGCGCCGGGTCACAGAAACCCCGACAGCCCGTCTGAGCTTCACGCTCAGTTTCCTCCACGCCTCCAGGTGATCATCGGGTCATCGACGCTCGCCGTGTCGGAGCGTTGAGCAGAAACGGTGAAATGCGGAGAATTTCACGGTTAATTAGCTGGTTTCACTCCAGCTGACGTGTACGGCTTTAAAATGTGTTGATTAATCACAGCAAACATAACTCTGATGTACTGCAGATGGAACAGATATGAAACTGTAGAACACGTGTCAAAGTCAAGGCCCGGGGGCCGGATACGGCCCTCTGGGTAGTCCTATCCGGCCCTCCAGATCATTTTATTCTTATTAATGATCCGATGTTATCTTGAGCTCATTTCTAACTTGTATCATTTTGACAAAATATATTTTATGGAGAATAAAATATTGAAAGTTTTTTAAGGTTTAAGTTGATTTATTCTGGAATTATATTATTCATAATTATATTAAAAAGTTACAGTTTTAAAGTTTTAAAAGTTGACAGCTTTATGGACTATTTTAAAGTTTTGCTCATATTTCATCTCCATGTGTATCTGAGCGATGGGGACGTTCGTTTATAAGTGAAAACAACACAGGAGAGGCCTCCGCCATGCGCTGGTTCTGCTCACCGTCTCTTTATTTTCCAAAAAGCTCCAGCTGAACTTGACACGCCTTTTCTGCCTCTACAGGAACCAAGAAGGGCCACAAAACATTGAAAATAAAAGAACCAGGAAGTTAGTTAAACATGCAGACTGTTTTGGCTAATTCAGGCTTTTTGTATTTTTTTTTGGCTATTTTGGAGATAGACTAGTACTTACACGCTAGCTGTTTAGGAGAATTTAGGTTTTTGTTTTGTTTTGCTTTTTAGGCTTTTTAGGCTATTTTGAAGTTTAGTTTTTTTCAGCTGCATGTAAGTTTTTTTTGAGGGGGGGTGGGAATTGGCCTTTAGCTAAAATTTTAGCTGGTTATCAGCTTCAGAAAATTTAGCTATCAATTTCAGCCTCTTCAGTGGCTGAAAAATGAGACCCAAAGCCCCCCCCTCCGCTTGACACTCAGCATTAAGGGGTTGGATCGGGGGGGGTTGAACCACCAACTGGTTCCTGAGCGCAGCTGTGTCTGCAGCTCACCACTCCCCCAGGGGAGGGGTCAGAGGCGGAGAATAAACTTCACCCCCCCAGATGTGTGATAACTAATGGGACTTTTGACTTTAACACTAGCATTATCACAGGTGATGCTATATATCCAGTTCATAATTATGTTTAAAAGTTACGGTTTTAGAGTTTTAAAAATGTAGTTTTAGATTGTTTAATAAATGTTTCTGCTAAGATGAGATTGAGTTTGACTCTCTGCTATAGAACAACAGATTCTTGTAAAAACAGGTCTAATAAATAAATACAAAATGTGTAATAAAATAAATCTCAGAATAAAAAGGTTTACTGAAGACAGAATCTGTTGGTGATAATTTTGTAAATTTATTTCGATATTCTTTTATTTACTGTAACTCTAAGACGAGCTGAGCTGCTTTCCTCCTTCAGAATCTTCTGGAACTTTCGTTGTAAAGTTACAGTAAGTCACAGACGTCGCGTCATCGACGGCGCCTCAGGTGTTCAGAGGTTAAAGCTGATGCCATTGGAGAACTTGCTGATCTTCTGGATTCTTCTGCCTCTTTTCTCCCGCTCAGATCTGACCAATGGCTCGGCGATCGTCTGGGAGGGCGGGGTCAGCGGCGGCTACCAGGCCCTGCTGCTGGACGAGGATCACGGCTGGCTGCTGGTGGGAGGGAAAGACCACATCTACCTGCTGGACCCAGAGAGCGTGGACCTGCCCACACGGAGGGTGAGGACTTCCTGTAGCATCGCGTTCCCGCGTAGAGGACGTCTAGAGTCAGCGAGTGACGTTTGAGATGTGGGAGGAAATCCCCTCCCCTCTATGACAGATGACCTTCTGATCCTCATGCAGCTTCACCTGCTGTGGGACGTGAGGCGGAGCTGAAATGTTTCTTTGTCTCCATCAGATCTACTGGCCCGCATCGCCAGAAAACGTGGAACTCTGCAAACTGGCGGGAAAAAGTCTGGAGGTAACAGAAAAGTTTGAACTTGAAGAAGCTTCAAGATAAAGTTAGATAAATTCTGATCGGTCGTAGACAAAAATGATCCAATGATTCAAAGAACAAAGCTAATACAAACATAAATGATGAGGAGCTCCGGCAGGACGCCGGTCAGTCTAACGCAGGGGTGGGCAAACTACGGCCCGGGGGCCACATGCGGCCCCTTAAGCTACTTAATGTGGCCCTCCAAATTAAAATCCATTGAATCAAAAATCCTAATTATTGTTTTATTTTCATTGTATTTCTGGTTTCTTCCCATGAATAATGATGTTTCTCTGGCGTTCGTGTGGGTTCCTTTCTGAGTCAGATGGTGATCTTTCGGATTATTCCTACACCACATAAATGCAGCATTTCTTTGAGTTCACATTTTCCTCTGAAGAACATCAACCCATTGGATCACCCAAAAGAGAACAAAAATCAAAATTTAGAAATTAAAACTCCCAAATTTTCTGTTTTTAAATTAATAAATGTGAATTTGAATCCAAATTAAAGCATGTTTTTCTCTAAATTCTATATTATCTTTTTAGTTTATGAGGTTGATTACCCAATCTCTCCTTCTATCTGCTCCTTGTCCGGCCCTTATGCCAAATTTTAGAACCCTTTGTGGCCCACAAGTCAAAACAATTGCCCACCCCTGCTCTAACGTCTTTACTGCTGGACGGAGTTCAGACTCTATTGAACGTTGTTCTCAGTGAACGATCTGATTGGGAAAATCTTTGATTTCAGATGTTGAGGTTTTTATCCTGTCCGTCAATAGCTACCGGTAGCCACGCCCCCTTCTGCCTCTGAGAGAACTTCTAAAACACATTTTTGCAGCTTTTATGTTTTTCATGTCACGACTGAGTTTATGGGCGACCTGCAGAATAAAGATGTTCAAACCTGTACAGATCATAGACCGCAGACGGAGAACGGTCATGCACGTTTTTCCTACGGGCGTGCTGCGGGGGACTTAGCCTTATGAATACTTCACAACACACCTGCCAGTTCACAACAATGGTACGTTCCATTTTCCCGCCTCACTGGCCCAGACAACCCTGGAACAGTTGAGTAACGGATCATAAACTCTCAGTTCAGATCGTTTTTCAGATCCGGAAACAGAAAAAAACAAAAGACAGCAGGAAAAAACAAGAAGATAAAAGTCTAGAATAACTTATTTGAAAAGCTTTAAAACATATATTTGAGTAAACGTATGTAAGGTACAGAGAGAAAAGAATGATGAACACACACACACACACACCCCCATGTCCAAATTAAATCTGAAATGAAAAACGTTCCTCCTCCATGATGAGATCCAGAAGAGCTTTTGAAGGAAGCTCCTCCCACACGCGGCGGGAGCTTCAGGTTAAGAAGAAACCTGTTAAAACAAAGACGTGTCAGTTCAGGAATCTGACGCTGATGGTGACAGGTGATTGATTTTAATCCTGAGCGCTCAGGATGATCTGGGATCTGTATCAGCCTACAGCAGAGATTCAGCTCTGAATATGTCGACCAGAAAAGATTGTTTTGATGAGTCTGTCTCCATTCTATAGGTCTTACAGAGTCTAAATGAGTAAATAGACTTCAAACATTTGTCATGTAATCTGTAATCTATTACATGAATGAAGGCTCTGTACTCTGCAGCTCAGACATCATAACAACACGTCAAATAAGTTTTCATTCAGCTAAAAAAAAAAAAAAAGTCCTTTTTTCCAGAATTTGCTGTGTTTCTTTGTTTCCTCCAACATGAGGAATGACTTTTGCATCAGAGCGATGGGACAAGAATCCTCATGAACGGGACTTATTTTGGGGATTTATGACGTGATGTTTGTGTGTTGAATGAATTCTCTTGTCTGACGTCATTTGGCCTCCAGAGGGACTGCTCCAACTTTGTGCGTCTGCTGCAGCCGTTCAATAAGACTCACGTGTTTGCGTGCGGTACCGGAGCCTTCCACCCCCAGTGCACGTACGTGCACCTCGGCCACAACACAGAGGCAAGACGTTCTTTATCCTTTTTTCATTCTCACCAAACATCTGCTGTTAGAAATGTCTCAGATCGTCTTTGTGTCTTGAAGAAGAAGAATGAAACTGAAGCAGCCTGTAGGACTTGATGATGGTTGAAGTTTTCTCTGGAGACATTCCTCATCTGAATCAGTTTAGACCCTCCGAGTGGACATCTGTTTGCTGTTGATCCATGATAATCCGTCTTCCTCTCCTCACTTCTCCCGTTGTGTGTCTTCTTCTCTGTCTCCTGCAGGAGGCGCTGTTCATGCTGTCCGGCTCCATCGAGTCCGGCAGAGGAAAGTGTCCCTTCAGTCCCGGAGAGCCGTTCACCGCCAGCCTCACCGGTACGTCTGACGGCGAATGATCCGTGTTCGTCTGTAACTCCGACCAAATGTAGAAGATAAACAGATGCTGCGCTCACACAGACAGGTGTCCTTCAGGTGCATCTATACTCATTATACGAGTACCTGAAAAACATACCTGAGTAAAACAATAGATATCTGACTTTAGAATTACTCCATTACAAGTTACAAATCACCAATTCCTTTAATACTCGAGTAAAAGGAATAAAGTACCAGATTTTAAAAGAACTTCAGTCTTTTATTTGAATGTCGGCTCAAAGAAGACCAAGAAAACAATAAACTGTTTGAAGTTTTATTTCTTAATTCTCGAAATGACATTTATGTTTCAGTGTTTCAAACTGTCTGAACAAAATCGATAAAAATAGAAATAAAAGTCGTCACATTCAAATGTTCAAACAAGAACCAACAGATCAAAAAACAAATAAAAGTAGTAAAACCCAGTTAATTCAAATTGATTTCTGACTTAGATGTGATTCACCTCTCAGTCTCTGGGGGGTGGGGGGGTGGGGGGGTGATATTTCTGTCAGTTCTCAAAGTTCTCAGAAGGTATTATGTCTTTGTCTATGACTCTGAGCAGCTCCCTCTCTGGTCAGTGGTGGTACTGCAGCCTTTTGTGACTTCCTCTCTGCTCGAATTAGGGCTGGGCGATATGGCAAAAAAAGAAAATCACGATTTTTTCAATTTTATTTCACGATTTCGATTTTATCACGATTTTTTTTTTTTTATAAATTAATATTGACAAAAATTGAATTATGATTTTAGTTGAAAGAAGTAAACACATTTGAACAAATATTTAATTTTTTCCAAATTTAATTTCAAATGCATTAAGAGCGCATTGATATTTTCTGGATTGGCCCTTGCCTACATGCCTATAGACAGAGACGTGCGCGCTCAGGCGCCATCATCATGCATTGATTCATGGCAGCAGAACATAGCTGTTTAATGGAGGACAGGCAGACATCAACCGCAAAAATCGGGCAAGCTCCTTCATTTCTCAACTGATTTTTTAAAAATATGGCTCAAATTAAAGCTTAGAAAATATTTGATCTTTTGGTATATTTAAATATTTATTATCTATTAACATCAAGCTGTAAATAGAGCAAGAATTGTCATTCTACTGCTACAGAAAAGGCATTGATGTCAAATGAACAGCTTCTTAATACTCATGATTTTTTATTTTGCCTCTGTGCTAAAATACATAAAACAGAGGTTATAAATGCTTTTCACTCAAGACCAGAAATGAGGGAGATTGAAGAAGTTTAATAGCATGAATGACTGATACAGTTTAGTAAAGTCCTTTCCCTGTTAAAAACATCTCAAAGTGGTAAATAATAATAATAATAATAATAAAAACACCATTTACCACATTTTCAAATGAAACTACAACTTTTATTATTTTTGTATTACATACATGATAAATAAATCTCAACTGCTTCAGGATTTACCTTCAAAAAGACGATTTCATTGTACTTTGAGAAAAAGGCTCCAGCTAGCATCTTTAACGGATACAAATAATAATAATAATAACATCAAATCCATCTGCCAAACTGTTCAGATTCCAAACACAGTGATGATAGCAGTAAACGATGTTTCAGGTTACAGTTTACGGTCTCAGCTCGTTCCCTAACATCTTCTCTCTGCTGTGTTTATGTCACTGAGCAGAAAGCTAGCGTTAGCATTAGCGCTGTATCTTCCGGCCGAGCTTTCTCTGGTCTGTTGACCAAGAAAAAGATCAATCGTGACGGCACGGATTAAAAAAAAATTATGTGCGAACTCACTTATACTCTTACAAACAAAAACAAAAAAAGAAAGTGCGACCGACAATAAGATTCCAGTAGCTAGCTACGAGCTAGCAAAACAATGCAGCAACGTTCATTTTGACCGCATATTTTACATGTTTCCAACATGAATTTCCATCCGTTTTTGTGCAGGTTGAACGTAAATACGAGCGATTAACATCCGCCATGTTTTAAAACATGAAACATTAATAAAAAACATACGTCGAAGAACCAAGCTAGCATGCTATCTGTGAGTTGCTAGCACCCACTTTAGCACAAAGTTCAGCCTAATTTATCTCTACTAAAATGTGATTGCTGTCATGTGATGATTCGTCTCCATCGGATTATTTTGTTTTCGAGGTTTTGAAGTCGATTGCAAAATACCGTTGCCTTTGTGCTTCTTTTCGTATTTTTTTCGGACCTCCGCCATTTATTTACTCTAGAAGACTCAACGCAAACTGTCGCACGTCTGTCACGCTGTATGTCACGTGACTTACAAGAAAAAACACCGGGGAGGAGGAGGAAGAGCTCGGATTTAAAGTCACAGGCAGTCTACAAGCTTTTGCCTTCTCGCTCTTGGAACTTTCGTAGAAGATCGCGATAAAACGATCTCTCAAAAATGACAGATCGTCAGCTTTGGAGATCGTATCACGGTTTTATATCGTCATATCGCCCACCCCTAGCTCGAATCCCTGCTCCGTCAGCTGTTTGGGCTTTTTTATCATTTATCGTCCTTGAAAATTGTCGATTAAGGCATTTAAAAAAACACCTTTTGTTATTTCCTGGCTAGCCCCTCCCCCCTCCCACCAGAGTTACTTCTTGGATTTAGCTCATAAATAGCATGAAATACCTCCAGTATCCTGCAGATGGCGATATCATCCAACAGACCAGCCATGGTGGAGTAGATAAAGTAACTAAGTGTCCATTCAAATGTAGTGGAGTAAAGAGTACATGTGGAGGAGAGAGCTCAAAGTATCCAAGTACTTCACACCACTGCTTGTTGTGTAGTGGAGCATAAAAGGAGAACAAACGTCATGTTGTGTTTGCTTTACTGCACATGCATGTTTAGACTGATTGGATAAACATACACGGATGGTTTTGTCTTCATCCCGTCTAGATGGCGAGCTCTACGCCGGCACCTCGGTGGATTTTATGGGCGCCAACGCTGCAATCTTCCGGACGGCAGTGATGGGAAGCAGCCAGCATTACATCCGCACTGAAGCCTACGACCACAACTGGCTCAATGGTGAGGCGCTAACGTTAAGCTAGCATCAAAAGTCAAAAGGCGGGTCTATTCCCTATTGGCTACTGAGGACAATTCAGCAAAGCACAATCAGCTGTTCAAATTTAACAAGTGTTGTGTTTGTCGATATTTCAAGCAGTAAAAACAAATAAAGACAGAAAAGTACAGATCGATCTTGTTTAACGCAGGAAGCCTCCATACATCGAATAACTTACAGAAAATTCAAAAATGATTTTGAACCCTTTATTACTCACAAAAATGTGAGTTTAAGATACAAATATTCATGTGTGTTTAGGAAAAAAAATTTCCAGGAATTTTCCTGAACACAAAATCTCAAATTTGATCCACTTTTTTTAAAAGCTGGTCAAACTGTAATATAAATAACTATTATGGACGATTTCTGCGTTTTTTTCAACAGAAAGAATTCATGAAGAAAAATGAAGTTCAATACATGAAGTATTCTCACTGTAAAGTTTGGAAAATTAGAAAAAACTTTTCCCGCCAAAAGTGTTTCATGGAGGCAGCCATTTTGAAACGAGCAAGAAAATCCGTTTTGACTGCCCCTAGTGGAATAATGAAGAACTGCAGAGCAGGAAACATGGACCACCTTATATCCAATTGGATTTAAGGGATTTTTGTATCATGATAATTTCATAGAGATCACAGAAACGTGTGTTTAATATGACACAATTGATGATAAAGGGTTAAAATATTAAGTTGGAAAATAAAGAAAATAAAGGAAAATGATGTTGAGATTATATTTGCTCCATATCATAAATAGAGTAAAAGTTACATTAAAGCTAAAGTCTGCTAGCTTGATGCTAAAGTTTACTGGAATAACCCTGGGTCGACCTAAACAAACAGCTGACTGAATGAACATCTTTAGTTTTTCCTCATTCATTCTTCTTCTTGAATAAGGTGTAGTGCGATCGCCACCAAGTGGCCAAACTGAAACTCCCTCCAGGAGAAGAAGAACAATTTTTACAATGTTATGATCTAAACATTTGGGTTAGAACTTCTCCAGAATCCTCTGACTATGTTCTGATGCCGTCAGGGCGTCGATTTGATGGAATAAACTTTCTCTGCAATTACATTGTTAGATGAAAGTGTTTTCTGAGGCTATGGCTGACTGGGACATTGTTGTCTGTGTAGATTTTAAACTGTGATGGTCTAAAGCAGATTTGGATAAACCACGGCCCGCGGGCCAGATCCGGCCCGCCCCCACATCTGGTCCGGCCCGTTGAGCCGTCAAATAGAAGAGAATATTGTTTTCTTTCACGTCTCGCTGATTCTTTCGGATCAATCATGCTGCTGCGTTCTTTCAAACAGCGCTCCTGTTCTGTGTCCTGATTGGTTGAGACCTTCTCAATCATCTCCTCGTCTCCATGTGTGCAGCTCTGATGATTCTGGTGTGGCGGGGAAGTTTGTCAAAACGCCAGAAAGATTAACAAAAAAGGTCAAAAGCATCTGGTACCAAATTAACACAAAAGTTAGAAAATTAAAAAAAGAAGAAGAAAAGAAATGATAAAGAGAAAAGGAACCTCTCATAACTAGAGGATGTTGATTATATTTATGACATTTGTTAGGATTAATTTTTCCAGACTCATTTCTATGAAGATCAAAGAGAAATATTTGTTTATTTTCATATTCATATGTAAATGAGGTCCGGCCCTTCTGAAGCCTTTGTGGTCCACGTGTTCTGTTCATCTGTGCTCTAAAACATGGATGTAATTATGTTTGTGACTGAACTGAACTGGACATGCTGCAGATGAATTCTCCTCTGGTGATAATAATGTTTTCTGATTCTGAATCGACTTCTTTTCTTCGTTTATTGAGGATTCCCGTCGGCCTTTTGTCTGTTTTGTCTCATCAGAGCCGGAGTTCGTGGCTTCGTTCTCCATCCCTGACACCCACAGTCCAGACGACGATAAAATCTACTTCTTCTTCAAAGAGAAGGCGGTGGAGGCGGAGCAGTGGGACAGGAGGGTCTACAGCCGCGTGGCGCGAGTCTGCAAGGTAGACGGGCGGATTCACGCTGGCGGGAACATTCACGCTGGCGGGAACATTCACGCTGGCGGGAACATTCACGCTGGCGGGAACATTCACTGTGATCTGTGGGGTCTCTTCTACAGGCTGTTAGCATTAATGCTGTTTTAGTTCTGTTTAATTGACCTGTAATTAATGACTTTCATTAATCAATGTTAACCGCGATGATGTTTAACTTAATCATTGCTGTGAAAAGCCTCATTTTGAGGTTTTTTATTTAAATTTGTGACATTTTGGTTCAGTAAAAAAGGAGGCTTTATGACATTTATCTTTAATTATGAAAGACTTTCAACCTTTACTTTGACATCATTTTTTTAATCTTGAACAATTAAAAAGAAAAGAATCATCAGGTCTTGAATGCTCCAATTTATCACATCAGAAAACAGGAAGATTTTTCTAAGCAAACAAAACTTCATATCAAAACCATAAATCAAATGTTGATTTAACTTATTCTACAGTTTACCGCAACAGCAAGACCGTAGAAAAGACAGAAGAGGGATTTTATATATATATATATATTTTAAAGGCTGAGATGAAGCAGAAAAGAAATAGAGAAAAGAACCGAAGAAAACTGCAGAGGAACTGAACTTTAGATTTATTATCTGGACTAAAACAAACACTAAGAGGTTCACTTTACCTCTGAAATGAGGATATTTTTAGCTTCTCATGACCATCACTGTTTAAAAGACAGCCGCTAAAAGCTCCGCCCCCTCGAGTCAGGTGAGTCATGAAGGAGGGCGGAGCTGTCTGCAGCGCCACCCCCTGCTGAGCAGAGAGTGGTCGCCGCGTGCAGAAGATGTTACCATGACAACGCAGTGTTTGAAATAATCCACTGTGGGACAAATAAATAAATAAGAATGTATTAAGACTGAAGTTCTAATATCTTAATTAACATTTATTAATAATAGGTCTGCACTAACAGAAGTAACCGTTCAACGTGAAAATGAGGAAATTCAGAGAATGAATGAGTCAGGATGAAGTGACATCAGAGGGTAAAGGTCATCTGCAGTGACATCAGAGGGTAAAGGTCATCTGCACCTCCTAAACACTCCCCTCTCCTCTCTGCTGTGGTTCAGAACGATGTCGGGGGGAGGAGGAGTCTGATCAACCGCTGGACCACCTTCCTCAAAGCCCGGCTGGTCTGTTCTGTTCCCGGCCCGTCAGGAGTCGACACGCACTTCGATGAGCTGGGTAACCCTCGTTCTGCCTACGTCTCCCAGAATTCCTCAGTTCTGCCGTCTGAATCCGTCTGTTTCTGTAACTGGAGACACAGAAACAAACGTGAGCAGTTTTCATACGAAGCAGAACTCCTTCAGAACCTTAACCAGTCTGTTCATGTTGACAGAGGACATCTTTGTTCTGGAAACCAAGGATCCTCAGAACCCGACCGTCTACGGCGTCTTCAGCTCTTCCAGGTGAGTGCTGTTGCTCTTCCTTTGTTTGCTTCATGTTTCAGTTTGAAAAAGGTTTCAGTTTGGGATCAGCAGAAACATTTGTGGACGCCGCCATTTTCAGATCTAGACGGCGTCAGTGATTGGTCGACTCAGTCTGTATCAATGGTTCTTTGGCAACTACTGTGGCCAAACAGGAGTGAGCTTGTCAGGAGGCCACACCCCTTCCATTGAACGTGAGCATCTGTCAATCAAACGCTTCTTGGAGCAGTGGTACTTCCTGTTTGGAACACAATGGGGGAGGGGTTCTTGCTCCAGTTCTCTCCTACAGTCGATGTCTCATTCCTCCAGACGTTAGCCTCTCGTAGCTTCTGATCATCCCGTCTACTTCTCAGGATTTTTGTGAATCCTTCAGGATTTCTTCTCCTGCTCTTTGTTTCTCCTGCAGCTCCATCTTCGGAGGTTCGGCCGTGTGCGTCTACTCCATGGCCTCCATCCGAGCTGCGTTCAACGGACCCTTTGCTCATAAAGAGGGCCCCGACTACCGCTGGGTGGAGTACAAGGGCCGCATCCCGTACCCGCGACCGGGAGCTGTGAGTGCGACCCGCAGGAGTTCCACTTCATTTGTGTTTGGATGTGTGTGTGAACGCCTGGGAGATGGTGTGTAGAGGTCACAGACACACAACATGCTGCTGTGGTACACTTCTGTGTGTAGAGGTCACAGACACACAACATGCTGCTGTGGTACACTTCTCTGTCTTTGATCACTTTATCATTTGAACTTCTATTTATGTGTTGAGAGTTTGTGGTTTGTTAGTAAATCAAAAACACTCATTAAAAGTCGTAGCTTTATTCTGAGTCATCTTGTAGCTATTATGCTAACGCTATGCAGCAGCTAGCTTACCATGTTTGTCAGGAAGTCACATGGGGTTGATCATAGACATAGAAAGATAGACGCCGCATCACGTGATCCTGAGTGAACCAGCGGAGCCGCCATATTGCTGGGGTCAACCTAAGCTAGGCTACATTCACAACCACATAGACTGAACCACTGAACGGAGAATCGCAACCGATTGCAACCATGCCTTTTGCTTGTGCAGCCTTCGGATGCAATAATCGGCGCTCGATTCAGAGCCGATCACGAGGAATTACATTTCACAAGTAAGTTTTAACATTGTTTTTGTTTTTTACAAGTTTTTCCAGCCACCTGAACGTGTAATCGTAAACGACGTTATGTGGCTAACAGCAAATATGCTAGCGGCAAAAACTGTTCCTCCCTCATGTATTATTTTACTATATTGTTAATATTTTTTCCTCTTATATAATTTCCGAGGTTTCCCAGTGAGGTGGAATTACGGAGGAGATGGGAAGTTGCGATGAGAAGACAGGATTTTGTTGTCACCGAGTTCTCCAGGCTCTGCAGTGAGCAGTTTAAACCGGATGATTTTGACCGGACTCTGTTTTTCATAAAGTACGGCTGCACCACATGGCAAAAATGACTACTCTGGAGTTTCAGAGTGCCAGCACACGCAAGAAACGGTCTACACAAGTTCTTTTTCAGGGGTTTTAGTTGTGGCATTTTGTGCACAACTAAGTATATAAGTATGTATGTTCTCATAGTTTTGAAGTTTCTTGTTTACTAAAACAAAATGTATTTCGTTATTTTTATTCTGTAACGTAGCAGATGTTGAAATGTTTATTGTGCATATATGCCACAGTGAGGATAAAGTCTATTATGTGTTTGATTTTCTTTGTTAAGGCTGAACAAATTTCCCCCTAACATTTGAAACACATTATTTTTACTGAGATGCCATTGTTTTTTTCTGTGTTTTTTGGTAGGTTTGATGAGTTAAAATTGTTTTTCAACCCCTCTCAGATGGAGAAAATTCAAATAAATAAATAAATAAAATAAACTATATCAAACTTGTTTGCATATTAAATCAATTCTTTCTTCATTAAAATACCATAATCATATGATATATTATGTTGAAAAGCATAAAACATTTTTTTTTTTAACTCTCAGAAACATTCCTCATTAGAAACAATGGCACTGCAGCGGCACTTTGACCTCGTCAAGATGGCGGCGCGTTGAGACGTCAGCTCCAATAGGGGGCGACAAGCGATGCGGCGTCTATCTTTCTATGTCTATGGGTTTGATGGTCACAAGTTTCCAAACCTTTTTTTTCCATCTTTGTGTAAACATTGATGTTGTACTGTTAGTCAGAGCTGTGACTGAATGTGTGCAGGTTTACAGATGATGATGTTCTGACATGTTTTAATGTGTCGTCTTCTAAAATCCAAACTCTTATTAACAATATAAATATTGAGGACATGTAGACCTTTAGAGGCTGTTTGTAAGTTTGTTTTTGTTTGGTAACTTTTATTATGAAATGATAACATGAAACTTTTAGCACTGAAAGTTTTTTAGTTTAATAATAATTCCAATAAACTGATGACCTCCTCGATTCCCATCATTTAAACATAAAGGACACTGATAACGTCTATCATAGAGCTGGTATTCAGAATAAAAGTTTCTAGCTTTAAAAACAAACATTTTACACGTCATCTTTAGAATTCCTAATTCATCAGTGAAATCTCTTTTAAATTCTATAAGATCAACCAAACCTAACATGAGGAATCAGAATGTCTCTGATGGTTGATTACTTCCTGTTACGATGACTTCTAGCAGCAAAACAGAAACAGATTTAAAGAATTCAAGTTTTCATTTCATGCAGGAATTACTGCTGACATGTTTTTAATATTAGCAACACGAGGAAAAGTGAAAACTGAGACCACCGACCCCGCCCACCTCTACACATACACTCTTTACAGTCATTCAGCCAGAACACAACCGAACGCTGGCGTCAACCGATAACCACCAGGAACAACGTGGGGCTCCGTACGGTGGCCCTGAAGTCCAAATCACTTAACATTGTAAGGATTACGACAACAATTAAACAAATAAAAAACATTTAGGAGAACAAAATAAAACGAAATGAAAACACAATAAAAAACCAGCAAAGGTAGATATGATGGGGATGCAGCTGTGCTGGCATGGTGGTGCAGTGGTTAGCCCCAGTGGGAACCGTGGTCTCATCCAAGCTGACTTGATCCTGATGTCAATAAAGGAACAGAACAAGAGCGTTTGATCCTGACAGACAGTCGTCATTCTGTGCTTCATTACTTTGTGTCCAAAAGGAAATTCTCTGAGAGGAAATGAAACCGGGACTGGGTGGAGTCCAAACCGCTGACCCGACTCTTCCTGTCTGTCTGTCGGTCAGTGTCCCAGTGAAACCTACGACGCCCGGCTCAAGTCCACCAAGGACTTCCCGGACGACGCGGTGAGCTTCATGCGGCAGCACCAGCTGATGTGGGAGCCCGTTCTGCCTCTGGGCCGCAGGCCCGTCCTCACCCGGGTCGGCGCCGCCTCGCTGCTCAGGAAGGTGGTGGTCGACAGAGTGGATGCTGAAGACGGACCCTACGACGTTCTGCACCTGGGCACAGGTGAGGGGGCGGAGCCTCAAAGCTTCTGCTCATTTAACTCCTAAAGTTTGTTCTTACTCTCCTCCGTTTATGAAAGCGTGACTCACCGTCCAGTTTATCCTCTTTTTCATGGAAACAAGCAACTCCACACATTTAAACCATCAATGCAACATAATTAGTTACTAAAGTAAAATGTAATTTCACTGGAATTAAAAACTTCAATCAAATACAAATTCTCTCAGTTCTTCTCTTTCTGCACGTGTCAGTTTTCGTGTTATTTTGTCCCAAAGATGACGACAACAGTGAAAAATACCATCATAACACATCATCGCAGGTAAAACAGCGTCCACAGACCTCCAGGCCCAGTAAATCATTTTCATGAGGCCCAAAATCTCTAGTGGAAAGGCTGTTAGTGAACGCTGAACTCTGCCGGAGAATCTGAGGCTCCGTCAGATTTATGTTAACGTCTGGAGAAGAAACACAACAGAAGAAGAGTCTGGAGAGGTTCCTCCTGTTTCTACAACACCTTAAACAGTTTTTTCTGTGTTCTATATGTCACCTCTGCACACAGACATGTGCTCATATGTTTATAATCATCAGTTCAGGTTTTGTAAAGACTCAGCAGTCACAGCTTATATGTTTTTTTTAAATAAATGTAAACTTTTACTTTGTTTTAAACCTTCATTCAATGATCATTTTCTGTTTTTTCTTTTAGAAATTCAGCTTTTTTCTTAAATCGAAACCTCCATCTCGATTCGTGAACATTTGTTGTCTGTTTACTGGAAGTAAGATGTTTCTGTCTTTGAACATAATGTTTAAAGTTTCACTAAAGTCTCCATAAACCCGACTTTAATAAGAGTTCGTTTGTTCGTGTTCCAGAATCAAACCTGAACTATTTCAATAACTTTCATTTGGAAAAACTTAAAATAATGTATAAGGTTGAACTGGATTTTTTATGCACAAATAGACATTATGGTCTTTAAAAGATGTTGGGTAATAAGTTACATTTACTCGGATACATTAACTTGAATATGTTTTTAACTCCAGTTTGACAGCATCAGACTTACATCAAACTTTTTACTGAAGTAGATTCAAAATGAAAAATGTGTACTCCTACTCAGATACAATTCAAGTATTCATTTAGTTACTTCTGTTTTAAAGTAAAGTTAGTTTACTTTATAATATGAATGTAGTAGATTAGCAGGTTAACCGTCAGCGCTGGAGTTCCACCGGTTCCTTCCATCAGAACCTTTACAGAGACTCTGATCAAAGTGTCGTCCGCTCTCATGAATCTGCAGCGTTTGAGACGTTTATGGAGATTTTGATGATTGGAAATTCTGTCCAGATGATGGGAAGCTGCTGAAGGCCGTGTCGGTCCATAAAGACAACCGGGAGACGGAGGAGATCCTTCTGGAGGAGCTGACCCTTTTCCAGGTTAGACTCCATGTCACACACCCTCACCCCCCACCCCCGAGGTGGAACATCTGATGGGATTAGATCCTCATTCCTTTTTTACTGTCACAACCATAAACTCCTCGTCCCAGAAGCTGCAGGACTCTCATCTAAAGACCTGACCAGCTTTGGTCTTCTTCCTTATTGAAGACGCGACTAGAAGATAGATGGAATTGTTCATCTAAATGAAGGTTTTATGCTCTGAGGAGACATCGAGTGTTGGTGTTAGACTGGAGGCGGAGCTATCCAAGCAGACTCTTCCTGAAAGGGGAGGTTCTCACTCTGTGACATCATCACGTGGGAATGGGAGGGGCTGCAGGTCTTCAGAGGATAATTCAGATCTGTGTGAACAGATCCAAATACCGCTTTGGGGTTCTTCATGGAGAGAAATGAACAGTGGACACTTGAAAGCTCAAAATGGTATGACCCCTTTAAACCTTCTGAACTTCTCAGATGAGGTGAGCTGCTGCAGAGATGATGTGAAGGAGGATCCGGTCCACCTGCTCATGTAGAAGCTGCTGCTGATGATGTCTGCTGAAGCCGACGTGTCCGTCTGCTGAAGCCGACGTGTCCGTCTGCTGAAGCCGACGTGTCCGTCTGCTGAAGCCGACGTGTCCGTCTGCTGAAGCCGACGTGTCCGTCTGCTGAAGCCGACGTGTCCGTCTGCTGAAGCCGACGTGTCCGTCTGCTGAAGCTAAGGTGTCCGTCTTCTGAAGCCGACGTGTCCGTCTGCTGAAGCCGACGTGTCCGTCTGCTGAAGCCGACGTGTCCGTCTGCTGAAGCTAAGGTGTCCGTCTTCTGAAGCTGACGTGTCCGTCTGCTGAAGCTGACGTGTCCGTCTGCTGAAGCCGACGTGTCCGTCTTCTGAAGCCGACGCGTCCGTCTGCTGAAGCCGACGCGTCCGTCTGCTGAAGCCGACGTGTCCGTCTTCTGAAGCCGACGTGTCCGTCTTCTGAAGCCGACGTGTCCGTCTGCTGAAGCCGACGTGTCCGTCTTCTGAAGCCGACGTGTCCGTCTGCTGAAGCCGACGTGTCCGTCTGCTGAAGCCGACGTGTCCGTCTGCTGAAGCCGACGTGTCCGTCTGCTGAAGCCAAGGTGTCCGTCTGCTGAAGCCGACGTGTCCGTCTGCTGAAGCCGAGGTGTCCGTCTGCTGAAGCCGACGTGTCCGTCTGCTGAAGCCGACGTGTCCGTCTGCTGAAGCCGACGTGTCCGTCTGCTGAAGCCGACGTGTCCGTCTGCTGAAGCCGACGTGTCCGTCTTCTGAAGCCGACGTGTCCGTCTTCTGAAGCCGACGTGTCCGTCTTCTGAAGCCGACGTGTCCGTCTGCTGAAGCCGACGTGTCCGTCTGCTGAAGCCGACGTGTCCGTCTGCTGTAGCCGACGTGTCCGTCTGCTGAAGCCGACGTGTCCGTCTGCTGAAGCTAAGGTGTCCGTCTTCTGAAGCCGACGTGTCCGTCTGCTGAAGCCGACGTGTCCGTCTGCTGAAGCCGACGTGTCCGTCTGCTGAAGCCGACGTGTCCGTCTGCTGAAGCTAAGGTGTCCGTCTTCTGAAGCTGACGTGTCCGTCTGCTGAAGCTGACGTGTCCGTCTGCTGAAGCCGACGTGTCCGTCTTCTGAAGCCGACGTGTCCGTCTTCTGAAGCCGACGTGTCCGTCTGCTGAAGCCGACGTGTCCGTCTTCTGAAGCCGACGTGTCCGTCTGCTGAAGCCGACGTGTCCGTCTGCTGAAGCCGACGTGTCCGTCTGCTGAAGCCGACGTGTCCGTCTGCTGAAGCTAAGGTGTCCGTCTTCTGAAGCTGACGTGTCCGTCTGCTGAAGCTGACGCGTCCGTCTGCTGAAGCCGACGCGTCCGTCTGCTGAAGCCGACGCGTCCGTCTTCTGAAGCCGACGCGTCCGTCTGCTGAAGCCGACGTGTCTGTCTGCTGAAGCCGACGTGTCCGTCTGCTGAAGCTGACGTGTCTGTCTGCTTCATGGAGAGAAAATAGTCTCACTCTGATTTCTGGGTCATATGATGTTTCAAGCTGCTGTAATTCTCATTTCTTCATGTGTATTTTTGTGAATTTCATAAGTCTTGTGCTGATGCTTGTTATGTATTATTGAGTAACAAATACGCACAGAAATCCAAAGTTACGCATAAATCAAGAATTAAGCTCACAGAGATTGGAATGATCTTTATTTCTCTGCATGTCAGTGGACTGCCAGCTGATCGTCTTCATGCACACGCGTGCACTGGACTGTTCTGAAGGATAAATGCAGCTAAATGCAGGCAGAGTCCTAATGGTTTCTGTGTTCAGCCACAGTTAGAATACAGATGAATGTGATCAAGAAAAACTTCCCAACTTTCTCAGGTAGAAGTTCTGCAGACCCAACGAGCAGAAACAGTTTAAAGACTTCATTTCCATCTGCAGAATCAGATTTTGCTTCATATCAAACGTCTTCCTCTTCAAAGAGCAACTTAAACCCGGGAGGTGGTAATAAAAACAGTTTGGATTTTAGTCTCATTATTTCCCATGATTCCTTCTCTTTACCGCAGAGTCCCACTCCCATCCTGAGGATGACGCTGTCCACCAAGAGAGTGAGTCTTTCTCTGTTTTCTGATCATTCCTTTATTGTCTCTTTGAGTTTCTTTGGGTCAGTTAAGTAGTACTAAACTCTACTCCAGAGCCTCCACATTTAACTTGGAGTCAAAAGGGACTTAAGCCGTTCCTAAGCAGTCTCAGCTCTAAACTCTTTGAAATTGAATCTGTATAGATGAGAATGGATGTGACGGAGGAGCTGAAGCTCAGCAGTGAGGAGAAGTGATTGAGTGAATCCTTCATCCTGCAGGATCAGCTGTTCGTGTCCAGTCATCTGGGCGTGGTCCAGCTCGGCCTGCAGAGGTGTGCGCGGTACGGTCCCGACTGCGCCCAGTGCTGCCTCGCCAGAGACCCCTACTGCTCCTGGGACGGACACTCCTGCTCCAGATATTTCTCCTCCAGCAGAAGGTACAGAAATCCAGAGAGAGGCTGAACAATGACAGGGCGACTCGGCCAAAAACCAACAAGTGATCTGGGCAGAGAAGGAGCTCTGATGTTTGTAAAAAACAAACAAGTCTGTTCAAATGTGTCGCCTGAACATTCAGAAATATGAAGCCACTTTTTCATGGTTGTTTGTCAAATAAAGTTAATAACTGATGCCAGATTACTGGTTAAATACATCGTTAACCAAGAGTACTCAGTTGATGAACTTGGCGTGTTTACTTGTCAGGCGTGCGCGGCGACAAGACGTGAAGTACGGAGACCCCTGGAGCCAATGCCAGAAGGACGGTAAGAACCGGAGAATCTTTGTTTGTCACGTGAGCTGGAAAGAGATTCTATTGGATGAAAGATTTCCTGTTTGACCAACGATCCTTCGATCATTGTTACTACGGCTTCTTTAATGAGAACAGAAAATGGTTTTGGATTGGTAAATGTTCCGTCCTGATTCTCCATCCAGTCCGTCTGCTCACCTGGCAGGTGTACTTGGACCTGCTGGCCTCACAGAGGCAGCAGGATGAGGAGCGGGTTGAGTTTTGGTCTCTTTTCCCCTCTTTCTTCTTACACTGCTGGGTTTTGTTATTTTAGTTTGGGGTTGGACCCTGCTAGTCTTAGTTTGCAGCCTCTGTTTGATTGATTGATCAGCGAAATATGAAGTTTGAATCATTGACCAATGACTGAAGAGATCTTTAGTCTCGTGGTTTTGTTTCCAAGTTTAGGACTGAAGCAGAAATGTTCGTGTGACGGTAGTCTAAATACAGACCAACAGATGTTTCCAGTCTGAATACATCTACGACTCTTCCCACACCATGATGCTGCTCCCACCATGCTTCACTGTGAACTTGCTTGTTTCTTCAGTCACTCGTGTTTGTGAAGCTGAATCCACTGATGGAAACGACATAAGTGACTTTTGGAACAGTTCCTCCATGAATGCAGCGCAGATGTGAGGAAAACTCTCCGTTTTTGTTTGGTTTTAGTTTAGTTGATTTCACTTTTATGACACATAAACAAACATTTCATAAAACTCTTATCCTCGGTGAAATGAAAGCTTATTGTCTCTGCCTCATTTAATCAATCCAGCTATTTTAGCCAAATCTGTCTCTTTGTGTTCTAACATCAACATGTCAACTGGCAAAAGTAACAAGAAAATAAACCAAATAACTCAAAATTAATATTATTTTTAATTTAATCTGTTTCCATGACCTTATCATTCATACTGTGTGAGCATTTGTTTTTTTTAGTTTTTTTAAATGTAATAATTTAACTTTTAGTGATTTTTTTTCAAGATTATTCCATAATCTGATACCTGCACTAAAACACTTCATTTTTGTTCTGAATTTGTTGTTTTTTGAACATTTCATGTCGTTTTAGGTTGTAATCGCTCTTTCTCTTTCAGACGTTGTTGGATGTTATGTGGCAGACTTTGGTGATGTGTTCTAAACATGAGTTTTAGGATGAATCCTCCACTAAATCTCTGATATCTTCAGCTTTATAAACCGTGGTGTAGATGCTCTCATTGGTGATGATTCTCGTGTTAGAACTCTTCCACCACAGTCAAACCTCAGTGATGCTTCAGATCTCGCTGTTCTTCCTGTTCCCTGAATGCTGAGGAGGTGCTGATGTGGCGCCCTCTAGAGCACACGTGTCAAAGTCAAGGCCCGAGGGCCGAATCCGGCCCTCTGGGTAATTCTATCCGGCCCTCCAGATCATTTTATATTATTGTTATTAATGACCGGATGTTATTTTGTGCTTATTTCTAACTTGTACAATTTTTAAAAAATATTTTTATGGAGAGTAAAATATTGAAAGTTATTTAAGGTTTAAATTGATTTATTCTGGAATAATATTCCTGACTTTTATTATTCATAATCATATTAAGAAGTTAGTTTTAAATTTGTAAAGATTGGCATTCTGCTAGCTTATTCCACTATTTTGAACTTTAATAAGATTTTTTGGGGCATTTTGGCGAATACTTTAGCTACATGCTAGCTGTTTTAGCTAATTTAGGTTTCTTTTCCGTTTTTTAGGATATTTTAGCTATTTTCAACTACGTGCTAGCTGTTTTGGCTAACTTAAGTTTCATTATTTTTAGCTTTTTAGACCAAGTTTGCATTTAGCTAATATATTAGCTGACTATTAGCTTGAGCTTTTTTAACTCTCAATTTCAGCATCTTCAGCTATCAGCACTAGCATCTTCAGTGCCTAAATTCAGCTTACAGCATTCACACTAGTATTATCGCAGGTAATGTTATATATATGTTATATGTTCTTTAATTCAAAGCAAAATCTGCTTTTAATGAACTTCGTTGAAAAATTTCCCGCCAGAAATATTAAAATTGTCAACCGTTTAACTCACGGCCTTACTACCACCCCATTTTAGGCTATTTTGGCATTTAGCTAATATTTCAGCAACATGCTAGCTGTTTTGGCTAATTTACCGGTAGCCTTTTTTTTTTTTTAGTATTTTTAGGCTATTTTTTTCAGCTACATATTAGCTGCTATGGCTATCAGATTCAGCATCTTCAGCTATCAGCCCTATCATCTTCAGCAGCCAAATTCAGCTTACAACATTCACACTAGCATTATTGCAAGTAATGCTATAATTCTAGTCCATAATTATGTTAAAAAAGTTACAGTTTTAAGGCTTTTAAAAATGTATAGTTTTAGGATCTTCAATAAATGTTCCATCTTGACTTGAGGTTCATCTTCTCCAACACCTTTCTGTGTTTTTCCTGCTCCCGGACCAGATCCCGGTTCTCCCTCAGTGGAGCCAGAGAAACCCGTGTTCGCGGTTGAAGGAAACTCCACCTTCCTGGAATGTCTTCCTCCGTCTCCGGAGACCCGGCTGGTTTGGTCGCTGCAGCCGTCAGACAGCCAGAGGCAGCAGAGCGAGGTGAGCGTTGCTCCTGTTGGGAGCTAATGTGAAGAAGAGAACCTTCAGAACCGGACCGTCTGCTGTGCTTCTCCTCTCAGCTCCTTCAGGAGGACGAGCATCGCTCCCTCCACATGAAGACGGGGTTGCTGCTTCAGCGCCTGCAGCCGGCGGACGCTGGCCTCTACACCTGCACCGGTCACGAGCAGGCCTACCGCCAGGTTCTGGTCCGGTACCGCCTTCACATCATTCCCAACCAGCACGTCCCGCCTCCCTACTACCTGCAGAACCACCACCACCCGGACCTCCTGATTCTAGGAAAGACCGGCCCGGCCGGAGGAGGAGCCGCTCCTCCGGGGTCTGTCCGGAACCAATGGCAGGTTCCTCTGAAGAGCTACAAAGACCTGCAGCTGGTGGGGGGCCACGGCCTGAGCCTGGACCAGTACTGCGAGCAGCTGTGGTACCGCGAGAAACGCCGGCAGCAGAAACTGCGCACTCTCAAACTGAAGCAGGAGAGCCGGAAAGCCCGCGTGAGGAGGAACGACCAAGCTCTGTAGAGTCCAGAGACGGGCCGGAGCTCGGAACCAGAACGGCCGGCGGCAGGACGGGTCAGGAGAATCTGGACACACAACAAACATGACGCTCGGAGGTCCTCGAGCAGAACCCTTGTTAAGGTTTCCACCTTTTGTCCCGTAACTGCTGACACGATCAGCTGATTCACAGAGAAAGAACGGCGTTCTCTGGAGGTCATCAGGTGTGGAGACACAAATGTGAAGAAAACAGAGACACATGTGAACACTTGTTAATGAGAGAAATCGAACGATGGACGTTCTCTGTCCCATCTGAAGATCATCTCACACACTGAACTGCCACACAGTTACAGTTTTCATTTAAATGCTGAAAAGTTTTCTACAGACGGTTCCTGGCGCCGTCCTGCATGTGACCAGAGGACAGTTTTCCTCATGAGGCTGACAGCAGACGCATCGATCTGAACCTGTAGAACATACAAACACGTCTTTCAGTCGCATCATCTTCAAAATCTCATCCTTCTTATAACTTCAGGAAACACAGACGGGATGTGAACGTTTTGACAACACTTGTGGCGTCTTTTTTTAGACCTACAGTTGCAGATTCTCCCACAGCTACACCTGGTATCTTCACGGCTTTTCTTCTGAAGGAAATACAACAAACTGCTTTAGGAAGACCGTCTAACATTCCTTTAAAAATCCTGATTCTAGAGTTTGTATCATGTCTGTGTGTCGTTTATCTTCTGAAAGAGAACAAATGTCATCAGAAATCATTCATTTCTCCTTCTTGGACAGACTCTGTTCTTCATGAATGATCTTCTTTCTGCTGCACTAAACCCTCATCTGGTCCGGCTAGCACAGAGGTCGGCAACCTTTCACAGTAAAAGAGCTATTTGGACTCGTTTTCTACTAATCCAAACCTAGAAAGAGCCGCATTGACTTACGTTAGCCTTTAAGAAATTTGGATTTGCGTTCATAACCTTCTTTTTGTTTTTTTTTAATAAATGTGAATAATGTTTTTTTTTTTTGGCACGAACAAAAAAATATAATAAAAAGAAAACTAGCATCTCTCAAAATGTTTTTTTTTTTTTTTTACATTTTTAACTTTAGTAGCAAAAAAGCTAGCTTGTTGCTTAATTACTAGCTGAACTTCAAATTAGCATAACTCTCTGTAATAACTTCTCTGTAAATTAAATCAGCCAAAAATGTTAGCATGTTGCTGAAATAAAAGCTAAACTCAAAATTAGCCTAAAACTCCCAGTAGATAACAAATTAGCAAAAATGTTAGCAATTGCTAAAAAATATTTAGCTAAACTCTCAAATTAGCAAAAAGTTAGCATAATTAGAGGCCAAAATCTGATTAAAAAAAGCTAGCTTGTTGCTTAATTACTAGCTGAACTCCAAAATGGCATAAAATTCCACAGAAAACTAACTTAGTCAAAAACGTTAGCATGTTGCTAAAATAGAAGCTAAATTCTAAATTAACCAAAAAAATTTCAGAAGATAACAAATTAGCTGAAAACATTAGCATTTTACTAAAATATTTGCTAAACTCCAAATTAGCATAAAATTTATCAGCAAACTTAGCCAAAAACGTTAGTATGTTGCTAAAATAATAGCTAATCTCCAATTTTTTTTTACATTTACTGTTATTTTATTTGTCTTCAGCCAGAGAGCCACCATGGAGGGATAAAAGATCCACATGTGGCTCTGGAGCCGCAGGTTGCAGACCTCTGGGCTAGCGTGTCTAGTTCTGGAGAAGAGAAGATGCTATCTTCACATTTCTGTGGTCCAATCAGCATCACTGGATTTTTGGTGTGAGTTTCATCCAATGAGAACGCTGGAAAATCTCCACCAGACTCCACGGAGCTTCTTGATGTGACCACAGAAATGTGAACGGCGGCTCATTTGACCGAAAGGATTGTAAATGAATGAAAGAGCATTTGGATGTTAGCTTTCATTATTTTCTGCTCTGAGAAACCAATGATTGAATGATTGATCACAGCAACGTCAAGACACATTGGAGAATGATCTGGAAGGAGAAAGAATCAGGAAGTTCTGTCCATGAAGATCTGAGCTGACATCCGGATCAGAACCAGACGGATGGAACAGAACCAGACGGCTGGATCAGAACCAGACGGCTGGACATTACTGATAAAAGCCACGCCCCCTCAGAGGCTTCAGTTCAACATGAAAATATTTTTTTTTTTTATTAAAGAAGCTGTCATAGAGACGGAGAATGAGTCCTCTGGAACAGTTTCCGTGTTTACTTCTTTCATTTTACTGTTGTATTGTCTGTAATCAGTTTCATACATGTTTTTCCTAAACCAGTCTTTCTTCTCAGCTCCACAGCTGTTGGGGACACATGGATCACAGATTCATTTATTTATATGTAACTTCATCCTTTAACACCGGAGCTCCACTGTTTATGTTCTTTGATTTACTGTAACTTTTCAACCGTTAACATGATAATTCCAGCAGATTCTGTAAACTTCCAGCATGTTTATCACGTGTTAAAGGATTCATGTCAGACGACTAAACATAAATTGTTTTCTGGTTTGTTTGTTCTGGATTTTCTGCTTTTTCACAGAACTGAGACCTCAGAAGTATTATTACTTCTGCCTATCCAGATGATATTAAATATTCATTTTATGTTTTTGCCTTTTATATTTTAGTAAACTTTGACTGAAGTAAAATAAAAACGCTGCAGTAATACAATTAAAGTGCAAAATTTATGTGAAAAATACACTAGTGAATATATGAAAATAAAAACCTAAAATCTTTCCTGAATTTGTGGGTTTTTCCTTTTCAGCACCAGAATTTATAATAATATAATAACGTTCAGAACAAAATATTGTAGCTTCTTTTATATTAGTACTGAGTAAAAGACACATGGAATTAGAAATCTCATCTTCAGAATATGTAACTTCAGAAATACATTAATATATATATATTTATATATGTTTTAAAGATTTTCAAATCAATGTGATACAGTTCACATACTGTAAAATGTATCAGTGAAATAAGCAGATTGTTTATATCATACAGTGTGACGTGGATTCTCAAACAGAGAAGCTCCAACGATTGTTCTGCTTCTCCTGGATTTCTCACCAACCAAAACTCGACCTCAAAGTTTTACAAAAATAAGACATTTTTGTTGTATTTATATTGTTTTTACTCTTATGATAAAAATCCACAAATGATGACTGATTTTGTGCATGAATAAAACATAAATATTACGAGAATTACAGCATTTTTTTTCCAAATACATAATCGTTTATAACTTTCTACATAACTCCCTTTCAAAATAAAAGACATAGGATCCTCTCAATGCAGCAAATGTTGTTGTAAATAGTTTAATCTCATCAGTAATAAAAAAAAACAGTTTATTTGATAGTTTTTGGGGGGAAATTCATAAACTTAGCAGTGTAGAAATAATCCAGTGTTAATTAGTGACCCTCACTGTGTTTTCCGGCTCAATTAAAACCCTTAATATAGTCTGGTTTCTAATGTGACGTGTGTGAATCCTGATTGTGTTTACTGACCTCGAGTTTGGTGGTACGCAGCGCTCTGTCTAAATGTTTTAGTATGACCATGAAATACTTGATTGATCGTGAGCATTGTGGGTACTGTAGTCAAGAGTTTGACTGTTTCACTTTGATTAATGTGCCCCACAGTCAGACAATTAGGATACTTTTTAAAATGAAAAACATTTGAATTTTCTTCAAGCAGGGAGCCACAATGGAGGGGTCAAAGAGCCACACAGATGGAGCTATTTTGGGGCCGATATTATTTGAGACATAAATAAAACATTTTGAAAAAAATATTGGTGTTTGGCAAAAAAAAAAAAAAAAGTAAAATATGTAAAATATATTATTTTCAGCTTCATATGTTCTTTTTTGTAGGTTTCAAATCTCAAAATTTCAATTTCAAAACATTTTGATTTTTTCAAACCTTTTTCTCTTCAAACTCTTTTTTTCGTTTTCAAATCTGAACATTTCAGTTTCAAAACTTTTGGTCCCGTTGGGCGTGTTGGGGCGGGGCTTACATTAAGGACCAATCAAAATTGATGAAGTTGGTAATTCTGCTCTTTACACCCGTCTTGGGACAATTTCAGTCTATGGTTGTGTCCAAATTCCCCCAAATCACTATATAGTGTGTTCGCCATTTTTAGTGCGGTCTAAATCGACTAAAATCGAGTGCACTGGAGATCTCCCAGAAGTCTTTGCGAAAAACTAGCGTACATCGATGGTCACAAGATTAGTGGATATAGACCACAATGCACTGCAGTCAAACAGTTTAAAACAAAAAAGGTGTTTAAAAGTAACATTTGAATAAACCAACCTCATTTTCCCCATCAGAACACAGTGAAGTCATAAAGAAACGTCATGAAATGTTGACTTTTATTGGTGCAACGTCACATCAGGTTTTTAGAAAAACGAAAGAAAAGTAGTGAGTATGGTGTCCGAATTACCTTTAAAATCCAGAGCACTATGTTGTCTGGCAATTCGGACACAGCCTATGATAACACAGACTAGATTACAAAGTTACTAACTTCATTGATTTTGATTGGTACTTCGTGTTAGCCCCGCCCCAACATGCCGCAATGGAGCCAAAAGATTTAAAACTGAAATTTTCCAATTTGAAAACTGGAAAGAAAAAAAAGAAAGTGAAAAAAATATTTTAAACTGAAAAATACGTTTTGAAATTGAATTTTTGAGTTTTGAAATCTAAAAAAAAAATAGAATATTTGAAGCTGAAAATATTTAAGTTTATTTTAGGGGAGCAACATTTTTTGGACGTTTAATACTTTTAATGTTGGCCCCAAAATATCCCAAGAGTACTTCGCTGCGGGCCCCGGCAGTGCGGTCCTGTGAGCGCTGTTGGTTCTCCAGGTCTACAGGTATACCCTTCTCGGCCCCGGAGCCTCCGGTTGCATGGACACCTCACGTCCAGACGGTGGCAGCAGAGAGCGCTCAGCCTCTACTGTTTGGAGTCATCCAGCACCACAGAAGAAGTCAGGCCGCTACTTGGTGCCGATGGAAGCGCGCGCGCTCCGTGGAAAAGTAGCCTAAACTTAGACCTAACTGTCGGGAACACAGGTAAAGATGTGCGCATTGAAAGTTCCTCGTTTGTTTCGTCTGTCAGCAGATGTTCTTAGTTTGCAGCAGCTACAGTTAGAACAACTCCTGCTAGCATAGCACGTTAGCTAGCTCCCGCTGACTTGAACTCATGTCCGCCGTTGTTTCTCTCCGTGGAGTTAGCGGTTCCTCTCCCCCGTTAACAGCAGTTGTCGTAGTTATCGCGTGACTTCCTGCTGTCGGTGTTCTCCCGTATCTGGAGCTGAAAGTCCGAACATGTGGGTTGCAGCTCCGGCGGGATCCGGGCGGCAGCGGGACGCGGACTCTGTCTACATGGCTGCTCCAGCCATGCCGCAGCCCAGCTTCCTGCTGGTGAGTACCGAGCCGGAACAGAACCATCCTGCGGTACCGGCTGCTTTCAGGACCGCGCTGTGATGTCTCTGCAGGCGAACCTCAAAGCGGACTCCACCACCAAACCTCTCCTCCAGCGGTGCCAGGACCTGGTGAAGATCATCGACGAGTATCCCGCCAAGGTGCGGCCACAGAGTTGTAGATGGGATGCTCTGATCGTCCTGCACACCTGTCTCACCTGGCTTCAGTGTTGTTCTGCTGAGGCCCGCTGGCTCCAGCAGTTCAGATCACTGTATCTGGGTCAGCGTTCAGCCACCTGCTGGTGTCATCCTGTGTGCAGGAGCTGCACCTGATCTTCCCCTGGCTGGTGGAAAGCGTTTTCGGCAGTCTGGACGGGGTCATCGTGGGTTGGAGCTTGCGCCTCCTCCACTCACGATGCAGCGAGTACAACATCGTCTTGGAGTTCCTGAACCCCAGGTAAGCTCACCTGCAGCAGAGGTCAAGTTTGTGGATCCAGCCAGAACCAGAACCAGAGCGTCTCCTGTCTATCTGTCTTTAGTGGCCCGATGATGAAACTGGTGTATAAACTTCAAGCTGAGGAATACAAATATGAAGTTCCTGTCAACTATCTGCCGGTATGACTCTCCTGACTTTCCTTTACAGGGATTCTCCTGCACTTTCAGCATGTAAAACTCAATAATGTTTAGTTCGTTCAGGAAATTACTGCTCGTGTTTTTGCTGATCATAAATATTACAGCTTTGAAATATTAAGCAAAGTATTCCCCATGAGAAATCAATGACAAAATTACTCAGATCCTTCAAACACTTTCAGCTAAAGAAAACATTCAAACTTTACAATGTTCAGTTTGTTAATATTTTTGGTCATTTGGAAATTAGCTTTTAATTTAGCAACATGCTCGCAGTTTTTGGCTAATCTAGACATTTTTCCCGTTTTTATGCTAATTTGGAGTTTAGCTAGTATTTTAGCATTATGCTAGACATTTTTCTATATATTTTTAGCTAAGTGATATTTACCTCATATGTTAGCAAGCCTTTTGTTAGCTAGCAGCTGTGGCATCACATTCAGCTCACAGCATTCACACTTGGTAATAGCATAACTGTAGCTCCAGTAAAGTTTGAATGCTTCTTTAGTCATCTTCTTCATCTTCTTCAGGGTCCTGTGAGGGCCTGCATCCAGGAGGGAGTCCTCCCAGACTGCCCGCTGTTCCACAACAACCTGCAGTTTCCTCCGTCCGGCATCCTGACCCCCAACATCGCTCTGAGTATCCTTCACAAAGCTGCACTCCCTCGTTTAGTGAAGTGTTCAATCAAGGAGGAGTCGGGAGAAGCTTCATCAGCCAAACGTAAACGTTCCTGAACGTTCCTCAGATCCCTTTGAGTTCTTCGTGTTTAACTTTGCATACTGCCTCATCACGCCAAAGGTGAGTTCCCCGCTGCAGCTGCGCTGTAAATGTGGGTTTGGAGGATGTGTCCGCTTTTAGAGCTGGTGCAGCAGAATGCTCATTTTAACTATTTAATTTATTTATTTATAGATTTAAAAAGAACATAAGAATACAAACAATAATAACAAATCAGAAAAATAAAGTCAGTGATGGTGTGTCACAAAAACCCAACAGGGTTTATCCAGGACAGTCTCACACCTATGTAAAAAAATAAAAAATAAAATACAGTAAGTGAACAAATGGAGAAATAGATTGAAGGATCAGAAATGGAAAAACAAACAAATGTAGTTTAATAATTTAAAGTGAAAATTCAATTGTGGAATATATCATTTCAAACTTGAACCACATTTTTATCCCTTTTATCAAAATCATTTTCAGTTTGTTTTTTTTATTTAATCTTGTTATCAAGAAGTCAAACTCGTTTAATAATTGGTTGCCGTGGTAACGGAGGGAAAACATTAGGAGGAAGATTAAATGTCTGCCCTCGTCTGGTACCATAAAAGTTAAGTTTGTTTTAATGAACCTGGCATCTCCTCCGATATCAATGTCTGGAACATAAACACATCCCTTGGACCAAGTAGTCTAAAACATCATTAATTCTGGAGTTCACTTTTGGGTTATTTCTTTGTTCCATCAGGTACTCAGGGCCGAAATGGAGCAGCTCTTTTCCCTACAAAACACTTTTGAAAATTATTAGAATATTTCCACTGATTGATCATTACAGAAAATATAAATATCTGATGAATATCGGTCTCAATATTAAACAACCGTAAATTTTAAGAGTAGGAGCCTCATAAATAGACTTTGTGGCCAAATGAGAAAATTCCATTTATGAATCATTTTTACCCAGATAACTAGGACATGTACGAGCCCAAACAATGTTACAGTAAGAAAGATATGGATAAATTATGGGATAGTTCAATAAAATCACTAAAATGTACAATTTTTTTTTATTTCCATTTTATTACCAATGTTTGTGTTGATGGTTTCAGAATTTTCCTCAAGGCCATCAGGGGAGCTGCACAGACAGCGCCTACTTTGTGTTGGTGGACATGTTCCTGAAGTATTTCCTCCCCGGTGAGGGAAGCGTGCCTCCGTCGGACTCCAGAGGCTCCGTCGCCGCTCCCTCTCCACGGTATTCATCTGCTCCATTCATCCTGAGCTGGAGCAGGAACCTGCAGAGAATCTGCACCTCAGAGCTCCTCACCTGCTCTGATCAGGATCTTCACATTCTTAAGGAGTCGTTCTTTTTCACAATACAATTCCAACTAGAAAAGTGCATTACCTGCGATAATGCTAGTGTGAATGCATTTTGGCTGAATATGCTAGCTATAAATAGCATTAATTGCATTAATTTGCATGAAATGCGTAAATTGTATAAGGTGCATAAAGTGCTTAAATTGCATTAATATCTAAAAAAGCTAAAGTGTTGCTAAAATGTTAGCTTGACTCATAATTAGCATGAAAAACTTCAGTAGTTGCCAAATAAGCCAAAAAAAAGCTAATACGTTGCTAATATGTTAGTTTAACTTAAAATTAGTCCAAAAAAACCTCAGAAGTTGCCAAATTAGCCAAAATAGCTAACACATTGCTAATTTGCTATCTTAAATCCAAATTAGCCAAAAAAACCTAAAAAGTTACCAAATTAGCCAAAAAAGCTAACACGTTGATAATATGTTAGCTTATCTCCAAAATAGCCCCAAAAGTTGCCAAATTAGCCATAAAAACTAACACGTTGCTAATATGCTAGCTTCACTCAAGATTAGCCCAAAAAAATCTGAGAAGTGGCTAAATTAGCCATAAAAACTAACACGTTGCTAATATGCTAGCTTCACTCAAGATTAGCCCAAAAAAACCTAAAAAGTTACCAAATTTGCCAAAAAAGCTAACACGTTGATACTATGTTAGCTTATCTCCAAAATAGCCCCAAAAGTTGCCAAATTAGCCATAAAAACTAACACGTTGCTAATATGCTAGCTTAACTCAAGATTAGCCCAAAAAAATCTGAGAAGTGGCTAAATTAGCCAAAAAAGCTAACACGTTGCTAATATGTTAGCTTTACTGCAAATTAGCCCAAAAAAACCTAGAAAGTTACCAAATTAGTCAAAAAGCTAACGCGTTGATAATATGTTAGCTTATCTCCAAAATAGCCCCAAAAGTTGCCAAATTAGCCATAAAAACTAACACGTTACTAATATGTTATCTTAACTCCAATTAGCACAAAAAACCTCAAAAGTTGCCAAATTAGCCAGAAAAGCTAACATGTTGCTAATATGCTAACTTAACTCAAGATTAGCCCAAAAAAATCTGAGAAGTGGCTAAATTAGCCAAAAAAGCTAACACGTTGCTAATATGTTAGCTTTACTGCAAATTAGCCCAAAAAAACCTAGAAAGTTACCAAATTAGTCAAAAAAGCTAACGCGTTGATAATATGTTAGCTTATCTCCAAAATAGCCCCAAAAGTTGCCAAATTAGCCATAAAAACTAACACGTTACTAATATGTTATCTTAACTCCAATTAGCACCAAAAAACCTCAAAAGTTGCCAAATTAGCCAGAAAAGCTAACATGTTGCTAATATGTTATCTTAACTCCAATTAGCACCAAAAAACCATCAAAAGTTTCCAAATTAGCCCAAAAAACCTAAAAAGTTACCAAATTAGCCAAAAAAGCTAACACGTTGCTAATATGTTATCTTAACTCCAATTAGCACCAAAAAACCATCAAAAGTTTCCAAATTAGCCAGAAAAACCTCAAAAGTTGCCAAATTAGCCAGAAAAGCTAACACGTTGCTAATATTCTAGCTTAACTCAAGATTAGCCCAAAAAAATCTGAGAAGTGGTTAAATTAGCCAAAAAAGCTAACACGTTGCTAATATGTTAGCTTTACTGCAAATTAGCCCAAAAAAAACTAAAAAGTTACCAAATTAGCCAAAAAAGCTAACACGTTGCTAATATGTTATCTTAACTCCAATTAGCCCAAAAAACCTCAAAAGTTGCCAAATTAGGCAAAAAAGCTAACACGTTACTAAAACGCATAGTTTTTAAAGGATTTGAAAAATTCCCATTCCTTTTCAATAGGGCTAGTAATTAGCATTTGTGTAAAAACCGTAAATTTTGCGAAAACCAAAAATACAGGCATGAATGTACTAAATTTGCGAAACGTTTTGACACCAATATTGCATAAGTTGCGAAAGTGCACAACGATTTGAAAAATGTCCCCATTGACTTAACATGGGCTAAAAATTGCGCTAAATCGCGAAAACCGTAAAATTTGCGAAAAACAAAATACAACCAGTAATGTCCTTAACGAGCCGAACATTTTTATACCAAGATTGCATAAATTTCATGAAGTGTGCTTGAGTTTTTACGTGTCAAAAAACGTATGGAAGAAAACGTAAATAGGTGAAAAACAAACGTGTGAATGCATTGAATGCATTCACACGTTTGTTTAAGCACTGATTTCATTCTGACTCAAAAAAGTGTTTTATCAACATTTATTCAAGTAAATAAGAATTTACTGAACATTAAATTTAGTTAACTTCCCCATGAAGAAGCGTGTGATCCAGCCCACAACCGCTGGTGTTCAAGTCGAGGCCCGCGGGCCGGATCCGATGTAGGTACCGCATATGCTCGGCTCGGGGGGTTGCGTCTTGATGACGTGTAACATTGTGATTGGTCCGGACTATTAGAGCGCCGTCACGTGACACGGCAGACTTCAGCCAAAACAATGCACAGACTCTTCCTGAACAAGTACGCAAATAATCAAAAGGAGATGCAATATTTGTAATCAACCCCAAAAACATTCTCAATAAAATAATTCACTTGAGACGAATCATCACAGGATAATAGTGCTGCCACAAACGATTATTTTAATAGTCGACTAATCACCGATTATTTTTTCCGATTAGTCGACTAATCGGGTCATGCACAAACTGGATGTAAAACACACATCTTAACCATTATTAGCTTTAAACACACTAAAAACTAAATATATCCACACAAGCATTATCTGCGAAAATGCTTGTGTGAATGCTGTAAGCTGAATTTTGAAGCTGAAGCGAGTGACGACAGCGAAGATGCTGAAATTGATAGCTAAAAACACTAAAGCTGATAGCCACTAAAATATTAGCTAAATGTCAAATTAGCCTAAAAAATAATTAAAAGCCTCAGCTAGCCAAAACTGCTAGCATGTAGCTGACATGTTAACTTAACTCAAAAATAGCCTTAAAAAACTGAAGAAAAATCCTAATTTTTCCAAAATAGCTAGCATGTAGCTTAAATATGAGCTAAATTCCAAAACACCCTAAAAAACTTTTTTTAAAAAAGCTTAACTTAGCCAAAACAGTTAGCATCTAGCTGAAATATTAGCTAAAGTTAGCCAAAAAAACTGAAAAAAGCCTAAATTAACCAGAATAGCTAGCTTGTAGCTGAAATATTAGCTAAACTCCAAAATAGCTTAAACAAACCTTGATAAATGCCAAAATAGTTTAAAAAGCTAGCATATTTTTATTATAACTTTCAACTTTACGACACTCTAACTCCATATATTATAAAGTAACGACTAATCGACTATTAAATTAGTCGACTATTTTAATAGTCGACTAGTCGACTAATCGTGGCAGCCCTACTGGATAATGATCGTTATTTTATTAGAGAGAATCAGGCTGGAAACGTCACGTTTGTGCTAAAGCGGCTGCTCAGCAGTAGCATGCTAGCTGTTGGTCGCACATTAAATAAAAATAGGAAGTGGTTATTGCTCCTAATTTTTTCTAAATATGTCTCGACAGTGTTGAACTTCTTTTTAGTCACACGGACCGGAGGAAGTCCAGCTGGAATATACAGTTCACTTTCTGCTCTGTGACATAAACACAGAGGAGAGCAGATGTTAGAGAAGGAGATGTTAATGCAGAACAATGAAGAACAGCCCAGCAGATCAATACATCTTCTTTCTTTCTTTCATTTTTTTTTTTTAATAAACTTGTTATAAACATCAGTTTCAGTACAGAAAAACAGTACAAACTAGCCAAGTCGTTTGTCTAAGTTACTGTAGTGTGACATCATCACTAGTCGTAACCCCTTGAGCCGATCTTACATGCCGAGCACATGTGGTACCGACACCGGACCCCCGGATTATTTGATTTTATTATTAATGACCCGATGTTATCTTGCGCTCATTTCTAACTTGAATCATTTTGACAAAATATATTTTTATAGAGAGTAAAATATTAAAAGGTTATTTAAGGTTTACATTAATTTATTCTGGAAAAATGTTCCTGAATTTTTATTATTCATGATTATGTTAAAAAGTTACAGTTTTACAAATTGTCATTCTGCAAGTTTCTTGGACTATTTTGGCATTATTAAGATTTTTTTGGTTTAATTTGGAGTTTATCTAATATTTCAGCTACATGCTAGCTGTTTTGGATAACATAAGTTTTTTGTTTTGTTTTTTAGGCTAATTTGGCTAATATTGTAGCTGGCTATCACTTTCAGCATCTTCAGGGTCCAAATTCATATTACAGTATTCACACGAGCATTATTACTCCTAATGCTGTTTATCTAGTTCATAATTATGTTAAAAAGTTTCAGTTTAGAAATGTATTTTTAGTGTTTAATAAATGTTTGTCTCGTTCGTGTTTTGGATTATGGCCTTTAGTGTGATTGAGTTTGACACCCCCGTTCTAGGGCTTCAGTCTGAAGTATGTTTCCAAATCAAACGCGTGTCCCTCTGCTAGCGCCCCCTAAGGGTGGTGCAGAGAACTTCTCTAAATGCCAGTAACAGAAGGTGGATTCTTCTCGCTCTTTCAGACCTTCCAGTGTGTCCTTCGCTGGTTACGGCGTTCACAGCCCTAGTCTGCTGAAGCATCACATCTTCCATCAGCCCTCGGTGAACGCAGACCCTGCAGCCCAGGAGATCTGGAGGTCAGAGACGCTGCTGCAGGTGAGTCTGCGGTCAGGTAACAGATGCTGGGACTGAGGTGACATTTCAGCTAGTGCTGCCACAAACGATTATTTTAATAGTCGACTAATCATCGATTCATTTTTCCGATTAGTCGACTAATCGGATCATGGACAAAGTGGATGTAAAGAAAATCTGAAATATGATTAGCTTTAAAACAAAAAAATCCTAAATAAGCTAAAATCGCTAGCATATAGCTGAAATATTAGCTAAACTCCAAATTAGCCTAAAAAAACTGTAAAAAAAAAAAAAAAAAAAAAAAAAAACAAAATCCCAAATTAGCTAAAATAGCTAACATGCAGCTGAAATATTAGCAAACTCCAAATTAGCCTAAAAAACTGTAAAAAAAAAAAAAATCCCAAATTAGCTAAAATAGCTAGCATGTAGCTGAAATAATAGCAAAACTCCAAATTAGCCTAATAAACTGTAAACATTTACAATTAGCAAGCTAACATGTAGCTGAAATATTAGCTAAACTCAAAATTAGCCTAAAAAAAACTGTAAAAATTCCAAATTAGCCAAAATAGGTAGCATGTAGCTGGAATAATAGAAAAACTCCAAATTAGCCTAAAAAACTGTAAACATTTAGAATTAGCTAGCTAACATGTAAATGAAATATTAGCTAAACTCCAAATTTGCCTAAAAAACTGTAAAAAAATCCCAAATTAGCTAAAATAGGTAGCATGTAGCTGAAATAATAGCAAAACTCCAAATTAGCCTAATAAACTGTAAATATTTACATTTAGCAAGCTAACATGTAGCTGAAATATTAGCTAAACTCAAAATTAGCCTAAAAAAAACTGTAAAAATTCCAAATTAGCCAAAATAGCTAGCATGTAGCTGGAATATTAGCTAAACTCAAAATTAGCCTAAAAACCTGTAAACATTTAGAATTAGCTAGCTATCATGTAGCTGAAATATTAGCTAAACTCAAAATTAGCCTAAAAAAACTGTAAAAATTCCAAATTAGCCAAAATAGGTAGCATGTAGCTGGAATATTAGCTAAACTCAAAATTAGCCTAAAAACCTGTAAACATTTAGAATTAGCTAGCTATCATGTAGCTGAAATATTAGCTAAACTCCAAATTTGCCTACAAAACTGAAAAAATACTAAATTAGCCAAAAGAGCTAATATGTAGCTGAAATATTGTCTTAATTCCAAATTAGCCTAAAAAACTTAAAAAGCCTAAATTAGCCAAAATAGCTAGCATGAAGCTAAAATATTAGCTAAACTCCAAAATAGCCTGAAAACCCTTATAATTAGCCAAAATAGTCTAAAAAGCTCAGCAGAATGTCATTATAACTTTCAACTTCACTACAGCCTGACTCCATATATTATAAAAGTAACGACTAATCAACTATGAAATTAGTTGTCGACTATTTTAATAGTCGATTAGTCATCGATTAGTCGACTAATCGTGGCAGCCCTAATTTCAGCTAAAGAATCTTACAGGTCTGCTCTCGTTATCAGAAGGTATGTCGCCATGACAGCTGGACGCCACAGCTGCTGGACACGTGTTAGCTTCACAAGCTGTGGTGTCACGGCCGTCCCAGCTGAGTCAACGTGGTTCGATGCTCTGTTGAAATGTTTCTGAACTCGTGTTGACTCGACGACGAGGTTCACATTCCATCACCGAGTGTTTCAGCAGCTGCTGCAGAAACGGAGCAGAGTCAAACGGGTTCAGTGAGAGTTGTTCATGTCATTCAAGTTCCTCTTTGTGTAATGAGAGCCAATAAAACCTTTGTTGTTCTCTGGGACATAGTGAGGCAGATATGTATTTAAACTCCAAGTCCCCAATGACTGAAGAGATCTTTAGTCATGTGGTTTTGTTTTAGACCAAATGTAATCTTCAGGACTCGATCCGGTCTGAATACGCTCTAAGAGTGACTTTCACTTTATATGTGGCAGGAAGCAGGAAGTTCAAATTCCAATTTTGGAATTAACCAAAAAATTAAACAGACTAATTGATCAGAAGTTCTTTGGAGTCCAGAACCGGATCTTCTTAATCCTGGTTTATCCTTCATGATCAGTCCACAATCATGCGGTCGTGTTTAGACTAACTTCAGCTGGATTTGACTGCTACTCTCCATGATAACTGCGATGAACTTCTGAGTAGATTTAATACTTTATAATGTGTCCAGCGTTTATTCTGATGGATCAGCTGATCCTGCTCAGACACTCGCAGCGTCTGCGACTCCATGAGAGGCAGAGGAGGAAGTGATGAACTCCACTAAACAGAAGCTGGGAATACAAAGGTGAAGAGATCACGTCAAAAAAGATTCAGTAAGAGTCAGGTGACCAACCCTCAGGTGTGTAGTGACTGTAGGGCTGCCACAAACGATTATTTTAATAGTCGACTAATCACCGATTATTTTTTCCGATTAGTCGACTAATCAGGTCATGCGCAAACTGGATGTAAAGACGCTGAAGTTGATAACCAGCTGAAATATTAATTAAATGCCAAATTAGCCTAAAAAATAAAAAGAGCCAAAGTTAACCAAAATAGCTAGCATACTGCTGAAATATTAGCTAAACTCAAAATTAGCCTAAAAAAAACAGAAAAATCCTAAATTAACCAAAATAGCTATGTCGCTGAAATATTAGTTAAACTTAAAAATAGCTTAAAAAACTAAAAAAAGAAACCTTAAGTTAGCCAAAACAGCTAGCATGAAGATTAAATATTAGCTAAACTCCATAAAAGGCCAAAGAAACTTATTAAATGCCAAAATAGTCCAAAAAGCTAGCAGAATGCTATTATAACTTTTAACTTTACTACACTCTGACTTCATACAATATAAAGTAACGATTAATCGACTATTAAATTAGTTGATGATTATTTTAATAGTCGATTGTCATCGATTAGTCGACTAATTGTGGCAGCCCCTAAGTGGTCAGATGTAACTGGATCAGGTTCACGTGAAGATGTCGTCCGTGTCCCCTCCGAGTCTCGTCGACTCGTTGAAGACCTTCTGCTTCTTCCTCAGATGTTCGTGGAGGTTTGGCTCCACCATTACTCTCTGGAGATGTACCAGAAGATGCAGTCTCCGCAGGTAAAGGTAAGACGTGAACTCCTGCCCCATCTGCTCTGCAGCATCACGCGGCTGGCTGCTGATTGGCTGAACACGCCCCTCCCCCCTCCTTCTGACCCAGTCAGGAAAACACGCTCCCCTCGTTACCATGACAACAGATAACCCTGTTTCCTTTGGATCAGGGCGGTCTGAAGTAGTTTAGCTGCTGCTGCTGTGGAACATTCAGGTTCCGGGGCTCTGCTCGTAGAAGTACAGACGATAGAGCTGCAGTTTGTCCCGCTCCCTTCGGTGGCGCTTCTGCTTCTCCTGCATGCTTTGCATGTTGCATGAGCTCGTCGGCCCGGTCTGTCGGTGCCAGCTCCGCCCTTCGGTTGCACGAGGAAAACAGACGTAAGCTCGCCAAACGCCAGTAGAGAGCAGAGAGTCGTCGTAGCCGCCGCTGCAGGGCGAGCACCACAGACTGGAGGCTGGTCCGCTGGCGTCTCGGCTTCCTCACTCACCATCTTTCTGCCAACGCCACTTTCTACGTCATTAACAAATCATCTTTTTCAATGAAGTAGAAAATCATTTTGATCAGTGAACTAGAAGAAGAGTTTCTCTCAGTTGATGCTAAGAAACACTGAGGAGGTCAATCTGAAGTGATTCCAGTTTGTCTTTCCTTAAAGGATTGTAATCATGTTCTTCATGAGTTTGTTCATTCACTGCATTTGCTGCTTGAAGGAAACTCCTGCTGTAGAAACATGCCTGCACAAACTGCAGGTCAAAAGTTTCACAACTCTCATTATCCGGTTGATTCTTACCAGGTTAGTGAAAAAATGTTTTAGATCTGTTTAAAAAGATCTAAAGCAGAACCTTTCAGAAAGCTCTTTCCAGGCCGTCCTTTAGATGTTCCAACCTTCTGTCTGTTGAACACGCTGTAGAGAGACTCAGTTTGAATCACACATGTTAAACTGAATGTGGACTTGCAGGAAGTAGGAAGACTTGTGGACTATAATTGCCTTACATTGCCTGACAAAATAATTAAACTTATGTGTAAAAATGTTCTAAAGTGAAGAAAAAACACTAAAGATTTGATTTAAAGTTTTAGTGACAGAACAACTCGTAAGTTTGTGATGTAGCTTCAGTTTTCTTCTGTGGAAGAGTTTCACACTAACAGTTTCTGACTTTTGGCCAAACCTCCTGTGAAATGTTTGTGCCTGGACTAACTAAGGGAGGCAAGAAATCAACCAATCAGAGGACGGAAATCAGGACGGCGTTTCTGAACCTTGTCAGCTGGACGAGGAGTATTTTGACACTTTCCTTCAATAATCTTATGAATATACATAGGAGTGATGACGTAACAGCTGGTTCTGACAGTTAACACTCATTATATTACTCCGGTTCTGTTAATAAACTACTTAATTGACATTATATTAGTAAGATTTTAACACCACAATAGAGTAAAAATATGAACTCTTGTGTTGACTGGAGGTTTGATATGAATTGTTGGTAATTTTCTATTTCCTACTAAAACACAATGAAGGGAAATATCAAAAACTGTGACTTATGTAGAAGAGAAAATGTGAACATTCTCATGTCTGTGAGGAACATCTAGTGTGTAGGCAGCTGCATTAAAACATCAGACTTCACACATAGTGAGTTATTGTTAAATGAAACCAGAGATGATCAAACCAGATCTGTTAACTCGACTATCCAGAGTCAAACATGACTCGGATCTTAATTAAGAAGATGTTGGAGTGCTGTGAAACTTTTGACCGGTGGTGATGTTTAAAGAAACCCATCAAAACAAACATTTAGAGTCTTGTCGACATAAAATGTAGATTTGGATCATTCCAGGTCTATATCACGTATATCTTCTCATAGTGGTCGCTCTGTTACATTAGTGCTGGTGGTTACTTCAGACACCAGCTTTAATGGTGGCTGGGACACTATTGGAAACAGTTGGACCCCCCATCCCCCCCAAACGCCATCAGTGTTGCCAGATTCCATGAAAAAAACACCCAATTTGAGCAGAAAACTTCCTAATCTGGCAACACTGCGTGGCGAGTGTCTGTGGTCTTTATCGACGGTCCAGAAGTGACAAACGCCAAAGAACCTTCTGGGGAGGAACCTACACAACATTTGGGGTGGATCCTAAACTGATCCTGCAAGGGTTCTAAGCAGATTGGGGAGGGGGGGATCTTGAAAAAATGGTTCCAGAAAGGGAGCAGACTATTTCCTGGTGGGAAAGCAGATGAGGAGAAATCTATCTCCAGGAAATGATTCACTAAAATCATTTTTGATACGGAGAACAGAGACGTTCACAGACGGAACGTCTTCATCATCAGATGATGAAGACGTTCACAGACAGAACGTCTTCATCATCAGATGATGAAGACGTTCACAGACGGAACGTCTTCATCATCAGATGATGAAGACGTTCACAGACGGAACGTCTTCATCATCAGATGATGAAGACGTTCACAGACGGAACGTCTTCATCATCAGATGATGAAGACGTTCCGTCTGTGAATCTCTTCATCATCAGATGATGAAGAGATTCACAGACAGAACGTCTTCATCATCTGATGATGACTCCGTTTGATTCATCTGTGATGGAATCATCTACATTTTCAGATAAACAGCAGAGCTACTATTAGAAGATGTACGAAGTGTCGCAGGAAGCCGTTTTCTCCCGTGTTGTCTCTGTGTGTGCCGATGCAGCCGAGGCCTCTCATTGGCCGTCGCCGTGGAAGCTTCGTGTCTGGACGGTTTTTTGATTGGTGTTTGTCTCCTCTCCTGTCGTCTGTCCTCCTGAATCTCTGCTCACTTTCCTGTTTGTGCTGCTTCCTTCTCTCTTCTTCTCATGTGCACCAACTTCCTGCCACCTTCTTCTCCGTTGTCTTCCTCACGCTCCTCTCATGCCCCCCCCCCCCCCCCTCTCCTGGTGGTTTCGGGTGAACAGCTGGCGCTGCTGCAGTACCGCCTCAGTTTGTCCAGCATGCCGAGCCAACCCCACGTCCCACCGGGCTCTGGGACCCTCCACACCTACCAAGTACTTTTACCTTTTAACTCTCCCCCGCCCCTATGGGCCTCCTGGAGGTAAACCTTCAGTCAGACCAGTTCACCGTCAAGGATCCTTCTCTTCTGCTGGGGGGCCACAGTTGTTCAACCCCGTCTGCTGCCCTTTTCACAGTGCTGATGTGGGGAAAAGCTGAAATCAAACGTGTCCAATCACAGAACGCCAGATTGAATATAGACCACAATGCATTGCATTTGAAGGATTTACCTTTGAAAAAAATTGTGCCTATTATATTTTCCATAAATTCTCCAAGGTTTCCTCATCAGAATCATTCTTTATAATGTGTTCATATTTATTTGGGTTAACTTCAGAAAATAGATGATGTCGTTTTGCCTTTAAGGGGAGTAACGGATCACTGATAATCCATGATCTGTAGTAGGGCTGCCACGATTAGTCGACTAATCGACGACTAATCGACTATTAAAATAGTCGACAACTAATTTAATAGTCGATTAGTCGTTACTTTATAATATATGGAGTTAGAGTGTCGTAAAGTTGAAAGTTATAATTAAAATATGCTAGCTTTTTAGACTATTTTGGCATTTATCAAGGTTTGTTTAAGCTATTTTGGAGTTTAGCTAATATTTCAGCTACAAGCTAGCTATTCTGGTTAATTTAGGCTTTTTTCAGTTTTTTTGGCTAACTTGGTGTTTAGCTAATATTTCAGCTAGATGCTAGCTGTTTTGGCTAAGTTAAGCTTTTTTTAAAAAAAGTTTTTTTTGGGTGTTTTGGAATTTAGCTCATATTTAAGCTACATGCTAGCTATTTTGAAAATTTAGGATTTTCTTCAGTTTTTTAAGGCTATTTTGGAGTTAAGTTAACATGTCAGCTACATACTAGCAGTTTTGGCTAGCTGAGGCTTTTAAATTATTTTTTAGGCTAATTTGGAATTTAGCTAATATTTCAGCTACAAGCTAGCTATTCTGGTTAATTAGGCTTTTTTTCAGTTTTTTTAGGCTAACTTGGTGTTCAGCTAATATTTCAGCTAGATGTTTAGCAGTTTTGACTAACTTAAGCTTTTTGAAAAAAAAGTTTTTTAGGGTATTTTGGAGATTAGCTAATATCTAAGCTATATGCTAGCTATTTTGGAAAATTTTGGATTTTTTTTCAGTTTTTAGTTAAGTTCATTTGTCAGCTACATGCTAGCAGTTTTGGCTAGCTGAGGCTTTTAAATTAGTTTTTAGGCTAATTTGGAGTTTAGCTAATATTGCAGCTACAAGCTAGCTATTCTGGTTAATTTAGGCTTTTATCGGTTTATAGGCTAACTTGTAGTTTAGCTAATATTTCAGCTAGATGCTAGCTGTTTTTGCTAACTTTAGCTTTAAAAAAAGTTTTTTAGGGTGTTTTGGAATTTAGCTAATATTTAAGCTACATGCTAACTATTTTGGAAAAATTTAGGATTTCTTTCAGTTTTTTAAGGCTATTTTGGAGTTAAGTTAACATGTCAGCTACATGCTAGCAGTTTTGGCCAGCTGAGGCTTTTAATTATTTTTTTAGGCTAATTTGGCATTTAGCTAATATTTTAGTGGCTATCAGCTTTATTTAGCTATCAATTTCAGCATCTTCGCTGTCGTCACTCGCTTCAGCTTCAAAATTCAGCTTACAGCATTCACACAAACATTTTCGCATAATGCTTGTGTGAATATATTTAGTTTTTAGTTTGTTTAAAGCTAAATAATGTAAAGTGTGTTTTACATCCAGTTTGTGCATGACCCGATTAGTCGACTAATCGGAAAAAATAATCGGTGATTAGTCGACTATTAAAATAATCGTTTGTGGCAGCCCTAATCTGTATGGATCAGAACGGTTTGGGACACGTGTGTACCGTGGACTACCCCCTCCCCCCAACACACACGTCGTGCTAGCATAATTTAAATCAATTGTTCGTTCACATCAAATAGAATTGTTGTTGAATTCATGTAAATCCTCTCAGTTTTGATAAGTTTTAAAGCATCTTAAAGTCTGTTCACCTGAAGCTTCGCTGCGTGTGGGCGGAGCTTCTGTCTCTCATCTCGACTTCATAATGGAGGTCCATAGATTTCAGGTTTATTTCATTTTAACAGCTGAATAAAAGCATCAGAACACGTTTCTATTACTGGATTCAAAGAATCTCCTGGTTAAAATCAGCAGCTGTCCCGCACAGGAGAAGCTGCAGCTCCATAACGGACTCACCGGTACCGTCACGGCACGATTGTATGGCAAGCCAAAGAGATCAAAAATCACCAGCAGCAGTGTCACGTTTTACAGAAAACAATTATTATTTTAAACATTTAAATGTTCAGTTAGTTTCAACAAAAGAATTAATACCAAAAAATAGTTTTCACTGTTTTCATTTATGATTTAATTTGGACATTTAGCAGGTGGGACGAGAACATTTGTATTTCAACAGAAACTCCAGATAGATTTGGTATTTTCAACACTATTTTTAATCATTCTTTTCTTTCATTTTTGGTAGATTTGGTCTCAGAACATGTAAATATAACCAGAAACTACATGTTTAGTTTGTGTTCAAAGTTTAAATATATTTTGTTTTAATACATAGACCTCAATGACCAAATGTTTAGATGCTGCATATATAAATATTGTATGTGTGAAGTACTTTACATGCTTATGGAATATATGATATCAAGCATTTCTAACGATTAATTTAACTTTTAATTGATGATTTTTTTTTTCACTGATCCAAAAAATGATCTGAACTGTGACCCTAAAACCTTAACACGATCCGGACCGTCAGTTCTCTGATCCGTTACACTCCTAATTCAAACTCTATGGCAGGGGTATTCAACTCCAGGCCTCGAGGGCCACAGTGTCTGCATAATTTCCAGATATCCAAACTCTACTCATGACTGATTACCTGGTTCAGGTGTGTCCAACCAATTGGAGCATGCCAGATCCGGGTATGTTGGAAAACCTGCAGGAATGCGGCCCTCGAGGCCTGGAGTTGAATACCCCTGCTCTCTGGTCTTTCAGAGGTTAGAGACATGTTCATATCCGTCTCCTGCTCCATCACTGGGGTTCTCTAGTCCATTAAGTCTTTAGAAACTTCCCTCCACCTCATAATCAGGTGGTTGAGATGTTTCCCCGTCCCGTCCTGCCCTTCACGCTGCTCCAGAACATTACTGTACGGAGGTGACCAGCACTATGAAAAAGGCTCTGAACATAACAGTCTGAGTATAGACTCAGAAATGTCAGATCTGTGAGTGACAGACGGTCACCTCATCCTCTAACCTTCCTGACGAGGTCGCCATAGAGACAGAAGCAGCAACGCTCCGGCCGCTCCAGGTAGAGAAGTATCCTTGACAAAAGAAGCTTTGGACAGGAGTCTGCGCAGACCTGGTTGAGCTCTGCGGTGTGTGTGAAGCATGTGTAACAGTTGTGTGGTGGCTTTGCTGTGCAGCTGCTGCTTTCTACCATCACTCCACGAGCTGCAGCTCAGACTGAAGGAGATCGTCATGAAGCCGATGGGACGGGTGTGCCGGCACAGGGGGGTGGATCTCTGCATCCCACGGCGCAGAAACGTGACAGGGCGGCTTTGGCATGACGGGAAACTCCAGTGAACACACGGGTCCCGCGCACCGCGTCTGAAAATGATGGGAAAGGGTCTGTGTTTGGGTTAAGCATCACGCAGTCGAACCTCAGAACATGGAGTCCAGCCTTCAGCCTGAAAGGGTCAGAGGAGCAGATCTCCACATGTGGTTCATGGAGCTGTGCTGTTACTGGTCGGTAAAATCAATTCAATTTCAGTCAATCTGAGTTTATTCCCTCGAGGTCTTAAAAAGTTCTAAAAACCTTGAATTTTAAAGTTTGGAAATAAGTTCTTAAAAAGCATAAAAAAGTCTGACATTTTGATATCTTGGTCTAACAAATGCTGCAGTTTAAAAATGTTCTGGATAATTTTCTGATCTAAAGTTTCATTTTTTTCGTAACCATGATAGTATAACTCTACTTTCAGTCCTGTCAGTATATATTATTATTACTATTTATTATTATTATATTATTATTACACAGTATTATTACACAAAAGCGCGTTTGTCATCCAGCGTGTCGACAAACGCGGATCAAAAAGATGTTTGTTTTTTTACAAATTAAAATATTCGAATATCTCCAGTTACCAAACATCTGTGGATTGGTTTAATCTCTTAATCTTTCTTTGACCAATCACAAACATCCGTCAGCACTCTTACTATATTTTTATTCATATCTGTTTGGTTTCATTCAACCAAAAGACAACATCAGAGCCAACTGTTGAGATAAATGTGGTTTATCAGTCACCGATGGTTTCACTGCACCTAATACTAGTAATTGTAATTTAAATGGTCACGTTACTCCGTTACGGACGAGCATTTAGATTTTTCTTCGTCTGAATATTAGGCAGAGAAAGTTGTTTTAATTTTTCTTATGTAATGTCTAAAGAAGTCTTAAATTTGAGGAAACCTGTAGGAACCCTGTCAATAGATCACTAATCGATCCATAGAAACAGAGATCGATTGAAGACATAAAGCTAAAGTCAACTAGCTTGATGCTGTCATTTAATGGGTTTTCCCATAGAACGGCTAATGCTAACGTTTGGTTAAACATACATTCTGACTAAATGAATGAAGGAATATTTTTAAAGTAACCGTTTGTGGTCTGATTGATTGTATATGTGGAATAAGATGTAATGCTGTAGTGTGATCGCCACCTGGTGGTCAAACTGAACCTGTCCAGGAGAAGCAGAACTGGATTTTTACCTAAATCAGGATGAAAAACACAGAAGTCCTCCTGTTCCACATGTGAGGTTCTTTTCTCATGAAGCTGAACTCTTTGGGTTTGATCTGGAGTAACCGGGTCCAGTATTCCCTGACGGGACGGCCAGCGCGGGACCTTTGTGTTCAGGGGGCTGAGAGCCTCTGGCTGCTTCTGCTCTGGGATGCGCTGAGGCTGCTGGCTGTGGGTTCTGGTTCTGGTGCTGGTGTGGACCGCTGTGTGACCGCCTGCGTTTTCAGGAGCCCTTCAGCCCGTCAGAGGAGCTGGTCCTGGTGGTGCGTCTGCTGGTCAAGCATCTGCACGCCTTCTCCAACAGCCTGAAGCCCGAGCAGGCGGCGTCCTCGCCCTCGGCCCACTCCCACGCCCACACCAGCCCGCTGGAGGAGTTCAAGAGGTCAGCCTCTCGCGTTGCGTGTTCAGGAGGCGTGGTCCTGGCAGCGTGTCCACGTGTGGGTCTGTGTCCTGCAGGGTGGTGGTGCAGCGGTTCGTGCAGCAGAAGCTCTACCTGTTCCTGCAGCACTGCTTCGGTCACTGGCCTCTGGACGCCTCCTTCAGAGCGGTACGCAGTCGCTCGGGTTCTCTCTGACCGATGGTCGGCGTGCCGCCTCAGCTGTCACCTGTCCCGTCTGGTGCAGGTGTTGGAAACCTGGCTCAGCTTCATCCAGCCGTGGAGATACACCGGGGAGAAGAGCAACCCTCAGCCCGACCAGAACCGGACCGTTCCTGACAAATGGTGAGACCCACGGTGGCGGATGTGGGGCAGGACGGGCTCCAGTAACGTGAACCTCTGCTCTGCAGGGAGCCGTTCGTTCAGGAGAACCTCCTCATGTACACCAGGCTCTTCCAGGGCTTCCTGAACCGAGCCGTCAGGATGGACTTGGTCAACGCCAAGAACGCTCTGATGGTGTTCAGAGTGGCCAAAGTGTTCTCGCAGCCCAACCTGTCAGAGATGATCCAGAGAGGTGAGATCAGCTCTGCTCTGAAGCTCCTCCCACACCGGACGTGTGGGAGGAGCTACGTTCAGCCTGGTCGCTCCATGGAGCAGCGTCCGTGTAAACATCAGGGGAGAAACGGATGACAAAACTCAGAAATCAGATCAGTAGAAAGTGGAAAAAAATGAACATGAAAGAAACTAAAATCACTTTTTGAGAAGCTTTTAAACTTAAGAATTAAACATATGAAGATCTTCAAAGCAAAAGCACGGTGAGAGCTTCATGTTAACAGACGAACGACGTGAACAGGACAGGATGTCAAATGCATTCGGTGTTTTAATGATATGATGATCTATAAGAATCCTGGATTATCTGTAATCATTAATGGAGGACACAGATGATGTTTGGAGATCAGGTTTATTTATTTCATAAAGATCTACCAAAACATCGATAATCATTCATGAGATCATCTCCAGCTGCTGGAGCTGTGTGTGAATGACGGCCGCCTCCACAGTGTTTCTGTGTCTCTGTGATCCCGTCACTGTCCTGCAGAAACCGGAGAGGTTTTTGTTGTCTTGATGGAGAGATATAGTTTTTTCCTCGATTGTCTGCCGGCGTCTGTGCACTGACTGAAGGTCGACGCCCCCGTGGCGCTGATCCGTCTGGTGTGAACAGAGTTTGTAATGAACTTCTGGTTCTGCAGTGGAGCAGCTGTTCCTGGAGCCGGAGCACGTCCTGCACCACCGGCAGCCCCGCGGATACCTGACGCCCAGCCACGGAGGGAGCTTCCTGTCGTCACGGCAACGCGTGGCGACGGACATGGTGTTCAAAGTGAAGAGCCACGTTTACGCGCTGGAGGGGCAGGACTGTCAGTACACGCAGATGTTCGGCAGCGAGCTCAAAGCAGCCGTAAGTTCAGCAGAACTCTCGGAGAGGTTGATGGCAGGAGAACGTGTCATCAGTGTGAAGAACTTCAGACGCTCTCCTGCACGATGAGACAGAAGGAGGAGTCTGAATCCAACGGGAAGCTGCTTCTGTCTGCAGGTCATGAAGCTGATCCAGATCATCGCTCAGGCTCGACAGACGGCCAAGCGGATATCGGACCAGTCCGGCGAGACGGCGGCCGGCGGCTCCTTCCTGTCCTGGTTGGGGTTCGGCTCCTTGGATCCCGGCGGCGCGTTTGCCGGTTCGGAGGCCGAGGACAGCGGTGAATGTCTGAAGAAAACCCACGAGTTCCTGGACAGAGCCCTGGAGAACCTCTGTCAAATCTTCAAGGTCAGATGGGTTCCAGACAGGTTTAGCCTTTCTCAGGCTGTGCAGGAGCGGTCGACCTCTGATTGAAAGGTTGCAGGTTTGAGTCCCACTTTGCCTGGCTAGACCGGGGGGGGGCAAACCTTCTATTTGTGGGCCTCAAAGGGTTCTGAAACATGACAGACGGGCCCAAACCAGGATGGGGTGTGTGGCCTGTTTGGTAACCGGCCCTTTAAGATCTTTGTTTTGGATGAAGATTATTTTTTGGTGTTTGTCAGTCTCCTCCTCACGCGGCCTCTGCTCTCTGCTGCAGCTGAACCAGAACCAGCTGACCCAGCTGATGACCTCCGTCAGCTCCTCCCAGGACGAAGCTCAGTGCAGACAGCTGCCCGACTGCGTCCAGGAGGCGGGGGGGCTCGTGCTCACGGAGCTGGGCCGACGGCAGGTGAGATGACGCCGGAGCGGCGGCGGCGGCGGGAACCGGGCCTGACCGTGTGTGTTCTGCAGATGATGAACGGACTGCGCAGGTTTGACGTCCAGTACCAGGGAGACCCGGAGCTGCAGCCCATCCGGAGTTACGAGAACGCCCTGCTGGTCAGGCTGCTCTACCGGCTGTCTGCTCTGCTCAACCACAGGGTGGGTCTGTGGTCATGTGACCCGCTGGTAATACCTCCATTCAACCTGTAGGGGGCGCCACACAGACACAGGCTTTTACTACATGTTCAGGAATGAAACAAGTTTATTTCAATGTGTCAAAAATCCGGTAATGACCAACAGACACTTAAAAAACCACGTTTATAGAGAACAAATACAGAAAAAGTTGATTGAGGGTTTGGTTACCCTTTAAAGATGTTTACATTAAAGAAGACGGAGTTCATGAAATCTAAGTCAAACTCATTTAAACCTAAAAATGTAGTTTGTACTTCAAGTATTTTCAAAAACCTAATTAACAGCTAGATTTATAGTAATAATGATGGTGTGAATGCTGTGAGCTGAAGATGATCAAATGATAGATAAAAATGCTAAAGCTAACACCTTACCAAAATATACTCTGAATATCAAATTAACCAAAAAAAATGGAAAAATGTCTCATTTTGCTGAAACAGCTAGCATGATGCTAAAATCAAATCTAAATCCCAGAAGTTGTGGATCATGTGAATGTTGTCTTCAGCTGAATGTCTGCAGAAACTCATGTTTCAAAGGGTTTTGGAAGGATTTCTCGCGTGCCCTATGGGGTTATTTTGATCAATATTTTAAAAACACTATAAAGTTTAGAAATCCCAGCAGAAATGTCCTGAACCAGCTGAACGTCTTGATGTTAAGACTGATTGAAGACGATGGGACTGTCCCGCTCTGACCTCCTCACCGTCTTCTGTCTCCAGCTCAGCGGCTCCATGAGCGCGCTGTGCTCCCGCCCCGACTTCCTGGGTCGCCTCGGCCGCCGTTACCTGACGGACCCGGACGCCGCCGTCCGGCTGAGGCGGAGCCCGATGAGCCCGCGGGCGCTGGAGCGGCGCCGCCAGCCCAGGCTGAGCCTGCGGCCGCTGGCCAGCTACCGGACGCTGCTGCTGCTGCTGGCCTTCTACCTGCTGGGGGCGCTGCTGTCGCTGGGCCCCCTCTCCACCACGGCGCTGCTCCTCTCTGGGGGGCTCCTGCTGGGGGTGCTGATGACGCTGTGTGGAGACAAACTGAAAACTCTCTGAGAGGAGCCCACAGGTTCATGTTGGAGTGGAGCGGCGCACGCTGCCCCCTGCTGGAGGAGCGCTGCAGCTGACCGTCATGATGTTTCATAATAAAGTTTCTCTTTTCCTCCAACCAACAACACGAGAATGCACTGAAGGAAGAGAAAACAGTTTTACTCAATAAACAGTTTGCACTCGTTTGTACAGTCGTGTTCCGTTGCTCTTATACATTCTATTATAGTTGAAAAGAATCCGTGTCACTTTCTGTGAAGGGAATTTCTAGTTTTTGCTGCATGTTTTCTCTGGATTCTTGAGGAATTCATTTCCTGGATTTCTGATCTCTCCAACAACTTTTTAATATTTAAAGGATATTAAGCATCTAACTGGTGGAGCTGTGAGCGTTATAGTTAGATTTTAGGGATCTTTGCTCACCCGTCAGCAGAGTGTCGGATGTATGGAAGGATTTCTGGGCCGCCTCAAGTCAGTTTTGACAAAAGATGTAAGTTTTAAGAATAAAACTTCATAATTTGCAAATGAAAACATTAAATATTTGCTTTGGATTTATATATTTTTTTGCTTATAAAATATTTTTGCATTAGCAACAGGGCCGGGTGTTGGTTCAATTCTGCTTTTTTTTCTTCGATTCTTTTGAAACACTCAATTCTGTTTAGAGTTTACACATTTATACATTAATAATCCATATACTTTTGAATATATTTATATTGATCTGATACAGTTCAGATACTGTAAAATGTATCTGTAATAATACGGGTCATGTCTGAATTCCCTCCCTAATCCTTAACTAAAAACGATCTAGTCTTGGGTTTTAAATGCAGTTTAGACTCCACACTCTCTACTTTTTCTTTAGTTTTTCTGAACACCGGATATGACGTCAAAGATTTCTCAAAAGCGAATAATACCAACGTTTCACAGCATTTATGTGTGACTCCACTGTGTTCTGATGATGAAAATGTAAATGAAAATATTACATATAAACATGTTTTAGTGTTCAAAATGTTTCATATTAGCTAAGCTAGTGAGCATCGATGCACGCTAGTTTTTCGCAAAGACTTCTGGGAAATTTCTAGTGCACTGGATTTTGGAATGAATAGATTCAGACATCAGAAAACGCTCTATATAGAGTCGGGGGGGATTCAGACAGATGAGATAATATCATTCAGAGTTACATGGATTCACGGAGAAGCTCCAACGATTGTTCTGCTTCTCCTGGAGGACGTCTCAGTTTGACCACTAGTTGGCGATGGCGCGATAGCATGACACCTTATTCCAGAAGAAGAAAGTCTGAACAAAAAACAATACTTTGCTTTAGACCACAAATGGTTAAAAATATTTCCTCAAAAGAGTTTGTAAAATTCCAGTCTGTGAGTTTATGAAGATGTTCATTAATCAGAAGATGTATTCTATCTGTGCTTCTCCTCCTCTCCTATAGGTCACCCTATGTTCCTGTCTCTTCTCACCATCTGTCCTTCTACATTCCTCTCCTGGATCCCAAACCTGCCCATCACTTGTTTTTGAGGGGGGTAACTGAGTGAAACATGGGCAGTCAGAGGGGAAAGTGACAAATTCTCAAGGAAAAATTATTCTAGAGGACATAGAGATGGAAAAACTAGAGCGAACAGGAAAAAACGGAAACAATCAGAACCAATTCTGGGTAAATATTAATATTTATTAAATATGTCCAGAGTAAAATATCTAAAAGTATTGCAATGATTCATGAAGTAAAATACATTCTGAAGTACAAACCTTCACATACATTGTACAGTTCATTGATATTGCCACATTTCATATATTCTATTGAGGTTTGGTGAAATGACTATAAACATCACTAAATGGTCTTTAAATCCTTCAAAAACGTACAATAAAGACAATTCATAGATCTGTGATCATACTAACATGTTATTTCTGAGTTCTAAGCTAATAACATTTTTTGATTTAGTTTATTTGTACACAGCAAAACTTCTTTATGAACCAGATAAATTATTACCACATAATAATCAGAATAAGTTTAGACAGAATAATGGAGACGCACTGAGGGGTTCTGGTATTTATGTGTGGATCAGTGTGTGGGACTAAACTGTAGAATGGGCTTAAAAAACAACATGAACAATGTACAGACATCAAACTATTTACAATCAAAATGACAGAGAAGCTGGTATCTGAATACACAACGGAATAATAAAAAATGACGACAATTTAAATAATTTGCTTGATGTGAAATGGTGACTGTGGATGATAATGTGTATGATTTTATTGTGAAAATGAGAAAAATTGAAATTTATGGGCAATTTATTATTTGTATTCATAAACGGGGAATTTTTCATGTTACTGGATAAAGACAAAGAATCTGCTGAACTTCTGACTGAGTCTGCAGCTCACGCAGCTGCGCCATCTAGTGGCAGAAACCAGAACTACATGTCAGACTTTGTTTTAATCCTGACAGTCTGCAATGTGAAAACATAGGGAGGTATTGTTGAAGGATTAAAAATATTCAGAAATATATATACATATTATACATATTTATTGTTATGTATATGTTTGTTTATCTTAAAAATGTTATCCTGCACCTGCATTAAACACTTTTGAGGTAAACACAGGTGTCTTTACAGGTGTCTTCACAGGTGTCTTTACAGGTGTCTTCACAGGTGTCTTTACAGGTGTCTTTACAGGTGTCTTTGCAGGTATCTTTACAGGTGTCCTCACAGGTATCTTCACAGGTATCTTCACAGGTGTCTTCACAGGTGTCTTTACAGAGGTCTTCACAGGTGTCTTTACAGGTGTCTTTACAGGTGTCTTTACAGGTGTCTTTGTAGGTATCTTTACAGGTGTCCTCACAGGTGTCTTTACAGAGGTCTTCACAGGTGTCTTCACAGGTGTCTTTACAGAGGTCTTCACAGGTGTCTTTACAGAGGTCTTTACAGGTGTCTTTGCAGGTATCTTTACAGGTGTCCTCACAGGTATCTTCACAGGTGTCTTTACAGAGGTCTTCACAGGTGTCTTTAAAGGTGTCTTCACAGGTGTCTTTACAGGTGTCTTTACAGAGGTCTTCACAAATGTCCTCAAATGTGTCTTTACAGGTGTCTTTGCAGGTATCTTTACAGGTGTCCTCACAGGTATCTTCACAGGTGTCTTTACAGATGTCTTCACAGGTGTCTTTACAGGTGTCTTTACAGGTGTCTTTACAGAGGTCTTCACAAATGTCCTCAAATGTGTCTTTACAGGTGTCTTTGCAGGTATCTTTACAGGTGTCCTCACAGGTATCTTCACAGGTGTCTTTACAGATGTCTTCACAGGTGTCTTTACAGGTGTCTTTACAGGTGTCTTTACAGAGGTCTTCACAAATGTCCTCAAATGTGTCTTTACAGGTGTCTTTGCAGGTATCTTTACAGGTGTCCTCACAGGTATCTTTACAGGTGTCTTTGCAGGTGTCTTTACAGATGTCTTCACAGGTGTCTTTACAGGTGTCTTCACAGGTGTCTTTACAGGTGTCTTTGCAGGTATCTTTACAGGTGTCCTCACAGGTATCTTCACAGGTGTCTTTACAGAGGTCTTCACAGGTGTCTTTACAGGTGTCTTTACAGAGGTCTTCACAAATGTCCTCAAATGTGTCTTCACAGGTGTCTTTACAGGTGTCTTCACAGGTGTCTTCACAGGTGTCTTTGCAGGTATCTTTACAGGTGTCCTCACAGGTATCTTCACAGGTGTCTTTACAGAGGTCTTCACAGGTGTCTTTACAGGTGTCTTTACAGGTGTCTTTACAGAGGTCTTCACAAATGTCCTCAAATGTGTCTTTACAGGTGTCCTCACAGGTATCTTTACAGGTGTCTTTACAGGTGTCTTTACAGATGTCTTCACAGGTGTCTTTACAGGTGTCTTCACAGGTGTCTTCACAGGTGTCTTTACAGAGGTCTTCACAGGTGTCTTTACAGGTGTCTTTACAGGTGTCTTTGCAGGTATCTTTACAGGTGTCCTCACAGGTATCTTCACAGGTGTCTTTACAGATGTCTTCACAGGTGTCTTTACAGGTGTCTTTACAGATGTCTTCACAGGTGTCTTTACAGGTGTCTTCACAGGTGTCTTTACAGGTGTCTTTGCAGGTATCTTTACAGGTGTCCTCACAGGTGTCTTCACAGGTGTCTTTACAGAGGGTCTTCACAGGTGTCTTTACAGGTGTCTTTACAGAGGATCTTCACAATGTCTAAATGTGTCTTCACAGGTGTCTTTACACGGTGTCTTTACAGGTGTCTTTAGGTCTCTTTACAGGTGTCCTCACAGGTGTCTTCACAGGTCTGTCTTTACAGGTACAGGTCAGCTTTTAACAAGGTGTCCACTCTATGTTTAAAAACAGGTCTTTGGGGGTCCTCACTTTTTTAACAGACACAGTTCTAAAATGTCTTTACAGGTCTCTTTACAGGTGTCTTCACATGTGTCTTTACAGAGGTCTTCACAAATGTCCTCAAATGTGTCTTCACAGGTGTCCTCACAGGTATCTTTACAGGTGTCTTCAACAGGTGTCTTTACAGAGGTCTTCACAGGTGTCTTTACAGGTGTCTTTACAGGTGTCTTTGCAGGTATCTTTACAGGTGTCTTCACAGGGTGTCTTTAAATGTGTCTCCTCAACAGGTATCTTCACACGGTGTCTTTTACAGACAGGTGTCTTTACAGAGGTCTTCACAAATGTCCTCAAATGTGTCTTCACAGGTGTCTTTACAGGTGTCTTTACAGGTGTCTTTGCAGGTATCTTTACAGGTGTCTTCACAGGTGTCTTTAAAGGTGTCCTCACAGGTATCTTCACAGGTGTCTTTACAGGTGTCTTTACAGAGGTCTTCACAAATGTCCTCAAATGTGTCTTTACAGGTGTCTTTGCAGGTGTCTTTGCAGGTATCTTTACAAGTGTCCTCACACGTGTCTTTAAAGGTGTCCTCACAGGTATCTTTACAGGTGTCTTTAAAGGTATCTTTACAGGTGTCTTCACAGGTGTCTTTAAAGGTGTCCTCACAGGTATCTTCACAGGTGTCTTTACAGGTGTCTTTACAGAGGTCTTCACAAATGTCCTCAAATGTGTCTTTACAGGTGTCTTTGCAGGTGTCTTTGCAGGTATCTTTACAAGTGTCCTCACACGTGTCTTTAAAGGTGTCCTCACAGGTATCTTTACAGGTGTCTTTAAAGGTATCTTTACAGGTGTCTTCACAGGTGTCCTCACAGGTATCTTTACAGGTGTCTTTACAGATGTCCTCACAGGTATCTTCACAGGTGTCTTTAAAGGTGTCATCACAGGTATCTTCACAGGTGTCTTTACAGATGTCTTCACAGGTGTCTTTACAGGTGTACTCGCAGGTGTCTTTGCGGCAAAATGAGCAAAGGAATGCCAGCGCTGACCTCAGACACGAGCTGGGTCACCTCACAGATGAAACCAGCGAGTTCTGTCCAGAACCACAACGATCCCGACCCAGAATCAGGAGACAGATCTGAACCAAACAGAGAACATGAATCCAAAAGAACCACAAACAAATGTATTCAAATTCAAATGGCTTTATTTTATGTATATAGATTTTTATATATTTATATATAATATATATTTATATATACTTATGAAACAACTTTTAATCAGTTGCTTGATTATCATCTTTTGTTCAGCTTAAGTTCAAACAACATGACACTAAGACCAGGGCATTCCACACATCATATCTTACAAAAGAGTAAAGAAAACACACAGCGTGTGTGTGTGTGTGTATCGATCACGCACACACACACACACACACACGTCAGTGTACAGGTGTGGTGGTTCTGTCTGTACAGAGGGTCAGAAACCCACAGAGACGAGCAGACGAGTGTGAGGGAGAGGAGGAGAGCCGGATGAAGGTTTGACTGAACACAAGGCTTCTATTGCATAGATTGAAGCAAAAAGAGAAAGATGGGAGGAGCCTGACGGAGGAGAAGGCGGCGCACACACTGAGGAAACGCACAAACACACGGGTGGGCGGCAGACGCCGTCATCGTGCTCTCTGCTGGCCTGATGGCGCCGCACACAGATCTGATGGGACACTAAGGAGTCAGAAGAGCTGCAGGTGAGGGAGGCTTTTACTTTGAAAGGACGTCTTCATTGAACTTTTATTCTGTAATGGCTTAAAACAACTAAAGTTTAAAGGAATCACACTGAAAAATTTGTTCCAGAGACGGAAGAATTTCTCCTTCTGTGTCAGGTGAGCAGAACCAGGTGAGCAGAACCAGGTGAGCAGAACCAGGTGAGCAGAACCAGGTGAGCAGAACCAGGTGAGGGCAGAACTGGACCTGCAGAAGCTCCGCCTGCATCATCGCTCAGCACCTGTCCCAGTGTCAGAGGTTCAGTTTCACCTGTTCAGGTGAAAACTGAAGCACTTCCTGTGGAGTCTTTTCAGTTTAAAGGTCTTCCTTAAGTTATTCTGATGCAGAGATTTCAAAAGCTTTACATTTACAGTGTTTAGTGTTTCCGTCAGGATCCTGTCGGGTTTTCATAAATCGTTGAACGTCTCTAAAGGAGACCATGTGATGGGAGTGGTCTGCCAGACTCCTCCCACTCCTCTGTAAAGTATGAGGGGAGCTCTGCATGAATGCGGGGATGGTGAAGGAGGAGGCGCGGGCCTCTTCCCCCTCCTCCCCCTCTGGTGGGCGGGGTTTCCTCAGTGTGCTTCGCCTCACAGTGACAGAGCGGGATGCCGTGTTTGGAGTTCCTCCGCTCCACGTTTGGGATGTTTCATTCCGTACTAAAACATGCAGAACACAGAACATTGAACACGTATACTGAACAGTAATTTTACCCGGATGCGGTCGCTTTTTTCCTCTTTTCTACAGAGTGGCTTTAGGCTACACAGAACACGACGGAACCAATCGCACCAGGTTGGACATATTGCTTTAAACCACCAAATTCTGTATATATGTCATGCATGCCACAGAGATATGTTTATACAAAAGAACACCAACGCCTAGTACTGGGTTTCAGAATAAATACAGAAACTTTCGGACTTTTTTGCTAAAGATTTTTCCGGAGCCGTGAATGTTCTGGTGTCTGTGTCCGCGCAGACGTGGACGTCAGGAAGTGCCGAGGATTCCACGTCTACCATTCCAGTTCACGGAGGACCATGGTGCCGGCTTTGACCCGGGGCGGGGCCAGCTCCTGGTGTGTCCCGGGCTCCAGAACCGGCCCGGGTCCGGGTGTCTGCCCGCTTCCCGGCAGGTGGCTGCGTGGTGAGGGCTGTGGCCCCGCCCCCCCAGTCCTCAGCTGGACCTCATGTGGGCAGTGATGAGGTCAGATGTAAACATGGACCCGAATGCTGACAAAAGAAGCACTTCTGAGGGAGTTCTGGTCCAGACCGGGGTCCGTCGGGACCACCGGTCGGGCTGGCCTTCAGAACCTAGCTTAACAGCGGCCGCCGGGGGGGGGGCGGAGCGGGACACAGCCGTCACGCCAGACGCCCACCAACCAGGAAACAGTTGGATGAGGAGTTTTGTGGAGGCGGGGCCTAAAGAAGTTCAGGTTGGAGGGACAGAGCGGTCCGGCGGACGTGGCGTCAGGAGTGAGAGCTGCAGAAACCATGGCCTTCAGCCGGTACAAACATACTCATACGTCTCTAAAATATTAAAAAGTACTTAATATAAAAATACAGAAGAATCGTAAAAAATGAGTAAAACATTGAGTTTATATGCAAACCATGCAGGAGAGAATCCCGATACACAGGAACTCAGGAAAGAAAGGGATGAAGGAGGGAAGCGGTCGGATCCGGAAACTGCCGCTGACTCGCTCTTCATGTAAACATCGAGGTCCCGTGAACCCGTTTCGGCAGTGAAGATTTTCTCCTCGCTTTTTGGTCGTGTCTGAAGTAAAGGGTGGTGGGGGGGGGGGGGGGGGGGGGGGGGGGGGGGGGCGAACCTCAACAACAATGACAGAAAACAAACACCCTAGAAAATATGGCTCTGAGTACATAGAAAAGGCTCATCCGAGGAGAAAGGAACCTGTGATGAGAAGCTGGAAATATGGCAGTAGTAGCAGGTGACTGTTCATCAGAGGGGTGATGGCCGCTCGTCAGGCTCGCCGCCGCTCACGGGGTTTCCTTCATTTCAGAGCGGAGCGGCGGCGAGCCCCCCGCCCCCCTAAACCATCAGCCCCGCTTACTAAGATTTTTCTCCGACACAGGCAGACGGTCCGGTCCCTGATCCGAGCCGCGGCGCTTCCCGTCTGCCGGGCCCGCTTCCTGCTCCGCCTCCGTCACCGGGGGCGGGTCTCCGTGGCGACAGGACGCCGGGCTCTGCAGACAGGAAGTGGCGGCGGCCGCGTGGACCTGCTGCAGGAACATCGACGTGTTCCTGTGGGGGGGGCGGAGGCCACACCCCCCCGAGCCACCATGTTTGGTCATTTGGACAGTAAACATTCAAGCCTTTCTACATGCAACAGAAGAAAGAGAGTAACGAGTGCAGGGGGAGGAGTTTGTACGGTCGGACGCCGTGAACGAGCACATTCTGAGAAGCTGGAATGAACATTCATGGAGGCTAAAACGTTCAGCGGCGGCGAGAGACGAGCTCCGTCTGGACTCGAGCCGGACGAGGGAGCAGAAGCGTATTTACACGGCGGCGCCGCCGGCGCTCCGGAGCCGTTTCTGAGGACAGGAAGCGAACGCCGACGGCGCCGCTGAAGGTCACGAGAATGAAAAAGAGGAGGCGGCCAGCGCGGGGCGGGGTTCCGCCCTCTGCTGAGTCTCATGTGGCGGTGGGGGTGGGCCTTCAGTCAGCAGGAATGTGGCAGACCAAAGGAGGAGGGGCATCAGTGACGGGAGGTGCAGAAGGGGGAGGAGTCAGACTTCACTCCGAGGTGAGCTCGTTTGGTTGGGATGGGGTGGGCCGAGGGTCGTCTGCGGTCGAGGGGGAGGAGACGGAGGCCCCCGGCGAGGAGTTCTGGAGGGCGGCGGTCTCGTCGGTCTCCTGGATGGAGCTGCAGGTGGTCTCCTCTCTGTCCGGCTGATGCGAAAACTCAGAAAGAACCTTGAAGTCGTGGATGGAGCTGCGGAAATGGGGGCTCTCCAGGGGGCTCCGGAAGGCGTTCACAACCTTAATCTGAGGAGGAGAGAGGAGAGCGTCAGGACGCACAACCACAGATCTGACCAGGAGATGATGGGAAAATGAGGGTCTGAGGTCACACGGAGGATGTAGGACCACAACACACCAGCACACAACACAAAGACCACAACAAACCAGCACACAACACAAAGACCACAACAAACCAGCACACAACACAAAGACCACAACAAACCAGCACACAACACAAAGACCACAACAAACCAGCACACAACACAAAGACCACAACAAACCAGCACACAACACAAAGACCACAACAAACCAGCACACAACACAAAGACCACAACACACCAGCACACAACACAAAGACCACAACAACAAACCAGCACACAACACAAAGACCACAACACACCAGCACACAACACAAAGACCACAACAAACCAGCACACAACACAAAGACCACAACACACCAGCACACAACACAAAGACCACAACAAACCAGCACACAACACAAAGACCACAACACACCAGCACACAACACAAAGACCACAACAAACCAGCACACAACACAAAGACCACAACAAACCAGCACACAACACAAAGACCACAACAAACCAGCACACAACACAAACACCACAACAAACCAGCACACAACACAAACACCACAACAAACCAGCACACAACACAAAGACCACAAACCAGCACACAACACAAAGACCATAACACACCAGCACACAACACAAAGACCACAAACCAGCACACAACACAAAGACCACAACACACCAGCACACAACACAAAGACCACAACACACCAGCACACAACACAAAGACCACAACAAACCAGCACACAACACAAACACCACAACAAACCAGCACACAACACAAAGACCACAACAAACCAGCACACAACACAAAGACCACAACAAACCAGCACACAACACAAAGACCACAACACACCAGCACACAACACAAAGACCACAACACACCAGCACACAACACAAAGACCACAACACACCAGCACACACAACACAAAGACCAAAACAAACCAGCACACAACACAAAGACCACAACACACCAGCACACAACACAAAGACCACAAACCAGCACACAACACAAAGACCACAACACACCAGCACACAACACAAAGACCACAACACACCAGCACACAACACAAAGACCAAAACAAACCAGCACACAACACAAAGACCACAACAAACCAGCACACAACACAAAGACCACAACACACCAGCACACAACACAAAGACCACAACACACCAGCACACAACACAAAGACCACAACAAACCAGCACACAACACAAAGACCACAACAAACCAGCACACAACACAAAGACCACAACACACCAGCACACAACACAAAGACCACAACACACCAGCACACAACACAAAGACCACAAACCTGCAAAAAAAACAAAGGAAGACCACACAATCCGCATCACAAAAACCACAACACAAAGACCAAAAAGCTAACCAGGAAACCCAAACACACACACAGAGCAGATTGTGTGTTTGTGTGTATTTCTGTAAAAACTCATGTTTGACACACAAACACGTTTAAAGTCTAAAGTTAAACTAGATCAGCTGTCTTCCAGATTTGTAGGAGGTCCAGTGGTAGAGTGTCCAGCCGGACCCTGGGAGGGTAGTTCAGTACCATGGACTGTACCTGAGAACTGGACCGAGTGAGTGTGATGTCACCAATAGAATGTGGTTTACTTCTTTTTCCCCATGCGGAGGTGAACGCGTCAAATCCAGACACGGTCAGGGAGATGTCATTGGTCGTCTGGGTCCACGTTTCTATGGCAACCACTGTCGCCAGTCAGGAGTGAGCTTGTTTAAAAGCCACACCCCTTCCACTTCAAAGCAAAGAAGCTGCCAATCAAACGTTGAAGTCGGGGCCGGCGAGCATCACTGAGAGATCTGATTGGTCCGTTTAAAACTTGAATAACTTAAAAAAATCAGGTTAGCAAAAAAATACGATTATTCTGAGCTGAGAATGAGCGAGTTTTACTCTGTTGAAGAGTTTGGCTTCTTGGAGTCGGAATGCCAAGGGGGAGGGGTCACTCAGTCCAGTTCTCTTATACAGTCAAAGCCTCAACAGCCGCTTTCTGACTAAAGTCTTTTCCTGTGATGAATCTGTGATGCAGCTGATCGCTCTGATCCACACGCAAACATCCTCACTACCATCAATGACCTGCAGGTCCAAACACGGTGAAGCCAACGCCCACGTACACGTGCACATACACACATGCACCCACACGCATATGCATTTACACACCTGCACACCTGTGCATGTGTACATGCATGTGTACATGCATGCGCATCCACATGCACACACGCATGTAACACGCTCATGTACGTGTGCGCCTGCACGTACACATGTACATTTTTACCCACAGACGTACACACGTCTGTGAGGAGGAAGGTGGCTTCAGAGCCTCCTCCTCTGCTGGGTCACGTCATCTTTCATGGTCTAACACGTCTTATCAGGCTCAATGCAGCATGCAGCAGGAGAAGCTGGAGGCAGACAGGAAGTGAGGAAGAGGAGGAGCGATGAAGATGATGAGAGTGAGGGGGTCAGGTGGTCTGCAGCCCATCGTGAACACCACAAGACTTCAGTCAGGATGCCTTCAAGGACCTCCTGAGGTTCTGGGTCTCCACAAGCCCCCCCCCCAAGAAACAGAAAACCATCATATCTGCGTTCTCGGAAAAGATTAGAAATTCTTTTAGGATGTTTTGACGTTTGCTTCTCCCTTTGATTAACCGTCAACAAAATGTAACTTTTCAAAACTATAACTCCAGCAATTCTACTGGAATTATCAGATTAACGGTTAAAAAGTTACAGTAAATCAATGTAGCGGAGGCTTCCCGATCTGGAGCTGTGGGCGGGGCCTGCAGACCCCCGTACAGGACACATGCAGCGTTGAAACACAGAAAAGCGCGTCCGGCCGGCGCAGCGTGGCGTTAACCGGCCTCCAGTCACAGACTCACTGCCTGCAGCGGAGGAGGAAGCAGCAGCTGGGGGCGGAGCCCCAGCCGAGTTGGTGAGAGAGGAGGAGGAGCTAAGCCCTACGTGGGTGGGGCTAGAGAGAGTTTTGGCAGCAGTGGCGTCATTGTGCTGGCTGACGACAGACGGCTGGCGGCGCAGGGCGCCAGAGACCGCCGCCTGGCCCGTCTGGAAGGTATAGACCACATCCATCTGAAGGAGGACAGCCACAAGACCGAGTTAGAAAGCAGGACAGAGACAGGAGACAGAGGACGGCGGTCCAGGAGACGCTCCGAAAGAATCCTCTTCTAACAGCAGCTGAAGCTGAAACTGAAACTTAAGCTGAAACTGAAGCTGAAGCTGCAGCTGAAACTGAAGCTAAAGCTAAAACTAAAGCTGAAGCTGCAGCTGAAACTGAAGCTAAAGCTAAAACTAAAGCTGAAGCTGCAGCTGAAACTGAAGCTGAAACTAAAGCCGAAACTGAAGCTGCAGCTGCAGCTGAAACTGAAGCTAAAGCTAAAACTAAAGCTGAAGCTGCAGCTGAAACTGAAGCTAAAGCTAAAACTAAAGCTGAAGCTGCAGCTGAAACTGAAGCTGAAACTAAAGCCGAAACTGAAGCTGCAGCTGCAGCTGAAACTGAAGCTAAAGCTGCAGCTGAAACTGAAGCTGAAACTGAAACTGAAGCTGAAGCTGAAACTGAAGCTGAAGCTAAAGCTGAAACTAAAGCTGAAGCTGCAGCTGAAACTGACGCTGAAAGTGAAACTGAAGCTTCAGCTGCAGCTGAAACTGAAGCTGAAACTAAAGCCGAAGCTGAAACTGAAGCTAAAGCTGAATCTGAAACTGAAGCTAAAGCTGAAACTGAAGCTAAAGCTGCAGCTGAAACTGAAGCTGAAACTGAAGCTGCAGTTGAAACTGAAGCTGAAACTGCAGCTGAAACTAAAGCTGCAGCTGAAGCTGAAACTGAAACTGAAGCTGAAACTGAAGCTGCAGCTGAAACTGAAGCTGCAGCTGGCTCAGTCCAGCCTCCAGCTGCTGTAAAGAAGACTCCAACATCTACTCTCCACATGTTACTCTGAGTCAGAGTTTTGGTTCAAATGTGTCACATGACTTCACTGAAAAAAGGGCAGAAAGGAAAAAGAGGAGAAGTTAGTTTCTTCCTGCCAGCGGAGCGTTTGTCTGCTGGAGGAAACAGAGAAGATCTGCAGGAAGAAGAAGACTGGAGTCAGAAAAGAGTCCTGGACAGAGCTGCTGGAGGAACCAGACTGGAGAGCTGCTGCCCCCCCAGCCACTCAACGTTCCACAGCTCCAGCAACAACAACTACAGCCTATAGAGACCCCCCCACCCCCACCCCACCCCCTCTGAAGAACTAACAAACCTGTTCAAATGGAACAAACCATTAACTGGAGGTCATTTTTTACAGATTTTATTACTTATGTTTGCGTGCATTGTTTTGTGTGTGTCATCTGTACAATGTCAGTGCAGCACACATGTGTGTGTGTGCACATGCATGTGTGATGTGTAGTTTCAAGTGTGTGTTTGTACATGTTTTGTGTGTCATTTGTAGATCACACGTGTGTATTTGTACATTCCTGTGTGTATTTGTAGATTCGTGTGTATTTGTACATTCCTGTGTGTATTTGTAGATTCACACGTGTGTATTTGTACATTCTTCAGTGTGTATTGTAGATTCACGTGTGTATTTGTACATTCACTGTGTGTATTTGTCTTGTGTGTATTTGTACATTCACGTGTGTTATTAATTGTACATTTGTGTATTTGTACATTCACGTGTGTATTTGTACATTCACGTGTGTATTTGTACATATTGTGTATTTGTACATTCACGTGTGTATTTGTACATTCACGTGTGTATTTGTACATTCACGTGTGTTTGTACATTCTCGTGTGTATTTGTACATTCACGTGTGTATTTGTACATTCACGTGTGTATTTGTACATTCACGTGTATGTGTGACATTCACGTGTGTATTTGTACATTCACGTGTGTATTTGTAGATTCACGTGTGTATTTGTACATTCACGTGTGTATTTGTACATTCACGTGTGTATTTGTACATTCACGTGTGTATTTGTACATTCTCGTGTGTATTTGTACATTCACGTGTGTATTTGTACATTCACGTGTGTATTTGTACATTCACGTGTGTATTTGTACATTCTCGTGTGTATTTGTACATTCACGTGTGTATTTGTACATTCACGTGTGTATTTGTACATTCACGTGTGTATTTGTACATTCTCGTGTGTATTTGTACATTCACACGAGTGTGCTGAATCAAATCTGAAAAACGTCTTTCATCTAAAAAGGAGAAGAGGATTATTTCTTGGTTCCGTCTCGTCTCTCGGATGCAGATCTGGTCTCTCAGCTGAACTTTCGTTGCTCTGAATTCCTTCAAACAATCCAGCAGCAACAAAGCAAACCTGTCCAGGTGAAGCCGCCCCGCCCCTCCATCAGAAACCATGTGGTCACAGAGGCGGCGGTGAGGTGGTACCTGAGTCTGGATGCGGTTCAGACCTCTGAACCAGAGGATCTGGCCTCTCCTCAGCTCCATCTCTGCGTGATCGATTTCATCCGTGTCCTCCGTCAGGTCCTCCTTATGGATCTCCTCCTTGGTGATGCCGTGGCCCGCCTCCTTCAGGAACTTCAGGTGGTGGGTGGGGATGGCCGAAATGACCTGCAGGTGGAGCCGACATGCCGAAGTGTTGAGTCTCCAGAGATCATCGTGATGAATGAATGAATGAATGAAGGAATGAATGAAGGAATGAATGAAGGAATGAATGAAGGAATGAATGAATGAAGGAATGAATGAATGAATGAAGGAATGAATGAAGGAATGAATGAATGAAGGAATGAATGAAGGAATGAATGAAGGAATGAATGAATTAATGAAGGAATGAATGAAGGAATAAATGAATGAATGAAGGAATGAAGGAATGAATGAATGAAGGAATGAATGAATGAAGGAATGAATGAATGAATGAATGAGGACCAAGTACTGACCGCTACCGGTACTAAAACCCTAACCTGGCACCGGACGTGGTCCAAAATGCGGTACCAGACAGATATCGGTACTGGGTTTGGTACACTAACCCCGGACCAGACCAGTAACAGACCAGAACCGGTACCAGATGCAACAAGTTTGTGTCTTGTACTGCATCTAGTACCATTTCAGGTCCAGTTCAGGTCCATTTCTGTGTCCATTTCTGGGTTAGAGTACCAAACTCAGTATTGGTACACTAACCCAGGTTCTCTAACCCAGCACCAGGTGTGGTACTGGACCAGAACCGGTACCAGATGTGAAACTGGTACCGCTACTGGGTTAGGGTATTGTACCATTTCCAGTTCGCGGCCCGGAGGTTGGAGAGCCATACCCTGTCCAGTGTTGGGTTAGGGTATTAGTACTGGGTTACAAGATCGGTACTGGTCCTCAACCTCCGGGTCACAAATCGCAGCCGGTACCCTAATCCGGCACCGGACGCAGTACCTGATGTGGTACTGGATCCAAACTGGTACCAGATGCGGTACCAGTTCACGTCTGATATTGATCCAGGTCTGGTACAGCATCTAGTACCCTAACCTCTGGTGCCAGGTTAGGGTACTGGTACTAGATGCGTTACCAGTTCACGTCTGATATTGATCCAGGTCTGGTACAGCATCTAGTACCAGTACCCTAACCTGGCACCAGAGGAAGTACTGGACCCGTACCACATTTAGTACCAGTACCCCTACTGGGTTAGGGTACTGTAACTAGATGCTTTAGCAGATCTGAACCAGTACTGGGTACTGGTACCCCTAACCTGGCACCAGATCTCCTACGGACCCGAACCAGACCCGAACCAGTGCCAGGTTAGGGTACTGGACCGGTTCCAGTTTGGGGACCCGTGAGTTGAGAGTTCTTCACCAAACGTGGGTCTGTGACGACTCAGGAGGGAGAATGTGCTGACCAAACCCAAACCGGTAAAAGTTCCTGAACAGAACACAGAACCCTGGATGAACTCCCGGGTTAACGGGTCGGATTCTCCACATTGACAGTCTGATGTCACAAATGTTTCAGAGTTTTTGTCTTCTTTCTTGAATCAGTTCATTTGATTTGATTAGAGCAGAAATTTGTGATTTAAGGCGTGTTTCTTACTGACATGTGGGTTGAGGTCACTTCGTCTGATTGGGTCAGACATTTCATTAAGCCCGTTCAGAACCCTCTGGGTCACGTCTGCAGTCATTTTCTATCCAAGCAAACTCATGTTTGAGAGCAGAAAGCGGATCTGTCAGAGACAGATCTACATCTGTGGTCACATGGTCAGCAGGTGATACGAGGGCCGCACAGCTTTCAGTATGGAGATAAATTGGAGCCAATGTTGTTTGAAACCAAAATAAATCAAATTGAAACAAATACAGAGTTACATTCCATTAAGCATAAAAACAAAACATTTTTCAGTGATGTGAAAATCTTTTTTAAACAACAACTATTACACCGTCCTGGACATTAGATGGTGTATGGAACACATGAAGATGGCGCTTTGAACAGCCCAGAACAATGTTTTAGACGCCCGGTTTGTACGCCATAAAACTGCTTTTTACCCCCGTCGTGGGACAACTTCACACTACAGACAGTACAGCTTTTTCTGACTGTAATGATCATAGTTCTCAGAGTCAGTGAATGCACCGGCACTGAAGTTACCTCCCTCACCCATTTTTGATTGGTTCTTCATGTTAGCGCCACAACAGGGCCGTACGTTTTGAAATGTTCAAATTCAAATACAGAAAAAAAAATTGAAAGTGAAAAAAGTTTGGAAATTGAATTTTAGAAAACCTTAAAAAAATCATTTAAACATTTAAGGCTGAGAATATTTAGGTTTATTTTAGAAGAGCAAAACGTCTTGGACATTTTAGTTTATTTTTGACCAAAAACCAACATTTTTTTCTAAATTTTTTATTTGGGTTTCAATTATTTATGGCCTTGTTTTGGCTACGCAAAATTATGGCCAGTAATATTTGAAACCCAAAAATACATTGAAAAAATAATTGGTGTTTGGCCAAAAAAATTTAAAAATGTCTGAAACTTTTTTTCACTTAAACTAAATTATTTTCAGCTTCAAATTTTCAATTTTTTAAGTTTCAAAACTCAAAATGTGAATTTAATAATTTTTTTTTCCAATTTCAATTTTTTTTTATTTTTAATTTGGACATTTTCATATTAGAAAACAAAAAAAAAGTTTTGAATTTTAAATTCTGAAACCTAAACAACAGAATATTTGAAGCTGAAAATAATGAAGTTTATTTTAGAATAGCAAAAATGTTTCTGGCATTCAAACATTGTTTTTGGGCCAAACACCAACATTTTTTTTCAATTTATTTTATTTGAGTTTCAGATAATATTGACCCCAGTTTACCTCCATATTTCAGCACATAAAGTGTACCCTGCTGTATCCGATACGACAGTTTTGTATTTTATTGTACAACTACTGAGCTCTCCATAGTTTATTATCTTTTAACGTAAATATAATTTGTACATTTGTATTGTTCTTAGTGTTTTTACTGCTTTCTATGTCGTCATGGGAACCGCAGATGAAAACCAGGATTTTGGCTCATTTTTAAAAGCATGTGTTTCATCTTGTGGTTTTCTTTTAAACTGCATCGTCCTCTTTTAAATATATAAATAAATTAAATCAATAAATAAAAGTAAGAGAGCTGCTTGGATCAGGAATGTCTCTTTAACGCTTTCATCTTTGGACTCATTACTGCTATTGTCAAGACTATTGCTCCATTTCATCTGACAGAAATAAAACTAAACCCGAGTTTGTCAGACGAAGAGAAGAAGGTTGACGCTCAGTCTCAATCAAGTCTGACTTTCATCTGTAAAACACTCTAACTTCTGTTCATCAATGAGCTTGATAGTGAAGAAAACTGGATGTGTTTGCTGTCATGTGCTGATCTCGCTGCCATGGCGACGGTTGAGATGGCAACCTCACCTGTCCCCACAGCAGCTCCCCGACGCCGATGAAGATGCACCAGAGCCACTGGTCGATGGTGAGCGCCGTGCAGGAGAACGGCTTCCCTCCAAACTGCACGATGATGATCTGAGAGGACGAGAACAAGCAGAGCTCCAGAGTCTGCAGCTTGATCTGTTCATCATTCATGCAGAAGCACAACTTCAGGAACAAAGAAGAGTCTGTTTGGTCTTCTCCAGAGAAGCTCTCCTGATTTACCAACTTTATCACGTCTTCTATGGAAACTTTTATCTGTTATCAATTCTTTGATCCTCTGCTACCTCCTTTGATCCTGCTACCTCTCTGTCCATCCACACATGATAAAGATTTCTTCCTGAAACTTCTCTCCATCCTCTGGGATCAAACCTCATGGAGTGAGGATGATGATGGTGTACCTGCAGAGCGAAGGTCCCCAGGACAACGCTGCAGAAGATGGGGTTCCTGTAGACGCCCTCGAACACGTTCCTCTCCCCGTGGATCTTCCTGGCGTTGATCTCGTTGAACAGCTGCATCATGACGAAGACGTTGAAGACGATGGTGTAGTGTTCGGACGGCGGCGAGTGCAGAGGAGCGTTACGGCCGCTGTCGATGTCGAACAGCTTCTCGCCTGACGGGCGAGCACCCAAAATGTTAGCCTCATCAGCGGGTGCGGCTCCAGGCGCGGCGGCGGGCGGTCACTCACCGGCGAAGAGGAGGGTGAAGATGATGATGAGCTGAAAGACGGCGTGACCCAGGATGTTCTTCATCATGGTCCTGGAGATCAGAGGCTTGTCTCTGCCGTAGGGTTTCCGCAGGAGGAGGGACTCTGTGGGGGGCTCGGTGGCCAGCGCCAGAGAGGCCAGAGTGTCCATGATGAGGTTGACCCAAAGCATCTGGACCGCCTTCAGGGGGGAGTCCTGTGGGGGGGGGAGGAGGTTTGAGGGTGAACCCACACCCAACATGCTTTGATGGAGGCGGACACTTTCAGGGTCAAGTCAATGGAACAGACGCCACATAGAACAGAGCTCGCTAGCTAGCTACACCGGAGCTTGCTAGGTAGCTACAGTGGAGCTCGCTAGCTAGCTACACCGGAGCTCGCTAGGTAGCTACAGTGGAGCTCGCTAGGTAGCTACACCAGAGCTTGCTAGCTAGCTACACCGGAGCTTGCTAGCTAGCTACACCGGAGCTTGCTAGGTAGCTACAGTGGAGCTCGCTAGGTAGCTACACCAGAGCTTGCTAGCTAGCTACACCAGAGCTCGCTAGCTAGCTACACCGGAGCTTGCTAGGTAGCTACACCGGAGCTCGCTAGCTAGCTACACCGGAGCTCGCTAGGTAGCTACAGTGGAGCTCGCTAGGTAGCTACACCAGAGCTTGCTAGCTAGCTACACCGGAGCTCGCAAGGTAGCTACACCAGAGCTCGCTAGGTAGCTACACCGGAGCTCGCTAGCTAGCTACACCGGAGCTCGCTAGCTAGCTACACTGGAGCTTGCTAGGTAGCTACAGTGGAGCTCGCTAGCTAGCTACACCAGAGCTCGCTAGGTAGCTACACCGGAGCTCGCTAGCTAGCTACACCGGAGCTCGCTAGGTAGCTACACCGGAGCTCGCAAACTAGCTACAGTGGAGCTCGTTAGCTAGCTACACCAGAGCTCGCTAGCTAGCTACACTGGAGCTTGCTAGGTAGCTACAGTGGAGCTCGCTAGCTAGCTACACCGGAGCTCGCTAGGTAGCTACAGTGGAGCTCGCTAGGTAGCTACACCAGAGCTTGCTAGCTAGCTACACCAGAGCTCGCTAGCTAGCTACACCGGAGCTTGCTAGGTAGCTACACCGGAGCTCGCTAGCTAGCTACACCGGAGCTCGCTAGGTAGCTACAGTGGAGCTCGCTAGGTAGCTACACCAGAGCTTGCTAGCTAGCTACACCGGAGCTCGCAAGGTAGCTACACCAGAGCTCGCTAGGTAGCTACACGGAGCTCGCTAGCTAGCTACACCGGAGCTCGCTAGCTAGCTACACTGGAGCTTGCTAGGTAGCTACAGTGGAGCTCGCTAGCTAGCTACACCAGAGCTCGCTAGGTAGCTACACCGGAGCTCGCTAGCTAGCTACACCGGAGCTCGCTAGGTAGCTACACCGGAGCTCGCAAACTAGCTACAGTGGAGCTCGTTAGCTAGCTACACCTGAGCTCGCTAGCTAGCTACACCGGAGCTGCTAGGTAGCTACAGTGGAGCTCGCTAGGCTAGCTAGCTACACCGGAGCTAGCTAAGCGAGCTACACCGGGTGCTAATCTACCTAGCGAGCTCTAGCTAGGGTAGCTACACCGGAGCTGCTAGGTAGCTACACCGGAGCTCGCTAGGAGCTAGCTCGCTAGCTCTGGAGCTCGCTAGCTGGTAGCTAGCTACACAGAGCTTGCTAGCTAGCTACACCGGAAAGCTGCGCCATGCTAGGTAGCTACACCAGAGCTCGCTAGCTAGGCTAGCTACACCGGAGCTTCGCTAGAGCTTAGCTACAGCTTGGAGCTCGCTAGGTAGCTACACCAGAGCTTGCTAGCTAGCTACACCGGAGCTCGCAGGTTAGCTACTACCAAGAGCTCGCTAGCTAGGCTAGCTTGCTTGCTTAGCCAAGGCTAGCTAGCTAGCTTGGGACAGGAGCTTAGCTGGAGCTTGCTAGGTAGCTACAGTGGACGCTTAGCTAAGTAGCTACACCGGAGCTCGCTAGCTAGCTTGCTTTAGCTACAGTGGAGCTCGCTAGCTAAGGAGCTGCGAGCTAAGAACTTCCAGAGCTCGCTAGCTTCTAGCTACAGCTGTAGCTACATCTAGCTAGCTACAGTGGAGCTTGCTAGTAGCTCGCTAGCGCTACAGCTTGTAGCTCGCTAGCCTAACGTACACCTAGCCAACAGCTCTAGGACAGGGCTTCAGGCTGGGGAGTCCCGCTAGGAAAAGGAAGCTTTAAGGTGCATTCACACCCTGCGCGATCCGCGTGGCGGAGGCTGCCTCATCCAGACATTAAAAAAAAAGGAAGCAAAGTCTTCCCTACTTAGCACCCCTCGCGTTAATACGAGACAAAGATCCTTCAAGCTCCACCACAGAGACACAGAAACACAGTGGAAGCTGCTGTCATACAGACAGAGCTTCCTGTGGTGGGAAATCATATAAATCCAAACATGGAGACATTACTGATGTTTTTGTAGAAATCTCCACAATAAATAAATCTGATTTCTTTCTCAGCATCATCTGAGTCTTCCACAGAAGAAATCCACAGACACGTTCCTATAGCATCATCCTAAAAACATTAGCCAGTAGCTCCTCCCACATGCGTTAAGCAGGAACAACCAGTGAATTCGTCACGTGAATCGCATTCGATGTGAATGCAGCTTTTGACGTGAGAAAGACTAAAGTCAAGCTTTGAGTTCAACGTTTTTCTGTTTTCTGAGCAGATCAAAACCTCTGCAAACCTTTCTCTGATTGATGCAGACATCAGAACACAGCTATGACAGATTATTTTCATTGTTTTACACAGATGAATACATCTGCTTTCATATTTCAGTCTAATGGATAATTGTGAATTTTCTGTCCGTTTGTGGGGAGATGATGTAGGAGAGAGAGTTCACAGACGGAAGTTTCATCTCTGTAGAAACACCAACTGCCTTTAATGATGTGTGACCGGGCCCCCCCCATCAGTGAGTTTAATCACAGCACACAAACCTCAGACACGCTGAGGCCCATTACCACCGAGGGTTATGCTGCCGACGTGTTGCCATGGTTTCCGGCTGAATCTCAGCCTGTTTGTGTGCGGCAGAGCGGTTCGTCCTACCGGCTGCGAGCCGTTCATTACCGCACAGCCTGAAGAACGCTCCCGTTCACGGCGTCGTGATGATTCGTTAGAGGGACGCGACCACCTTTGCCTCTGAACGGCTCCCAGACTCCCACCGAACACAGACGGGACGGGGCTTACCTGTGTGATGCAGGCACCTGTGAAGGCCACGATCACAGCCACCACGTTGACCGTCAGCTGGAACTGCAGGAACTTGGAGATGCTGTCGTAGACGTTCCTGCCCCACATCACAGCCTTCACGATGCTGGTGAAGTTGTCGTCCGTCAGGATGATGTCGGACGCCTCTTTAGCAACATCCGTGCCAGCGATTCCCTAAAACGAGAGATGGGGGTTGAACCGTCTCCGCCACAGACACAGTGAGAGGCGGAGGAGGGTCCTCGCTCACGCGTGTAACACTTGTTGAGTTTGACATGACAAAGTGATGATGGTCGTCATGGTGACGGCGTCCCTCATTTTAAAGGGTGTTTCATTCATGACTGCTGGCAGTCCCAGTGATTGTAACCTGTGTGCACTGGCTTTAGTCATGTAAAAAGGAGCATTTTGTTTGGTGTAAACTATGCGTAACATTTTGTTTTTGGATAAATTGTCAGAGTGAGACATCTGTCATTTCAGTTAAGTTGACAATTTAAATTTCTGTCAGAGTGAGCGCTCTCGCAATGAGTTTTTAAGTTTAAACATGTTTCAGAGCCGACCTGGGTGAGGTGGTCAGCATCAAGCCAGCCAGCAAGACCAGGTGTATGGAGTAACAGGTGTATGTGGGGCCAGAATGGGACGTCCACAGGTTCTGTGGTGACCTCACCTGTGTTTACCCACATTGGCTCAGTGGACCGGCTCGGAATGCTAACCAGCTGCCTGGAAGACAGCGGAGCTTGCTACAGCGGTGCTCAATAGCTCAATGCAATGAAGCTCGCTAACATGCTACACGGATGCTCGCTAGCTTGATACAGCAGAGCTTGTTAGCTTGATTCAGCAGAACTTGCTAGCATACTACAAGAAAGCTCGGTAGCTTGTTACACCAGAGCTCACTAATTTAATACAATGGAACTTGCTAGCATGCTACACTGAAGCTCGCTAGCTCAATACAGTGGTGCTTGCTAGCAAGCTACAGAAGAGCTCCCTAGTTTGCTACATCTGAGCTCGCTAGCTTAATACAATGGAGCTCGCTGGCATGTTACAATGAAGCTCGCTAGCTTGATACGGCAGAGCTCGCTAGCTTGCTATACTGGAGCTACCTAGCTCAAAACACCAGAGCTCATTAGCTAAATACAACAAAGCTCGCTACAGCGCAGCGAGCTAGCATGCTACAGTAGAGCTTACAAGCTCAATACAACTGAGCTCTCTACATCGCTACACCAGAGCTCGCTAGCTTGATGCACCAGAGCCTCCTAACTCAACACAGCAGAGCTCATTTGCTCGATACAACAAAGTTTGCTTCGGCAGAGCTTGTTGGCTTGATTCAGCGGAGCTCAATATAGCAGAACTTGCTAGCATGCTAAAGAAGAGCATGCTAGCTCGCTACAGTAGAGCTCGCAAGCAGGTTAAACTGTCCACCAGGCGGGTGGCTAGCGCAGCGAGCTAACCCACTGAATTCCCATATAAGCCAAATCAAATCAAATCAAATCAACTTTATTTATAAAGCACTTTTCCAAAAAGTTTATTTTTTATCAAAGTGCTTAACATAAAATAAATTAATAAAAAATATTAAAATGTTAAAAACAAAGGACAATGCCCTCAAACCCCACCCCCACCCCTCCACACACTCGCACAAACACACACCGACATATTTCCACACCTTGAAGTTAAAAACAATAAAAATAACTAATTACTGAAAAGCTGGAAAAATAGAAATCTAGAAATCTGGCTTTGTACTGCAGTGAGGAAATGATATTTTAGGGACCTGTCCACACCAGTGAGCCCCCAATCAAGTTCACAGAGTACCAATGTGGACAAACACAGCTGGAGCCACAATGGAAACTGTGGACAAACATTTTCTGGAACTTCTAAAGCACATGTGTCAAAGTCAAGGCCCGGGGGCCAGATCCGGCCCTCCGGGTAATTCTATCCGGCCCTCCAGATCATTTTATTTCATTGTTATTAATGACCCGATGCCCTACCATCTTGCGCTTATTTTTAACTTATATAATTTTGATGGAATATATTTTTATGGAGAGTAAAATATTAAAAGTTATTTAAGTTGATTTATTCTTGAATAATATTCCTGCCTTTTTATTATTCATAATCATGTTAAAAAGTTACAGTTTTAAAGTTTTAAAGCATGGCATTTTGATAGCTTTTTGGACTATTTTCTGAGATATTTTAGGCTATTTTGGAGTTTAGCTAATATTTCAGCTACATGCCAGCTGTTTTGGCTAATTTATGTTTTTTTTTTTTCAAATACGTTTTTTAGACTGTTTTGGATAATAATTACACGCTAGATATTTTGGCTAATTTAGGCTTTTTTCGGTTTTTAGGGTATTTTGAAGATTAGCTTTTTTTTTTCTTTAGTTTTTTGAGTTAATTTGGCATTTAGCTAAAATGTTAACTTGCTATGTTAAATGTTAACAGGAACGACGGCGCGGCGTCAGGAATGACGGCGCGGCGTCAGGAACGACGGCGCGTCAGGAACGACGGCGCGTCAGGAAAGACGGCGAGGCGTCAGGAACGACGGCGCGTCAGGAACGACGGCGCGTCAGGAACGACGGCGAGGCGTCAGGAACGACGGCGCGTCAGGAACGACGACGCGAGGCGTCAGGAACGACGGCGAGGCGTCAGGAACGACGGCGAGGCGTCAGGAACGACGACGTGGCGTCTCAGATTCAACAGTTTCCTTTAAGACGGGCCAGAATTCAACGAGAACATTCAGAGGAGATGTTCAGATGGGACACACAGGCCCTGAGGGTTTGCTGCTTTAGTTCACCTCTGTAGTTGGAGCGGGAGGAGTGACTCCTGCGCAGCAGCTGCTGTGTGCCTGCAGGGGACGCTGCTGCTCAGACGACCTTCCTCTCAAAGTAAAGGTCAAAGCTGACAGTCAGCTGATGTTCATGAGCTCACGGCCTTCAACAGTCTCTGATCCAGCAGAGGTCGTCCTTCATGCTGCAGGGTCAGAGACGGAGCGACGAGCCGCTCCGCGTCGGCACGCTTGGTCACGGATATCCAGGAAATACAAACGTGAGAAAAGTTCAGCTTCTCATGAGAAAGTGAGACAGGAGCAGCTGAAGCTCTCATGCTTCATGCCGTTCTTTCCCCGTCAAACACACGAGTTCATGTTGCTGATACAGGAGAGGCTCCAACGACATTTGAACAACCCAAAGGGTTGTTAAAATCCATCAATAGATTTGAATTGAATTAAGCTTAAAAGATCAATTGATCCATAAGAATATTGATCAATTTAGCTCATAAAGCTAAAGTCTGTTAGCTATATGCTAACATTTAATATGGGATTTCCTATAGGACGGCTAATGCTAACGCTCAGTTGACCTGAACATCCATTCTGACTAAATGAACATATTTATTAACTCACAGACATGAGTTTTCCAAACTATTTTAAGGAAGTATTTTTAAAGGAACCATTTGTGGTCTAAAACAGTTTCTTCCTCATTCTTTCTTCTTCTTGAATGAAGTGTAATGCTATAGCACGATCACCCCCTAGTGGACAAACTGAACAGTCCTCCAGGAGAAGCAGAACAATGTTCAGAGTGTAAATGATCTGGATGATATTAACAATCTCATTATTTCACTGGAACATTTTACAGTCTGTGAACTGGATCAGATTATGGATATTTTCAAACATATATGGATTATTAATGTATTTCTTAACAAATGTGTCTAAATGTGTGAACTTTAAATTGAATTGAGTTTAGTGGATCGAAAAATTTTGGAGAAAAAAAATCAGAATTAATAGATTTTTGTGAATTGAATTGATCCGTTTCGGAAAATTACTATCGATACCCAGCTCTAGCAATAAGTACTTCCAGTGGGAGGAGTCACAGCGCGGCGTGACCTTCAGCTGAGTGTTGATGTAGAACAGACTCTCTGTTTGTGGATGTGTGATGAAGGCAGAGACCCCCCGGGGCGTTGGACGTGTTCATGCCGACATTCATCGATCCAAAATTCCATTTCCCTCCAACCTGCATGAACCCGTAACAGTGCTGGAGCTGCAGCGAGGCGCATACAGTAAAACAGAAAGAGGAAATGGTTACCATGGCAAAGCCAACGTCAGCTTTCTTGAGGGCGGGGCCATCATTAGTACCATCTCCCGTCACCGCCACCACCTGTCGTGTTTCTCCCACCGTGCTGTCGATGATTCCTGATGGAAGAAAGAAGTTTGTTTCATGTTTCCCGCATCAGAAACCTGACGTGAACCTGCAGCAGCGGCTCAACAGGTGAACCGAGAGGCTCACCTGTTGAGCTGCAGGTTCAACATCAGAAACCTGATGTGAACCTGCAGTTCAACAGGTGAACCGAGAGGCTCACCTTTCACCAGAGTGTGCTTGTCGGTGGGGGATGAACGGGCCAGGACACGCAGCTTAGGCCAGATTTTGTCCAGACGTTCCTGCTCCACCTGGAAGAATGAGAGAGCATCATCAGCAGCAAGGCTCCGCCCCCGATGAGATGACATCACAGCTTCCTCCACGCTTCAAACGTCTCAGACGATTCAGAAGATTGTTTATAAACTTCAGATAAACACTCGGTTCACATGGATTCTCTGTTAAAGGACAACGGCTGAATTATTTTACTTTCCCTCCTTCTTACTTTCCTAAACTAGCGGCATCCATGCTCACTACTTAAGCAAATATAGACCACAATGCATTGTTCTCGTCCAAGGACCACGCTTCTGGTCCGTCTCGGCCGTGGACCACGCCTCTGGCTCATCTTGGCCCTGGACCACGCCTCTGGCTCATCTTGGCCCTGGACCACGCCTCTGGCTCGTCTCAGCCGTGGACCACGCCTCTGGCTCGTCTCGACCGTGGACCACGCCTCTGGCTCGTCTTGGACGTGGACCACGCCTCTGGCTCGTTCGACCGTGGACCACGCCTCTGGCTCGTCTTGGACGTGGTCCACGCCTCTGGCTCGTCTTGGACGTGGACCACGCCTCTGGCCCGTCTTGGCCGTGGACCACGCCTCTGGCCCGTCTCGACCGTGGACCACGCCTCTGGCTCATCTTGGCCCTGGACCACGCCTCTGGCCCGTCTCGACCGTGGACCACGCCTCTGGCCCGTCTCGACCGTGGACCACGCCTCTGGCTCTTCTTGGACGTGGACCACGCCTCTGGCTCGTCTCGGCCGTGGACCACGCCTCTGGCTCGTCTTGGACGTGGACCACGCCTCTGGCTCGTCTTGGACGTGGACCACGCCTCTGGCTCTTCTTGGACGTGGACCACGCCTCTGGCTCTTCTTGGACGTGGACCACGCCTCTGGCTCGTCTCCGGCCGTGGACCACGCCTCTGGCTCGTCTCGACCGTGGACCACGCCTCTGGCTCGTCTTGGACGTGGACCACGCCTCTGGCTCGTCTTGGCCGTGGACCACGCCTCTGGCTCGTCTCGACCGTGGACCACGCCTCTGGCTCGTCTCGACCGTGGACCACGCCTCTGGCTCGTCTTGGACGTGGACCACGCCTCTGGCTCGTCTCGACCGTGGACCACGCCTCTGGCTCGTCTTGGACGTGGACCACGCCTCTGGCTCGTCTTGGACGTGGACCACGCCTCTGGCTCATCTTGGCCCTGGACCACGCCTCTGGCCCGTCTCGACCGTGGACCACGCCTCTGGCTCATCTTGGCCCTGGACCACGCCTCTGGCCCGTCTCGACCGTGGACCACGCCTCTGGCTCGTTTTGGACGTGAACCACGCCTCTGGCTCGTCTCGACCGTGGACCTCACCCCCTCCTGTCCCCCAGTCCTCTTTTCAATGCCACTTGGATTACCCGGACCGTTCTAAACGGGCCAGTAGGGGACTGATCCGGTCCGAACCACTCAGGCCCAACGGTTTCTATGTTTAAATCCAAACATCTCTGCTGCTCCGGTTTAAACTCTGTCCTCACTGAAGGTACTTGTATAAATGTTCTAGCATTTCTGTGGAGCTCATCGGCCTTAAAAACACCTTTTCATGTCTGAACATGACGGTAGATCTGGGAGGCGTTCTGATGAGTATCAGTTGTTTGAAAACACAAAGAACCAACTGAGAAGCCGGCAGGCAGGATTTGAGTTTGCCGACAGGAGGAGAGAGAGAAGGAGAGAAGGAGAATCAGAGCCGTTCAAACACACAAAGAAAACAAACTCTTTCTTTTCTCAGCCGCTCTGCTGAACGCAAACACAACGTATCTGATCGGACGGCGGCGGCACGTCAGCCCGCCGGGGTCTCACCTCTCCTTTGTCGTTCCTGATCTGCTGGTTGAACTCCTTCCCCTCCAGACACAGGAAGTCCTCCCCGGGCTGCAGGATGCCACACTTGGTAGCGATGGCCCGAGCCGTGTTGATGTTGTCTCCAGTCACCATCCGAACGTCGATTCCAGCACGCTGGCACTTTGTGATGGCCTCTGGAACCTGAACGCAGAGGAACCTTCATCTTCATCTAACAGAGGAACCTTCAGCTTCATCTGACAGTCTGCAGCTTTTACAAACAGCCGTTTGGTCTGAATTTAAAAAGTTATTGCTCAGAAAATCCCTCTTTATGCTTTTGGGTCATTAATGTATAAATTGTAACTTTTGAATATTTACGATGATATTTATTTTTGTGGAACAATTTAACATTTACTTTAACAGCAGCACATTCAATTTCCTTTTCAAAATAAAACTCAGCTAATGTCCTTCAATAAAAAAGATTTTAGTCAAACCTGAAGTTTCTTTGGTTCTTTTACTTTATTCACTGACATGTGAAAATCCACAGAGCCACATGGAACCACATGTGAGTCCAGAACCTCAGGCTGCAGATACCTGACCCAGTAGCACAGATGAAGTTCTAAATCTCTCTAAAGTCAAACTGCTGTTTGGACAGCAGATCAGAGCAAAGTCTGGACCAAAAACTTTCAGAAGTGTTTCCCTTTCAGTTCATTTCTTTTAAAGTTTATCTTTAGAGTATTTTACTTTTCCGTTACCCCCCCCCCCTCCCCCTACATGGCCTGGAAAAGACCCGGCGGTCTGAGTGCCGTCCAGCTGCTCCATAAGTGCAGCTGGGTCATGGCATTGATTTATCCGATGCTGAAAAAACATTCAGCATCTATGTGAGCTGAACGCATTGATGCTGCTTCTAGTTATGGCGGATCTGTGCTGTGTGGACGGCTCGAACATCTGGAAAACGCCCCGACTCCCTCCCGACTCCTTCCCGACTCCCTCCCGACTCCTTCCCGACTCCCTCCCGACTCCCTCCCGACTCCCTCCCGACTCCTTCCCGACTCCTTCCCGACTCCCTCCCGACTCCCTACCGACTCCTTCCCGACTCCTTCCCGACTCCTTCCCGACTCCTTCCCGACTCCCTCCCGACTCCTTCCCGACTCCTTCCCGACTCCCTCCCGACTCCTTCCCGACTCCTTCCCGACTCCTTCCCGACTCCCTCCCGACTCCTTCCCGACTCCTTCCCGACTCCTTCCCTACTCCTTCCCGACTCCTTCCCGACTCCCTCTCGACTCCTTCCCGACTCCTTCCCAACTCCTTCCCGACTCCATACCGACTCCTTCCCGACTCCTTCCCGACTCCCTTCCGACTCCTTCCCGACTCCTTCCCGACTCCTTCCCAACTCCCTACCGACTCCTTCCCGACTCCCTACCGACTCCTTCCCGACTCCTTCCCGACTCCCTACAGACTCCTTCCCGACTCCCTACCGACTCCTTCCCGACTCCCTACCGACTCCTTCCCGACTCCTTCCCGACTTCCTACCGACTCCTTCCCGACTCCCTACCGACTCCTTCCCGACTCCTTCCCGACTCCCTCCCGACTCCTTCCCGACTCCTTCCCTATTCCTTCCCGACTCCTTCCAGACTCCCTCCCGACTCCTTCCCGACTCCTTCCCGACGCCCCACCGACTCCTTCCCGACTCCCTACCGACTCCTTCCCGACTCCTTCCCGACTCCTTCCCGACTCCCTACCGACTCCCTCCCGACTTCTTCCCGACTCCCTACCGACTCCTTCCCGACTCCCTCCCGACTCCCTCCCGACTCCTTCCCGACTCCCTCCCGACTCCTTCCCGACTCCTTCCCGACTCCCTACCGACTCTTCCCGACTCCTTCCCGACTCCTTCCGACTCCTCCCGACTCCTTCCCGACTCCTTCCCGTCGACTCCCTCCCGACTCCTTCCCGACTCCTTCCCGACTCCTTCCCGACTCCTCTCCCGACTCCTTCCCGAACTCCCGACTCCTTCCCGACTTCCTTCCCGACTCCTTCCCGACTCCTCCTTCCCGACTCCTCCCGACTCCTTCCGCCGACTCCTTCCCGACTCTTCCCGACTCCTTCCCGACTCCTTCCCGACTCCTTCCCGACTCCTTCCGACTCCTTCCCGACTCCTTCCCGACTCCTTCCCAACTCCCTTCCGACTCCTTCCCGACTCCCTACCGACTCCTTCCCGACTCCTTCCCGACTCCCCTCCCTACGACTCCTTCCCCGACTCCCCTCCCGACTTCCTTTCCCGACTCCCTACCGACTCCTTCCCGACTCCTTCCCGACTCCCTTACCGACTCCTTCCCGACTCCCTACCGACTCCTTCCCGACCTTCCCGACTCCCTCCCGACTCCTTCCCGACTCCTTCCCTATTCCTTCCCGACTCCTTCCAGACTCCCTCCCGACTCCTTCCCGACTCCTTCCCGACGCCCCACCGACTCCTTCCCGACTCCCTACCGACTCCTTCCCGACTCCTTCCCGACTCCTTCCCGACTCCCTACCGACTCCCTCCCGACTTCTTCCCGACTCCCTACCGACTCCTTCCCGACTCCCTCCCGACTCCCTCCCGACTCCTTCCCGACTCCCTCCCGACTCCTTCCCGACTCCTTCCCGACTCCCTACCGACTCCTTCCCGACTCCCTCCCGACTCCCTCCCGACTCCTTCCCGACTCCCTACCGACTCCTTCCCGACTCCCTCCCGACTCCCTCCCGACTCCTTCCCGACTCCTTCCCGACTCCCTCCTGACTCCTTCCCGACTCCCTCCCGACTCCCTCCCGACTCCTTCCCGACTCCCTCCCGACTCCTTCCCGACTCCTTCCCGACTCCCTCTCGACTCCTTTCCGACTCCTTCCCGACTCCTTCCCGACTCCATACCGACTCCTTCCCGACTCCCTACCGACTCCTTCCCGACTCCTTCCTGACTCCTTCCCGACTCCTTCCCAACTCCCTACCGACTCCTTCCCGACTCCCTCCCGACTCCTTCCCGACTCCTTCCCGACTCCCTCCCGACTCCTTCCCGACTCCCTCCCGACTCCCTCCCGACTCCTTCCCGACTCCTTCCCGACTCCCTCCCGACTCCTTCCCGACTCCTTCCCGACTCCCTCCCGACTCCTTCCCTATTCCTTCCCGACTCCTTCCAGACTCCCTCCCGACTCCTTCCCGACTCCTTCCCGACGCCCCACCGACTCCTTCCCGACTCCCTACCGACTCCCTACCGACTCCTTCCCGACTCCCTACCGACTCCCTCCCGACTTCTTCCCGACTCCCTACCGACTCCTTCCCGACTCCCTCCCGACTCCCTCCCGACTCCTCCCGACTCCCTCCCGACTCCCTCCCGACTCCTTCCCGACTCCTTCCCGACTCCCTCACGACTCCTTCCCGACTCCCTCCCGACTCCCTCCCGACTCCTTCCCGACTCCTTCCCGACTCCCTCCCGACTCCTTCCCGACTCCCTCCCGACTCCTTCCCGACTCCTTCCCGACTCCCTCCCGACTCCTTCCCGACTCCTTCCCGACTCCCTCCCGACTCCTTCCCGACTCCTTCCCGACTCCCTCCCGACTCCTTCCCGACTCCTTCCCGACTCCTTCCTACTCCTTCCCGACTCCTTCCCGACTCCCTCTCGACTCCTTCCCGACTCCTTCCCGACTCCTTCCCGACTCCATACCGACTCCTTCCCGACTCCCTACCGACTCCTTCCCGACTCCTTCCCGACTCCTTCCCGACTCCTTCCCAACTCCCTACCGACTCCTTCCCGACTCCCTACCGACTCCTTCCCGACTCCTTCCCGACTCCCTACAGACTCCTTCCCGACTCCCTACCGACTCCTTCCCGACTCCCTACCGACTCCTTCCCGACTCCTTCCCGACTCCCTACCGACTCCTTCCCGACTCCTTCCCGACTTCCTACCGACTCCTTCCCGACTCCCTACCGACTCCTTCCCGACTCCTTCCCGACTCCCTACCGACTCTTTCCCGACTCCTTCCCGACTCCCTACCGACACCTTCCCGACTCCTTCCCGACTCCCTCCCGACTCCTTCCCGACTCCTTCCCGACTCCCTACCGACTCCTTCCCGACTCCTTCCCGACTCCTTCCCGACTTCCTACCGACTCCTTCCCGACTCATTCCCGACTCCCTACCGACACCTTCCCGACTCCTTCCCGACGCCCTCCCGACTCCTTCCCGACTCCCTACCGACTCCTTCCCGACTCCGTCCCGACTCCTTCCCGACTCCCTACCGACACCTTCCCGACTCCTTCCTGACTCCTTCCCGACTCCCTCCCGACTCCTTCCCGACTTCCTACCGACTCCTTCCCGACTCCCTACCGACACCTTCCTGACTCCTTCCCGACTCCCTACCGACTCCTTCCCGACTCCTCCGACTCCCTCCCGACTCCTTCCCGACTCCCTACCGACTCCTTCCCGACTCCGTCCCGACTCCTTCCCGACTCCCTACCGACACCTTCCCGACTCCTTCCTGACTCCTTCCCGACTCCCTCCCGACTCCTTCCCGACTCCCTACCGACTCCTTCCCGACTCCCTACCGACACCTTCCCGACTCCCTCCCGACTCCCTACCGACTCCTTCCCGACTCCCTCCCGACTCCCTCCCGACTCCCTCCCGACTCCTTCCCGACTCCCTCCCGACTCCCTTAATTTGAAATATCAAATATTTTTTGGACTATACAACGAATCTAGCAAAACAAAAGAGTCAAATTCTGTTGAACTCATTTACAAAGAGTTTAGGATCATGACTACAATACCCATAATGCTCCACAATCTATCAAGAAATTTAGGTTTGTAGATTACCGAAGTTGAAAAATGTGACAGATTTTTGTGAAACACAGAAAGAAAAACCGGAATTCATACTTAAGGGAGACTGGAATTTAAGGCGGACTGTCTATTAAACTAAATTCAAGGGTTTTAAATGCAGCACATGGTCCTAAAAATATGTTTCAGTTAAATTAGCTCTGATTTAGTTTTAGTTAGTTTTATATCACACTACCTACTGCTATATTTGCCTCTTTGACATGATTCAATCCTACATCTTTTATTTTGAAAGGAAGTCATGTCAAAAGTCAAAAGTTACAAACTTTTTTCTATTTTCAAAAATATGTATATTAATGTAATAAATAAATATTCATTTATATATTCATAGTTGAAACTGAAGTAACAATAAATACTTCAGTTACTATCCTGAAGTATTTATTGTACTTCAGTATAAGAACAATAAATCCGTGTCTTTTTTCTAAGATGTTGTGGCTCCTAACAGAAATGGACCTGGATGGTTCGCTGAGTGTTAAAGGTTGGAGACCCTAGTGCTAGCTTATAGCATCTCACAAGCTAACATTAATGTAACAAATAAAAATAGAGTTCTGATCCAGAAAGCAAAGACGTTCATGGATCTATGTCTGCAGGCGGATGCATCAGAATGAGGCGGAGCATGGAGACTTTAGCCCCGCCCATCACACCTGCTGCATCCCAAACCTGAGCTTTTTCGTCTGCTCCTGATCCAACATTATTAGAAGACAGAAATCTGCAGAAACACAGTTTTAATCTGAGTTTCTCCTTCAGAATCTGATGGAACACGTTCTCTTCTGCTGTCTTTTATTTTGAAAGGAGATCCTCCGAGCTGCTGTGGCGCAGCGTCCCGTACCTCGGGTCTGACGGGGTCCTCGATGCCCACCACAGCGATGCAGGTCAGCTCGTTCAGGATGTCGTTCTCGCTGTCCCAGTTGGGCTCCCCGGCCTCGGCGGGGAAGTCCCTGTAGGCCACGCAGATGGTCCTCAGGCCGTCGCACGCCATGGGCTCGATCACCTTCCGCACCATCTCGTCGCGGTCCTTCGGCTTGAACACGCGCGGCTGACCCTGAGCGTCCAGGATGTGAGAACACCTGGAAGAGAGTCGCGGGAAGGCGGTCCGTCAGACGGCCCCGCCCACAGACGTGCCGAGCCCCTCCCCCACTCACTTCCTCAGGACGATCTCGGACGCTCCTTTGCTGTACATGCGGAAACTCTCGTCCGCGTTTTTCAGGACCGTGCTCATGGACTTGCGGGAGGAGTTAAAGGTGTAAACTTTGTAGAGTTTCTCTTCGGGGATCTCTTCTCTGATTGGCTGATAGTCTCGTTTCAGTTCTAGCACCAGGCCCAGCAGAGCGCACTCCGTCTTGTTGCCCACGTGGCGAGGAAGACCGCCCTCTTTCTCCGGAGGCTGGAAGGTAGAAACGTTTCATCAGCTCTTCAGAGACGAGGAAGATTCATCTGAAAAGGTTTCGTCTTTTCAGATGTTTTACTAAAAAAACACCAACAATACATCGTGGTATTCCACAAGGCTCAGTACTGGGACCACACAAAGGATCTCTGTGATGTGTCAAAAATATTGTAATTTGTTCTGTTTGCAGAAGACACTTTTTTTTCTTTGTTCTGGGAAAAATGTAGTTTCAACTATCGAGCAAGAAATGATTTTACTTCAGAAACAACAAACTCTCTCAGTTTAAATGAAACAAACTTTATGTTGTTCAGTAATAAAAACTTCAAATATTACATTGAAACTGAATGGTGTTCATATAGAAAGAGTTCATGAATTTAGATTTCTGGGGATTATTGTTGATGAGAATTCAAAACTAAAGCATTATATCGCTAATTTAAAAAAAAAAAAATAAATGCAATATTTTATATAAAAATTAATAAATTAAATTACTAAACTGAGCATATTTGGGTTTTCTCCTTGATTTTACCGTATTTTTCATATTGTTTGGAAGTAATTCTAATTCAATGTTAAATTTAAGAATGATGACTCATTACAGTAGTCGCGTTTCCATTAACTCTGAATTTTCGAAAACTGAATTTCGATATTAAATTGGAAACACCACAATTTCGAAAAAACTCTGCTTTTTCGAAATAAATTTTTGCGCTTAGAGGAGGTGGTATTTGGGGTATCGAAACAGTAGTTTTTCGAAAAAAATGTGGAAACACTTTTTTCGACAAACGAGTCACGTGACCATTAACCGGATATGACGTTTCGGACAGGAAGCAGGAAAAGCTGGTCAAAGTGATGAACTTTTTCATCAGTTTGTGGCAAAAAGCCTCACACACATACACACATGTGTACGGTCGCTTGTTCTGACCACTACTCTGTACTCGCACATGTTGCTAGTTTGTAGATGGTGGCGATACGCTTTTTCACAGCAACTGGGCCTTGGGCACCGCACAGCGGGCGCCACGAGAGGTCCCACAGCATCGCACAGCTCATCAAAAGTTGAGCGTGTCATGCGAAAATGCTGAATCCACAGCTCTTCGGTGAATTCTTCAACAAAATGTTTGACTCTACGTCGCTCCCACGTATAAGGAGCCTGCCGCTCCGAGGCTCGGATCAGACGTAGACGTCTTCTCTGAATGGAAGGATGAGAGCTAGCGCCGTGAGAAAGAAATGAATGCATCAAAATAGTGTTTATAATAGTCGCATTATATTTTAATGACTTATTGCGGGAATTATTCGAGTTTTCGCATAATCATGGTTTAATGGAAACGCTGTTTTTCGAAACAGTGTTTTATCGAAATTCTAGAAATTTCGATAAAGTTTTGCGCAAAAGTGTAATGGAAACGCGGCTATTGAGGACACTTTAAAACTATCTCTGAAGTCAAGAATGGTCACATTTAAAGATTTATGTCTGCTGGTCATGTTCAAGACCAACAATGTTCTGTTGTCATGTAGTTTTGTTATAAATGAGGTAAACAGCAGAAGAAATGAAGACTTTAAAGGACCTAAATTGAAAACTCCACTTCAACCAAACACTCGTTTGTCTTCTCAGGTCAAAGTCGACGTGCTAAAGTGTTTAAGGATTGTTTGGTTTAAAATTACATGTAAAAAACTAAATAATGGACTTGTATGCAGAATGATGTAAATATAATGTTTCAGGTTGAATTGTTGTTAGTCATCTATTATTAAATAATAAGAATGGGGGAGGGATTTACAGCCCTGCTCTTCATCCTGCTCCTGTTTGAAGTAGAATGGATGTATTGCACTTTCTAACTGAAATAAAATCAGATGCAACAGTTCCTGGTGTGTTTCTGTGGCGTGTCGATCCGTGACGGTGCCGCGCTCACCAGGATCTTGGTGGTGTACGCCGAGTTGATGGAGATGCTGTTGACCATCGTTTCTAGTGTTTCCGGTTTGATGGCGTCCGGCTCCGGGACGCTTTTGTAGTGCGTGTCTCCGATGTAGGCCTGGACGACGGTCATGCGGTTCATGGTCAGAGTGCCGGTCTTATCGGAGCAGATGGCCGTGGCGTTGCCCATGGTCTCGCAGGCGTCCAGGTGGCGCACCAGGTTGTTATCTTTCATCATTTTCTGAGAGACGAGAGGATGAGCTCACACAGGAAGAGAGAGAGAGAGGGATTCCTCGCTTTCCGGGTCTCACCTTGACTGAATACGCCAAGGAGATGGTGACGGCGAGCGGGAGGCCTTCGGGAACCGCCACCACCAGCACCGTCACGCCGATGATGAAGAACTTCACAAAGTACTGGATGTAGATGGGCGTGCACTCGGCCACCCAGCTGCGGCCCTGGACCCAGAAGGTGTCGATGACGAAGTAGAGGATGAGGATGATGACCGTCATGGCCGACATGAAGAGTCCTGATGGAAACAAAACTCCTTTCAAATACGCAGGGATCACGAAAAGAAAGCCTGAAGGGACAAACTGCTGTGCTTCCTGTTCTAATACACTAATGAAGGAAACGTCAGGCAGAAGAAGTGCTGAACCACAGCTCCGTCTGCAGGGGGGGGGGTCTTTGGTTCAAATAAAATGCTTTAAAAAAAACAACTGTGAAGGAAAAAGTCAAATAACTTTATTAAACTTGACAATTTTCCATCACTTAATTTTCAACTTCATTTATCACAGAAAATCTAAATTATTGTCAGTAACCAGATACGTTCTAATCCACTGATTATAAAGCAGATTTTCTATATTTGAACAAATTAAAGGATTTAAAGTGTGACTCGTGGTTTGAACATACGATCACTTCATTTAGTTTTCCTCATCATCAGAAACAATCAAATAAACATTTTTTTTAAATCATGGATGACTTTACCCTTCTGCTGCGTTTGCTACCTTGACATGATCTATGCTGTGGGATGGCTTTTATTTTGAAAGGCAAAGCTCTGTCAAGAGTTATAAAGTCTTTCATATTTCTGGAGTTGTATTTTGTACTTGTATATGTGTATTTACTTTCCTCACATCCACGACTTTAGTGCCATTCTTTCCGTGTTTTGGCCTAAATTCCATTCCTGTCCTGGGATGAAGGACGGCCGTCCCGAGGCTGTCTGTGACTAACTCCCTTCCCCGCCTGTCAAACTGTCCCAAAAACCCAGAAGATTAAGGTTGATTGAAATGACGGAACACCTTCAACTCATGAATCACGGCCGCAGTAATGGAAGTGAGTGAGTGCAGCCTTGTTAAAGGAACCGCTGGCTCTGATGTTTGTTAACAGCTACAATATATTAAAGTCCCACTCCAATCATTCCCAGTCGTCTTTTCATTATGATGCTGCTGCTTTTAGACAAAATCTAAACCTCCTGTCGTTTTGTTGTGTCTGGAATGATCGTGTTAATTAAAAAACTAGAGAAGATGCATCATCTGCGACGATGCTGGCGTGAATGTTTTCTGCTGAATGTCGTCGCTGTAGATGCTAAAAAAATATTACTTCAGTTGCTGAAGGTATTTGCTAAAAAATCCTAAAAATATTTGAAAAATTCCAAAGTGGCTAAAGGACTTAAAGTAAAAAGTGCAGAAAAAATTTTAAGATTTTCCTGAAAAAATTGCAAAAAAAAGTAAAATCCGTCAAAGGTTTGAGTCCAGAATGAGACAGAAACTTCAGTACATGTCAAATTATCCAAAAATGCTAACACGTCGCTAAAGTACTAGCTTAACCCAGGAGTAGCCCAAAAACATTAGTAGATGCCAAATTTAAGTAAAAAAAAAACCTAGCATGTTGCTAGAATATTAACTGGACTCAGAATGAGCCAAAAAAACATCAGTTGATACCAAATAAGGTCAAAAATGTTCCTAAAATATGAGCTAAACTCAAAAACCTCAGAAACATAATAATTTCTTTAACACGCTGAATGGTTTGATACCAAACTCGAATATTTTGCAGAAATTGCACAAATATTAGAAGAAGTATGTGAAAAAAATGTGTCAAATTTCAATAATTGTGTCAAATTTGAATGATTGTTTAAAACTTCAAAAGATTCATGAGTAACAGGATGAACAAACTGGTTGTTCTGAGTGCAGAAATGTCAAAACATTGATCAAAAGTTCCCATTCATTTTCAATGGGGCTGAAAAATCATTAATTGTGTAAAATCTTACAAACTGTCAAATGTACGAATATGAAAAGTACAAGCAGGAACGTCCTTAACGAGGGGAACGTTTTTCGGATCCCGCTCCTCACCAGCTTTGCCGATCTGCACCGTCAGCCGCGTCAGCTTGCCCTGCAGCACGGACTTCTCCTTCTTCGTCACGTTGACCTTCTTGACCTCTTTGACCTCCTCCTTCTCTTCCTTGTCCTCCAGCTCCGCAGCCTCCTCGCTCTTCAGCGGCTGGATCTCCAGAGCGATGCCGTCCTGAGTTTTGGCTGGTCGGGGGGTGGGGGGGTGGGGGGGGGGGGTGTTGGAGAAAAAGTAATGTAAAAAAAAAAAAACGATGGGAGATGAGAAAAGTTTTTGGCGAGACATAAAGATGAAGGATGATTGAAATAATAAGACGGATGAGGGTTGAGGATCAGGGGAGAGAACAGACAGAAGGTTACACATCCGGTCGGAGGGAACGTCTCCGTCATCACGTCACAGAACAATCGCCGCCGTCTCAGATCTTTGTGGTCAGGAGGAAACGCTCGGAGCAGAGAGTCGCTGGACGGGTCTGAGGGGTTCGCACTGCGCTCGTTTGCATACAGGAAGTCTGGATTTGCCTGCGTGGGCGGAGCCGAGGCCGTTTCCTCCTGTCAGGTGACGTTCCACCTGCTCTCTGCTTCACGTGAGGCCGTTGCATCATCAGCACATGAACGGGACAGGCACACTAACGTTCCTGATCTGGAATGGAGGACGGGACAGACGGGAACCCCGAGTGAAGATGCTGGGACTCCGCTGGCCTGACGGCAGCCAATCAGAGACCAGATCCTGTTTCTTCCTCTCACAGACGCTGCGTTTAATATTTGACCCAAAGAGTTGAATGTGTTTGACTCTGCAGGCTCTGCACCATCAGCTGCACTTTAAAGGGTTTCCAGCTAAATGTTTGGACAGTTTGATATTGATTCACTGGATAAATCTGTGGAAACTTCCTCTAAATGAGCCACTAGATTCTAGTTAGCAGCATGTTTCATTAAAGAGGCCATACCATGATTCTCTTGAGCCTTTCAGAGTTAACTTTATCCTTATATATGATCTGATATTATCTTAATATTATCAAAATGTTTTTGATGAAATATTGTTTTTTTTTTTTCAGAAATCTTTTCTCGATTCCTGAGGCTCCGCCTGCACCTGCACGTGGGTGCCGCCCATTTCATGACGTCATCCTATAGCATGTCTGCATTTTTCCCACTAAAATAAATATCTAATTTTTTTAAAGATGGATGCACATACCATACATTTGCCCATCGCTACACTGGTTCACAACACAAAGACACACGACGTTTGCACGACTGCGGCGCACCGGGGGAGGGCGTGTCTTAAAGGAGCCCCGCCTCTAAAGTAACAAACTCCTGTTTGAGCTGGAATTTATTAAAGACGAAACACAACTGCAGTTTTTGATGCGGAAAGTGATTTGTTAAACACCCTTACCTGTGAAAGTCAAGGCCCTGGGGCCGGATTCGGCCCTCGGGGTAATTCTATCCGGCCCTCCCGATGCCTGATGATATCTCGCGCTTATTTTTAACTTGTATAATTTTGACAAAATCTATTTGTTATGGGGAGTAAAATATTGACACTTATTTAAGGTTTAGGTTGATTTATTGTGGAATAATATTCCTGTATTTTTATGATTCATAATTATGTTAAAAAGTTACAGTTTTAAAGTTTAAAAAATGTGCATTCTGCCAGATTTTTTGGACAATTTTTACTAAAATTTTTTAGGCTATTTTGGAGTTTAGCTAATATTTCAGCTACATGCTAGCTGTTTAGGCTAATCTAAGTTTTTCTTTAGTTTTTAGGTTCATTTACCATTTAGCTAATATTTTAGCTGACAATTAGCTTCAGTGTTTTTAGCTATCACTTTCAGCATCTTCAGGAGCCAAATTCAGCTTCCAGCATTCACACTAGCATTATGACAGCTAATGCTATATATTTAGTTCATAATTATGTTAAAAAGTTACGTTTTTAATGTTATAAAAATGTAGTTCTAGAGTGTTTAATAAATGTTTATCCTGTTCGTCCTGCGACCTCAGGTGTGTTTTGGATTTTGTTTTTTGAAAACTACACATCTGTGTTACCCGTTCAGCCTTCAGGTGGCGCTGTTACCATTTCCTTTGCCTTCAGTTATACAGTCACTTCCGTTGCTTTTAGCTCCGTTTGCAGCTAGCTAAGATAGAGCGACAACAGCAAACATCAAGTCAACAGACCAGCTCCACGTCTCTCTTTAGGATTTATATTCTTATTCTTTATTTTCTCCTTTTATTTCATGACATGTGAAAAAGTATCCCATTGAGATTTTGGTCATTTGAGCGACAGTTTGGTCAGCCGTGTTTTAAAGGATTATTCAGAAATATGTGAACGGATCAATACTTTCTTTAATGAATGAACAGGATAATACTCTTTTTTTTCATGGTATGGCCCCTTTAAAACGGTCTCCTAATGATGGAAATCCTGTTTGGTTCGGATCTTTTGTTCTGTGAAGTCGTTGCAGAAACAACCAGATGTTTGACGGAAAAAAGCCTGGAAGGACACCAGACCAGCCGTGACCGCGGTGCGGTCCCGCTCCAGCCACGGTACGGTCCCGCTCCAGCCCCAGCAGATCCACCGCTCCTCCCCAAACGGTTCAAAGTCGTTCACAACATCACATTTACAACTCCACATGTTGGGATGAGTCATATGTGGAACCAAGAAGCTGTGGAGCTGAATGCGCATGGTCCACTCTGAAGGCCACAACATAACTGACAGCTGGACACAAACAGGACTGAGACCCACGGACCAACGACAGCACGAAACCATGAGGGAGCGCACGGGGGCTGGGGTGTCTGACAGTCCAAAGAAAACAACAAACAGAGGATGAACTCAAAGAACCACGCGGAACGACATGGAAGGATGACAGCGATGGCGAACAGAGACCTCAGCAAGACAGGCGGAGAGAGCGGGAGAGAGAGAGACAGTCCCGAGCAACACCCTGCAGGAGGCAACGCCATGAGGCCGCAGAAACACAGACAGGAGCCCCCCCACACGGGCGGGGTGCAACGCCCACACTCGGCCCGAGTCCAGCCGCAGACGTCTCACGGCTTCAGGTTCAGCCGTCAATCATTCCCAGAATCGCTTCTGATCCTCCCAATTCAACTTTAAGAATCCAAATTCAGACACATTTGTCTAGAAATAGATCAATAATCTATAAATGTTTGAAAGATTCTCATATTAATCTGATCCAGATCAGACTGTAAATGTATCAGTGAAATACTGAGATTGTTAACATCATCCAGAGTCACATGGATTCTCTAAAGGAGAAGTTCTAACGATTGTTCTGCTTCTCCTGGAGGACGTTTATGTTTGGCCACTAGGGGGCGATCACGCTATAACATTACACTTTATTCCAGACGAAGAAAGTATGAAAAAAAAAACGACATTTTAGACCACAAATGGTTACTTTAAAAATATTTCTTGGAAAGAGTTTATGCCTGAGAGTTCATAAAGATGTTCATCAACGCTAAGTTCACACTGGACGCCGAGTGCGTGCGCTCGAGCGCCAACCGCTCAAACCCAGCCCCACCCCCCGCTCCAGAGTCGGCCCACTACACTGACCTGTGCGTTTGTGTGTTTATTTTTATCTCTACGTTTTGTTTAGATACAAAAACACGATGGTATTTGTCAATCGCTGTTTCATTGTAAAAATTGGTTATTCTCAGGTATCTTGATGTAATTTCCAGACAGAAGTTAGTTACATCAAGCTAGCAGATTTTAGCATTACGCATTAGATCGATCTCTACTTTTATGAACTGATTATTGATCATTTAAGCTTCGATCGATTAATTATCAATTCTTTTATCCTAGCTAGCAGGTCTATCTGCCAGCCTGGAACCCCACATTCTGGTGGAGAGTATTGTCTGTCAGTCAGATGTTTGTCTGGAGCAGGGGTCCCCAGTAATGGGGCCCTCACACGAAGAGGTTTGGTCTAAAACAAGAGCAGAGTTTCCTCAGAGGGAAGTCGTTTCTAGACGGTAGAAGGGTGTGACAGTACCATTGACTGTATAAGTGGTTTGAGTAACCCCCCCTCTCTGGTTCCAAACAGGAAGTAGCCGCTGGTTGCAAGAAGGCCAAAGTCTCATAGACTTCCATTGAGAAACAGACAGTTATGAATCAGTCATTTCATTGGTCAGAATCACTCTTCCTGGTCTGAAGCTCTTGCTGGAGTGAGGAGGCTTTCTGCAGGTTTGTCTCTTTCACATGTGACTACAAATCACTCGTGTTTCCTGGTACATGGAGAAGTCTGCAGCAGATGCTCCAACCACAGGAAGCCGGGAGGCGGGGAGCGGCGAGGGCGAGGCAGCTCGCACTGGAAAATGGTTATTTGTTGGATCGCATGAGACATGAAGAACAGTCGGCTGATTCTAGAGAGAAACCGCTCTAATTTTATCATAAATGATGTCGCCTCCTTTTGGTTTTTTATTTCCAGCTGCATCTCAGCCAGAAAAGCCAGATGGGCCCCTTCCGGTTTGAAAGTGGAAGATGAAACCAATTCAGGGCCCACATTCCCTTAAGCGGCCACTCCGTGGGTTAGCACGCTATGCTAGCCAGCCACCTGGTAGACAGCGGAGCTCACTGGATTTCCACAGCGAAACTCTATACACTGGAGCTGTCTAGCTCTCTACAGTGGCGCTCGCTAGCATGCTACGCGTCTAATGGAAGGCTGGCTAGCATAGTGAGCCAACCCACTGAGTAACCCCTCCCCTCTCCTTGGCTTGTTTACATTAACAGTGGGTCATCTGGACCCCACAAGACAGAGCGCTGAACTTTTTATAATCTTTGATTTTTGAATTTCACTAATGTCCGTGTCAGACATAAAATCCTGTCCACTTTTGTCATGGAAGGAATCACAGATCAATATATGGGTGGGGTCATCTGGACCCCAAAGAGAGAGGAACTTAAGCCAATGTGGACAAACAGCGGAAACTGCAGACTAACCCAATGGGGGCCCCTATTTTCTGCCCACTTTTGAACCAGCCGGGGCCCACTTAGCTTTGCTGGCTGGGATCTTGACCAGAAACAAGAGGCTCCTCCCATCAGCTCAATGGACGTTAACTCTTTAACAGCAGAGCTCCAGCGTTTATGTTCTTTGAGTTATTGTTGCTTTTCTCCTTCAGATTTTGCTGTAATTATCGGTTGAAAAGTTACAGTTTGTTAAAGGTTCCGTGTTTAACCGTCACCGCCGACGCCTCAGGTGTGAAAGGGTCAAACACACGGACGTCCTGGTGACCATCCAACTAAATTTATCTTTGAAATAGGAAATAAACGCTGCTTCTATGAGTTCAATGTGGGTTACCATGGTAACCGAGGACGTCCACCGGCTGTCACAGACTCGCATGTGAGAGTTGCACCCCTCAACAGTTAAAGCAACCCCCCCCGTTTTACAGCGAAGAGAAAAAGACAGAAGAACGAACAGAGATGAGCTGGACACTCCCCTCCCGCTGCTGGGTTGAGGTGAGGAGGAGGAGGAGGAGGAGGAGGAAGGTCACACGAGGATGAGAGGCAGGAGGGACAGATGGATGAATGGAGGGGTTACCTTTGTTGCGATTTTCGGGGGGTTCTTGTTTTTTACCTGTTCGAACAGAGAGAGAGGGCGGAATGCTGATAAGATGGCTCAAAGGAAAAGAAGATCAAATAAAAACTGAAGGAGAACACAAACCCAAACATACAAACCCACAGGTGTGTGTGTGCGTGTGTGCTGTGGGCGGGAATGAACGGATCAGCAGAGAGAGACTCCGCCTCCTACTGTGGAGAGCAGCAGCCAACCCGGAAGAGCGGCCTCTGACAGCGCCGCTGCACGCTCTGAGCTGGCTGTGATTGGTTCTGTGGCAGACGGTTCTGGATCTACTGCAGGAACTTGCTCTAACATGATCGCTGCTCCTGGTACAGCTGCTCTGCTATTGGCTGCAGCGTGTGATGACATGCGGGAGCGACGCTGAATTCTCTATCCAGGATACTCAACGTTCTCCATCAGGAAAGTCTAAATGTCCTGGATCCGCTCCAGAGCACACCTCACAACTTTCTGCTGACTCGGCAGAAAGGACATTTGAATTCTGATGAAGCGCCTCCTGAAATACGGAGCAGTCGCTCAGCTGAAGAAGAGGCTTTCATGACAGAAGCTGACGGTGGGAGCTGGTGGAGCTGTAACGGATTGGCCGATAGGTCTGGGGGGACGGCGTCGGGTCTGGAGCGAGGCCGCCGCCGAAGCAGCCGGCGTCTGCGGGTCAGACAGAACCGTCTGCTGCAGGGCTGAACTTGGGAGGCCCTGCATGAGGTCAAAGGTCAGAACTAGAGCTGCCACAAACGACTATTTTGATTATTATTATTAATTATTTTAATCATTAGTTTGAACTAAATAAAAACTAGGTATATAGCATTACTGTATGATGCTAGTGTGGATGCTGGGAGCTGAATTTGGCACGAGAAGATGCTAGTGATGATAGCTGAAAAGGCTGAAGCTGATATTTAGCTAAAATATTAGTTAAAAGCCAAATTAGCTTAAAAAACTGAAAAATTTAGAAAAAGCCTAAGTTAGCCAAAAAAGCTAGCATGTAGCTGAAATATTAGCTTAACTCCAAAATAGCCTAAAAACCTTAATAAAAGCCAAAATAGCCAAAAATTATAACTTTCATCTTTACTAGATCATGACTCCATATGAGATAAAGCAACGACTAATCGATCATTAAATTAGTTGTTGACGACTGTAATAGTCGATTAGTTGTCAATCAACTATTAAAACGTGATTATTGGTCGGTCAGCCGTCATCAGGAAGGCCTGACCTGCTGGAGTGTGGAGAACGCAGGAATCTTCAAATCGAGGCCCGTGATTGGCTGAGCTTCTCTCTCTGCTGAGCTGGTGCATTCAGCCACTTTACAATGAATGCCTGACAAACTCAAATTTTAGCCAATAAAACAAATGATCGGACAGAAAACCAGCCAAAGGAAAACACACAGTAAAAGGGAATTAGCATGATCCAAGCAAATCAAAAGCGCTGCGGGAGCCCGTGGCTTTGTTTCAATCTGCTTTGAGACGGGCCGCCTGGACTTTGAAGAGTTCCTGAACAAAAGCAACCGTGGAGCAGATGAAGGTCTAGGAGTCCGTTTGAGACGCCCTTTGTGCCGGTCACTCAGGACACGGGACGGAAACGTCCTCAAATAAATGAGACCAAGACGCCGAGTTCCTGTCTTTGCTTTTCCATCTGAACAGACGTGATTGTTTGTTCCTGACGTGAGAGCCAGGTTAAAAAAACACAATACATCGTTCTTATTACTTATTTTAGTGCTTGATCATTTAAATGAATCATCCATGGAATTTAAAAGCTTTGACTGTAGGAAAAGAATATATATAATAATATATATTGAATGTCTGACATTGACTCTATGGAGAAATGAAATATTGTTAAAAATCCACAGATACACAAGAGCTTTTGTCCACAACACGGATGTGGGATCAGGGTAAAGATGACAGGAGGTAAAGTTTAAATCCATATTCAGATGAAACTTCAGTTAGAGTTAACGTCCCATTCGTTGTCCCGCACCGCAGTGGTATTTGACCCCCGGGGGGGAGCAGTGAGCTGCAGACACAGCCGCTCTGGAACCATTCGCTGGTTCAAAAACACAAACGGTGGTTTAGAATAGTAAACAACATTGTTGTAAACAACAGAACAAAAGTTAAATAATTCAAGTAGCTGCCAGACGCATTGATGCCGGTCTCCCAACATGCGCCCCCTATCTGCCCCCGAAGGAACGTCTCACCAAAAGATGAGGAGGAAAGCGTTTTACAGCCTCTTCAAATGAAAACAGAAGATCGATACTTAGTGAAAATTCAGGATGTCCCGATCAGGTTATTTTAGGCCCGATCTGATTCCGAGTCATTTATATTTCATTAACCTTCTTTTATCATTAAAAACTTCAATAGAACACTTCTGTGAAGTAACTTTAATAAACAAGTAAAAATAGAGCAAATATAAACTAGAAATAAAATCATATTTTCTTGTTCTAGAAGTGATAATTATTCAGGTGAGAAAGTTTAGTGACTTTAACTTTAATATCTTTACAGCTATTGAACATTTTTGACCAAATGTGATTCCTGTCCTCATTTAGAATTCTTAAAAATAAATTTTGACTGTTTTAGCATGAATGTGATGAGTGTTCATGACTAGCTCATATCATTATTCATTATCATTTATTAGTTTTTTGTTTGTTTTTTAAGATTATCTGCTTCTCTTTAAGTTCTTAAGACATCACATTTTATGTTTATTATCAGAGTAGTTCATTTTCTCAACTTTTTTTCCTCTTTCATATAAATAAAACAGGCATATCAAAGGACAGCTCGGGTCCTGAGGAGTTAAATCACGGCGCTAGCATGTAGCAGTTAGCATCTGCTGTTTAGCATCTGTCTGCAGCACAAAGAGTTTAACATTAAAAAGAAACTAAACTCTGTCTTTTTCTGTTGAAATGCCTTTAGAGATTGTTGTTTAGAGACACTAACTGTCAGTTTAAAGTGTTTCTAAAGAGTTATTGATCCCGGAAGTCTGAATCTGTGATCGGCTAGCTAGCTAGCTAGCTAACTCTTCTGCTTGAACTGTTGCTGTTTTCTGCTGCGTTTTCCAGGAATAACATTTAGTGATCTGTTCATGACATGCAGATTCTAGTGGAGGATTTATCTGGAATAAGAAGATTGAAATATAAAGCTCTGATTAGAAGAAGAATAAATGAAATATCTGATTGGACAACGGAGCCCGATTTCCAACCACGTGATCGGATCAGGACATCTCTAGTGAAAACCATCCAGAATCAATCGCAGGACTGAATATCTTTGCTCAGGGTTCCTATTGATGAGATGTAATATAAAATGTAAAACTAAAAGCTATTTTGAAGCCCAACATATTTCAGTAATGAAACAAACTGCTGCTCCTCCTGACCGCAGCAGCTTCTTCAGTCGTGGCAGTTTGCAGCAGACATTTGTTCTGCTTCTACTCTCCATGAGGGTTTGGTCAGCAGACGGCCCGGCCCGTGTGGGCTGCAGGAGAACTCGCTCTTGGTCTCATTTATTCACTGATGGTGCTTTGGTTGGTCAGACCCTTCAAACGCCTCAGTCCAGACTGAAAGAGGGGCGAAAACGGCAGCAGAGCCTCAAACCCACAGAAGCTGATCGGCCGCGCAGGAAGTGACGTCCTGCTGGTGGGGTCACCGCTTCAGACGGACGCCACCGCGCTTCCGCGTACCATCCCGTGTTGTGTATCGGCCTGTTTCCGTTTCTTACTTTTCTTGACCTTCTTCTCCTCGTCGTGCTCGCTGGCGCCCAGGAGAGTGAAGATGATGCCAGTTTGAGAGTTGAGGCCGACGGCGGACACCACCATCCTGCCAGAGCCCTCCATCACGTGAGTCCCTGAGGAAAGGGCGGGAAGCCTCAGTCTCTGTGTCATCACGATGTAGTAAGTGTTAGAATGTGTGAGGGTCGACGCCCGATCGGAACTCACCGGACAACAACATGGGGTCTTTTTCCAGAGATTTCCGGACCTGGTCAGACTCTCCTGTCAGGGAGCTCTCGTCGATCTTCAGGTCGTTCCCTTGGATCAGAATCCCGTCGGCGGGCAGCAGGTCTCCTGCAGACAGAGGGCCGAAAGGTCAGAGGGGTCTCGAAGACAGACTCGCATTTCTGAGTGAAACTGTTTAGCTGGAACGCTTTCATGCTCTTTATGAGGGAAATGTTTATAGAGGTGCCGTCACCTGTAATTACATCATCTAATTCATCTATTTTTAATCAAACGTAAGCCTCATTTGATAGCATTTTCATTTAAACTCACAGGATTGTGGCAAAATAACAGATCCAAATATAATTTAAAAAGTGAATTTATGATGTTTTCATATTAAAACAGACTTCCAATCATTTTTTAAAACCTCAAATAATGAGGAAAACACAACTTCAGGTCCAGAGAGCTCTAATTGAACATAAAAACAGCAGGGACACTTTTAACCAATCCAAAAAATAATGGATTGCTCATTCCACAGATGACCATCCCGCTCCGTCTGACCTCTCCACGTTTTCTCTGTATTCAGTGATAATCAGCGCTTACACTCGCCTGTAACAGCTGCCGCCTTGTTTTGGTTTAATTCTGTTAAGAACTACAGTCGCACATTGATGACATCACAGCAGCGACGCGGGGCCGAGTTCAAATAAAACGTTCACGCAACAACGCCGATCTTAACAGTTGACTGATTACCTGTTATTTTGTTTCCGATCAGCCGACCAATCGGGTCGTGCGCACAGAGGATGTAGAGCTCACGTCTTTAAACTCATTGGAAATAAAGACAATTAAGATGATATTTTATTAACCTTTGAATGAATCGTGCAGCCTCTCTCCTTCATTAGTTCCTGGTATTAAAATGAATAAATCAAATGAAGTCAGAATCTGAAACAAGGAAGTATTTTTCACCAAAGATAAAGTTTTGGTCTCACTCACTCAAATGGAGCAAAAGTGAATTTTCTGATGCTCCAGTCTGTGTTTAACTACAATCTGACTCTGTTTAATGTGATGTAATGACTAATCGTCTAAAGGCTGAAAAATGTTCAACTCCAATGGAGGAAATGGAAAGAATAGACAACCCACTCAGACCTTAAAGTTTAAAGTAAATCTTTGTTGTACTCCACTAGTTTACTTTGTTTATTGTATTTTTTAAAATTGTTCTTTATGTGCAAAATGTTAAATAAAAAAGTTGGTCCAATAAACAGTTGGACTTTTCATATTTGAGAACCCAGTTATAGATTGATTGTGAGAATTAACATGATTTTGCTAAAATAACAAGCTAATTAAATGGATTGACATCTCGATGACCTCCAGCCACACCTGTCGATCACTAAAGTGAAGCTGCAGCTTCTCCTCCTTCAGCCTCATCAGAACCGGTTTCTCCTGGCGTTAAGCTATTTTCACTCCTAACGACCTGAAGGCAAACTCGATCAGGAAACAGATCAGCAGATCTGTGACTTCTTACCGTATTTGATCTGAGCGATGTCTCCAACCACGATCTCCGCCACCGGGATCTGGATGACCTGGCCTTTGCGGATGACCGTGAACTTCTGCTCCTGCTCGATGCGGCTCTGCAGCCCGCGGAACTGCTTCTCTTTGGACCAATCGTTGAAGGCCGTAACCAGGACCACGATGATGACCGAGAACAAGATGGCCGCCCCCTCGATCCAGCCCGCCTGCGCCTCCCCCTCGTCCTCCACGCCGGCCGCCGCTTGGCCGCATGCTGTCAGTAAAAGACGTGGAGCAGAGTGAGGCGACAGCAACGCTTCTGTGTTTAGAATAGAAGAAGAATCAATCTGATTAAAGAATGAATTGGCATTTGAGGCTGGATGCACTGACATTCGCTGTCGCCCCCTGGTGGGTGGTAGAAGGACAGGCCGAGCGAGATGATTGCAGCGACTTCCAAGATGATGAGCGTGACGTCCTGCAGAGCCTCCCACACCAGCTGCAGGAAGGTCTTCGCCTTCTTGGGGGGGATGAAGTTCTTTCCGAACGTGGTGTGGCGTTTCTCTAAGTCAACGGGGTTTCCAGACAGACCTGCAAACACGGAAAAAAGGAGTTACCTAAGTGCTTTTAGAAATGATTGATCCTCTTTGCCTTTGACTCTCGCAGCTGTTTTACTGTGGGGTTACTATGGAAACTGTAGCCCAGAGAAGCGGGGGCATTTTTGACATCATTTGGAGTAATAAGGCAGATGCGACATAAAGCTGTCTTTGGCATGTTACCTTATTAGAACAATCACACAAACGTCAGACTCAGCATGGCTAACGGGGCCGCTGCATGAAACCGCTTCCTTCTTCTGAACAAACCCTCGACGACATTCCCTGTAAACCTCTGAGCGTGCCGCCCACTCCCCGACAGAGACAGCAGCGAGGATGGACAGGGTCTGCAGCCCTCCGTCCGGGTCGGAGCCGGACCCTCCCCGCCTCACAGCCAACTCGGGATCCCGTTGGATCTGTGAGGCAGAAGAAACTTCCGGCCGGACACGAGCAGAGAGATGAGGATCCAAAGTGATGCATTAAAGGATGTTTAGCCTTTAACCTCAGGCTTTCTCAGATGATTCCAGCAGTTCCACTTTTTATAACTAGCAAATAGTTCAATAATTAATGAGGTCTGATTAGCTCAGAATGAAGCTGTCAGGGATGGTGGTGAAGGACCCAAACGCAGGAGACACGACATGAAGATTTACCAAATAAGCTTAAACAGGACAAAACCTAAGCATAGATTCCTGACAGTACCCCTCCCCAAAGAGGCAGATCCCAGATGCCCGAAACATGAGGAGGGGACCCTGACAAGCAAAACGAAAGTCTAGAAAACAGAGCTCCTGCAGCCAGACACATGTGAGGCGTAACTGAACCCCTCCTCTGGAACAGGCATGAAGAGGAGCGGTCCCAGCAACTCTCCTCAGCGACAGTTGCATGAAGAGGAGTGGCCCCAGCAACTCTCCTCAGCGACAGCTGCATGAAGAGGAGTGGCCCCAGCAACTCTCCTCAGCGACAACCGCATGAAGAGGAGCAGTCCCAGCAACTCTCCTCAGCAACAGCTGCATGAAGAGGAGCAGCCCCAGCAACTCTCCTCAGCAACAGCTGCATGAAGAGGAGCGGTCCCAGCAACTCTCCTCAGCAACAGCTGCATGAAGAGGAGCGGTCCCAGCAACTCTCCTCAGCAACAGCTGCATGAAGAGGAGCGGTCCCAGCAACTCTCCTCATGGACAACCACATGAAGAGGAGCGGTCCCAGCAACTCTCCTCAGCGACAGCTGCATGAAGAGGAGTGGCCCCAGCAACTCTCCTCATGGACAACCACATGAAGAGGAGCGGCCCCAGCAACTCTCCTCAGCGACAGCTGCATGAAGAGGAGCGGCCCCAGCAACTCTCCTCAGCAACAGCTGCATGAAGAGGAGCGGTCCCAGCAACTCTCCTCGTGGACAACCACATGAAGAGGAGCGGTCCCAGCAACTCTCCTCGTGGACAACCACATGAAGAGGAGCGGTCCCAGCAACTTTCCCCATGGACAACCACATGAAGAGGAGCGGTCCCGGCAACTCTCCTCAGCGACAGTTGCATGAAGAGGAGCGGTCCCGGCAACTCTCCTCAGCGACAGCTGCATGAAGAGGAGCGGTCCCAGCAACTCTCCTCGTGGACAACCACATGAAGAGGAGCGGTCCCAGCAACTTTCCCCATGGACAACCACATGAAGAGGAGCGGTCCCGGCAACTCTCCTCAGCGACAGCTGCATGAAGAGGAGCGGCCCCAGCAACTCTCCTCAGGAAACGGAACCACAGCCAAGGGGGATGGGCGGTAATCATTCTCAGGGATAGGGAGCATGAAGGAGTGGCTCCAGCAACCCTCCACAGGAACAGGAAGTTCCTTGTAGAATGACCCCAACAGTCGCCCTCAGGAACGGATCTGGTGGATGTGGTTTGACGTGATTTGAAACCAGAACTGAAATCCAGACACTTAAATAGACTGAAGGTAATGAACTGAAGCGTGACGGCCTGAAACTGAAGTGACTGAGGAACATGACCCAAACTCATAACATTACTTACAAAAACTAAACCAAAGTCCAGAATCCTCACAGAGTCGGAAAAGAAATGTGCAACTGTGGAGGAAATGGAAAGCCAGGCCTGAACAGCCTTCAGTGGAGGCCCGTTGATGTCAGAAACACGGCTTGGGCGGGACCTCCGGCCCGGGAGCATGGGTGTGTTTGGAATGATGACTCCACTGCAGCCTGAGCTGACCTCGACGGCACTCCTGCTGAAAACACAATCTGCTGCTCCACCAGAGCCAATAATCGTCCCTGCATGTGGCGAGTGTCCTGAACGGCTGTAAGAAGCACTCGAGCACCGAGTCTGCTCCTATTCACATACGTGTCTAACACAGACAGAGCTGGACTCTCAGCTTTCACTTCTGCCTTCTGAGCTGCACCCTCTTTGAAGATCCTTCAACAGAACAAACAGGAACCTGCAGTCATGGAAACCTTTGGTTGGGAACAAAAAGCGCTGACACGGCCCATCCCGCCCATCCCGCTCATCCCGCTCTGTTCGGAGCTGCTTCCCTCTCAGCCCGATGGAGAAGATCGGGTCGGAGAGGAAGTTCCACACGAGAAAAACTCAAACCCACAGAGAACTGGACCGTGACAGCATCACGTCTGCTGCTCCTCTAACCAACTGTTACAGCACTAATCAGGGTCAGAATGAAAGTGAGGACAGCAGCAGAACGGGTTGAAGAAGCTCAAGTTTTCATTGGATCATGACCTGATGACTGAGAGTCTGCACTGACAGATGAGATTTGGCCGTATGGTTCAAAGGATGGTTGGTTACGGTCGATAAAATCCATGAATGGATCCAAGCGTAACAGCTCTGTGTGGGAGCGTGTCTTTAGCTTTAAGCTAGCTGCTTCAGACATTTTTACACTCTTTTAGGATCATTTGTAGTTCTGCTAATATTTTAGCATTATGCTAACTGTTCTTTTTTTTCTTAGTTTTTTAGGCTAATGTAGCATTTAGCTCATGTTTTACCTAACATTCAGCCTCCATCACTCACACCAGCATCATTGCAGGTGTTGCCATATATCTGGTGATTCACGGTCAGAGTTCTGCAGCAGAATATCCAGCACGGCTGATTTCACAGACACTCTCCATAATGGAGCTCCCATCAAGTCATCGGACCGAGCAACAGCTGCTGTCACAACTCCAGGCTATTCTGACAGACGGGAAGCGGTCCGAACCTCGGATCCCTGCAGATTCTGATCTCATGATCACACGCTTCAGGTCAGATCCAAAGAGACGGCGGATTCAGTGAGCGAGTACCGGTACTGACGGCCTTCATCTTCATCTTCATCTTCATCCCTGAGGCTCCAGCTGCAGACGTTCCACAGGAAGCTGACAGGACGCTCGTGTTTGACCTCTATTCTGTGGCAGGGGATACCCCCCCATCAAACCAAATCCCCCATTACTCTCTAGTCCCTCCTCACACAGCAGGAGCTCAAAAACACATGTTAGCAGTTAAAAAGCTGAAAAACTCAGTTCCCTCCAAGAGCATCAACAGTTCCTCTGTCTAATGGTTGGAGGACGTAAATCTCAAATGATTTTAGATGAAATGTCTGCAGCTGCAGAAGAGATGAGGAGACCAGAGGTAAACGAGTGTTGAACTCGTTCCCATCTGGATCAAAGGATGTGTCAATCCATTAGAAAGTCAACAACGTTTATTGTGACTGAACGCTGACAGCAGCATGATCCGGTTCTTGTCCTTTAGCAGCCTGGATGACTAAAGATCAGCCGCAGATTCAGCAGCAAAATTCATTTCCAGCCAAACGCCTCAGCGGATCGCAGCAGGACATTCACTGAGGTCGGGTTCAAACAGAAGAGAACTCCTCGGGTTCTGGAGGAACTCAGTAACGTACAGCTGAACTGCTCCATCGCTACATTGTGTTAGCATTTCTAGAAAGAGTAAAGAAGACACAAAACACCTAGAAGAGATTCACACTCATCAGACAGACTAAAGGACAGGCAAGAAGAGAACCCACGTGTCATGTTTAAGCCAACAAACGACCTGCAGTCGGGACTGCAGCCACAGACGCGACTGCTTGGCTCAGAAAAGACTCGATCATGGAGCTGAAGTGGATCTCAGACCATAGACCGGACCAGCAGACCAACGGACCGGCAGACCAGCGCTGAAGCCCATTTTGATCCACGATGCATCACAAGAACGGCGCCGGCTTCATTGTTTCTCTTGATGGTAAAAAGACAGATTTTATTATCTGCTTTCAGAACATTTAAAGAAATCTTCCTAATAAAGCTAGAAGCATAGAAGATTGAAGATGTCTGGGAAACAGCTTGTTTCAAAGCTCAGGCTCATTCAGACCAAATTTAAGATGCAACAATCCAAAAGCCTGATGCACAATAACCTTACAGCTGGAGTGTGAAACTCATCACACGAGAGGCCAAAATCCAAAACACACCTGAGGTCGAACAGGAGAAACATGTACTGAACACTCTAAAACGGAAAATTAAAAACTTTAAAACTGAAACTTTATAACATAATTATGAACTAGATATATAGTATTACCTGTGATAGTGCTGGAAGCTGAATGTGGCCACTGAAGATGCTAAAATTGATATCTAAAAACAGATAGCCAGATAAAAATGAGTTAAATGCTTAATTAGATTAAAAAACTTAAAAGAAAAAAATTGGTTAGCCAAAACAGCTAGCATGTAGCTAAACTTTAAAACAGCCTAAAAATCTTAGTAAAGCTAACAGAATGTATATTTTTAAACCTTTAAAAACTTAACTTTTATTATTCTGAACAATAAAACGTCAGGAATATTATTCCAGAATAAATCAACTTTAACCTTAAATAACTTTCAATATTTTACTCTCCATAAAAACATATTTAGTACAAGTTAGAAATGAGCTCACGATAACATCGGGTCATTAACAACAATAAAATAAAATGATCTGGGGGGCCGGATCTGGCCCCCGGGCCTCGACTTTGACTCATGTACTTCTGTCTAAAGGGGACAAAGGGACTTTAATCCAGTGTTTGTGGGCATTCCCGATGGTCCAGTGAGGTTCACCAGATCTTCAGCTCATTTTATCGGAGTTCCATTGTGTGCTCGGTTATGTGTTCTAATGCTGTTGTCACGCAGAAACAATCCTCGCTTCATGACTTTGGACTTCTACAAGCAGGAGGAAGAGTGTGGACACACCCTCCACAGGAATCTGGACCAAAGAATTGATGACATGTTTGGAGAGACGGACATATATTGTTAAAAAAAACCTTTGAACTCTCATGGAATCTTTTATGTGTTTTTTCCAACAATCACTCAAATGTCTGTAAGAACATCAACCTGCTGCTTTCTTGTTTTTCTCTTAATATTAATATTTATTCATTTGAATTTATTCCTGTTTTTTAATGGGATTTTGTTAGTTTTGAGATTCACAACAAAGATAATCTTAAAAAAGAAAAGCATGCGACTGCGTGACGTTCAGCTCCACCTGAGCTGCAGGTTAGAGGTGAAGCGGTTCTTCCTGCAGCCAGAACCATCCCGGTCCGGTAGAACCAAAACCCTTCCAGGACGCGCAGCATCTCACTGATGTCAACGGAAAACGTTCCTAAAATTAGCGTCACGTTTCTCCTGCCGGCCTCAGCTCTCTTCAAAGAATGCGTCCGGAAGACGAAGACATGAAAGAAAATCCTCCCGTCTTTGAGTTTGAAGGGTTCGTTCACGGGACGTTATTTTTAGGCCTGTTTGTTCTTTAAAAAGCTAGAATGTGCTAAAATAACGCTGCTAAAAACATCTCAGTGTCACGAGCGCGTTAACACTCGTCCCACAGCTGCAGGAGGATCTTCAGATGAAACGGATTCAAGTACAGACACTTTCATCTGAAGCCTGTCACACAGCTGGATCCGTTTTCCTGCTGGGAATGACTCATCCCGGTTTCAGATTCACTCCGGCGTCCACGCCGAGCGGGATCCGGAGTCTGAACGGATCCTCTTCCCGGAGGCCGGACGGCGTTCTCCGTGAGACGCTGCAGCGCCTCATCCTGACGGCCGCAGTCGGCCATTTCACGAGCGCAGAGACTTCTGCAGCACGCCGACGTACGGAGACGCTGATGGTTCAATCAAAACAGAAAGCATGCGGGATGAAACACGTCTGTCATCCGCCGACGCTCCGACCGGGAAACATCATCACGCCTCACACACGGAACAAGCTCCTTCTGCAGCGTTTGGCCTAAATCAGCCAAACACACAAATAGAATTAGACGGACGGCCTTCATTAAAGTGAGTGATTTCTTACGTAGAGGACGATCAACAAACCTCTGATTACTAAATGGAACGCGGCGATGATCTGTGGAAGCATTAGGGAACGGCCTGGAAGTAATGTCAATCCTGGAAATGAACACGCAACACACACACACACAACCTAACACAAAGATATGAAGCACACAGACAGTTGTCTGAACATCTCTGGTTGCGTGCTTCATCCAGAGCCTCTCAGAGCTGCTGTCAGGTAGAGCCTCACCTGCAGAGCGTCAGTGTCACCGTCCAGTCATAACACTGGAGAATCATTTGGAAAATGAGCTGCAGCAGAACAAACAGCATCTGCAGCGGCTCAGAGCTCTTCTTTAAGACGCCGTCGTCAGGAGAAGACGAAACGATCAAACGCAGGACGTGGTCACGCCTCAGGAAGTGAGCAGACCTCGGGTTGTGGATCGTACCTTCGATGGGTGACGTCTTCAGGCGGCGGCATATACTCTGCACGTCTCCGTATCTCTCCTGGATCTTGTTGACGGCCTCAGAGCTGCGCAGCTCCATCAGATTCTTCAGGTCTTCCATGGAGACCCCGAAATCTCCATCGTGGTTGCCTTCAGCAACGGAGTTTCCTGGTGGGTGGTCCACCGTGTTATTCGCCATGATGATGTCCGTGTGACACGCGGCTCAGATAATCCTGGAGGTTCTCGTCAGCTCAGGAAAACTCTGGAAGACGCAGGGAATGTGTGCTCGCTCTTCTGGCTTAGAACAGAAACAGGAAGGCTACCACGCTCCGCTGGCTTCACCCTGTGGAGAAACATAGAGAGGAGGATCATCAGCAAATCATCAGAACACTCACGTTTCCAGGCAGCAGTGAACACCTCTCTGTAAACTCTGTAAACTCAGAATCCATCCTTCTATCCTTCTATAAATGCTTCATGGAATCATTCAACACCGTCTCTTGGTTCTGTTCACTCAGTCTTGAACACTAAACAGAACCATTAAGACCAGCAGGAAAACTGTCACTCAGTATTTACACGTAAAGGTTGGCTGATCGCCACACACTCGTCACACTCACTGCAGGTCAGGTTCAGGTCATTACAGGTCAAACAGAACTAGATCCAGTTTGGTTGCTAAGCAGCTAAATCAAGATTAACTCAAGACTTTATCTGTTATTTTATATATTTTTAATCTTCAGCATTTCTGAAATGATCTTAACTGCATTTAATAAGAATGTGTGTTGTAGTAATTTTTATGTAATATTTGATTTTACTGATTTTAATGATTTCCCACTAGAGCTGCCACGATTAGTCGACTAATCGACTATTAAAATACTCGATTAGTCGTTATTTTATTTGTTATGGAGTCAAATTATGGTAAAGTTGAAAGTTATAATGACATTATTTTAGTTTTTTGGACTATTTTAACATTTATTAAGGTTATTTAGGCTAATATTTCAGCTACATATCAGCTTCTGCGTTGTTAGTTATCATTTCAGCATCTTCAGCAGCCAAATTCAGCTCACAGCATTCACACTAGCATGATCACAGCTAATGCTGTATATCTAGTTCTTAGTTAGTTTCAAGCTAATGATGGTTAAAATGTGTTTTTTACATCCAATTTCCTAATTGGATAATCCGAAAATACTCATCTGTGATTAGTCGATTTTGAAAATAATCACGTGTGGCAGCACCAGTTCCCACTGGAAAAGGAAGTTCCTACCAGAAACATAAAGTCACTTTAACTTAGACTTTGAACCAGGACTATAGATCAGTTCAAATCCTTTAACACTGGAGCTCCAGAGTTTATCTTCTATGATTTACTGTCATTATTTAATTGCTAACATGATCCATGTAGATCCAGTAGATTCTAAAGGAGAAAACCAGCTTGTGCCATTGAAAATAAAAAAATAAATTAAAAAAATGGGCCTGTGCTTAAATTCAGAAATGCAGAGCAGATGACATTTCTCCATGCAGGCTCGCTGTGAGGGTGTGCTGCTCCTCAGATGCTTCTTCAGATTGAAAAGTTTCTCATATCATATCTCATATCAGGTGACGACGCGGCTTCAGGTGACGACGCGGCTTCAGGTGACGACGCGGCTTCAGGTGACGACGCGGCTTCAGGTGACGACGCGGCTTCAGGAGACGACGCGGCTTCAGGAGACGACGCGGCTTCAGGAGACGACGCGGCTTCAGGAGACGACGCGGCTTCAGGAGACGACGCGGCTTCAGGAGACGACGCGGCTTCAGGAGACGACGCGGCTTCAGGAGACGACGCGGCTTCAGGAGACGACGCGGCTTCAGGAGACGACGCGGCTTCAGGACGCTTTCTCCTCCTTCCTGGGAGCCGTGCTCTTTTTTCTTCTCTGGAAGCTGCCCGTTCTCATTCTGGAGTTGCTTCAGCTGGAGCGGAGATTTCCTGCTGTTCCTCAAAGGCCGACATCAGTCGGACCGTCGGGATGGGGGCACGGATCGGGGCGGCAGTGGAGAATGATTCCGATGGAATCCGTCAGATCACATGCCGCTCTTCATCCTCTATGGTCTGCGTTTGTCACGATGGTAACAATCCAAAACATTGATCCGATTCAGCCGAATTTCTGCCGAGAGGAAAACAAGTCTCCCACACAGAGAGAAGCCCACATACCAGCGCCGGAGCGTTTCCATGGCGCCGCTGAAGAAAGGAGCAGTTATTTGCTCGCCGCGCTGCATTCCAGTGATGACCGGCCTTCTGCTCAATGAACTGGCCTTTTGTTGAGCACCAGCGCAGGAGCATTATGATGAAGGTGGTGCATTACAGATGATGAGATGAACTAATCAAGCAAGAAAAACTCTCCGAACGCGCCGCATAAATACACACTTAAGCGGCTGATTGACTCAGACGTGCAAAAACAAGCGGACCGTTTGTTCTGCTGAACTACAAGCTGAAGGAATGTTGGAGAATCTCCGAGCGGCGCTGAGAGGAGAGTCATTCCACCATCGTTCAGGCAGCTTTTAATTATTGACTGCATCAGGACGTCCCAATGAGTGAAGGAGAAAACAACACGCGTGTTACATGAACACACGCAGTCTCTGGGAAAATATTCATCAGAAGTCATTGAAGTTTACGTTCAGAAGAACTAAATCATTTGGTTTTGGCTTCAGCTTCAGCTTTTGGTTTCAAGTTTCAGTCATGTGGCAGAAAGAATAAAGAGTAGCCTGAAGCCAGACTCGGTTCTGGAATGCGTGTTACATAAACATGGATGTGACTTCACGCTGGAGTCTGGACTCAGTAGCTAAGTGTCTGAAACGCTTTTATACTTGACTGAAGCGGTAACTGCAGCGTGACTGCTGAGAGAGCGGTCGACCCGCAGAGGGGACGTCCCAGCTCTGAATGGAGGGTCCACAAACGGGAAACAGGATTGTTGTAGGTCAGGGGTGTCAAACTCAATCGCACAAGGGGCCAAAATTCAAAACACACCTTAAGTCGCGGGCCGAACAGGATAAAACTTTAAAACCTTACGTTCTGAGAGTTGAAGATGCTGAAATTGATAGCTGAAAATACTGAAGATGATAGCCAGGTATCATTTTAGCTAAATGCCAAATTAACTCAAAAAACAAAAAAAAAATTTAAAAATAATAGCTAATCTTCAAGATAGCCTAAAAAACTGAAAAAAACTAAATTAGCCAAAATATCTAGCCTGTAATTATTATCCTAACTCCAAAACACTCTAAAAAACTTCTATTTAAAAAAAAAAACCTAAATTAGCCAAAACAGCTAGCATGTAGCTGAAAAATTAGCTAAACTCCAAAATAGCCAAAAATATCTTAGGAAATAGTCGAAAAAAGCTATCAAAACTTTAAAACTGTAACTTTTTAACATAATTATGATAATAAAAAGGCAGGAATATTATTCCAGAATAAATCAACTTAAATAATTTTCAATATTTTACTCTCCATAAAAATATATTCTGTCAAAATTATACAAGTTAAAAATAAGCGCAAGATGGTGGGGTATCAGGTCATTAATAACAATGAAATAAAATGATCTGGAGGGCCGGATAGAATTACCCGGAGGGCCGGATCTGGCCCCCGGGCCTTGACTTTGACACGTGTGTTGTAGGTGGATTCAGAGGAATGTACCAGAAAACAGGTTTGTTTGTTGACATGACAGGACTGTGCGTTACAGTTGGGCTGGAACCACCAGGACCTCACAGTGGGACATCGATGGTATCTCCATACTACGACAACTGGTAGAAATCATCTCTAAGAACTGACATTCTATTGAACAACACGTATTCTTTAGGAAAATATATTCACATTTACTTTTTATCTTGAACACAATCATAATAAACTACTTGTGTTTATTTTGTGCAACATTGCTGAAGTCAGTTGTACTACTTCTCTTATTCTTCAGGGATAAAAGTTCTTAAATATGAATTGAGTCATTCATTAACATTTTCAGTCACTGACTTTACATTCAATGTCATGACTCAGAAGGACGCGGTTCCAGAACAACATGGACGTCTGTCAACACACTGTTGTGATCCCAGAACCAGAGGAGTTCTGGTTACATAACTGCTGCCTGAGCAGGAAAAGGAAAACCAACGTGCTGAGGAGCGGACGCGTTCTGGGCGGGGCCGTCGCTCCCCACAGAGTTTGTTTGTTAACCGCCTGGCCACGCCCCCCCAGTCCAAAGGTAAGCAGCAGACATGCCTTTCAGAGCACACATCATTCCGAATGACACACAGAGGTACCGTGCACACCCTCCGGTGGTAAAGTCCCTCTCACATCATCTGTTGATCGATTTTTACATCTTTTTATTACAATTATGCTGGTTTTTACGCCAAAATCTGTCTCGTTTTCTAAGACATAGTTGCTGCACTTCATCAGAAAGTTGTGGCGCTGAGTAACCCTCCCCTCATTTCCCATCATCCCAGGATTTCTGATATTAATGGATCTCCAGATCCGGGTCAACAAGAGAGTTCGCGTGACTTAAAACTCGATTCACGGCAGAATAACTGTTAAAAATCGACTTTGAAGCTGCAAACTGCAGACGTTACAGTGGAGAGAACTCCTAAACTCTGTTAAAACCACACAATATGACAATATGACACAATATGGACCTTTAAAATGAATAATTCAGTTATGGAATGTGATTAAAGTAATCGCACCAATCCACTGTGTTTCCCAAAATCTGATTTATATTAAGGATTTTTCTAATCAGTCATGTGATTGATCGATACTTCAGCATTCCTAATGACCTGAATCTGTAAAGTAGAAATATCTGATCAGATGTTAAGAACCGGATAATCATACTTTAGGTAAAGAAAAAGGAGAAATTAAACATAAAGAAACACAGAACGGAGCAGGAGTGGGGTTATATAAGTTCGTTTCCACTCACTCACTTTGAACATGTGACTATTTTCCAGTGACTTTTATGTATCAATATCTAGTTTATGTATTATTCTTGCTATGATTGATTGAAATAAACCCTTTCCATCCAATCGTTTGACCTCTCTCCAACTAGCTTACAGCCCCTCACGAGCCCAGCCTAACTTTAGTATGCAGCAAAACTGCCGAGCAATTTCAGAGCTGTCCAGCCGTTCAGTCTAGAAGCAAACGCGTTCGTGGATCTATTTGTCAGGAAGTGGACGTATCAGAATGGAGCAGAGCCGGAGTGTAGCATATATGTCAGGGGGGCAAAAATCCAAAACACACCTTAGATCCCGGGCCGAACAGGACAAACGTTTAATGAACACTTCAAAACTAAGTTTTAAATATATTATTATTATTATTATTAATAACAATAAAATAAAATGATCTGGAGGGCCAGATAGAATTACCCGGAGGGCCGGATCCGGCCCCAGGGCCTTGACTTTGTCGTAGATACAGGCTTTTTCTGAATGACATTTATTCGTCTGCTCCTGATTCACAAAGATTTTAATAAATAAAAACTTAGAAACAGTTTTTTGAATGTTCGCCGTACAGACACAGTTTTATTAATAAACCAGTTTATAACCTGAAGAACTTTCAATACAGAAAAATATATAATCATCAAGTTAAAAAGGTAAAGAACGGGTCTTCTGAGTAACAGGTGTCCACTTCTCTATTGAAGTCTATTCCAGTCTGGGTGACGGATCACTCAGTCCAGTTCTCTTATACAGTCAATGGAGTGACTGTATCCCCACACACACACAGCGAGTTTCACCTGTTCCTACCTAATGAGCTGGTCAAAGGTCAAAACAATGTCCTGACAGCATGTGACTCTTTCACACAGTGAGGCCGAACAAAAGAATGAAAACCAACCAATCAGGCTCTTCATGACACAGTCGCGCTGCATTCTGCAAACGAAGGCTGGGCGGCTTTACAATCTGCTCTTTCTTAATCATTGATCGCCACGTTTGCTTTACTCTGTTCAGTAAACAGGTGAGCCGCTCATCACCTCTCCAGGTGTTTCTAATCAATGACGTTAAAAGACTCGATTGGTTGTTTCTTTATATTAAACAGAGTCAGAGTGAAGTCAAGCTGAACAAGTCGTGAGCGTTCAGCACCAAAAACAACCAAAACTTTATCTTTGGTAAAAAATGTTTCCTTGTTTCAGATGTCGACTTCATTAGAGAGATGAGGAATATACTCTCCATCAAACTCATTTTGACAGGTGACCTTTGACCCTATATACCTCATGTGTCAAAGTCAAGGCCCGGGGGCCGGATCCGGCCCTCCGGATAATTCTATAAATCCATCCTACTATTCTGTCCTACCTTCACTTACTGCGCAGATCAAAAATACATCATCTTCTTCCGTCTTAGCGGACCGTCCATGAATGTGTGCTACCCCTGGATCTCGTGATCAGGATATGCTGCCTCGCGGTCGGACTCCCGTGATGCAGCGCTGCCTAACGGTTAAACCCCCACTGAGGTCGCACTGCTTCTGCCCTCGCCCCCCTCTGACGTCGCTCTGCTCCCCGTAATTCTGTCCTAATGAGCTGCTGTGTTTACGACCAAACATAAAACTGTATATTCGTTCATTTACAGTAGGTAGGATTATCTGATGATAAGGTAAGACATTTGGATATCTATCAGTTTGTGGTACGAGTAGGAAAATCTCATGAGGTAGAACAGATCGAGGTAAAACAGATCGAGGTAGAACAGATCGAGGTAGAACAGATCGAGGTAAAACAGATCGAGGTAGAACAGATCGAAGTAGAACAGATCGAGGTAGGACAGATCGAAGTAGAACAGATCTAGGTAGAAAAGGTCGAGGTAGGACAGATCGAGGTAGAGCAGATTGAGGTAGAACAGATCGAGGTAGAACAGATCTAGGTAGAAAAGGTCGAGGTAGGACAGATCGAAGTAGAACAGATCGAGGTAGGACAGATCGAAGTAGAACAGATCTAGGTAGAAAAGGTCGAGGTAGGACAGATCGAGGTAGAGCAGATTGAGGTAGAACAGATCGAGGTAGAGCAGATCTAGGTAGAAAAGGTCGAGGTAGGACAGATCGAGGTAGGACAGATCGAGGTAGAGCAGATTGAGGTAGAACAGATCGAGGTAGAACAGATCTAGGTAGAAAAGGTCGAGGTAGAGCAGATCGAGGTAGAACAGGTCGAGGTAGAACAGATCGAGGTAGAAAAGATCGAGGTAGAGCAGATTGAGGTAGAACACCGGCCCTCCAGATCATTTTATTTTATTGTTATTAATGACCCGATGTTATCTTGAGCTCATTTCTAACTTGTATCATTTTGAAAAAATACATTTTTATGGTGAGTAAAATATTGAAAGTTATTTAAGGTTTAAGTTGATTTATTCTGGAATTATTTTCCTGTATTTCTATTATTTTTGATTATGTTAAAAAGTTCAGCTTTAAAGTCTTAAAAATAAGCATTCTGCTAGCTTTTTGGATTGCTTTATCATTCACTAAGACTCAAGATTCACTGTTTGAGAGTTTAGCTAATATTTCAGCTTCATGCTAGCTGTTTTGGCTAACCTAAGGTTTTTTGCCCTACAGCATTAACACTTGCATTATCACAGGTAATGCTGTATAATGAAGTTAAAAAGTTTCTGTTTTAAAGTTTTAAAAATTTTATTTTAGTGTTCAACAAATGTTTTTCTGGTTCGTCCCGTGACCTCAGGTGTGTTTTGGATTTTGGAACCTTGTCTGATTGAGTTTGACTACCCTGCTATATACCCCATTATATATAAAATGGATATTAAATTGTGAGGTCATCTTGAGGGGCAGGGCATCTGTCAAAATTAGTTTGACAGAAAGTTTATTCCTTATTTGATTTAATCTTGTTTTAATCCCAGAATCTCATGAAGGACAGAAGCTGCAGGATTCATTAAAGTTGAACAAACGTTCATCTTTATTGTCTTTATTTTCATTTAGCTTACAGCTAATGATGGTTAAAATGTGTTTCACATCCACATCGCGCATGACCTGACGAGTTAATTGGAAGAACTAATCAGCGATGAGTCGGCTGTTGAAATGATGTTAGTGGAAGCTCGAGCAGACGGGCTGCAGGTCTGGAAGCTTCCCACAGAAAATCCCGCCTGCTCTCCTTCCTCTAGAACTGCCTCTGCAGACACACCTGCTCTGCATACTAAAGGAGAGGCTGCACCATCCGGACCAGCACACACAAACACACACACGCGTGTGTGAAACGCTGTGCACTTACAGAGCGCTGGTCTACTTTCATTAAGGCCTAAAGTTGTCGTTCACACACTGATGGCAGCAACGCTTCCTTTAGCGTGTAGTGTGTGTCTTTTAACACGCGGACAGGAACCAAAGCTGATCCTCCAATCAGAGGTCGACAAACACGCACACACGGGCCCACACGACGGTGTGCGACTGGTCTGTGTGGGTGTGACCGAAAGAATGTCTGCGAATGACAAACAGATGAAGACAGAAGAGATGTAGAAGCAGCAGGAATGCAGGACGCCACACCCAGGTCTGCAGTCACGTGACCGCAGTGGAAAAGGAAATCCCGCCACTGCAGAGGCGTGGACGCACAACACTCCTGACTCACACAAGTCTGAGTCAGAACGGAGGATTAAACGCTCCGGTGTGGCCGGCATCGGCGCTCCTTCAGCGGTCCCGCTGCTTTCATTCCACTAACCATCTCCTCTGAACGTGGAAGATCTCAGGTTGAGACAGATCCAACAAGTATCTGGAGCTGAATCTTCCTTCAGTTTGACTTAAACTGATGATGTAAGATTTTATAAATCTCAGAATGAAACATGGAAACAGTTTTGGGTTCTGTGGTTCAGTGTTCAGCACACTGGGTTCAAACCTGTGAGTCACATGGTTGAGGTCATTCAAATAATCCTGAAGTTCAGTTTAAATATGGTGAGCAGCTGAAAGACGAGATGAAACCTTCTAAATATTCAACATTTCATCTGAACTTGTTTAGTCCGGCGGTCTGCAACCTGTGGCTCTGGATTCACATGCGGCCCATCAACACCCCCCATTGAAAATCATATTCAAGGTTCATATTATAGGTTAATGAAACACAAAAAAAGTCATAAAAGTCAAACGTTTTTCAACAAACTGTTGAAGGACAGTAAGTCTCGCTCAACCAGGATCCTGACTACATTACCCATAATTCTCCAGCAGTTTGGCTTCATAGTTTACCAAAACTGAACCATTTTGACAGATGTTTGAGAGCGCTTTACCACAGAAAATTAATCTGACACACCAGAATTTAAGGAGCTTTTTTATTTTTTCAATAAAAACAATGATATTAACTATGAAAAACAGGATGATGGTCTCATGAGCTCTGGTTTATTATTTTTGATTTAGATCTATGAGTTTTTGGTTTGATGGTAGATGGACCACAAACGGTGATTTAGTGTGTTCATTTTTCATCACATTTCCCTTTTTACTCCATTTCCTGCATTGAGATGATTTTATGCTGTGCTGGATGTCTTTTATTTTGAAAGAAAGTCAGGTAGAAAGAATTAGAAACTATTTTTGATGTTTCTTAAAAGGCTATTTTCTCTATATGTTCCTGTTTTATCTATGCTTTAAATGAATAATGTATTTGTATGTATCATAATAGTAACAATACCACAGATCCAGATCAGTTTCTTCTTTTCAGACTTGGTGGTTCCTTCTGGGACGTTGTGAGACAGAAATCCTCCAGATTTGCTCTTCAACTGTTGAAGGTTGCAGAGTCCTGCTTTCATCTAACAAATGACAGTTCTCATGTTTTCTCTAAAGGATTTTGGTAGAAGCTAAACTCTCCTCTTTCTGGGATACTCTGAAAATCTATTTTAGCTTAAATCCTAAATCATGTCAGAAACTTAAATCTGTCTGTTTCCATGGTAATATTTCAGGTTTCCCCCTCAGCTCTGAGCATGACTGTTCTAACCTTTATTAATGCAAACTCTGCCCCACATGAAAACATGAAAACATAAATATCCGGTCGTTTCCTTCTAGATTTGAATAGGTTTGTCCTTTTACACTCGGAGGGAACACGTTTGAACCTTTGACTCAGGTGATCATTAACAGAATTGATCATCCCAGTTCATTTATTTAACAAACTGCTTTAAGATATTTCAATCTAACATCTTTGAGTCTTACATTTGTGCTCCTGGAGCAACACTTAAAGCCCAAAAGACAACGTTCCATTTTAAATGATAATGAGGCTCCAGATGACAAGAAACAACGAGACACTCTAAAACTCTTTCACCTGAAACAGTCGACTCTGAACTGGGAATTTGCAGTCGATGTTCATAAACAACTGGAATATAAAGCACACCAAGCCAAACAAAACACTCCTATTTAACATACTGCCATGACTACACTACCCAGAATGCCTGGAGGGGCCAAAAGGCAGCAGGCAAATAGTCAGAGGGAATTATGGGAAGTTTTTCTAGAAAACTGTGAGAGTTTTCTACAAAAATCAGCTTTTGCAGAGAAAGCAACTGAGTCAAACTTTATCAGAATGACTCAACATTGTTCAGTCGTAATATAAAATACAAAACAACACCCCCACTTTTTCAGTTCATTATGCCAAAGCACTGTAGAGATCCCTCTGCCAGGATCCTGACTACAGTACCCACAATGCTCCAACAATCTGTCAAACCTTGCAGCTTCCTAGTTTACCAAAATCCTACATTCTGGCAACAACCAGATCAACAACCAGAATTTATACTCAAGGCAATATGATAATCTTTGAGAAAATAAAGAACTTTTCTGCGCTTTGTAATCCTGGCCGGGACAGTTCCCGTTCTTTTTGAAGCCAACGTCAGGTTCAACACTTACTTTGGTTCAGAAGAGGCGTTACTGTAGAGACGACGGCTAAGAAGGTACGCCGGTAAGTGTTTATGACAAAAAGACTGTCGACACAACGTGTGTCACGTGAAAAGATGTTGAGATGATTCTGCATTCATCCAAACACATTTTAATGAGTTTCTGGGTCTCATCGTTGTGGTCTTATTGTTTGCTTTGAAGAGAGTTCTGGTAAGGAACTACAAAATAGCTTTTAGAAAATCACAACAAAGTCAGGCGCGTGCCGCACAACAAGACACGGAAAAGTGCAACTTCAGCTGTGTTAACAAAAACGTTCTAACAAGCAGTTGAACTCTTTTTCTGTCTGATAAAACGACCGTCGTTGCTTTACATTTGTCCACGGCTCACCGGTCGCCTCATTCCTCATCTGGTTACATCACATGACCACCCGCTACGGTGGTCGTTTTGGTGAAATTGTTCCACTCCGAGCATGGAACGTATTCAGACTGAGGAAACTGAAGCTCAGTCTGACTGGAACCAGATGGGTAGGAGAGCGGGTCCTGGTCCCGGATAGGGGTCCGCTGGGTCAAATGTTTCCAATCTGAAGACACTGAATTATTTTCTGTGTTTTTGCGGTTTTAATGAGGTCCAAGACTAAGTGAAACGCCTCTTGATGGGCAGAAAACTCCAGCTGTCTCGTACATGCAAGCTGATGAAAGATAAAACCGTCATGGTTAGAAAAAGGAAATGTCTTTTTACATCCCAGATTACAGCATCCTAATAAAAAATACAAATAACGGTGTGTACTTTTGTACAGATCTACTGGATGGTGTAAGGTGAGGGCATCTGTAAATGTAGAAGATTCCTGAAGTTCCTGATTCCTAAGTTTCTCTTTATCTCCTTGTTTGCTATTTTTGGAAGGTAAAAGTTTACTTGTTAAATGAAACTACCAGAGAACTGACTGTTTTTTGTCTGTATAACACGTCAAATGGGATCCTCCATCTTGGAACGGCTTTTCCCTGCAGGCTGTCGTGCAAAAGTTTCTAAGACAAAATTCTTCTGCATTTGGAAAGAACATTAGAAGAAGTTCTGATGTGGTCTAAATGCAGCACAAAGTAGTGAGAGAAAACCTGGTCAAATGTCGTTAAAAACCGTCATGATACTGCATTGGTTGGGTAATGATTTAAAACAAAACTTGTAATAATTTCAGTTTGTTGTACATGATGTAAGTTAAAGGAAGAAATCTACAGAATATGCAGAGGAAACATCTGAGTAAAGGTAAATTTTAATGGTGTGTATGAAAACTCTGGACGGTCACAGATGCATCATCTATCCTTCTCCTCCTTTCCTTCTGTTCTGCAAGACTTTGAAGACAGTCCTTTGAAGTGTGTCAGCATCTGTGCAGTGAGGACTGTTGAAGTTAGCATGGATTGATAACTTAAAGGACTGTAGGGGCAGGACTAACCTACATCAGATCACACGAGCTGCTACTTTGGTTGGAAATGTTGCCTTCAGGCTCTGAGCCTGCTATCAGACACACTGCTGAAGTTCTTTATCTGGGTTTTCTAGGCACCTTCGGTGATAAGCAAGACTTAAAAGACGTTCAACAACCAAATCCGGTTTGAGCAGCTGGGACCAATTTGGTCACACATACAATTGAACCCTCACAAAGGTGCAGCCAAAACAGATTGAACCTTTGTGCTCAGCTGTCTGGAGTGTAGAGAATACATCTCAGTGACCCGTGACTGGTCTAATTCAATCAGAGAAAATGAGAGGTACGAGTCCACCTCTGATTGACCAGAATCCAGGTATTCTTGCATACGTACACCTCAGCAGCAAGAGGGATGCGAGTAGGTAGATATTCCAGATAAACAGAATGGATGAATTCTCAGAAAACAAGAGAAGATAGAGAAATTGCCTTTTTTGTTAAGACTAACAAGGATGGGTCTGTGTGACAAGATACAGACATTGTGTCGCTCAACATATTTTTATGCCAGATGCGCTGCAGCGTGGACTCATGGTTGTGATGCTCTGATTAGAAACCATTCAAATCAGTCAGAGCAGGTCCACAAAAGCCCTGTAGCACGAACCAGAGACAGTCCATGGACGCTCCAGGGAAGGGATAGTCATGGTCCAGGGATAGTCCTGGGGTGGGCCAGGAATGCACCATAGATGGTTCAGAGACGGTTCAGGGATGGGAACTCAGACGGTTCAGGGACAGTCCAGGAATTGTCCTGGAATGATCCACAGACGGTCCAGGATTGGGCAAAAGGCAACAAGCTGTACCAAAAAGTTTATCTTGGTTCACCATGGTTGTATATTTTTGTGTGGGTGCGCTGATCAATCCAAGAGGCAGGTTGTCCCACTACGACCGTGGTTAAGGCCAGATCTCAAATGTAGGTAAAATGGTAAAACTGACCTCATAAGACTGTGAGTGGTCCTCCACACACCACAGAGGAACGTGCTCCTTAACAAGCTGAGACTGTTGTTTTTTCAGTGAATATCAGCAAAACACAACTTCCTGTTTTTTCTTTTTGCTTGTTTTTTTGGGGGATATATAAAACGGAGGAACTGTGTATTTCATATAAAACTGTCAGTTTTCCGCCCCACCCCTTCACTGCCCAACCTCCACTATAATCATCACTATCAGTAACACCTGTTCAGCCTTGCTCACCTCCACCTCTTCTACCTTTTCTCATCTCTTTAACCTTCTCCCTACTCCCTTCTACCTGATACTGACTGACCTGAACTCCGACCCCGGAAATACTCCTCCTTCTGCCCTCTTTCAGGTGTGATAGATCTAATCTTAGCGCTTTCATGTACTCGTCACTCGAGAGAAGAAACAGAGTCAGAAGATCCTCTTAGAGGTTGACTTCCTCTGGACTCTGAGGAATTCTTAAATCTTCTCTGGACCATGAGGCGTACTCAGCTGAACCAGACTCACTCCCTCACAAAGACTTCTGTTTGCTCCGCCCAGCTGAAGAGAGAATCTGAGGGATGTCATCACCTTGTTGCTCTTGCTAGCACTCCTGTCCCTCTCTAGATCCACTCAGCTCTGCCTCTTCAGTGTGGAGGACTTCCTGTTCAAGTGTCACTACATTCTGAATGAACCTGTTCTTTTTACGATCTGAGTATTTGCATTCTGCTGTTATAGTGCTACTTTTTATATTTATGATAAAACAGTTTGAAATGTCAGCTTAACTTCTTCTGTCTGTGGATTCAGTCAGATTCAGAGAAAAGAAGTTTTTCCTCCCAAAAATTAATATTCTTTGGATTTTGAAATGGGTTCAGGTGAGAAACCAAAGACTCCTGTCTGCAGTTAAATTAGCTAGAAGTTCTGGTCCATTTGGATCACAAATTGTGTTCATAGCATTTTAGCTTTAACAAAGAAGCTCTTTCAACTATGTGAACAGTAGGAAACATTAGTGTTCCAAGTCACACATCCTCATTTTAAACTCTTATAAACATCAGTATTTCAACACAAAAGCACTCCTCCACATGTTTCAGCTTCATTTTCAGAAAGCAACAACGGCTGTTTCTGCTCCTAATCTACGGGGCATGTTAGCACATTAGCATTCCAGACAACGTCCGACTCAAGGACAGCTCACAGTCAGCAGGGAAGTCATGAGTCAACGTGCAGGCTGAGGTCTCGGACCGCAATAACAAAAGTGAATAAATAAACATTTTAAAATGGCTTCATTGGGCTTGATTTTGCTGATCCAAGAGAATTACTAGAATTTTTCTGTCCTCATTTTTTTCTCTTCTATTCTCTTCCAATCTTCAAAAATATTTATTTTTTTGCTCAAAAGTATTTTACGAAACCAAAAAAGCAATAAAGTGAAACATTTTTATGTTACTTAATATACCACTATAGAATTTATTATATCACTTTATACTAAAATAGTTTTAATAAAGGTCACTCCTGAACTGTAGTGTTAAAAGCCTTTTAAATGCTAACAGAGACTGCTTTACTTTAGAGATTCATATTTTAACTACTATTATATACATCTGACAGCAAGTTATCTATTCAGATGCACCGCAGTAAGATGACACCCGCAGCACGCCCATAGAAAAACAGAAGCAACATATAACGGTGAGTGAGCCGGTATGATGGGGGCGTGTTCTACTGGTTCTTCTCTTTTTTCAGTTCTTCAAACGTTCACTGCACAGGAAGCCTGTAAGTGCTGTTCGAGTGAAAGTTTCTAGGAAACACAAATCAAAATGTTCGTTTACCTGGAAGACACCAAACGGAACCATATTTCTGTCCTGATGTGCACCAACCAGTGATCTTATCAATCAACACTGAAAACAATAGAAAGCAATCTGCAGCTCTCTGTTGATTCGTTCAGAGATTTCCTGGTAAAATCTTGGTATCAAAACGATCATCTTGTTTAGAACATTACTGCTGTGTTTTTGGGTTTCATAAACTTCATAGTCTTTGAAATATTGAGCAAAATGTTCCCCAAAAGAAACGAATGAGAAAGTCTTCAAATTTCATCATTTTAAGTAGGTTAGCAACAAGCCTTCAAATATATTCATTTGGCTGATAATTTTCTTTCTGAGGAAAACATCAGCTTTTCTTTTCTTTAATTGAATGTCCGACTCCGTATACAGCCGTCAGTGGCAGAGCCATGGTAAATCCTCTGACATGTGAAGTCTCTACCCTGACTCTCTATGGCCCAGACACCTCTGACAATCCTCACATAATCTCTCAAGTGCATCTGTGTAATAACCTCCCAGAGTTTTCGGGTCACTGCTTGTTGTAAATGCATCCATGCAGATGATTTTCTGTGAAAACCATCAATGCCGCCATTAATACAAACACCAAATGCTTGTAGTTTGTTGTAGGAATCCAAGTGCAAAAAATACACTGAACAAAAATATCGACTCAACCCTTTTGTGTTTCTCTCGTTGTCATGAGATGAACTCAAAGATCTGAATCATTTTCTACAAACACTGAATGACCAGTTCTATCCATCATTGGTCAGAAATTGCTCCTCATCCAGATGCTGATTATTGCACAGGTGTGCCTTAAACGGGCCACTCTGAAACATAGTATTTCCTTTTATTGGGGGTGTCTGGGGGACTCTGAAAACCAGTCAGCATCTGATGGGATCACCTCATGAAGTGCAGCACGTCTCCACGGGATAGATGGTGGTGGGGGGTTATGGTATGGGCTGGAGTATGCTGAGCATGAATGACATTTTATTGATCCTGATGTGCATCACATCACAGAGCATCCCCTCATGCTGCATCATGATAATGCACGGCTCCATGTTTAGACAAGATCTTCCCATGAAGCTCCATAAATACAATTCTAAAAAATCTGCTCCATATTGGTACTATGGGACATTTGGGCTGAATATCGATTATAATGTCCTGAAACGACTTTGGATTGATTTGATTGGGGTTTTTTTTCAGACTCTTTCAATTATTTGATTCAATTCTATTTTGAGTTCACATTTTCAGACAGATTTATTCAGGAATACATTAATAATCTACTATATTATTTGAATATAGTCCTATTAAACTGATCCAGTTCAAATACTGTAAATGTATCAGTGAAATCCTGAGATTGTTAACATCATCCAGAGTTTCATGGATTCTCTGAAGGAGAAGTTCTAACAAAAATGTTCAGATCATCAACATTGTAAACATTGTTCTGCTTCTCCTGGAGGACGTTTCAGTTTAGCCACTAGGTGGCAGTTGTGCTTTAGCATTACAACTTATGCCAGTAGAAGAAGAAAATATGACAACAAAGAACATTGTTTTATTGTCTGAACATTGTCTGTGAATTTAGTCAGAATGTGTGTTTAGGTCGACTGAGCGTTAGCATTAACCGTCCTACGGTAAATTCCATTAAACCTTAGCATCAAGCTAACGGACTTTAGTTTCATGTGCTAAATCGATCTCTATATTTATAAAATGATTATTGATCTATTAAGTTCAAATCAATTAATGGATTTGATCAACCCTATGGGACATCACTGATTGGATGATGATTTCCAGTATCTCTTTATGTCAACAGACTTTCCATTGAAATGATGGACAAACATCACCCCCCCAACCAGCCATGTCCCAAAGTACCGACATTTTCTGGTTTAATTTTTTAACATTTAATTTTGTTTTCCAAACTTTTTTCCATTTGGTTTCTGGAATTTTGTTCCATTTTCTAAAATGTAACGCTTGTTTTTATTTTTTGAAATAGTCATTGTGATTTTAAAATGTTTTTGCGTGGATTGATTTGTTGTTGTGATTTGTACTTCTGAGGAAAATCAAATATTCAACTCTATTGAAAAACACAGCATTGTCAAACACTGAAACTAAATATAATTTCTTTTTTTATGTTTTTCAAAACCTAAATATTCAATTTTTACATTTGTGATGCTTGATTTAGTTTTAGGCAAAACAAAAGCTACAGAAACATCTTCTGAAGAAACGATTATTTACTCTGTTACATCAGAGTAAATAAATTAGGCAAAAAAAAAAAAAAAAGAAATTAGAGGAAAGCAAAAGGATGTTGTGTCAGAGTCGATCTCTGTCGAAGCTTTAAAGTTGACTGTAATATTCATTATCTGTCAAAGTGCTGTAATTCAGTTAAGAAGAGTTAGAGTCCCAAAGATTGAACATATTCTTGGAGAAGTAGATCCAATCTGTCAGATTTCTCCAGAAGGAAATATTTAGTTCCTACACAGCCCAGAAAAGCCCTTAAAGGTGTAATATTTGAGAATGTGAATTAAGATTCTCAGTGTGTGTTTGTTGTCTCACTCAGCCAGACCACTCCTGCGGTCATCGGCAGAGTTACTCAGCATCAGGTGTTTGTTGGAGGAGCATCTTGTGACTGATGGCAGAATGGAAAAGAACCGTTAGGACAATGTGTCAGCTCAGAGAGTTATTCTCCATAAAACTAAGGAGGGTTTGTTGTCAGCAAGCATGTGAATGCAGATAGTCAGCTGCTTGTGCTGCGAGTTAGACAGAGGAGTTGGTGTGACGCAGGAGCAGCTGGGTGTGACAGACGGGCAGACCGACAGACAGATCGGCAGACAGACAGATCGGCAGACCGACCGACAGACCGACCGACAGATCGGCAGACGACCGACTGACCAACAAACCAGCCGACAGACGGGCAGATCGGCAGACAGATCGGCAGACCAACAGATCGGCAGACTGACCGACAGACCGACCGACAGATCGGCAGACGACCGACTGACCAACAAACCAGCCGACAGACGGGCAGACCGACAGACAGATCGGCAGACTGACCGACAGACAGGCCGACAGACGGGCAGACCGACCGACAGACTGGCCGACAGACGGGCAGACCGACCGACAGATCGGCAGACCGACCAACAGACCAGTCGACAGATCGGCAAACTAACCGACAGACCGGCCGACAGATCGGCAGACCGACCGACAGACGGGCAGACCGACCGACAGACGGGCAGACCGACCGACAGACCGGCCGACAGACGGGCAGACTGACAGACAGATCGGCAGACCGACCAACAGACCGGTCGACAGATCGGCAAACTAACCGACAGACCGGCCGACAGATCGGCAGACTGACCGACTGACCAACAAACCGGCCGACAGACGGGCAGACCGACAGATCGGCAGACCGACAGATCGGCAGACAGATCGGCAGACCGACCAACAGACCGGTCGACAGATCGGCAAACTAACCGACAGATCGGCAGACTGACCGACCGACCGACAAACCGGCCGACAGACGGGCAGACGACCGACAGATCGGCAGACCGACCAACAGACCGGTCGACAGATCGGCAAACTAACCGACAGATCGGCAGACTGACCGACTGACCAACAAACCGGCCGACAGACGGGCAGACCGACAGACAGATCGGCAGACCGACCAACAGACCGGTCGACAGATCGGCAAACTAACCGACAGATCGGCAGACTGACCGACTGACCAACAAACCGGCCGACAGACGGGCAGATCGGCAGACAGATCGGCAGACCAACAGATCGGCAGACTGACCGACAGACAGACCAACCGACTGACCAACCGACAGATCATTGGATGAATGTCAGACAAGGAAGGGAAAGAGTTCTGCATCTGCTTTAGATTAAAAAAAAAAAAAAACCTTCAAATAAGCCCCAGTATCCAGGAGACGGAGACTGGAGCGCTAAGCGGCTACGCTACGCTGCAGCTCGTCCTGCTAGAACTGGTCTGTAGTAAAGTCAAGCTGCAACTTCCTTCAGGTCTCCACCTGCAGTAACTCAAACAAATGAAATCTCAGCTGACCTCCTCTTAAAGGTTGCTGAGATCCCCCTGACGAAACACTCACCAACACAACATTATGCAACCCTGGAGACTGATTTGGCAACAAAGCAACAATGCAGGTCTGCACGTCACGTTTCTGTCTGCAGCTGAACCACGGAGCATCTGGAGCCTCATGGAGGAAAAACTCATCATCTCTGTATCAAAACCTTCATCTCATTCAGGACATTACTGCTGTTTTTGGTTTTCATAGACTTTATGGTTTTTGAAATATTGAGCAAAATCTGCCCCAAAGGAAATGAATGAGGAAGTTTTCAGTCGATTAGCAACAAGCCTTTAAATATATTGATTTGGCTAATTTAGCATCTACTGAGGTTTTTATGCTAATTTGGAGTTTAACAAATATTTGAACAACAGCCTCACGTTTTTGAGTAATTTAGTTAACTGAGGAATTCTAGGCTGTTTAGCTATTTACTCAATGTGCTAGCTTATTTGGCTAATTTTGAATCTACTGTGGTTATTTTAGCAACATGCTAATGTTTTTGGATCATTTGTCATCTCCTGGGTTTTTAAGGCTAATTTTGAATTTAGCTTCAATTTTAGCAACAGGCTAATGTTTTTGGCTAATTTAGTTTACTAAGGAATTTAGGTTATTTTGGAGTTTAGCTAGTATTTACACAAAGTGCTAGCTTTTTGGCTAATTTGGAATCTACTGAGGGTTTTTGGGCTAGTGTGGAGTTTATGACATTTTCAAGCAACACACTCCACATTGTTTTGCAAAATTGGCATGTACTAGAGATTTTTAAGCAATTTTACTACAAATTTTTCAATAATTTATGTCAACTTAAGCACTCTTTCATAGTTCTTCAGTTACATTTCCAGTCTTACAAATAGTTTTTCGTTTTCAATAAATTCATTCAGCAATTAAAATAAATTGTGTCACCATGTTCAGCAAAAAGCTTCAACATCTTCAGCGACTACTTTCAGCAAAAAGCATTCACACTAGCATTATTGCAGGTAATGCAACTTTTCTAGTCTTCAGTCGCCCCCCCCCCCCCATGTCCTCCAGCCACACATCTATGAACCTCCTCTTTGGTCTCCTCCTTGCTTTGTTCCTGGCAGCTCCAACCTCAGACTCCTTTTACTGCTTTAACACCAGCGTAGAAACTAAGACTTAATGGGGATGGAGAAAAGCAGTCGGAGCCTTTCAAATTAAAAGCTTTTTTCAAAAGTAACTTCATCAAAATTCAATGGCGAAACTTGGAGAACATTCCCATGAATAATACAGCATAACATAATATATAGATATAAAACTGTAAAACACTTAAGTTTGCTATAAACTTACTGCACTTAGACAATCCCAGGCAGAAAATCGGAGCTTGTTGTTCTGGCAGCCATTGGGTTTTTTCATTTTTAAGATTCTTTTCAATAGAAATCTAGTCATTTCCAGAATTGATTACTCGTTGGCTTAAACAGTTTTGTCATTTGTGTTCTTCTTCGTAAAGTTTCAGGTATGTCACTTCCTGTTATGAACAGTTAAAGCGGCAGGAAGTCCAGATGGTCGAACGTTTTTAGAATCTGATGCTTTCACTGTTTCGGTCGGAGACTTCACTGGAAACCAATAACAAAGAGTCTGTATTAGTATGTGATTGTTCATTTAATATAAGGTTAGGTTTGTAAATGTTACGAATTGTTAGTGGAAGTCGCATTTGTCCAGTTTGATCAGGTTTAAAAGCAACAGACAGAGGCTCTTGGTCTTTCTGTAGTTTTTCCTCCACATCTCCAGCAAAGATCTGATCCTGTCTGAGGATTGAGTCTTCCACCAGAGTGAAGATCAATCCACCACCTCTGCACTTCAAGTACAGTCTGTTTGATTATGACCCGAGTCTGAGAAATCTTCAGATTCTGATCCAGCTGCTGCTAAAAGCAGAACGTGTCCACGAGAACGCCGTCACATGATGACACTGTCAGATGTTAAACACACACACACATTAAGACATTCACAAACACACATGCAAAGATACACACACACATTTACACACAAAGAACACATGCAAACACACAAATGCAAAACACACACAGACACACCCCCCGGTTGAACACACACTGATGTTTTTCCTGATGAACCTTTAAATAAAAGGTTTTCATGTAAAGCTTTGAGTCATGAGGAACCAGAGCTGTGATTCTGCTCCACTGTAACACTCACAGCTCAGGAAACTCAAGTGGAAAACCTGACGGAGAATTCAGTCTCTGAAGTTCAGCCAAGATTTTCCCTCCACTGCAGCGAGCAGGTTCCTGATCTTTGATGTTTTTTTAATGTTTCAGAAGATTTCCTTCATCCTGTCCCAGTTCGAGGCGTCTTGGCTGCGACAGCAGCGTGTTTTCGCAGTGTGCAGTCATCATGAACGTTCGGCTCTGCAACACAAACACGGCATTCCTGCCATCCTGAGCGGCGCCGAGGCCGCCGCCAGCCTGCAGCTTCTTCACCAGCAGAGGTCCGGGTCACCTTGGCGACGCGGCGACAGCAGGGAAGGGAAGGGAAGCGACGCGCAGCAGGGACTGTGCAGCCGCTGCAGTGGAAAGGAACCGCAACTGAACCACAAACCACACAGACGTGAAACTGTTGACAACAGCAGCAGACATTTCCCTGCATATCAACGATACCAACTGGGCTGAAAGATCAGGAGGTTCAGGATCTGTGATGAAGGGGGTTTCAATGTAGCCAACATCCCAGAACAGCGAATCATTTGTTTCTTCTCAAGGAAAACTAGTTAAATTTCAGAAATAAAACTATTAGTTAGGTTAACATAGATCACTATTTTACAAACAATAAAAACTATGAAGTAAATTTATTGAAACTGAATATTGACTCTGAAATCCAGAATGGAGAAAGTCTCACTCAAACCTCCAAAACACCATTAACAACAGGAAGAGGGGCGTGGCCTCTAAGCCGTCCCTCTCTATAGGCTTGTCTGGAAGACTGCGGATCAGATTAACCCTTGTGCTCTCTTATGGGGTCCAGATGACCCCACCCATATATTTATGAGTGATCCTTAATATGACAAAAGTGGACAGGAGTGCATGTCTGACACAGACACCAGTGAACATGATGGTACTAGGGTAACGTCCTGGGACAATCACCTTATGCAGAACTTAAATTACTGTCTTGTCATATTTGTTCAGGAAAGAATCCTTCACTTGAGTTCTTCTCTTTCACTCACAGTTACTGACCTTCATTCCTATAGAACACGATGTCATCTGCAAACATCATGATCCTCAGAGACTCCAGCGTAACCTCGTCTTCAGTCCATCACCGCAGTAAACATGATCCCACCTCCCCATTCAGCTACAGAACATCTCCCCACTGTCTTCCAGCTCCCATCCATGTCCTGAACATCTCCAACGTTCTTCTCAGTCACTCCATACGTCCTCCTCCAAACCACAGCTCCTCTCTCTGGATCCTGGATCTGACCTTCTCTCTTCTCCAGAAAGATCCTCAAAGCAGATGTTTTTACATCTGAGCTTTTTGTTTTTCTGATGAAACCAAACAAATTTTCACTTCTGACTTTAGCTTCCTCTCCTCTTTTCCTCGACTTTCTTGCATGACTCATAAGCTTTAATTATGAACCACAGTCAACATCACACCTCCAGCTCTCAGCTTCAGACTCATCACCTTATCCGACAATCTCTTCACCTCCAGAAGATTCTTAACAAAATCTTCCCTCCAGATCACTCCTTCTACATCCACACTCCTTCTCCTTCTTTCACCAACAGTAGTCCAACTGCAACCATCGAGAACCCGGACCACCATGATCCAGTTCTGCTCATGTTACTACACATGGTTCATGTTACGGCCCAAAGGGCAGATCTGGCTCAATTTCAGGGGGAAAACCAAAACTGTGACCATAAACTGAACACCAGAGATAAAAAAAACAACACAGTTTATTAAATATGGGAAACAAGAAAACTGTTCTGAAAGAAAAAGAAAAAACCATCAGTGTTCTGGTTCAAACAAAAAGACAAAACAAAAGAATTGGAACCTCAGCCAAACATAAAATAAGCTGACCATCGGAACAGCATCTCTCTGCTAATGACTGTCTAACCAAAACTACCTAAAGAAAACAAATAAACAAAACTTGCAAATCAAGACTACCAAGATCCGACCCCAAACTAAAATAACAAAATCCAGCAGTGTAAGACTGCTGAGGACAAAGAGGAGAAAAGAGAACAAAACCAACCAGCACCACACCAACTAGAACCCGACCAGCTCCTCAGAGTGTGGCCTCCTCTGTCTTAGATAGCCAGCAGGTGCGAGTTAATGCCACACCTGCCAGGTGAGCAGAAGGACTGGATGGAGAAAGGAGAAAGAAGCAGCAGGACAGAACAGTTCATCTCAGCATGCAGTAATAGGACCCAGACACACCAGAGTCCCGGAGGCTGGTTGGTTCAGGGACGACCTCATGACACGTTTGCTGCATTCACAAACTCCCATCAGCCCTGAAAACACACGGAATCACTAGAGACCGAGTCCATACTCAGACCTTAGAAAACCAACCCTGTATATGCCGTGTGCAAAGAAAAGAAATGCTGCTTTGGAAAGGTTCATATTTTAATTCTCAGAATTAGAAGCTACTTTGCTCCGATGTGAAACCTGGTGGCAGATCTACGACTCTGTTAATGTTTTCACCTAAACACGCAGCTGGAGAGGATGTGATCCCATCATTTTCCATCCTAATGTCACCACGTCTGGTTTTCCTCTAAACACTGAGCCAGTCGTGGCCAAAAAACAACCTCAGGCCTTCATATCCAGAGCTTTACCGTGTTTTTGAGATGAAGACGAGCTCAGATTCTCGGCACCTGTTTCATTTTAGAAGATGGAAGTTATGTTCTGGCTATTGCCAACAAAAGAACATTGCCAACATGCAGAAAGCATTAGTGTTTCAATCCCTGTCGATTCCCACCCTGCCCTCCATCTGTTCACCTCCCTCTCTGACTGATGTCTTATTACTCTGAGAACAGCAAGTGTCTCTGGATGCCGCGATTCCTCCAGTCCTGCAGCAAGACGGCTGGTCTTTTCAGCAGAACCATAGAACTTTACCGATACGTCCCAGTCCAATGTGTCGGGATAGAGATGGGCCATAAAACGATAACGATAGATATCACGATAGAGGAATGAGTCTATCGGAATAGACTTTTATTTTGAAGGGTCCTAAACTGATACTCATCAGTAGTTAGCATGTTCTCCTCTTTAAAAGTTAGAGAGTTAGTCGCCACACGGCCAGTTCATTTTTACATCTACTTATGTTCATTAGCTCTTGTTTTGGACATCTCCACTGCCGTCGTCTCTACGAACGGTAAACAAACTCACGAGTCACGACGCCCCCGCGGTCCCTTCCGCTAATCTTCTCCATGTAACGTTTAGTTTCGGGTGATGACGCCGCAGAACAGCTGCTGATTTTTAATGTGAGCCAATCAGAACTGGTAGACAAACCAGCTGGAACGGAAAGTTTAATAAAAAGTCTTGATTGGTGACCGCAATATAACATTAGCATGATGCTAATGCTAAACAGCTGTTCCTGTATGTGCTCCTCTATGTGTACTTTACTGACCAGATTTTAAGACGGGGCGGATAAATACAACGAAAGAATTCGTGGGATATTCCTAAAAATATTTTTTTAAATAATAATTAAACTGAATCCATTTGAATTGTTTGAATTTGAGTTTACAGTTTAGATGACGACACAGACATGATCAGACCGTTCATAAATTATTCTATGCAATATAATTTTGTCATAAAAAAAGTAGAACAAACTTCAGTGGTGTAGGGTCAAAGGTCAGCTGTCAAAATCAGTTTGATGGGTATAATCTTCCTATTCTCTCTAACCACTAAGGCCGTTCCAACACTTCAGAAGATCTTTTTTTTGTTGTTTTTATTCTAGTTATCACAGTGGTATGCATTTTAAGAAACACTCTGCAGATTTCAGCTTTATTGAATCTCTGTGAAGGTTCTCATTTATCTAAGTGATGTTTTCTTGTTGTTGACTCAACTTTATGGAAGAAATTCCAGGTAAGATGAAGACTTGCAGCACCTACAAGTCAGTCTGATTGTGTTAAGTTACTGAAGTGGTTAAAGTATCACAGGAGGACTAAAGTTTCTAATTACAAGTTGATGGTTTTTATTTTACCACGACGGAGTATTAGGGCCAAAAAAAAATACTATTATTACAAGTTTTTATCTCATAAAATTACAACTTTAAATCTCATAAATGTACTACTCTTAACCCTGTAAATCTATGAGTTTTAGTCTTGTAAATTTAGGAGAAATAAACGTGTAAATGTATGAGATTTAAGTGGACGGAGCCTGCAGTCCAGAATGAATGACGTGAGCAGAAGCAGACTAAACTGTGAAACGTGTCTTGGATTTTAACAGGTAAACGTTACAGATGTTTGGAAGTTTTCTGTGTGATTTACAGTTTATTCATGTTTTCTTCATTGATGCTGCTTGCAGGATCTCTGCAGATCCCGTAGATGAAGCTGTCGATATCCTCGCAGCTGTCCACTTCCAGACATTTCTTCCTGGTGTTTCTGTCTGAAGAGGCCTAGCTTTCGGACTTTTCAATGTTCTTGTGCTAACGTAACAGACTGTTGTCATTCCTCGTTGTTATTTTGTGTTGAAACGGGAGGTTTCATTTTGAGAAATGAAACAGAACACTGTTTACATTCTCTTTTGGTTTCTGTGCTTGACAGGTGGCAGAAGGGCTTCTGGGTATGTGAACTGAAAGGGTAAAATAAAGAGGCGGTCCTGGTGAACACGCGTCTCTGAGCTCTTTATTTAACATATGAAACTTTGCATTAACGACACAGAACCTGGAAAGTCAGCTCCATTAATCATTTGATTACAAGTCGCAGAAACTAACTTGTCCTGTCCAACAGCAGAACAGATACGGGCTGAGAGGCTCTTGGGTTGGACAGATTTTACTGTCACAAGGGGGGTTTATTCAGTATAAACCCATGTTTATCTTGTAGTTCCTGTGGTGTTATAAATCTTCTATCAATAATTAAGTGCTCTAATAGTGTTACGCCCCCTGCTTGCCAGGCTGGGAAGTGTAACATTTTTTTGTTTATAAGGATGTCTGGGTTGTTCCAGATGGGTGTCATTTTACACGGTACGACTGAGGACTTTGACGCTTCGAGAAAATCCCACCAGGCTAGTAAGGTGGTATTTATATTAATACTCTGGAAACTATCGTGTTTTTTTATTGTCTGGCTGATAAATGGTAGATCTGACAGGTTGATCTTTCCACATAACTCCTGTTCTAAGTCCATCCATGAGTTACTTTCTGGATTATTATTTCACCATTTTAAGATGTACTGTAACCTATTGGCAATAAAGTAATTGTTGAAGTTTGGTTTTTTTCTTTTTGTAGATTTTAAAGTAGGCTGATTCTAGCTGGTTTATTATTCCATAGAAAACTGGATATGGCCGAGTCTAAAGCTTTAAACCATGTTTGTGGAGGTTGTTTAGGGATCATTGTAAATAGATAATTAACTTTTGGTAAAATGTTCATTTTTATTGTTGCTACCTTGTCCATGAGCGACAGGGGCAGGTTGACCCATCGGGTTAGATCATCCTGAATGTTTTTCAGTAATGGGAGTAATTTAGTTGCACCAGATCTGACAGTTTGGGGGAGAAATGAACACCTAGATATTTGATATTGCCTGGTTTGATCGGTATTGAGAGTGATTGCTCAGAGTTACTGTTTAGTGATAATAAAACTGATTTTAGAATTTCTTGGTTTTAACACCGATCTGGAAATAAATCTTCACAAGATGCACCACGTCTTTCATCTTCAAGCAGCTCTGATACACATACAGTATAACTTTGGTTCATTTCTCTTAAAATCTCTTTAAACCTCATAAATGCATTCCTTTAAATCTAAGAAATTTACAATTTTAAATCTTGTAAATTTACGAGGCTAAAAGTCATAAATTTAGCTTATGACTTTTATAGTCATAAATAAACGAGTTTATTCTCATAATTTTGCAGTTGCTACTTTTTTCTTGTAAATTTACAAGATTTAAAATCGTCATTTAAAAAAAATGTTTTTGTTTATAAAGTGGCAATGACAAGTTTATTTATTTTTCATTTTTTTCTACATTTCTGTCTGGTCATTTATAGTGTTTTGCTCAACCAGAGTTTTAGCTAACAGAAAATACAGAGAATGAATTTATCATATTCCTTGACGCTCAACATGCGAACAAACGGATTTATAGTCAGTTGTTTTCCAAGTCTGACCGCTCACGGGTTAAAGCTCTAATCTGTACAGCATGCTCACAGTGGCGCAGCGTCTCTTTTCTGTCATCTTTATCAGCAGCTGACACGCTGCAGAGGAAGGCTGCGTCCTCATCGCGCTCACAGGCAGACGGCGTCCTCAAGCTCTGCTCAAACTCCAGCCTGAATGCGTTTATCGCAACCACTTCCAGGAAGGGAGTGACTGCTGTTGCTGCTTCTCCATGATACAAACACCAAGGTTATCGTGACAACAAGCGCGACACAAAACAACCAACATCCTTTTTGTTTAATCAAAGCAGATTCATGTTCAACTAATTCTTCAGTTTTTACTCATTTATTTGTTAAACACTGCAGTTCATTTTCATACAACTCTCCTGTTGGAACTTTAGAAGTTGCATAATGCAGTGACACATCTACCGCCATTTTTAAGCTCCAGTGTTTACGGTCTTTCTTTACTGGAACTTTTCAACCGTTAACACGATCATTGATTGTGCTAATGGTTGAAAAATTACAGTATGGTAAAGATTTTGTGTTTAAACGTCAATGGTGGCGCCTCAGGTGGCCATAACATTGACTTAAAAAGTATTGCAGCAATAGATATGAACTGATCCTGAACCCAACACTCCTATTGAGTCTAAGAGTCTCGTGCTGAAGAACCAAGAGCAGAAAACGCCACATCAGTCAGACAAGATAACAATTAGGGGTGTCGGAAAAAATCGATTCACATTCGAATCTAGATTCTCATTTTTAACGATTCAGAATCGATTCTAAATATCCAAGAATCGATTCACCCCCTCCCGCCATATTCCTGCATTTATATGTTTTATTTAATGGCTCGAGCCTGCTAGCTTACTTGCAAGCCGTAATGTTTGTCCCGAAACGGCTACCGTAGTTTGTTTTCCCTGGAGGCGAGCGGAGCTTACTGAGCGCGCGCTATGCAACATGCAGGAGAAAAAAAGATTCTTCCTGTCCCGTCATCAATTGGCAAATGTTTACCCGTCCCTCCAGGATTTCCTGATGTTTCGATAACAACTTTTAATGCAAATCCAATCAAACCCCGAGATTTGTTGCACACCTTGCAGCTTTTTATTTTCACCGCAACTTTATTGAGATCAATCTACCGTGACAACAGTCATGGGTGACCACGTGACCGTTTCCCTTCCGACTCGGCCGTGCTCTCTTTCATTATCGTTCTATAGTCTTCTCACACTTTTTCTCTTCATAACGCGCGTGAACGGTCACCCCGCAGGTGAGCATGCGCTGCGTGCACGCGGGAGTGAAGGTGTGCTGTCCCCGGGCGCGCACGCGGCACGGGGGGCGCAGGTACAGATCAGTCTGTGATATTTCGCGGGGCACAGCGGCTGCACAACAGGTGCCGAGTATGAAGAGAAATACAGAGAGAGACTCTGGAAATCTGGAACTATTTCACTCTAACTGGTAATATAAAGGAAGAATTTAGAGTCTGCAGGAAAAGAATTCCATCTAGAACCTTCTCCACAACAAACCTACAGACACCTGAGAGAAGCTTCTTTAAAACAGATCAATAAAACCAGATCAACTCCTCAAAGCCTTTGTCTTCTTCTACCAGCAACTCAGCAGTGATGCTTTAGAAATAGATAAAGAGGAAGATTCTGAGAACATCTGAGGATTCATCTGTTTATAATGTTTTTAAGTTCATGATTTTTCACTGGAAATCTGGAAATATTTTATTCTAAAATATGTTTAAATCAACACATATTTGGGTTATGTTAGCAGGAAAGACCAAAGTTCATTTTATGTTTGACAGTTCTATTCAAGATAAATGACAGCTCAAGGGGATGATGCTGTGCTGTATTTACTTTGTGCATGTGTCATAATAAAAAGAATTGGAACATGAGAATATGATTTGTATTTCATAATTAAAATTTTTAGGCGCTTTTAAAAATATGTATATATTCAAACACATTGCAACTTTTTACAAAAGCTGCTGCAACATCGGCCATTTCGGGCCAGAACAATCATAAAAATCTTCTGTGAAATCCTTGAGGGTCTGAATAATACAAATTTGCACAGTATCATAAATACATTCCCTTTTTTTATTAAAATTTTTCCTTTGTGTTTTAAATGTCTGAATCGAGAATCGAGAATCGTTTTAGAATCGAATCGGCACCCCAAGAATCGGAATCGAATCGAATCGTGACTTGTTGTAAGATTCACATCCCTAATAACAATTCATGAAAAATGGTAAAAGCTACCACTTCTGTGAACCCAGCTGCTTGATCAGAGTCCACCTTGTTGCACAGAAGTTTCTAGACGCTGCAATGCAGACGCATCATTATCACCTCTGTCACGATACGAGAACACCCAAACCGTTCTGCTTCTACACCCATCCTGCAGATACATCATCATTCAAGCCTTTACAATCTCAAACTTTGTACAAAAGAATTAGGAAAACTAGCTTTAACTTGACATTCTTCTCCAAACAGTGAAACTTTGTCAAACAGCAGGAAAAAAATTAAGATAAAGTCCATAACTGGTGCTGATGTCAAACATTCATTCAAGTTATAATTCAGAGCTGAAACAGAAACATACTTCTCTTATTTTTGCTTTGTTGTGCTTGCTGAAGATGTTGCTCCTCTCACAAACTCCAAAATCATCCATTTTTTTGCCGTTTGGCAAAAGCTCTGCAACCTGCCGCTCTGGAGCCACGTCTGGATCCAGAATCCCTGTATCGTGGCTCTTTAGCTTTAATGGAAAAGGCTAACGGTTGAATACATAATAGATTCGTTATTTAGGTTTTGTCATTTCTGCTTAGATGTTTAACATGTTAAACAACTAAGCAAAGAAAATTAGATTTACTGTCAGAAATTCTGTAGAAATGTTCTTTTTATTTATAGTTAAAAACTCCAAATGTTGTTTTATTTTGGTAAATTACACTGAAGTGGTTAAAGTTTTGAACAAATGCAGTTTAAAAGGATTTAGAGTTCTGTGATTTCTGCCTCACATCTTAGAGAATGACAATAAAAAGCTCAGTTTATTCTGAATGTTTTTTTTATAGATTCTACTAAAATGTTTATATCTGAGAGTAAAAAGGAAAAACATGATGGTGGCAAAAAAAATCCTGATGATAAAAAAACATCATGTTTGACTGTCATTATTATTTTTTAACTCAGAGTGAGTTTTATTTTGAAAGGAACTAGTGTGTCCTGCTGTCAAAATTAAGAAAATTTACAACCGTTATATATAAACATCTAGAAAATGTTGTAATTTGATTATTGTAATATTTAAGTTACTTTTATAAACGTAATTGATTAAAAGAACACAAGATTGTGCATTTTCTTGAGACTTTGTGGCTCTGGTCGGGTTCTGGTCTGTAAGAAACTGGACCGAATGGTTCTGTTAGTGTTCAAGGTTCCAAACCCCCGTCCCATACCTGCACTTTAAGAAAGTCTAGCCTCTCAGAACTGGTCTAGTCTGTGTTCAGTGGGGGCTCACATCAAAAAAATCAGAGGTGTCCAAAACCAGCCCTCGAGGGCCGGGGTCCTGCATGTTTTCCAACCAACCTCCCATTGAAGCTCCTTATTGGCCGAACACACCTGATCCAGGTAATCAGCAACAGATGAGGCAGGTTTCTGGAAAAGGACTGACTTTGGACACTCCTGTTCTAGAGGAATCTAAGTTTATATTATCCCGATCTTTACAGCTTCACGTACTGATCCGGACCCGATTCCATCAATCATGGAGATGTGATAAATCACCTTTTTACATCTCTTGCTACACATTTTATTTTGCAGTGAAGCTTGTCTGTCAGTGTTCATCAGACCACTAATACAAACTGTAACAAGCAGACAAATGAGATTACAGAACTAAATTGAATCTTTGAGCAGCTTATTTATAAATTACTTGAAATTGACGAAAACTGATCCTAATTAGATAAACTGATTGGATGAAATGTGACCGCACAGGAAGCCCCGACAGATGTGGAAGTGTCAGAAACAAGGACCAGCATGCACGCACAGACAGACAGACAGACAGACAGACAGACAGACAGACAGACAGACAGACAGACAGACAGACAGACGCATGACTGGCTGCTGCTGTGAGGCGTGTGTCTGCACAAACACACTGAATGCAGCCTTACATAAGTGTGTGCTGAGGGGACATTCTCACATTGTCCAGTTAAGATCGTCAACGCCGCAGACTCCGCCCACAAACACAACATAGATGTGACTGAGCAGAGGACAGACGGGGCAGCTTCTCCTCTGTCCTCTCAGGCTCACAGGTAACCGATAACTGTTTCCATCTCTGGATTTACTGACGCAGCAGCATCCAAAACGCTCTCCACAACCACAACGCAACGAAAACCTGCAGCACAACTTTAACCTGCAGCACAACTTTATTCACAAACTCATTTTATCTCTGCGTCCATGTTACTGTGCATGCAGAACCATTTCCTCATATCCATGTTTTATTTATTTCTTATGTTTTTAATTGAAACACATTTAAGACATTTTTAAAGAGAGTCAATGATGTAAAGTTATAAATAAATAACTTTTTGCTCTCTTTCTTTCTCCACTTTAACACTATTTTTTTACACATACAGACCAACATTGTCAAATCATTTTCCAAAACGCATGTGTCACAGTAATTATTGGTATCACGTTAAATAGTACTTTTTACTTTGTCAATATTTTGATATTGGGATATATCGCGATATCCAGTCCTGCGATTGATTCTCGATGAGTCTCACTGAGTATCAATCTTCTATTTTCATTTGTAGAGGCTGTAAAACGTTATATTCATCATCTCTTGGTGAGACGTTCCTTTGGAGGTAGATAGGGGGCGCACGTTGCACAAATGTATCTGGCAGCTACTTGAATTATTTCATTTTTGTTCTGTTGTTTACAACAATTCTGACCTCAGTTGTGACTGTGTTCATGTTTACAAATGTTAACAGAATTTTACAGAGAATTCCAACTCAGTTGGTGTCAATGTTTGTCAAATACAGTTTTACTGATTTGAACTAAAGTGTCTATTATTTGTTATGAATAAATGAGGATATGTTTAGCTAAAAAAATGTTCTGAATAATGTGAGTTATTAGAGATGATTTTTTTTATTGCAGTATCGTGATATCATGGATATCGTGAACCATGTATCGCGTCGTGTCGCAGCGTATCGTGAGGTAACAGTGATTCCTAACCCTACTGTGGTGGTGGTGGTGTGGGGGGGGGTTTGGTGTTGCCGTTCTCACCTGGATCCGGCCCTCCGAGTAATTCCATCCGGCCCTCCAGATCTTTTTATTATTTGTTTTAATAGCGTGATGTTATCTCGCACTCGTGTCTAGCTTGTATAACACTAACCCTGGAATAATATTCCTGCCTTTTTATTATTTATAATTATGTTAAAAAGTTATGGTTTTAAAGTTTTATACATTTTTTATACTCTGCTAGATTTGTGGACTATTACGATTTTTAGGCTGTTTTAGAGTTTAGCTGATATTTTAACTACATGCTAGCTATTTTAGCTAATTTGGGATTTTTTAAAGTTTTTTGGAATTTAGCTAATATGTCAGCTACATGCTAGTTGTTTTGGCTAATTTAGGCTTTTCTTTTTAAGTTTTTTTCAGCTGTTTTGGAGTTATGCTAATATATACATGCTAGCTGTTTTGGCTAATTAAGGCTTTTTTCAGATTTTTAGGATTTTAAGTTTAGCTATTTTTTCAGCTACATGCTAGTTGTTTTGGCTAATCTACTTTTTTTAGGCTAATTTGACATTTCGCTCATGTTTTGGCTGGTTTTCAGCATCAGCGTTTTCAGCTATCAGCACTAGCATCTACAGCAGCCAAACTCAGCTTACAGCATTCACACTAGCATTGTTGCAGGTAATGCTATATCTAATACATAATTATGTTAAAAAGTTACATTTTTATAAATGTTTCTCCTGTTCGGCCTGTGATCTAAGGCGTGTTTTAGATTCTTATTCCTTGTCTGATTGAGTGACCCCTATGTTGTAAATGGTGTATATCTTTATAGTCCTTTCTACCCTCCTTTGAGAGCCCAAAGTGCTTCACAGATCCATTCACTCACTGGTGGTGGCTCCGATGCCAAACACTGGCGCCAACCTTCCACCAAACGGCAATTTGAGGTTCAATTTCCCCAAGGACACTTTGACACATGGGATGGCATAGCTGGAATTGAACCCATAATCTTCTGATCTGGGGTCGACCACCCTCCCGCTGCACCACAGCCACCAGAAGTCTTGTCTACTCTTTAACATCAGTGATTCCAGATCTGTGGGTTGGTCTGGATGACAAAGCCTGCTGGGTATGAATCCAGTCACCAGCTGAATGTTTGAGGTGTAAATGCTCCAGCGGTCTGCAGCTTGTGTCATTTGTGCCTCAATAATAACAAAAAAACTACAAGAGTTTCCTGGTCAGAAGGATAACCCCCCAACAATACAAAGCATATACTACCATCCTCCATTTCAGTGGGTCTCCATCCTTTTTCTCATAAAATAATAATGGGAGCCAACAGCTCGATCTCAACCTGGAGCACCACGGCTCTGCTGAGCACACACATCTTAAATATAGGACGGCCTACAACTGCTGCACCGCTCCCATTAATAATTGATGACGACTTACATAAGACAAATTGTTTGCGGCTGAATCTGGTTCAGGGATTCCGCCTGCGGGGGGTTTTCCATGTGTCCCCCCCAGTTCTAAAGTTTAGACTGAGGTAGGAGAGAGACCCGAGTGAAGGAGGGCTGCAGTCACAGTGGGTGGTGTCCTGAGCACCAAATGTGACAGCAGCACCAATGATATACATTCAGTAATGGAGTATTTCAATGTACATCTAAATCCCGCGCTGCAACAAACCATCTGGAAAATGAACACAACTGCAAACACTTTGAGAAGCAAACTTCCAACACACGACAAACCAATCATTTAACACACAAGTCGACCAATACCAGACTGAGTTTCATCTTTTAAAGACAGTATAAATGTCTCTGGAACTACCTGCCACGACAACCAATCACAGCGAAGCTGCGGTGGAGAGCCGTCCAGAAGCGTCCGAGTGTGGAGTTGGTGTTTGTTTATGCGTGAAAAACCATCTGTCTGCATCCATGCAGGTGATCATGTGACAGTAGATCACGTGTGTCAAAGTAACGGCCCGGGGGCCGGATCCGGCCCTCCGGGTAATTCTATCCGGCCCACCAGATCATTTTATTTTATTGTTATTAATGATCCGAAGTTATCTTGAGCTCATTTCTAGCTTGTATCATTTTGACTAAATATATTTTATGGCGATTACAATATTGAAAATTATTTAAGGTTTAAGTTGATTTATTCTGGAATAATATTCCAGTCTTTTTATTATTAATAATTATGTTAAAAAGTTACAGTTTAAAGTTTTGGTATTTACTAAGATTTTTAGGCTATTTTGGAGTTAAGCTAATATCTCAGCTACATGCTAGCTTTGGCTAATTTAGGCTTTTCTTTTTAATTTTTTAGGCTGCTTTGGAGTTAAGCTAATATTTACATGCTAGCTGTTTTGGAAAAACAATGTTTTTTTTTGTTTTTAGGCTAATTTGGTATATTTATCAGCTTCAGTGTTTTCAGCTATAAATGTCTGCGCCTTCAGCTAACAGCATTCACACTAGCATTATCACAGTTATTGTTATATATCTAGTTCATAATTATGTTAAAAAGTACAAGTTTTAAAAATGTAGTTTTAATAACTGTTTATCCTGTTCGGCCGTGACCTCAGGTGTGTGTTTGGCCCCCAGTGTGATTGAGTTTGACCCCCCATCTGGTCCTCCGTGGTCATGGTCTGGGTAACATGGGGGGGTGGGGGTGACTCAGACCGGGATGTCCCTCCAGACTCTGTCAGGTTTCTGGAGGTCTTCCCGGTTTGACTCAAACTTCTGATTTCTGCTTCCAGTCCTGTGCAGCAGACAGAGGAGCAGAGGAGCCATGTCCTTCTGTGGAGGTCAAAAGCTGGGCGGAGTCAAGAGCCAAGATGAGGGATCCCCCCCCTCCCCCTAACGCAGTGAGCCAGGACACACCCAGCTGGGGGAGGGGGTGGAGACGGGGTGTGGGGGGGCAGAGCCTGCGCAGTTGCTGCTCCACACATCATGGCGGTGACGTCAGCACGGCTCGGCACGCGCCGAGCTCCCGCTAATTAAAACCAAACGCGCTCCAGAGCGGCTCTCCTGCAGCAGAGGCGCCGTTTCCGGTGCGAGGAGCGGGAAAGCAGCGCGCGCGCACCCGCACCGGGCGGGCACCCGCAACGAGTCCCCCCCGCAGACAGCGGCTCCCGCATGGCGGTGACTGGAGACCCCCCCCCAACAGGACCTGTAGCCCCGCAGAGGCTCGTGCCCGGGCGGACCCGCGCGCCCCCGCGGTTCCGACCGTTCCGCGAGTCCTCAGCCCGCAAATCACAACCAAACCCCGGTTTACCGGAAACGTCCCCCACCGCCATGTGAGCGGCGCGGAGACACCCCACCCCCCCACCCCCCGACACTTTCAGGAGTGGAGCGCGCGCTGCAGCAACAGGAAAACGTGCCCGCTCCCCCGCGTCCGCACCGGCCATGGCCGCGTTCGAGTCCGACGCGGAGGGGCGGAAACGCTCCTGCGGCGGTTGAAGCGCGCTCCGGGGGCGAGCTGACGGTCACCGGGCGGCCGCCGCCGTGGGACCGCGGAAAACGCCTCCAAGCCGTTTTCCCGCTCCGCCGGTTCCGCTCGCGCTAACACCTGTGGATGAACGTGTCCTAACGGCTGTCAAGGTTAAAGGGGGAGGGGGGGGGGGCCCGCAGTTACCGAGCGGTACCCGGATGCTCGGCAGGAAAAGTGAGATCACGATTCAGCCGCTTCCACACTGAACTTTGGCGGCACCGACGGAACGGAAACGCGGCGGAGGACAGCGCCCCGCGCGCCCCGAGCGCGCGCCACCAAAGTTTGCACGGATCGGACGTTACCTCCAGGTTCGAGTCCCGCGGAGCGTCGGTGCGGCAGGACGGCGCGTTCACCGGGGTTTGCCCATTTCCCAACACGGCTCCGACTTGACAACTGGAGGGGGTGGGAAGAAAAACGACTGACCGAGCGCGTGGGAGGGGGAACTGCGCCGGTGGTTCGACCGGTTCCTGCTGCCGTGACGAGACCGGTTCTGGTCCTGCGGCGGAGACCCGGAGGACGGAGAACAATCCAGCCGAGATCGAGTCCAAAAGCGGCGATCCGGTGAACGGAACGGAGAGACTCCCCCCTCCCTCTCCCGCTGTAAAACTGATCCAGCAAATGAGGGGCGGGGGGGCAGAGCGGGGTGGGAAAAGCCCCGATGCTCGGCCCAGCGCCCCCCTCCCCTCAGCACGGAGGGAGGGACGAGTCCGGGATCACCCCCGGAGCCTGTAAGGGAATTACCGGGAGAAACGGGGCACATCTGGGGGGGTCTGCAGACCGGGACCGTAAGGACGCCCCTCCAGCGCAGACACATCTGCCCCCCGTGCTGGGGCAGTTACACCAGAGAAAATGCCCCCGTCAGTCTGACTGAAACCGGATCTCATCTGAGTTTCAACGATTCTAATTCAATCCAGTTTGATTTGACAATATCACAAAAGAATCGCCTCGTTGAGCTTCATGCCGATAATTTTACAGAAAGTTATAAAATATAAACAAGAGAGAAAAACTGAACAGAATAAATCAAAATGGTTCTCTGTCATTGGATGAAGAAAAACTCCTAAAAACACAAGAGACAGGAAAAATGAGGAAGCCTCAGAGATGTCCACATGAAGGAGAAATCATCCATTCATCCATCCATCTATCATCCATCCATCATCCATCCATCATCCATCCATCCATCCATCATCCATCCATCATCCATCCATCCATCCATCATCCATCCATCATCCATCCATTCATCCATCATCCATTCATCCATCCATTCATCCATCATCCATTCATCCATCCATTCATCCATCATTCATCCATCCATCCATCATTCATCCATCCATCCATTCATCCATCCATCATTCATCCATCCATCTACAAGTATATCCATTATACAAGTATAAAAGCATCTCAACAACATCGAGCTACAAACCCAAATCAATACAAGAACTCCTCAGTTCATGCATTTCCTCCAGGATCTAACATTCATCTCTTCATGGGAATAAAGGGGAATATTTTCAGATTTTAACTGTCTAAAAATGTTGCTAAAAATCCTTTGATTCTGAATTGGAGAAACAAAAACGTGCTTTGTTTAATAAGACAAGACAAGAAATAATAATTCTGATGAGGACACATTCTCCCACACTCCAAAAACCATTTCAGTCAACTAAATATGTAAATGATGAGATCTCAGAGGAGTGGGAGGAAGACCAGAGGATCAGTATTTGATTGTTATATTCCGACAATTAAAGTCTGGATTTGGAGACCCAGATGACCCCCGATGATCTCAGATCAGGTGCAGGAGATACCAGAGTATATCTGATGCTGATGGAGGTCATGGACCTGATGAAGAGGAGTGTCATGTGACAGAGAGAGGAGGAGACCGGGTGAAGCAGGACTTGTGTATTGGTCTAGACTTGAAGGAAACGAAAGAAAACGACTGACTATGATTTATGGGTACGGTAGCCCAGAGGTACAAATCACACCAAGAAATCGCTCAATGCAAAAACATTTTAAAAATCCAAAAAGCTAAACAACTATCCAAAGAAATGCTTTGGAAAACAAAAGTCATATCCAAAATATATGTTTTTGGAAATAACATCTCATAGAAAGTTTTTACATTAAATGACTTGTTGATGTGATTTACATTTCAGAGCTACAGTAGTTTACTGTAAAGAGATCAGAATAATCAATAAGGTGAATAATGGTCTTAAGGGGAATCTTTAAAGGGCCGTACCATGAAAAAAACAAACTTCAAGTATTTTCTATTGCTCATTCCTCACTATAAAGAACCCCCAAAGTGGTATTTTGATCGGTTCATACATTCCGAGCAATCCTGTAAAGACCTGAAGCCCCTCCCATACCCACAAAAATGAGCGGGTCCTCACGTGCTGATGTCACAGAGGAAGAACCGCCCCTTTCAGGAAGAGTCGGCTCTGACCGCTGCATTCTAGGCTCAAGGATGACGTCATGAAATGGGCGGCACACGCACGCAGCAGTAGGCGGAGCTTCAGGAATCGAGGCGTTTTACTTCCAGATAGAAAAAACTCCAGAAAATATCTAATATTTCATAAATAATTTGTTTTTTAGCGTTCCAAATGTAATATATGATCATATATATAATATAGTTCCCTCTGAAAGGCTGAAGAAAATCCTGGTATGACCCCCAAAACACCTGCGTCCCTCTTAGACTGTTGGGGTTTCATCAGCAGATTCCACTCTCGTTTACCTCTAGAGTTCTGAAAAATCGAGATTTCCTCAAAACTACAACAGGGGTGGCCATGCATTCTGTTTGAAATCATGGGAGTACACAACAAAGAAACTAAAAGCAAGCATCCTTTCAACTGCCAACTGGCCACTCAATCAGTGCTGCCTCCCACGCCACGCTTATGACACAGAGGCAGTGAGGAGGGAGACGCTGCCGTCCAACAGCACACCCCTCTGAGTTTCCTTCATTAACTGCCTGCAGACGAAGGAGAGAAATCTACGTTTGGTGGAAAAGTTACAGAACCCGAACATGCAACAGCTGTTGAAGGTGCAGCATCACAGATTTCTGTCAATTAACCTTTAATAGTTTGCAGTGATTAAATCTATGTTAAGTTTATGAATCCTTCCACATTTTTAAAGAACGGGGTGGGGGTGTCCTGGCTTATTGATTTAAAACAGCATCAATCAATATAAGATCTTAAAGTTGGTTTGTGTTGATGGTGTTAGAACATGATCAGTAAAGTATTCATGCTGGTTTGGGTTGCTCTCTACACGCTCTTCTGTCTGTCTGCGTCAGCAACAAGTAAAAAAAGCTTGTTTAGCAGAAAACCCAGTTTCCTTTTTCCTTTTAGGAACCAAAACTAATGACAAGAAGGTTGTTGGCCGACTTCAAATACCTTCGTTTGTTACATTAAGCAGAAATGTTAAGGAACAAGGTTGAAATATTATTTTCTCTTCAAAGCTTGTAAAGATCTGTTGACGTTTTATTTTGCCATCTGTGAGTTTGTGATTCTGAAGGTTCTGCGCCTCATTGTCATCTGGAGTTAGAGAACAAATCTGCTCCAGTAAACATGCTGGAGAGGAAAAGTGGAGAGGGACGAGGGAGAGGAAACAGTTTGGAGGAATCAACTCAGTTAGTTGAGGTTTTCTCCTGAGTCTTGTCCAGAATTCATCGTTTTGGTTTATTTTTTACAGCTTTTGTGTTTGTTCTTTTGATAAAGTGAATTAAGTTTTGGTCAAAGGTTCACTCTGTTTATTATTGAAGGAGTTAAGGTGCTAACCCACGTGTCAAAGTCAAGGCCCAGGGGCCGGATCCGGCCCTCCAGGTACAATGGTAAATACTTGTATAGTGCATTTTACCTTCCTTCAAGGGCCTAAAGTGCTTCACAGTCATAGACCCATTCAACCATTCACCCACTGGTGGCGGCTCCGCTGCCGAACACTGGCACCAACCTTCCACCAGAGGCAATGTGGGGTTCAGTTTGCCCAAGGACACTTCAACACATGGGAGAGCAAGGCAGGAATCGAACTCGTAATTTTCTGATCAAGAGTCGACCGCCCTACGCTGCACCATATTTTACAATGATAACTCATGAGTATAAATGGAGTGCAGCCTAGTGTTCAGTTTAGAGTTCATAGATTTTGATGACGACTCAATAATCCTTCATGGTCATTTTCCGATTCTGTGTGTTTCATGCACTCTGAACAACACAACAGTATTTCTGGATTCATGCTGAATATTACAGTTTTAGTTTGTTGCTTGAATAATATGGACCAGAAGTCAGTTTCTTGGGAAACAAACCCAGATGTCGAGACAGTCCTACATCCAGCCAACTATAATGCCATCCATCCATCCATCCATCCATCCATCCATCCATCCATCCATCCATCTTCTTCCGTTCATCCAGAACCAGGTCACGGGAGAACGTTGGGTAGAGGACCGAGTCCCTGAGGCGTTCCCAGGCCAGCTGAGAGATGAAGCTTCTCCAGCGTGTCCTGGGTTCACCCAGTGGAACATTCCCGGAGCACCTCCCCAAGGAAGCGTCCAGGAGGCATCTGGACCAGCTCTGGACCAGACTGGTAAATTTAGAGCTTTGCTTTCTGGCTTCACTACAGCGGACCGGAGCAGCAACTGCATAATGGCAGATGGTGCTCCAATCCACATGCCAATCTCATGCTCCGATCTTCTCTCACCCATGAACCAGACCCCAAGTTATTTGAACTCCTCCTGAGGCAGGAGCATTCCACCCGCCCAGAGAGGATAAACAATCTTTCTCTGGTCCAGGACCATAGCCTCAGACTTAGCGGTGCTGACCGCTTCAATCCATGCTGGAGATGGAGCCAACAGAACAACATCATCTGCAAAGAGCAGAGAGGGAATCCTGTGGTCCCTAAACCAGATCCCCTGCGGCCCCTGGCTACACCTAAAATCCTGTCCATAAAGACTATGAACAGAACCGGTGATAAAGGGCAGCCCTGTTGGAGTCCAATATGCACCAGGAACAGGTCTGACTTACTGCCGGCCATGTGAACCAAGCTCCTGCTCCGGTCATACAGAGACCGGACAGCCCTCAGTAAGGCTCCCTGGACCCCATACTCCCAAAACGCCCTCCACAGGACACCACGGGGATCGCGGTCGAACGCCTTCTCCAAATCCACCAAACACATATGGACTGGATGAGTGAACTCCCACGAACCCTCCAGCACAGGGGTCTCAAACTCAATTCAGCCGGGGGCCGCTGGAGGCAGAGTCTGGGTGAGGCCGGGCCGCATCAGGATTTCCACAAGCAAATCGCTGATAAAACATTCCAATGTTCTCAAATATCTTTATTTTTAACACAAAATAATGAATGAATTAAATTAATTTTAAAAAATGAATCAGAAAATCAATTTTTATTAATTAAAATAATAACAATGACCATACAGCAGACACAGACGACTGAAACCACATATTGACTGATCAGTGTTTCTCAAATGGTGTGGCGCGCCCCCCTGGGGGGAATGCGAATAAAAACATGTTTACATTAGAGATGAAATATTGTGCATAATCCTACATAGTAGTTTTGATAATAAATCAATATTAGCAAAAACAACCTAAAACTCAATTTACAGTTAGCCAATGCGAAATAATTGAATCTCTGAGAAAAGACAGAATCCTAGCACTACTGGTGAGAAGAAACAAGGAAAGATTGTTTTACTTTGTCTGGAAGTTTTGGAGGTATTCTAAAAAAGAAAAAAAAAGAGAACAATTAATAAAACTGATTATTTAGAAGTTTTTTTATTATTATTCTTTAATGATAATAAAAGTATGATATTTTGAGGAGATATACGTTTAATTTGAGCAAATTAACGGATACTAATGATGCTTGCAGCTGAGGGGGGGCGTGTTCTAAGAGAAAATACCTGAGAAACACTAGACAAGAGAAAACTATTTTTATCCAGTTTCAAATGTCTGTATTTACAGAACCTCCTTCATCTCTGATCTAAGAGCAGCGCGCTCACTGAAAGCTCAATGCGTTGCTACGCAAGTTTTTAAATCTGGTCTCAAGCTCTGCGCAGTAATCGTGCACGCACTGAGCGCGCGCTGAGTCTTCAACCCGGTTCAATATTTCCACACAGTCGCAGCAGCAGCGTTAATGAACCGTAAAAAAAAAAAAACACCATAGAAGAAGAATCTCCTCTCTACTGCTGCGTGCGTGACCGCGCTCTCCGGTGTGGATACCACCTGCTGAGCGTGCGTTCATAAACCCGCGCAGACATGCGGCCGGTGTGGAAGCACCTTTGAAGATTCTGCTCGCTCGCGGGCATCACTCACGCACGCGGAAGTAGTCAGTCTCTCTCGCGAGGACTTTTTCTGATTGTGGAGGAGGAAAAAGCGATAGCGAGGGTCTGATTTGTCCATGGAATATTTGATGCGTGCGCGGGAAATTGTCGCGATGGAACACGCTCTTTGACAAGCGGCAGGCTGTTGTATCATCACGTGTTGTCACGTGGCGAAAGAGGAGCGGGGCCCGCGAATCCCGTTCAGTGAGAAAGCACTTCCAGCAGCTTCATGGCTCCTCCTCCGTCCAGCTGATTGGAGGAATGAATTAAAGAGTGAGGAGGCTCGGACAGCCCGCCGGTGTCCTGCCCTCCAGAACCATATACCTTACCGTGATTGGTTCGTTCAGTCAGCACACAACAACTGTCATTCATATCAGCCTTGCGGGCCGCACTAACAGTAATCTTTCATATGAAGGCGGGGGCCGCAAATTATCATCCCGCGGGCCGCGAGTTTGAGACCCCTGCTCCAGCACCTGAAGAGGGTGTAGAGCTGGTCCACTTTTCAACCACCAGGGCGGAAACCTCACTGTTGTTCTTGGATCTGATGTTCGACTATCAGACGGACTCTCCTCTCCAGTACCCTGGCATAGACTTTCCCAGGGAGGCTGAGGAGTGGGATTCCCTGATAGTTGGAACACACCCTCCGGTCCCCCTTCTTGAAAAGGGGAACCACCACCCCAGTCTGCCAGTCCAGTGGTACGGTTCCTGTCTGCCATGCAATGTTGCAAAGACGTGTCAGCCAAGACACTCCCACAGTATCCAGAGACTTGAGGTCTCATTGGGGCGGCTGTGGTGCAGTGGTAGGGCAGTCATTTCAGGATCGGAAGATAGTGGATTCAATTCCTTGCCCACCCATGTGTCGAAGTGTCCTTGGGCAAGACACTGAACCCCAAATTGCCTCTGGTGGGAGGTTGACGCCAGTGTTTGGCATCAGAGCCACCACCAGTGTGTGAATGTATGTGTGAATGGGTGAATGGGACTTTGGCTGTGAAGTGCTTTGGGCCCTCGAAGGAGGGTAGAAAGCGCTATACAAGTATACGCCATTTACTCGGGGTGACCCTCATCCACCCCCGGAGCCTTGTTGTAAATAATGTTTGCTTATTTTTGTTACTCAGAAAATTATCCAAGGATGGAAATGCACAGTCTCCTGAATTTTTATTGATAATCTGAATTCCACAAAGGGGTCGTAATGTAATTGGCCAAAGGGTAATTGTGTTCGCCCTGGGACAGTGCCGGGGAGCCATCACATTGTGTGCCACCAAAATCCTTAGTTGGCTTCTACAACAATAGGTCCATGCAATAGCTAACATACTGTAAACTCTCATTTCCAGATTACTTCTATGTACTTTTATTACTCTGCTTCTCAGCCATCCAGATCATAGTTAAACATCATTAATGAATGACAACTTGAAGGACTTTTGGGGCTAACACCTGAGTCCACTTCCTGCAGCTTTCTCAGATCTGATGATGGGTGGAAAGTTTCAGTGTTATATTCAGTGGTTGGTGGAAGTCTGAACTCTTAAATCCTCAGAAGAACAACTTTCTTTAGTGTACCCTTTCCATTTCATGGATAACAAGTACAAATTTTGAAACGAAGGTGGAACTCCTTTAATCCAAAGGACTTAATTGCAGTCAGATGGTCATCATCAGTCCCTAGTGAAGCATTGACCAGAGGGAGCGCCAACATTTTGTGGCTTTGCTTCTCTGGAGCTCTGCTGTCCTCAACAGAGACAGAACTGTTGAAACAGTTCACCGCTCACATCAGTGCCTTTGAAAACATTGCTTTGGAGTTTTAATGTGGAAAATATTCACTAGTGGGAAATTCTCCTGTCCTTTATTCCAGGAGTGGATGCTCCAGCAAGTTCAGTGAGACCAAAGTCTGACCTTGTTTGGGGGAATAGAGAACACCTCACACCATGCAGTTCTCACAGACAGAATGCTTAACCAGGAGGTCAAACTTGGGTCCTCCTGAGATGTTGGATTGCTTCTTTTCCAACCACCTGTGCAGTTTCTTATTGGCAGAAAACACCTGAAACAAGGACAAATACTTGCAAACCCCAGAATGACTCGGACCTGTCTGGACTGCAGTTTGACAAAACAAGTCTGATGTCATCTAAAGTCAGGAGGAGATGCAGCAGCAACAGAGACGACCGTGGACGATGATCAGAAGATTGAAGATCCTGCAGAAATCCAGAAAGAGAGGAATGAGGAAGAGGAACAGCTTCAGAAACCTCCACATCAGGAGATGGACTTCAACTGTCGGGTTCCTCGGGTCAAACCACTCCTGAAACAGGAAGGACTGGACTGTTGGTCAGAAGTTCAAGCTCCTGTTTTCTGATGAAGGTAAAACGTGTGATTCGTTTGGGACTCGAGGTCTGAGGGTTTGGAGGAAGACTGGAGAGGACCAGAACCCAACCTGCTGGAGCTCCAGAGTCAAACCTTCCAGTCAGTCGTGTCCAGTTCAGGTGTTGGTAAGCTCGGCTTTCTTTCTTCAATCCAGAATCACTAAACCAGTCTAGTAGAATGTTTGTCATGATTCCTTCTGCTCAGGATCTGGATGCAGATTTCATCTTCCAGCAGGACCTGGATCTTCTCCAGACTATTCAAGGACTAGGGATGCTTTATTTGGATTGATCAGAATCTCTGTTTTTGTTTTTTGCAAAAGCTGAGAAATCAAATGTGATTGTCTTCCAGTTATGGAGTTTGTATATTATTATTATTATTATCAGCAGCTTTAGAGATTCAAAGGTTCTCCAGATTTATTAGTCAAATGTGTCCAAAAACGTCTCTGATTTAAGCATGTCTGTGTATGCGTGTGTATGTGTGCATGTCTAAAATGAGTGTGTGTGTCTGTTTCTTTGTGTGTGGATGTATCTGTCTTTCCGAGAGTCAGTTTTTGCCTTTTTCTTTGTATTTTTATTTCCTTCACTTGTTAAAGATTGGATGAAGATTTCACAAAGATGACGCCTCCTTAAGACCGTTTGTGAGACTAAAACACTCAAGCAGGTGTGTTAATACTTTTTAGGGAGGTGATTGTCAGCAGGTGTCGTTTCCATCCGACCACGCCGGAGGCGACAGACCTGGAACTGGAGTCAAGTGGAAATCTGGTGCGTTTTCCACAATGGAAATGATTAAAAACCCTTGTAGTGCATTGGAGGTCAGCTGTGTCTGTGTGTTTGGGACCACATGGCGCTGCCGGTTCAGAGGCCACACCCTCCTGCTGCCGATGAGAGGCTGCACAGGTGTGGCGTCAGCCCTCACCTGCCTGCTTCCCTGCAGCCCTTCAGAAACGCTCTGTTGTCACAACACCGCCGAGTGGCTAATGTCAATACATGCGGCAGCGTGAGCCTCGATGGGAACGGCAACCGCAGTCCTGTCTCATCATCTCACACCGACACAGCAGGAGGTTGATTTCAGAGAGCTTTGTCTTTGTAGACATGCTGCTGTTTTATCTTCAGGAGAATTATTCGTTTTATTTTGCAAATTCTTTATTTTGATATTTGAGAGTGAGCCACATTTCCAGCAGTCACAGCTGTTGTTACGTTAACCCTTTAACTCCAGTGTTTAAGTTCTTTGATTTACTGTAACTTTTCAATCATTAACACCATTCCCTTTTAGGACAGATTTTCTTAAAAGGCCCATACCATGAAAAACCAACTTTTTGAGTTTTAATTTACTGTTTATTCCTCACTGCATACAGTAGAACCCTAAAGCAGTTTTTTTGATCCGCTCATTTCTGATTAATCCTCTAAAACCTGCACTCTCAACAGCAGCCCCTCCCATACCCATGAAAACGAGTGGATCCTCACATGCTGATGTCACAAGTTGAGAACCGCCCCCTCCAGGAAGATCCTCACTGACAGTAAGAAGTTTTACCGTCAGATATGCTAGAATTGCCTGACTTTGGCTCTGTTTTCAGTGATTTTCTGAGCACGGAAATTTGTGTTTTGGGCGACACGCTGACGAGGCCGGTTCAGGCATGATGTCATAAAGTGGGCGGCACCCTCAAAGAGCGAAAGGCGGAGCCACAGAGATCGAGTCGTTTTACTTCTGGGTATAAAAAGAGCTCACAAAAATAACTCAGTTTTCATAAATAATTTGTTTTTTGTGTTCCAAAGGTAATATATAACATATATGAAGAGAGTTTACTCTGAAAGAACATTATGGTATGGCTCCTTTTAATTGTGTGGTCATTGGATTTTGACAGATGACTGCAGGTTTTAAAACTTGATGTGTTTAGTTTTGGTGCAACAATCTTCCCACAGTAAAAGTCTGGATGTTTGCTGATGATGATCTGACTAAACCAGAAGAAACATGAAACAACCTTTTCCCTCATGTGGGAATCCATAAGGTTTCTTCGTTTTTCCTGATTTTTTAGGAGTTTTTCCTTACAGAGAGGGAGGGTCTAAGGGCAAGGATATCCAGTTTATTTAGTCTGTTTAGTCTTTAGATATTTTTTTTTTCATGTTTCTATTTTCTGCATCTGTGAAATTACCTGCATGAAGCCCAATGAGGCAAATTTCTTTGTGATTTTTGGCTATAGAAGTAAAATTGAATTGAATTGAATTATGTTGCAGTCATCTGACTTTAAGAAAGGATCTTTTTTTACCTTTCCAGCTCGTCTCTGCATCATCTGGCCTCGCTGTGTTCTGAAAGCTTCATTTCTGAACAGTTTTATTCCCCCATAGAAGCTGCTGCCTGTTTGCATTTGATTAGACAGACAAGAGCAACGATTATTACAGCATTATCTGATTCTGTAGAGGGGACTTTAAAAGAACTTTATTCACAGACTTTTCATGAAAAAAATTCACAACTTTTCAGGTTTAACTACAGATCTGAAAATGTTTTGGTATTTTTAATCAGAACTTTCTGTTAGTTGTAATTTGGCTCCAGATCAATAACTTAAACTAAATAATCCATGTTAGTGATAGATTTTCCCTGACAGACGGTGAGAGAGCATTCTGACCAAAAAAAAAAGAAAAATCACCTCTCAATCTGTTCATGCTGCAAAAGCAGCAGGAGTTCATGCACACGCATGCAGTCATACATGCACATACATGTATCTGTAAACATGCTCTCAAATGCACATATGGTTGTATATACAGTCATACACACTTTCACATGTAGACACTCAAGCACACACATGAACATTTAACACATATGTACACACACGCATGCATTAATAAATGAACACATGCTAACAGACCCTCACATGTGCATACGCACATGGTCTTTAATCCTAATTTATTCTCAGTTCTAATGACTTTTTGGATGTAAATTTCTTTTGTTTTCGAACAGGAGGTGAGAAACCTTCCACGACATGGATTTCTGTCCATCATCTTTATGAACATACACAGACTAGAAAGACCCTCAGCAGTTCCAGCATGTCAAGCATTTGGAGGACAAAATCCGGGGAAACTGGAGTAATTTGATAAACTGTCATTCTGTTCTCCATTCCTTCTCTTATTGCTCAGTGATAATGAACTGTTGAAGATCCAGTTCTAAAAGCAAAACGACTAAGATAATTAACAACACTTGTTATGGTTTGATTAAAGACATCGCAGCGACTGGAAAAGGATGACTGCGACACACGGGGAAGCGTGCCGCTGACTGATCTGCAGTCTGCAGAGTAATAGCTTCATTCATCATCACGCCATGCGTTATTGGTGCTTCTGCCCCGCAGTGAACAGGCCTCACTGCAGATCAGACCTTATCCAGGCCTCTGGATGTGGCAGCGTTTTTGGTAAACGCTCTGAAGTTCCTCATTATGTAATGATCATAAGCAAAAAGGGATGAAAACAATCTGATGCACATGAAAAACCGGAGGAGCAACATAGCAGAAAAACCAATCGTGATCAGAAAAATACAAAGAAACAGGAACTGGAAAGTTTCTGCTGACCGAGAAGCCGAACAAGAAAAACCAGGCGGCAAACATCCTGATGATTAACACCACACATGTATGAAGGCATCGACCGAGACAACAGAACGTGACTGTATGGTCATGTGACACACAGCGTACCTGTGAGGGCACGTCCAACCCAAACAGAATTATCTCAGTGTTTCCACAACATCATGGATCCTGTGAATCGTTCTGTGACCTTTTCAATACTTAAACATGAGCTACAACGTGTCATGGTGCACCTGCGCTGCTGCGCCACCTCCTGATTGGCTCAGCACTGTTTTTTGTAAGCTAGCTGTTTTTGGCTGATATAGACATTTGTTTCAGCTTTTTAGGCTAATTTGGAGTTCTGCTAATATGTTAGCATTATGCTAGCTTTTTTTGGAAAAATATTTTTTTCAAAAAATTTTCAAATTCTTTAGGCAAATTTTGATGTTAGCTGATGTGTTAGCATTATGCTAGCTCTTTGGGGAAAAAAGGAAAATTCTCAAATTCTTTAGGAAAATTTTGGCTTTAGCTAATATGTTAGCATTATGCTAGCTTTTTGGAAAAATATAACATTTTCAAATTCTTTAGGCAAGTTTTAATGTTAGCTAATGTGTTAGCATTATGCTAGCTGTTTGGGGAAAAAAGGAAAATTCTCAAATTCTTTAGGAAAATTTTGGCTTTAGCTAATATGTTAGCATTATGCTAGCTTTTTGGAAAAATATAACATTTTCAAATTCTTTAGGCAAGTTTTAATGTTAGCTGATGTGTTAGCATTATGCTAGCTGTTTGGGGAAAAAAGGAAAATTCTCAAATTCTTTAGGAAAATTTTGGCTTTAGCTAATATGTTAGCATTATGCTAGCTTTTTGGAAAAATATAACATTTTCAAATTCTTTAGGCAAGTTTTAATGTTAGCTAATGTGTCAGCATTATGCTAGCTGTTTGGGGAAAAAAGGAAAATTCTCAAATTCTTTAGGCAAATTTTGATGTTAGCTAATGTGTTAGCATTATGCTAGCTGTTTGGGGAAAAATATACAAATTTCAAATTCTTTAGGCAAATTTGTAGTTTAACTAATGTGTTAGCATTCTGCTAGCTGTTTTGGGAAAGAGAAAATTTTCAAATTCTTTAGGCAAATTTGTAGTTTAACTAATGTGTTAGCATTCTGCTAGCTGTTTTGGGAAAGAGAAAATTTTCAAATTCTTTAGGCAAACTTAGAGTTTAGCTAATGTGTTTGCATTATGCTAGCTGTTTCGGGAAAAAAGGAAAATTCTCAAATTCTTTAGGCAAATTTTGATGTTAGCTAATGTGTTAGCATTATGCTCGCTGTTTCGGGAAAAAAGGAAAATTCTCAAATTCTTTTGGGAAATTTTGATGTTTGCTGATGTGTTAGCATTATGCTAGCTGTTTGGGGAAACATACAAATTTCAAGTTCTTTAGGCAAATTTGTAGTTTAACTAATGTGTTAGCATTCTGCTAGCTGTTTTGGGAAAAAATGAAAATTCTCAAATTCTTTAAGCAAATTTTGATGTTAGCTAATGTGTTAGCATTATACTAGCTGTTTGGGGAAAATGATACAAATTTCAAGTTGTTTAGGCAAATTTGAAGTTTAGCTAATGTGTTAGCATCCTGGTCGCTGTTTCGGGAAAGAATGAAAATTCTCAACTTCTTTAGGCAAATTTTGATGTTTGCTGATGTGTTAGCATTATGCTAGCTGTTTGGGGAAAAATATACAAATTTCAAGTTCTTTAGGCAAATTTGTAGTTTAACTAATGTGTTTGCATTATGCTAGCTGTTTTGGGAAAAAAATGAAAATTCTCAAATTCTTTAGGCAAATTCTTATTTAAGCTAATGTGTTAGCATTATGCTAGCTGTTTTTGGGAAAGAGAAATTTTTGAAATTCTTTAGGCAAACTTAGAGTTTAGCTAATGTGTTAGCATTATGCTCGCCGTTTGGCAAAATTAGACATTTTTCTATATTTTTTTTCGGGTAATTTGACATTTAGCTAATATTTTAGCTAACTTTCAGCTTCAGTGTTTTCAGCACGAGTGTCTTTAACATTTACTTTCAGCTTACAGCATTCACACTTGCATCATTGCAGGTAAAGCTGCAGCTTTGACAGCGACGCCTCCAGCCCCGCAGTACAGCGTACACACCGGCTTTCCGGGAGGCGGGAGAGTTTTCTGTCAGAATATGCAACAGAATATTTGATTTGAGCCGAAATCAAATGATCCAAAACGGCACTTTTCAGGAGGAACTTTTAGCATTATTGTTAATTATGAGGCAGTGATTCAGATCCATCAGGCTTATGTAACTCTGTGACTTCCTGGGGTCAGGATCCTCCTACACTGCAGCTATCTGACAACACGCAGCATTTAGACAAGTACTTGAGGTGGAAACATAAATCACTCCATATATGCACCGACAAGGGTGACTGGATGTTGTATCCATGACTACCTTCTCACGTAGTCTGTATTATTTTTATCACAAAACCCTTTCTCTCGTCTTTCTTCCTCCTGAGCTTCACACAAACATGTTGGTGAAATGCACAGGTTCGGCTCTGCGTGTCGAGAAAACAGAGTCAAAGCGGCTCAATATCACTATTAAGAGGCTGCATGAGTCTATAAACGGGTGAAATGATTTTTGTGTGGACAGATGAAAAGCAATGCAACTGGCGCTGTGGCTTTTCCTCCTGTGAAACAGGGACGGTGTGTGGGAGGTGATCGGTCATGTAGTTTCTGCACTGCTGAGAAGAAAACACGTCTGAAGCTGACAAAAAGTTTTCTCTGGAAAGGAAGAAATGTTTTCAAGAAACATAGTTCACAGCAGCTGGAGCTAGATGGTCTCACTGTTCAGTCCGGAGCCGTCGGCGTCGGTCAGAAGGACTGAAGACTCACCTTAACCTCTGGTCAGATTTCATGTTGAAAGTACAGTTGTTGTTTTTTCACAAAGCAAGAGAGATCAATTTTTTTTTGGACTGAAAGTTATGCAGGAAACTGACGTCTTTGAATGAAGAGAAAGAAAGGCTTCAGAGTTTAGAAACTGGAGAAACTATTCTTGTTCCAGAAGCTCTGAACTCTAATCTTCTGTGTTCAAACATGTGAAATTCTGTGATGGTTGATGACAAACCAAAGGTGAGTAACTGGAGTCAAACTCTAGAATGTCATTCTGGGTTTGCAACGAGATGCAACCACAAATATGTGAACATCGAAGACGATTTCTGCCAGGGCTTGTCAGTGCAAACTCGGTGGAGGTGTGCAGTCGGCAACGGATCAGAAACACTCGTTCAAAATCTTAACATCAGATCTTTCCCTCTACAATCTCAACAATGTCCAACATTTATTAATAATGGAGATCTCAGGAGAGTTTGACCTCCATAGACATCAGTGGATACCAAAATGAGAACTCATCAAGCAAACTCTGGCGTCATCCAGACCAGAGAATCCATGACAACGCAACAAACCGCGTTTTAAATAGTCAGTTTTTTGTGAAAATGATTTAAGCTTAAAAATGTACCAGGATTGAAGTTCAAATAATTGATTTAATATTGATTTTTCTCTTAAATGACCATGTTATGAGCTGGATAATGCTCTTTGAGGAGCGCATTATCAGACAAGAACATCAAGGAAGTAATCATCCAATGGGAAAGTGAGATAAGCACGCTAAAACTGAACAACAAACTAAAACGTCTAAATAATAAAACACGATACCTGGACACCCCAAACAGTTCTGAGTCAGGCGAGGAAAACAAAGACGTTCATGGATCTATTTGTCAGAAAGCAGATGTATCAGAATGGAGTGGTGCAGGGAGCTCGTGGTCTGCTGTAGTAACTTGTACATCACACATCAAAGCTTTTTCAAACATTATTTTCACATCAGCTTCTCATTCACCATGATTTAAATAAAGAAATACTAAAAAATTCAAGTTTAGGTTTAATTTTTAATGAGAAAAAGCAACAAGAATGTATGTAAAAACACATTTCAATGTAACCAGTACTATGAACTGTTCTAAATTATTCAAAACTTATGAATCATCTATGGCAGTGTGTCATATTTTAAGATGGGAAAGGTCTTCTGCATGGGGGCTTTGAGTTAGAACCTGCATTGACTCTCAGTAATAACAATTCTTCTGTCTGAGATTTAACAGTTTAGGTTCTCCGGGTCATTCAGATGTTCCGACAATTTCTCTTCATCTTTTCATGCTTTTTGGATGAATTTAGTGTATCTTACTGTTTGGGGTGGGACAGGACGCTGGTCAATGATGGGGGGAGGGGGTCCTTTTAACATGGACTCATCAAAACTCTTCATCTGTCAGATCATGATGAGGATGTTGTATGAGTCAGTGGTCTCTAGTGTCATCTTGCAGAGGCAGCAGATGATCAGCTTCAGTTTTTAAGAGCCACAGACGATGCAGTTAAATCGTTCCAGCTCAGATATTGGAGTCAGTTATTGACCCGGTTTTTCAGCATTCTGGGAGCATAACTGCAGGTTTTTTCTCTGATTTCTCCAGAACAAAGAGGTCTATAGGAAGTTGCCCACCCTTGACATAAACCTTCTGTGGTCACTGAAGAGACTTTAAACTTTTGTATTAGTCGGCTTTTTTTGAAACGGCCGTGGACCACGCCTCTGGCTCGTCTTGGCCGTGGACCACGCCTCTGGCTCGTCTTGGCCGTGGACCACGCCTCTGGCTCGTCTTGGCCGTGGACCTCGCCTCTGGCTCATCTTGGACGTGGACCTCATCTCTGGCTCGTCTTGGCCGTGGACCACGCCTCTGGCCCGTCTTGGCCGTGGACCTCGCCTCTGGCTCGTATTGGCTGTGGGTCGCGTCACTGGCTAATCTCGGCTGTGGACCGCGCCCAACCTGTCCCCCAGTCCTTTCTGAATGAACTCTATTCAAATACGTAGTTGTAAAGTTAGATAAGATAATTTCTCTTTAACAGTCCTGGTAAATCTCCTGTCTGTCCTGGGAGAGGACATCCCTGAGATTTTCTCTTTTTTTCCTGAATCGGTTTTTCTTTTTAGGAGTTTTTTCTCACCGGGAGGGTTAAAGGACAGGGATTACCAGTTTAAATTTAGTTGTTTAGTTTAGCAATAAGTTATTGTTTATATTTTATGATCGACCTTCTGCTTCTGTAAAATTACCAGCATAAAGCCCAATGAGACAACTGTTTTTGTGATGTTGGGTTATATAAATAAAACTAAATTGAAAATTAAATTGAAAATTAAAAATTGAATTAATGAAAAAGTGTTGGGACTCTTTACAGCTCCCTGTTGTCTGACTGCACTATTCCTCTCTGCAATATTCATATCTTCTCATGTCTTCTTAAATCCTTTAGTATTTTTTATATATGGTTATTGCTTAAACTTCTTGTCTCTGTTGCCTTTGTGACAATCCTGACTTGAGATCAGCCAAAGAAAACCTCCAATGTACTTGTTCCATTAACGTGTACAAATGGGAATAAACTCTCTTGAGTCTTTAGTGTCTGTGAGGTGTTGTAGACTAAAAGCTGACAGGAGGAAAGTTCTGGGGGGGTTTGGGTCTCTGGTTAAAGGAGCTCCTCGGTGGACCCCAGTCTTATGCAGAGGAAAATGAGGACGGTCCATGATGGATTTAACTTTCCGTTGCATCCTCTTCTAACCATCAACCCCCTGGAGATTCCTCAGCGGACATCCCAGAACGGAGCCAGATCTTCACACCAGTTTCTGTTCCTGTCAGTGCATCCACCACCACCCCCACCCCCCCAGCAGGACACCCATAGAAGAGGGCAGATGCAACAATAACATCATATAAAGATTTTAACAGAACAACTTCAAGCTCTGAAGGAGCTCAGCCATCTTGACAGGTGGAGTGGACTCTGGCTCTTCTGTGTCAGTCGTCCAGTCTAGTCTGTCCTTGAGGTGAACGTTCATGTTTTTATAAGACTTTACAGTCTCAATGTCTTCCCCCTGGATATTCTCAGGTGAAACAGGAAGTGATTTCCTTCTGAAGTCAATGATCATGTCCTTTGTTTTACTAATGTTAATCCATTACAGCAGCTGATATAATCCTCGATGACCCTCCTGTAGTCTCCGTCATCCTCCTGGATGGTTCCTCCCTCCCTGCTGCGCTCTGTGGAGGAGTGTACAGCTGCCTGCACTTTGTAATTAAGACTATTTAAGTTTCAGTCTTCAGTGTCGGTGCGTCCCTGTCCCAGGACAGGACCGTGGCTTTCCTGCTTTAACCGACACTGAGGTTTGAATGTCTTTAGGTTTTTTGCTCTTTTGCAGTTTTCCCTCTTGTGAAGTGTTTTTTGTTAATAATTAAAATACGCTTGCTACATTTCCAAGCCTGGTTCTCGCTGCAGCCGGGTTCTTGACCCCCCAGTCGTCACATCATCATCCAACGATGGCATCATCCAGAATCCTCTGGAGGAGGCAGCAGTCCCAGAAGAGACGAGTACAGGCTGAATGGAAAGGGTGAAAAGACGGTGCCCTGTGGAGCTCCTGTGCTGCAGACGACCTCATCAGACACAGTCGTGGAGCCTCACGTACTGAGGTCCATCAGTGAGGTAGTCCACGATCCTCACGGAGATCCGCGCCGTCTCCAGGTAAGAGAGGGATTGGTGCAGCAGGTAGATGACAGTTCTGGGTCTGCAGGTGAACTGCAGGCGGTCCAGGACCAGTCTCTCCAAGGCTTTCCTCAGGTGAGATGTCAGGGCTCCAGGTAGTGGTTGGTCTCCCTGGACGTGCAGTGGAACCACACAGGAAGTCTTCCACAGTCCAGGAAGAGTCTCCAGCTTCAGGCTGTAGATGTCCAGAACCACCTGACAGCTGCTCTGGAGCAGATTCTACCTGGACCTGTCGCTGCCCTGGTCTTCTTGAGCTCACCTGATCAGCTGGGAGGCAGAGTTGGGTTGGGGGGACGAAGGCGGTGAAAGCGCTGGCAGTGATAGTAGAACATCGTAGGAGAAATCCCAGGTTTGATGGGGAATGTGTGGACTAACTACAGACTCCGAGTCAATCGGATAAAAAACAAGTGTTAGCCCACGTCCGGTCGGAGAGGCCAGAGATCTTCTCCTTTTATCTCTAGACTTCTCAGAGATCGATCTCTTGAAGCTGTTTCTCCATCTTCATCCTACATTTTAAATCTTTTTGGACCATCTTTAACTGCTCTCAGTTACCAGATCTGAAGCTTTTCTCATGCAAGACCTTCAGTGGTAACTCACGGCTTGTTGGAGAAGCATCGTAGCTTCTAGGTTGGTGTTCTCCACACAGAAGATGATGTCACGTGTGACAGTCGGTGATGAGGTTGATGTCTTCACTCATGCAAAAGTTCCTCGCAGTCCGTCCCATCAGGAGGTCCTCTCTGAGGTCATCAGATCACAGCCCGATTATGTTTATGATGGGGTATCCTCTTCATCAAGGGGGTGCATGTGGGAGGAAGAATGACCTGTTTACAGTCAGAGTTACCCCAGTGGGGGTAAGGCTCTCGTTGTGTTGGGACAGAGCGAGTCCATCGGGTTTATGGTCCCGGTTCCTGCAGTCATCAGACTGGGAGAATCAGAGAGTGGGGCGGGGCTAAAGCCTCCAGATGTGCTGTTTGTAGAGTTAGCGACAACTTCACAAGCAGCTTTAGCGTCTGCAGAGGGCGGGGCTTAACTCCCTCACCAGGTGGAATGCTAACTGCTAGCAGTTCAAGGCTTTTGTTACCGAGCTGCTCCTTCACTGTGAACCCGTCTCCAAATGTACATCACAAGTCCCGCCTCTCCGTCTGCTGGTGGCATTCTCAGGTTTTTGTTTTCTGTATTATTGCTTTTTGCATGTCGGGTCATTACTAAAACAATAAACTTTGCGGTTTCCTGTGTCTCCAGTCGAGGTGCCTTTCTGCACTTATTGAAGTTTGGATGCTAAGAATAGCCGGGATGAATGTGTGTGTCTGTTGCACCGGCTACAAATCCCTGCAGGCAAATTCATAATGTGATTTTGTAAGTTTGTCTTTGAAAAAGGACCATAGAATCAAATTAAAGTCATTATTATTGTGCTCTTCCCATCAGCCGGCACATCTGGACCTCTGAAAAAGGGATCTGGAGTTGATGGCTCACACTGGGAAAAGATCCGCGTTCTGTGGAAAACGCCGAGCGTTATCCGACCACATCTTCCAGCTTTTACCAGCCAGTCAGTCAGTCAGTCAGTCGCCTGTTCTTGTGGGTTTGGTTCTCTGCAGAGAAGCATCCGCACATCCGGGATGCTGCGCTGCTGCGCTGGCAGAGGTGTGAAACGCCACTTTGGGATTTGGTAAATGTGTGTGAGTGTTTGTGTGGGCGGGCTTTGGCCTCTTCCCCTCCCCTCCCACGAGCTCCAGCTCTCCTTTAACATTAGCATGGAAACAGCAGCTGCAGCTCTGCAGGCCGGCGCTCACGTCCAGCAGCAGCTCCAGCTCCACACACATTCACAAACACATATACGTTCTGTAACACGCACGCCCACGTGTTCATGGAGTCAAACTGAACCCAGCGCAGCAGCAGCAGCATTCAATGAGATGTAATCCTTTTACTTTCAGCCCACACAACCAGCATCACCGTTAACGGCGGTGGGAATTTTCCACGCGGGTCCGCTATTTCTCAGGATTCTGTAATTATTCAAAATTGGTTTCTTTCTTCACATGTGGAGGAGAAGTCAGAATTCAGAGGATTTCTCATTTAAAAAGTTCATCTTCCAAGAAATATCAATAACATTTAAAAATAAGATTCCTTAACGAGCTTAATTAACACATTAACAAACATTACTAATGTGCTTATAGGCTGTTAAGACATTTACTTGCATAATAAGTCAGATAAGGTTTATTAACAAGCTTCGTTGGATTCATTAACATCTAAAGTGAGACCGTTGTCTAAAAAAGTCATATTAATAAACTGCTTACAAGCTTATCAAACGTATTAACTATCTTTGTCAACATTATATTGAGCATCTCATCTAAAGTGTTAACAACACACTCAGATTGGCAAGAAAATTGAGTGTGAATTGGGGGGGGGTCAAAATATCGATATCGTGATATTCAATCCTGCAATTGATTCCCGATGGTTTTCACAAAGTCTCACTCTTTTATTTTTTTGCCGTTCTTTGGTGAGAAGTTCCTCTGGAGGGAGATAGGGGGCGCACGCTGAACCAAAGCTCCTGGCAGCTACTTCAATCATTTCATTTTTGTTCTGTTAGAGGTTCTGCTGTTCATGTTTACTGTTGTTAACACTGAATTGTCAAAGACAGAATTACGGATTTGCACTAAAGTTTCTATTATTTGTTTTATAAAAGTGTTTTATAAGACTCGTGTTGTTTTTATGATTTTGTTCAATCTAAAAAATACACGTGGATATACTTTCCTAAAAAATGTGTTCTTCTACATAATTTAAGTGATTAGAGATGATTTTTTTTTCTACCAATCCTGATATTATCAATATCGTGAGCATGTATTGTATCGTATCGTGAGTTACCAGGTGTTTTCCAGCCCTGAAGGACGGAGTCTGTGATTGGTGGCTCATGTTTCTATAACATGATTTGTTAATCTTTGTTTCTCTCTTTTACACAAACACATGGTCAGGGTTTCATTTATTAAACTAGTTCTTTCTAATGCAGATGTCTACTTGGCTCCTGTTTGGTTCAGTCAATCGACAAAAAAGTTTAATCAGATTAATTACACTTTTGGATTGTAATTAATCACAATGTTTTGATGGGTAGATCTGAACAAAAACAGGCCAGAGAGAAAATCTTCATTTTCTAATTTTCTGAAATGCTTATAATTATCAAGTATTAAATCAGAAGTGTAAATTGTGAGTATAAAACACATCAACATTAAGATAAGCAGAACTCTAAAGACTTTTACAGAGATGATGACACACAGTCATGAGAAACAAATTAAACTAGTTCTAATGCAGATGTCTAGTCCTGTTGTTGACCAAAAAAGTTTATTTTAAATGTAGTAATCTAACAAATGAGAAATTATTAAGTTCTAATGTTAATTTATTCTGAAAAATTGTGAGTATTCACTCAACATTTAAATCAGAATTATGTTAAAAAGTTAACAGTTTAAAGTAAACAAATAAAAAACATGCATATCTGCTAGCTTTTGGACTATTTACATTATTAAAATTTTAGTTCAGTCTAATCTTTTTGAATTAGCTATCAATTATATTCCAGCTACATGCTAACTGCTTTGGCTAACCAAAGTCGCTTTTTTTCAGTTTTTAGGTTATTTTGGTATTTAGTTAACATTTTATCTGGCTTTCAGCTTCAGTGGTTTCAGCTATCAACTTCAGCATCTTCAGCTTCCAGCATTCACAATAGCATTATCACAGATAATGCTGTAGATCTAGTTCATCATTATGTTAAAAAGTTACAGTTTTTGAGATGAAGAAAAGTTTGTCTTGAAGAAAAAACACAATGATAGACAACATTTGTGACTGGAACTTCTTTTTATTCTTATTTATTTATTTAAGGTTTGAATTATATACTTTTTTTGTGCATCTATACTTAGCAGCCAATCAGAATCAAGTGTTTACCCAGATCAGAGGTGTCAAACTTACTCGCTCAATCCAAAACACACCTGAGGTCGCGGTCCAAACAGGATAAAGATTTATCGAACACACTAAAACTACATTTTTAAAACTTTAAACATAATTATAAATAATAAAAAGGCAGGAATATTATTACAGAATAATTCAACTAAAACCTTCAATAATTTTCAATATTTTACTCTCTGTAAAAATATATTTTTTCAGAAATTACATAAGAAATATATACAGAAGAAAGAAACAAGAATTAAACACAAGATGACATCGGATCATTTAAAACAATGAAATAAAAATGATGTGGAGTTACACGGAGGGCCGGATCCGGCCCCAGGGCCTTTACTTTGACACATGTTCTAGACAAAAACAAGCATTAAGAGGAGAATGAATAAATGATTGGATTACACGGAGGGCCGGATCAGGGCATTTGACACATGTCACTTTCTCTCTGAATGATGCGCTGATCAGAATTCGAGGCGTCTCAGCGACGCTTGTTGTGTTACCGTGACAACAGTCTCAACACAAAGAGTCAAAAGTTATTCAAGTCGTCCACTTTTGTGAGAAAGAAATCTAGACTGAAGAAAATAATAAGAAAAGCGATTAAATTTTTATTTCTTTCATAAGTGATCATAGGATGATGCTGACTCAGTGTTTTGATGCCTGAACCGTCTGAGGAAAAGCGAGAAGTTGTTTCTTCGTGAGGTAAAATTAATTTGCATTATAAACTATTAAAGTGTTAATTTTTTGGCCGATGGAAGAAGCCTCTGACACAGTGACAAATGTTTCGTTTATACTTCCAAGCGGTTTGTGGTCGAGTGTCCGAGCGTGTTTGGTGGAATGAACCGATTAGAACCAAAAACACCCGTTACATCTGGACGGACGTCCTGCGTAAGAAATGTTTCAGTTTAAGCTGATTCGATGTGCCGAAAGGTGAAGACATTCGGGACTGGACCTGCACGGACCTCCATTAGCAGCAGTTCATTGGTCGTTCACGGTTGTGCTGCCACAAACTATTATTTTATTAGTCAACTAATTACCGATTATTTTTTCCGATTAGTCGACTAATCGGGTCATGCTGGATGTAAAGCAAACATCTGAAACATCATTATCTTTAAACTAACCAAAAACGACATATATAGCATTACCTCCAATAATGCTAATGTAAATGCTGTAAGCTGAATTTGGCTGCTGAAGATGCTGAAATAGATAGCTAAAAATGCTGAAGGTGAGAGCTGAAATCACAGAAATGAAGATAAAATACCAGTTAAATGCTAAATTAATCTAAAAAAACTGAAAAAATGTAGGCTAAAATAGCTTGAAAAATAGTTAAGCTTCAAAATTGCCTAAAGAAAACTTTATAAAAGCCTAAATTAGCAAAACAGCTAGCGTTTCAATATAAGCTTAACTTGAAAACAGCCTAAAAAACGAAAAAATACAAATAAATAAAAAGCCTAGATTAGCTAAACAGCTAGCATGTAGCCGAAATATTAACTAAACTCCAAAATTGACACAAAAAAAGTCAAAATTAGCCAAAATAGCTAGCATGTAGCTTAAATATTAGCTAAACTCCAAAATAGTCTAAAAAATAACTAAATGCCAAAACAGTCCAAAAGGCTAGCATAATGCTATTATAACTTTCAACTTTACAACACTCTGCCTCTATATAATATAAAGTAAGGATTGATTGAATATTAAATCAGTCGTTGACTATTTTAATAGTCGATTAGTCGACTAATCGGGTCATGCTGGATGTACAGCAAACATCTGAAACATCATTATCTTTAAACTAACCAAAAACTAGATATATAGCATTACTTACAATAATGCTAATGTAAATGCTGTAAGCTGAATTTGGCTGCTGAAGATGCTGAAATAGATAGCTAAAAATGCTGAAGATGAGAGCTGAAATCACAGAAATGAAGATAAAATACCAGTTAAATGCTAAATTAATCTAAAAAAACTGAAAAAAGGTAGGCTAAGATAGCTTGGGTGTAGCTTGAAAAATAGTTAAGCTTCAAAATTGCCTAAAGAAAACTTTATAAAAGCCTAAATTAGCAAAACAGCTAGCGTTTCAATATAAGCTAAACTTGAAAACTAAAAAATACAAATAAATAAAAAGCCTAAATTAGCAAAACAGCTAGCATGTAGCCGAAATATTAACTAAACTCCAAAATTGACACAAAAAAAGTCAAAATTAGCCAAAATAGCTAGCATGTAGCTTAAATATTAGCTAAACTCCAAAATAGTCTAAAAAAATAACTAAATGCCAAAACAGTCCAAAAGGCTAGCATAATGCTATTATAACTTTCAACTTTACAACACTCTGCCTCTATATAATATAAAGTAAGGATTGATTGAATATTAAATCAGTCGTTGACTATTTTAATAGTCGATTAGTCGACTAATCGGGTTATGCTGGATGTAAAGCAAACATCTTAAACATCATTATCTTTAAACTAACCAAAAACTAGATATATAGCATTACCTACAATAATGCTAATGTAAATGCTGTAAGCTGAATTTGGCTGCTGAAGATGCTGAAATAGATAGCTAAAAATGCTGAAGATGAGAGCTGAAATCACAGAAATAAAGATAAAATACCAGTTAAATGCAAAATTAACCTAAAAAAACTGAAAAAAGGTAGGCTAAAATAGCTAGGGTGTAGCTTGAAAAATAGTTAAGCTTCAAAATTGCCTAAAGAAAACTTTATAAAAGCCTAAATTAGCAGAACAGCTAGCGTTTCAATATAAGCTTAACTTGAAAACAGCCTAAAAACTAAAAAATACAAATAAATAAAAAGCCTAGATTAGCTAAACAGCTAGCATGTAGCCGAAATATTAACTAAACTCCAAAATTGACACAAAAAAAGTCAAAATTAGCCAAAATAGCTAGCATGTAGCTTAAATATTAGCTAAACTCCAAAATAGTCTAAAAAAATAACTAAATGCCAAAACAGTCCAAAAGGTTAGCATAATGCTATTATAACTTTCAACTTTACAACACTCTGCCTCTATATAATATAAAGTAAGGATTAATCAAATATTAAATCAGTCGTTGACTATTTTAATCGTAGCGGCTCTATTGTATGGTAGTAAAGGTCTAGTGACTGGTTACTGAGGAACCAGGGATGAATGGGGAAATAGAAAACGACTGCATAAACTTAATAAAGAACATTGAACTCCTGGTTACAAGTTTAGCTAAATTATTTCTTCTGCTGTTTATGAGCTGAACAACCAGCTGATCAGCAGAAAGTGTTGTAAAGCAGAGCTTTTCTGTCACATAGATGTTGCTGCATCCATCTTTCTCTCCGTCATCCTCCAAACGTCTTTGTATTATTTTAAGCTGATGGTACAAATCTGGAGTGAATGTTGAAAAAAGCTGCCGTCTGACATTGGGGGCCATGTGAAAGCTGTCAGGCTGCAGAGCATGTGTGAAAACAGTTCAGTCATCAGAGGAAAGCTGATTGGCACCCAGAGCTGTGTTCTTTTTTTAGCGTCTCTCATCTAATCCAGCCGTTTCTTTCTACAAACGTGGGCTCTTTTGTTCTCAACTCAGAGCTCTTCATTTCAGTCAACATCTCCCGTTCAGCGTTCTCTTTGTTCTGGTCTTCATTTCACATCTGAAGGCATTCATAGCAAATGTGTCATCTTCTATATTTCACAGAAAACTTATGAAGATGTACATCTGCTAATGACTAACAAGTACACACTGAAGGTAGTATGTTCCTAAGGAGACAGTGGCAGTGATGAGAACAGATGTGTACAACAAATATGGAAGCGTTTGTGACTCAGAACTACAGAAAAAAGGGAAATTCATGATCATTTTTAAAATGCATTAATTGTCTGTCAAATGAAATAAATAATCCAATCTCCAAATGAGTTTTTCTTAAACACCGCTCATTCTGTGACACAATTAAAATAATAGAGAAAAGGACATTTGACATTCCATTTTTAAAAAGTTCACTAAAATAAAATGAAATTAGAAATATCAAATTTGAAAACTAAAATGCAGAAAGAGTCTCTTAATAGTGGCTGAGCTCCTTTAAGATCCCCCGTCTTCCCCGGGTCGTGCACAGTCGTCCAAATGCCAGGTGTCTCTGCTATTTGTGTCATGAGTAACGATGACCAACGACTCAACATTTAATCTCTGTGTGGTGGCATACGCCTAAGAACATTGTGGTGAGGAATCTGCATGACGTTTTGGAGTAGATCCTATCAGAGAAATGTGCGAGCAGACGACTCATATCGGGAAGTCTGATGCAGAAACAAGCAAACAAAAGTCTGGAGGAAGTCAGAGGAAGGCGAGCGGCGAATCAGAAGAACTGGTTTGAACATGGATTATTCAGTAAAAGCGAAAATGTGTGTCTCCAGGAAAATGATCCATGTGAAAGCAACAAGGATTTTAGATTAAAGTCCCTTTAGTTGTCACACACCTAGGTGTGCGAAATTTGTTCTCCGCATTTGACCCATCCCCTGGGGGAGCGGTGAGCAGCAGACACAGCTGTGCTTGGGAACCATTTGGTGGTTTAACCCCCCAATCCAACCCCTTAATGCTGAGTGCCAAGCAGGGAGGCACTGGGTCCCATTTTTACAGTCTTTGGTATGACTCGGCCTGAACTTGAACCCATGACCTTCCAATCTCAGGGCGGACACTCTACCACAAGGCCACTGAGCTGGTACGGAGATTGACGATGCTTCAAAGAGAAAAAGTGTTCAGTCAGTGCTGATGAGAACAAGCTTCTCATCATTCAATAAATCCTCAAATGTTCATCTGCTGTTGTTTTTGACCAAAGTTAAAGTTACAGTCCCACTGTTTGTCACGCACCTGGGTGTGTGAAGTTTGTTCTACACATTTGACCCATCCCCTGGGGGAGTGGTGAGCTGCAGACACAGCTGCACTCAGGAACCATTTGGTGGTTTAACCCCCCAGTCCAACTCCTTAGTGCTGAGTGTCGAGCAGGGAGGCACTGGATCCCATTTTTAGAGTCTTTGGTATGACTCGGCCGGGAATTGAGCCCTCAACCTTCCAAACTCAGGGCGGACACTCATCCACAAGGCCACTGAGCTGGCAAGCTCACCACAAATAAATCCGTTACCATCAGCATTCTGTCTGTGATGGAAGAAACTGCGGTCTTCAATAGACGCCTGTTCTAATAGACAGTACTAAATTTTTTTAATTAAACACCTTAGCTACTTTGGATATTTATATAACAAGTTTACAGTATGTCGTATTTTTACACATAATTGTCTTTTTTAATTTTTATTTTACACCTGGCAATTGGGTCACATGCTAATTGGGTCTTTCAGATCCAGAGTAAAGTTGATGCTCCGCCCTCCCTCTTCCCTTTTGCTATTTTCTTAATTTGGAAGAGAAAATAAATTAAGACTTTTCTAAGAAAATCCGTCTGGCATCATGTGGCTTCCCGAGTCAGAGCAGAGACCGAAACAGTTGCATCAGCAGTAATATAAATCAAGTTTAGCCTCAAATACAGAAGAGGTTTATATAAATATACATCTCACATGTCAGAAGATTCATCAGATCAGATACCTTCAGCTCTGATCTGTTTGCTCTGCGGCTACAGGACAAGTTAAAAAAGCCTCCAGGAACAATTTAACAGTAAATACAAACAGCTGGAGTGGGAATCTAAAAGACCAAACCATTTTTAACTTGGAGAGATTTAGTTTGATGGAGGTCAAACAGTCAGAAGAACTACTTTACTTCAGAACATCTGAAGATCATCTGCATACGGGTGGATGAAAAGTTCTGGTGTAAACGTCGTTCCTGAACACGTCTATGTCTGCAGCTCAGATGAGTCGAATGTGGAGAACAATTCCCTTCCACTCGGCGGCTGACAGCTGGACTTGAACTCTTTCAATGTAAAATGCACCGAACACCAACCAGGAGTTTCTCTGGTTCCTGGAGTTCCTTCTCTGGTCACTTTTTTTGTCTCCATTCAACTATATGAATCCTCTCAATCTTGTTTGTATTATTTCCAGCAGATGACAGATAACTTGGACTTGAGCTGTTTCCATAGCGATGCAAGGAAACTCCGTGTCACCAACAGCTGTGCTGGATTTCAGAAGCAGCTGGATGCGTCCTGGGAAAACATGAACTTTACCCGGACTATGTCCAAAGTTACACACCAGCAAACATCTCCATGAAAACTAACATGTTGTTCTTCTGTTGACCTCAATTCAAAGACAGCAGCTTAGAACTGTGTTCTTATCCTGACTACCATTTATGAGTCCATTTGGATCAGACAGAACCGTCACTGACATCATGCAAACACTGGAGCTGACTGTCAGACAGAACCATGGCAACAACACAAACTGTCACCGCTGCGGGTCCGTTTGGATTCTTACTCTCCACCTCTGATTATAGAGCAAATCATATCTGTTGTTCTTGAGAATCAGACTAACTTTGTAAAAAAAAAACTTTGAACACATGTATAAACTCCTCCCCTTCACCTCCTCGTCCTCCACCCTCCAGGTTCTCTGTAATTTATCATTTTCATCACCATCATTGATCAGAACAATAACACACGTGTTACATGATTTTTGTGCATACTTTCATGAGTTTAATTTATAAAATAGTCAAGAGAAACGTGTTGATGTCCTCATGGGAGGTCCAAACCACGAGTCTGGATGAAGGTCAGAGCAGCTAAAAAGAAAGTGTGCTAACTGTGCATTGCACTTGTTCAAATGATCCCAAATACAGAAAATCTGTGTTCATCCCAATGAGGAGAACGACATTTTTGGGACAGCTACCAAAGTTTTTGAAAGAGCTTTAAAGCCCGGAAAAAAAAACATGATCCAAAGATTGACGTGAACGCCACATGGGGGACCCAAATTATTCAAATCCATCATTTTTTTTTTATTTTTAACCTAAAGTAGACTCCAGCCAGGCCAGGAGTTTGTTGGTGACCAGGACTTCTACCAAAGACCTCAGTCGGTCCAGCCCAAAGAACTGACACGGAGTCCCTTCTCTGGGGTTACCGTCTACAGGAGAGCTCCTGAGGGGCTGGTGAGGTGTGGTTTGGATGGTAGTCAAAGGAGGACGTTAGCATCAAGCTAGCAGACTTTAGCTTTCTGTGCTAGATCGATTAATATCTTTTGTGAATCGATTATTGATCTATTAAACTTAAATTGATTCAAATCGATTGATCCATTTTTCCAACCCAGCCCTAGTCATGACGCGTTCAGTGGCGGCGTGGAAGTTCTCATACTGGCTCCTTCGTCACTCATCATTGTGACAAAACTCCGTTACCTTCCCAGACAGAACCGCTGGAGGATCGCTGCTTCAGGGTTGGTCGGCCTCTTTTAATGATGTCCAGTTTTCTGGAAAAGTCCATCTAAGAACGGCAATAAAGCTGCAACATGATCAACTTCTCCACCTTCTTCTGTTAACAGTGAGAGATTCAACCAAACATCAAGAGCAGCTCCTGTCCACAGCCTGAAGAACAGAAGAAGTTAGCTTTTGGCAGCGCAAGCTTTGATCTTCCAATCAGAGAAGATTATTTCATCTTCTTTGCACATGAAGCTACAGAGACTCCAACTCAAATTCTGATTGGTTGAATGTGTTTCATCCATATTTGACTATAGTTTAATCAGCAGTGATATGGAACCTTCTGCTGAACCACGAGTGAGGACAGAAGCACAGACTGTGTTAGTGTAAGGTAGACTTTCATGAACCCAGCAACAAGTGAGAGCTCACGTGTGATTGGTTAGAAACCAACGGTCTGACAGGAATGTGTCTGGGGTGTACGGTGTGAGAGAAGCTGACAGAATGATGGATAAATGAATATATGTTTTCTAAAACGTCTCTTTTCAGATAATTGTAGGTCTTCACTGGAGGCTTTGCAGACCCTGGTGGGACGCCCTTGCTCGTGGGGGACCCCCTCCTCTCCTGGGGGAGTTGGGCTGCCTCTGCCTCGCTCCTTCCTGGACCTCCCCTGTAGGGTGGGCGGAGCGTGGGGGCGGGTCTCTGGTTGGAGCATGGGGTTGGGGAGATGCTCAGAGGTGGTGGTGGGCTTCTTGTCTGGGGGGCGCTCCAGGCGGTGGGGATGTGATCTGGGCCCCCAGGTGTTGACAGGAGGGTTATTGTTCTGGCTGGGCGCAGTGGGCGGGGCTTTCACGCTCTGTGCTGTTGTGATCCCGGTCAATGAACACAAACAAAGAAAACTTTCTGCCAGCAGCAACCAGGATGAGTGAGATGCTGTCTTCATCTTGGTCTTCTGCAGACAGAGAAGATCATGAAAGTGCAACTTCCTGTTGACTAACCTGAGTTAACCCTATTGGCTGCAGTACTTTCAACTGAACAAGCTAGCACCCTCTGCTGGTGAGGAAATCCCATTCATCAATATGTATTTGAAGGGTTTATATCTTATAATCCATAATAACAAAGTTTGGTATATTGAGTAGTGCTCGAGGCCAACAGGAAATCAGCAGCACATTAATGTGATGAAACTCTGAGGTCAGGTCAGTTTCAGCTGACCTACATCTGTGGAACAAAAACAGCTGATCTGAATATTGACAGATTTACTCAAGAGTGTATGTTTTCAGGTAATGATGCTCAAATCTGAAGGAGAATATTTATCTGTCCAGTTAACACAAAAACAAAACCGTAAACCTGCATCAGGCTTCACACAGCCGCTCCTCAACTCTTCAACTCTTCAACTCTGGGTTTGTGTCACTCGAGTAGAGAAACAATCTTTCATTTATTCTTTCACTGTTTCCACAACAGACATTCTGGTTTAATGTTGAAGACTTTATAATAACAAAACCAAATATAAATATGAGAATTAATATTTTTGATGTCGTTTTGTATTTTGATTCATATTTATAACTAATAATTTAATATTTGTTATTCGGTGTTTATTATTGTTGGGGAAATTCCATATTTACAAATATTCATGGTCAAATTCAAAACCTAATTTTCATCTATTTTATCTGGACTTTAAATCATATTATAAAACATATATATATATACACTTCTTACAAAACTGAAAGGAGCACTTTAAAGAAACACATTAGCTCCATCAGATCTCCATATGAAGTTGGATATCTATCCAAATAACAACAGGTCAGTGTCTTAGGAACAAAAGGATACCAAGTCTTTAATGAAATAAAAGTTTTCAGTCTACAGAGGCTCAGTTGTGCAGACCAGGGGTCCCCAAACTTTATCTTGTGGGGGCCACATAACAGTTTTCTTCTCTGATGGGGGGCGGGGTCGGTTTGTAGGTTGAGAGAAAAAAATGAAACAATCAGAACGTTTGTCTAAACATGAACAACTGTCTACACTCAACCATAGTTTAACAATCCTTTTCTGTAATCTTCACAGAGAAAATGAATCTAAAACATTATAAAAAGTAAATCGAGAATCTTCTCCTTCATGGAGATGTTGGAGATCTGCAGATCCTCACTCACAGATCTTAGAACATCTGGATCTTTAGGTCGTTTTGTTGTTTTATTTAACTTAAAAGAATTATTGATGTAAAAATGTTTTTATATGTATAAGAGTCAAATATGTTGTTATTATGCTAAATTGTTTATTTTCCTCCCAGATAAAATATAAAAAAATACATGATAAAAACAAAAAACAATTATTGATTGTTCAACTTTTAAAGTGAAACAACACAAAATACTGATTATAATGTGCAAAATGAAAAGGAAAAAACTGAAGAAGGTTTGTAAATCATGGTAAAGATGTTTAGAAGCAGCAAATATCTGATCTGGTTTCTTCTGTCAGGATCTGATCTGTTCTGGAGAAAGATCTTCTCAGGTTTCTGCTCAGGTTGGTTCTGGAGTCGGTTCTGTTTGAAATTCTTTTCTTGCAGATTCTAAATTCTGTCTTTTTATTATCAATAACAATAAAATCCTTTCAGATTTCTGTTGATGTGGTTGTTGCACTCGCTCCGACTCCCTCATGTGCACAAACAGAACCAGCTTTACGTACATGTGCACGCTCAGCGCACGACTCCGAGCTTTTATGATCTCATGGTATTGATCTGACATGTGGGATTTGAAGAAAAACATAATAAAGAGGATTCTGGACACAACTTGATAAATAAAAACGAGCATCTGGGAAACAAACAGAAAGTGAAACTTATATTCTCTCGGGTTTGGGTTGTAAAAATACCAGAAAATTAAGATACCAGATGTTAAACTCATCACTGAAATGACCTCCACATGGAACACCAGTCCTGTTTGGAGGGTTTTCTCATTGTTGCCACTGAAGTGCACCTGTTGTTAATTCATGAACACCAATACAGATGAAATGGATGAACGAGGCCCTCAGCTGCTGAACCAACAAGAACATTATCAGACAGGTTTACTTCAATTAATGCCAGGACCAAGAAAAGTCTTCCTGTCATTTTGGTGAGCAGTATATATATTAAAAAAGACAAAACCTGCCACTGAAGCTCTTCATTGGCTAAACACACCTGATCCAGGTGACCATCAGCTTCCAGAAAACCGTCTGGAGGCCGGCCCTCCAGAACAGCTGATTTATTTCACCTTTATGAAGCTCAAATGCTGCATTTTTCCTCATGGACTGAAGTATAGTACTGTGATTTAATCTGAACCTCCAGATGACTCTGTACTGAAGAACTTGTGAGCAGAAATCACACAGAATCCTGTAGGAGAGAGATCTGGTTTATGTTTTTACATTTTCAAGCAGCGGTTCTCTGTAAATGTGCACCAATAGTGGCTGATTATACCGTTAGCTTGTTTATGAGTAACATTTTGCCTGGCACTCTTTGCAGCTCTCGCTCTTTAGCATCTCAAGGGTCTGCAGCCTTCCGGATGATGCGCCTTCAGCCCCCCAAGCAAATCTCATTACTCCTATTTTCCAACGCAGTTCATGGCTGCTGCGGAGCAAGTTATCAGAACCCCGCACCACAAGAACGCAGGATTATACGTTCCCAGTGGTGCTCTTAGCTGAATCACACAACATGCATATTAATGTGCTCTTGACAGGAAGCAAAAAATAATCAAGACTGTTTTTTTAGAAGAACTTCTGAACAAAAACACACTTTTAAAGCTGTTTCATTACTGCTACTTTTGTCTAAATACCAAAATATTTTACACAGAAAGCTTTTGACTTTGCCAGTATTTAATCACGTTACTGAATCTGAGTTTGAAGCAGAGAGACCTCCTGCTGGCCAGCATAAGCTGAGACTCATGCTGGCCTCAAGGCCTGACAGACTGAAAGGTTTTCTGTCTTTGTTTTCGTCTGGCTGACGTTGGTTTACAAATAAGCCGCTTACGAAGAGAAAAAACACGAGTGCAATCATCCGTTCATTCATTCAGCTTCTTCTGCTCATCTGGGACCAGGTTCTGGAGCTCAGATGCCAACACTTCCACCAGCTCCTCTGGAAGAATCCCGAGGTATCGGCCAGCTGAGAGGAAAAGTCTCTCCGGCACATTTTGGGTTGTCCCCAGGATTTCTGCCTGGAGGGACATTCCTGAAACACCAACACAGGGAGGGGTTCAGCAACCATCCAGAACAGATGTTTAACCCATCTCGACCGGTTCCTCTGGATGACGAGGACCAGCTGCTCAACCCAGGTCCTGCAATCCACCCAAATCCCGCTGCCGTTCCTGGCTTGTTGGATCCAACAGGACAACATCATCTGCAAAGAGCAGAAATGTGATCCGGAGGATCCTAAGCCAGACCAAAAATTCTTAACAGAGCCAGTAACCAGAGATAGTTTTACTAGGGGTGTAACGACTCGATTCAAATCCTAATTTGTGGTTACTGATCCAATTTATAGTCAATATTGATTCATTTTATACATCCAATTTGTTCTGATTTACTGACCTCAAAAAGCAGGAAACCGGGCCTGATGACAGGAACTTAAAGCATTTAATACATTAAATGTTTTAAGTTATTTTCTCTTGCTTTTTTTTATCTGTCCTTGCTGGAGAACTGTTTTAACTGAATTATCCTGAGGAGATTAATAAAGTTATCTGTCTGTCTGTCTGTCTGTCTGTCTATAAATAGGATTGTGAGTGACTGCTGTTTCTTCTCTTCAGAATCATCAGACAGTTCATCCAAGGGTTTCGCCTCATAAGGCGGTGACTCATTTGGAGCTTTAGTATGAGAAATGTATTTTCAAATACATTCATGCTTCTCATTTCTAATTAATACATAACAATATTTAGGCTGGCACCACATTGAACTCACGAGGTTTCCTCAGGTCTTCCTGTTGATGTTCTATGGCGTGGATCTATGGAACTCTTAAAATTGTTGATCCTTAAATCTGCATCTATTTTCAGAGAAAAGATAACAGTTAACTTCTAGAATAAATGATAGTGGAGAAGAAGAGAAGACAGAGCAGAAAAAAGTTCAGTGCAGGGACACATCTGCCTGAGAACTACTTCTCAATCAATCAATCACTTTATGCATGTAGCACTTTTAATGAACTTTGCTGCTGAACACAAGGTGCTGAACAAAACAGACATGTGTAAACGTTAGTTAAAACATAAACAGACAAAAGAGAAAATAATGGAAAGGCCAAAATTGGAAGAGGCAGTGCGTAGATAAAACATTAGCTAAAACAATAAAAATTGTCAGAAAATAAAAAGTAAAAATGATTAAATAAATATGACAAAATTTGACGAGGGACTTCAAAGAGTTAAAGGATAAACAAGGTAAAAACATGAAAATAATAAACCAAAAATACCACAAAGTCCTTAAAAGCTCAATATATAAATAAACAAGTTGGTTTTATGGTTAATGTAAAAGCTAAGGTAAAATTAAAAAAAGAGTCTTCAAATTACATTTAAAAATCTCTACAGAGGATGAAACTCTCAGATCTTCAGGTAAAATAATCCACAATATAGGACCATGAAACTACTTTTGCATATGAGTTACTCTCTGTTCATTTATTTAAGTTAAGTCGGGCAGTTCTTTGCTGTTATAAAAATAAATAAAAAATATTTCTATTCACTTCTTCTTTTTATTTACACAATAATCTGTTGAAATGTGGCACAGCAGTGAAATGTCCAGCTCCACAATAGAAGATAATCTAGTTTCTTCTTAGTAACAAGGACGGAGATCCCAGTGGAGAAGAAGCACACTGGAGATGTTATGGAATGAGACACAATCCGGTCAGGCAGCCAATCAAATCCATCATCCGTAACTCAAAGGTCAAAAACAGCAGATCCACACACCAAGAGGACAGACGGACTCTTAAACAGGTACAGAAAAGGGTCGATAACAGACAAGCTGAAACTGGGAGAACTGAAATACTGGAACGTGAGCTGAAGCACTAAACACTGGCAGAGAGAGTGAAGATCTGGCTGTCCTAATGATCACAAGTGGAATAAATGACAGTGATTGGGCCCAGCAGGTGGAAACCAGGAGAGTGGAAAGCTTGCCAAGCAAAACTCACCACAGATCATGCCAGTGGCGAGAACATACGGTGACCTACAAGAGAGGAGATATAAAGATAGACCACATCTTATGTAGACAGTAATCTGAAAGATCAGTGACTGACAGAAGAGAAGCTGAAAATGGAAGAATGTTGAATGAATCAGGAAGCAGTTGAAGCAGGTTCTGAGTTCTCAGGAGGTACTCCCAGATGACTGGATAACTACAGCTACTGTGAATAGGGAGACACTGAGAAAAAGACAGACTGAGATGGTTTGGACATGTTCAGAGGAGAGACGGTGAAGATATTGGTAGAAGGATGCTGAGTCTAGAGCTTTGGTCTGTAACCTGCAGCTGCAGAGCCACGTCTGGCTCTTCTACCCCAACGTGTGGCTCTCTGGTTAGAGAAAAAGACAGGTTTTTGTGTAAAAGTCACTGTAAAGTAAAGTAAAAAAACGTAAATCAATCTGTGAGCTTCAAAGCACAGTAACCATAGTGGTTCAATAATTGAGAACTAAATATGTTTGACCAGTTCCAGTGTTTTAAATCTGTCTCATTGTTCAAAAAATACAGTTAATTAGCTTTAATTAATTTTAGAAAAGTTATGTTCACAAATTCCTGGCTCAGAAGAACAACAAATATTTAAAAATAATGTGTTTTAAATTTTTTTTATTGCTGAATTTAAACTACCAACCACTAGATTTGCTCCATCGACATGGTCCTATGTGACACAGGAAGTCTTTTATTTTGAAAGGAAGTCTTGTGAAGCTCTATTAAGAGTTAATAACAGTTTTATATTTGGAAAAAAATATATATTTTCTCTTAAAGTTTGTTTTATTAATGCCAAACTATATTAGTTTATTCATATTATCATGAAATTAACAATGACATAAATAAAACTCTTATTTTTTTAAAGGATGTGTGGCTCTTACCAGGGTGTGGTCAGTGAGAAATCGACCCAAATGGCTCTTTAAGTGAATAAGGTTGCAGACCCCTGGTCTAGAACTACCAGGCCAGAGGTCTAGAGGAAGACCAAAGAGGAGGTTCATGGATGAAGACATGAAGACAGCTGCAGAAGACTGAGTTAGATGAAGGAAGCTGATTCCCTAATCGGAAAAGCCTAAAGGAAAAGATAAAACACATGTTTACTTTAATATCCCAGCGTTCTGATGTTGAGACATTGTTGGGTGCCTCTGGTGCATGTGGAGAGGTCATCACACTCCTGATCTCTGTAACCAGTGTGGAGTCATCTGTGGTTGTAGGTGTTTCAACAGTTTTGTTAAGGAGTTACAGAGAAAGAGTTTTCTGGTCTTCTTCACAAATTGCAGATTTTGAAAGGCTGAACAGTATGTTGGTAATATCACCGCGTCCACATCAGATCCTTGGACATCAGTCTGACCATTTTATCTGACTGTTGTTCCAGAAACATTCAAGGATTTCAAATTAATTGTTCCATCTGGTGAGAAAGTCTTGGATCAGTTTATGTTATTGGAAGTCCATCAGGTTTGGTTTTCCCTGTAAGCAATAGGGCTGTGGTGAAGGTCTTTATTTTCTTCCCTGGATCAAAGGGATGAGATGTAATCGTCACGTAGGCCTGATTTGAGCGTGATGTTCAGCCACTCATCACCATCGCCACTCGTTTGACTTGAGAGAGCGATGGCGTCACATCATTCTTAACGTCTTCGTACAAGGTGGGAATGACCTTTTCTGAGAAGTGTGGCTGGTTTGGTTTCTGGTACCGTGGCTCCAACGTTTCAGTTATTTCACTAAACTCCAGGAGTTATTTTACAAATATTGATAAAAACCCTTGTGTTTCATTTTGAAATGATTTTATTTTGGTGTCGGTCGTTTCCAAAATAAATAATAATAATAGTCGGATCGCAGGAATATAAATCGATTGTCGATGGATCGTTACACACCTACCAGAGACCGAAAATGAAAAGAACTGAGAAACTCCCTGCAGATGTGTACATGGTCTCAGTGCTGGAGATCTTCCTGATACACGTGTCCAAGCTCCACCGTGACCTCTTACTCTCCTGTGGTTTTCTTCCTTCTAATACTAACCACGTCCCAGAATTCTCTCCTACGACTGGCTGCCAGAGACAACTGGATCTGTGACAAATCTGCCACAAGAAGAAAACAAAGATGATTGTGAATTGCCTTATATCATAAACCAGTCACCTGAACTTCCAGGTTGAACTCATTGTTCCTGCTGACGCTGCAAACACCTCCAGCTCAAACTTCACCTGATCCAGGACAGTCCACTGCTGCTGCTGAAGCCACGACACCGTCTCCACCTGTCGAAATCGTTCCAGAACACTTACCTCAAGCTGAAGAACCTCCTGATGAGGAGCTCCACAGCCAAGCAGAGACATTTTCTGATCTGCCGTTGATCAGTTTGTTCCAGACGAGTCAGAACAAACCGTTTCTGTAGCAGAACCTAATAAAACTGTGTGTTGTTCATCTAGACCAACCTGTGGCACACGTGCAGAAGGCGGCATGCAGAGGGAACACGCCGGCACACCGGGATGTGAGAATAATAAACTCTTGATCTGTCTCAGTTTGTATTTTTCCAAATTGAACAGAGTGAGAATCTCTTCTCTCAAGGATCTTTGTTATCCCATGGCGTCACATGGAAAGGGTCCATTCACGAAGCTCTTTCACTGAGGCGGGGTCTCAGAGAAGTTATGCTTCCACATGGGGAGTTCCAATTGTTCTTAACGATGGCACAGTTGTTGAGGAGAACATTTTGAATCAGCACTTCATGACAAAAACGTTGCTGACTCCTGATCTAGACGGAGAAAACTGGATATTCTCTGTTTTTCCATGTTGGGGCAACCCTGTAGTCTCAGTGGTTCAGATGTTGTTCCAAAGTCTGAGAGATTCCTGCAGTGAAGTTCTGCCTCATTAGCCAACCAGAGCAAAGAATCGTTCCAAAACACATGTAGCTACCACCTGTAGTATCTGTGGTCTTCTGACAGAAAATGATACGTTTAGTGGAAGACTTGGGGTGTATTCACACTGGAAACATTTGGTTCACTTAGGGCTCGTTTACATTACAACGTTTTCGCGTGCGTTCCGACAACTTGGTTATCGTTTGGGCCTCTCGTTTAGACCAGAACGGCGTTTTAGGGCCCCCAGAACGACAACTTTGGAGAACGCCTTCCAGAGTGGAGCGTTGCGAAACGTTCCCATTCCCACCGCCCTCCCATTCTAGTGTGCACGGTCAGGAACGGTGTCAGGGTGTAAAGCGGATGTGCTCATTTACGTCATGACCACATGACCAGGACGCATATAAGCCTTGCGCGCAGCAATTGCTCGTCACAACAGCGACTGCAACAACATGGCAAACTTCCAAGAGATAGAACTGGTGGTAGCTGCGATGCTGAATTCACTCGCGACTACTTTGGAGTTTTGGAAGAAAATGCTGGCAGCGGTAGTGTATAGACATGAGCAGCGGTAGAAATAGGGAAGTTCGCGCATGCGCAGTACTTCTCCTATTGTTCTTTTCCATCCGGTGGGAGTGGCTCACAGCGCGCATAGCGGCGTGGCATGTGAATTACATCGTTTTCCGTCAGCATTCGTTTTAACCGTGAACGCAATATCATTCTGGAACGTCCTGGTGTGTACCCGATATCTTGCTTACCGGGTCAGAGAGCAAAACGCGTTCCCATTCCAGTGTAAACGAGCCTTTAAAGTGAACCAGAGTTCATTTGGCTTGATAATCCAGAACAAATTTTCCGTCTGAATACACTCCATGCGGACCCAGGACCAGAACCCGCTCTCTGACCCGTCTTTCTGGGTGATCTCTGCTCTTTTCCAACAGGACTGAGCTCCGGTTCCTCTCAGTTTCCTCAGTCTGAATAGACTGTGCTTGGAGCAGAACAAATGGACCAAAACAGCCACCGTAGCCGGACATGAACAGAGTAGGAAGGAAGCAGTTATTGATCAAAATTGATCAGTGAATTATAAAGTTTAAACCAAGGATAGCTTAGGACTTCCATCATTCGTTTGAATTCAACCTAAAATGCAGACTTCAATCAGGAAACAGATGAACTATTTTCAATAGGAAAATGATAAAAACTATAACCTGTTTTTATACTGGAAGATAATTGATTTATGATTAAGTCCATGTGAAGGTTGCAGAACAGAAACTGACTAGAAAGCTGTTTCCTGACCTGCGATAGCCGAGCATCCAAACACGTCCCAAGACGATGCTCGGACATTTGAAGGTAAAACTTTGCCTCAAAATATCTGGTGATGTAATGACACTGAAATGGTCGCCCGCCTGCAGTGGGTCAGCAGAGGAAGTGGGTTGATGATAACAGGTCGCAGCAAGCAGATTTCACTAACAGATGTTGATCAGCTGCCACTGAAAGACCTGGTGGGCACTTGTTCAGGTCAGAGTCAGGTCCTCCCCCTGAACCAGTCTGTTTGTGTTCTGAGAGGAAGACGCTGAGTCAGCAGCAGAGTCTGATCTGGGCCGGCGGCTGGCGGATGTGGGTCACGTCAACACCTTCGTCATATCTCCCTAAGTGTGAGGAAGTGTCCCGCCGCTGCATCAACAAGGTTGTGATGCTCCTTCAAGGATCTCGGGGTGTAAAGTCAAACTACAGTGAAAAGTTCATCTGGAGAGACTTCTGCTCCAACAAAACACCAACGTTTGGGTCTGTGGAACCAGAATTTGTAATGAACACGATTAAATCAGAAATGTCAGACCATATTACTCCTCATTCTTACTGTCATGTATGTGAGACAGCAGATGATGACTCAGCTTGTATCATTCAACAAGATGCAGAAGCATAAAAACACGTTTAAAGGACCAAATGCCTCAAAATAAACAAACAGAACAAAAACGCTGGAATGGACTCGCTTTAAACTTGAAGCATCTCAGTGACTCATCATGTTCCTCTATGTTTATTGGGGGGGGGGGGGGGGGGGGGGGTTCTCATTTATCCAAGTAAGGTCTTGAAACATCCGGGCTTATAATTGTTCTCGTGATTCTTCTTTGCTCAGATATCAAGCTCTGGTCAAAACTGTTTCTTGTTTTAACAGGTAAAAACTTAAAACTGAAACATTTTGTCTTTTGTCAATGTTTAACTTCCAATAAACTCAAACAGCTGGTGTACAGGGCTGGACGATACTGAGCGTTTGGGTATCAATCCAATGCTGATCCGATATCGGTCAATATCACCGATACCGATACTGATACCAATATTATATGGTAAATGTTGTAAATGCATGATCCTGAAAATGACAATTATTCTTAATTGCAGAACTTTTTTTTTTTTTATTCAGTTGATAAAGTTAAAAACTAAATTAGAACAATATTGAGTTTGTTCATTTGATGATAGCAACGAGTTTGGAGATTTGGATGAGTAAAGTTAATAAATTTGTCTTGTAGATGAAAAACAGCTGTGTTCCAGAGGGAAACTCGAGTCTGCAGTCATGTTTCTTCTTCGTTGTCATCATGTGTGTCTTCAACCTCAATGTTGATCTTGTTTGACTGCATGTAGCCTTCCCATCTCTGCTGCTCTGTTTATTAGCATTTGTACACTGCTATTGATTCAATTAAAAACAGTTCAAACTTTTATCTTTTTACATTTCATTTAAACTAGAAAGACAAAATAAAAGCAGAAGTACACTATTGAACAACAATACTTGAATGAGATGACATGAAACCAATGATTATCAGTAACAGAACTCTATCAGTATCAGAAATGTCATACAAAGGTTACTATAGGAGCTAATTTAAAGTTTTTTTAAGGTAGTTGTTACCTCGTTGTTTTATCTGGGATACTAGAGTGAAGGTAAGAATTACTCCGTTCATACAATTAAATTTGCTCCATTACCATCAGTACTGAACCTTCGATAAACAGCATCAACCAAAGACTGCCGTGACCTTTAACCTTACCACTGTAGAAAGTGCACTAACATATTGCATAAGCACTTGGTTCAGCAGCAGGACAGTGGCGTCGAGGAAAGCTCTCCAGCAGGTCATCTACACCCCCCTCCCACCCTGGAAACCCTCCACGGCTGCCGCCGCCTCAACAGAGTGAAGAAGGTCATTAAAGACGCGTCACACTCGGACACTTCCTGTTTGATGCCTTCAGGCAGACGCTACAGGTCAAGCAGAGTGAGGACACAAAGACTCCAGAACAGTTTCTACTGCATCAAACATGGAGCTCTTCCTGTAAAATGGAGTATAGCGCTTTTCTACCTTATTTGGAGGCTCAAACGCTTCATAGTCACAGACCCACAGACTGGTGGTGGTTCCGCTGCTGAACAATGGCTCCAACCTTCCACCAGAGGCAATCTGGGGTTCAGCGTCTCACCCAAGGACACTTCCACACACGGGCGGGTGTAACCAAGTTAAAAATGCTCTGGCAACAATTTTATATCAGTTTTTATTCTTTATTTTGTGAATTTTATCGTTTTTGGGTTTTTTATTTTGAAAAACCGCATGTGCGATTGGCTCCTCCAGCCCCGCCCTCTCAGAGCAAAGAGAGCTGCAGAGGGTAAGCCACGTTTTCCTGAACGTTTTTATAGTATGTGGGTTCTTTAGCACGCTGTCTTTGTTATTCAAATAGCTGCTACAAAAAATATAAATATATATTTTTAACCTATTTTTTTTTTTTTAAGTTTAGTGCGTTTTGTACAGGTGGAACATTTCTTTTAGCTAGCGAACAGTTGTATGTGAAAGACTGTCGTGAAAAAGCGGCCATTTTACATTTTCATTTTGTTTTTGTGGGGAGTCAAATGTGTGACTGCCGGTGGAAACAAAATGTAAATTATTGTTTTATGCCTGTTACAGATATGTGTATTTAATTTATACACGTAGAGCATTTAATTATTTAAAATTCACCTCTATAATTCTACATGTTTTATTTATTATATTTTTGTTCATGCAAAGTTGAATGTATAAATTGTTAGAATTGACTGAATTTAATTTATGAAAATAAAGTAATTAATAACTGTAATGTTATGATTTTTGCTCTGAGATGCAGAAGGGAGTCAGATGTGTCTCTGCCGGTGGAAACAATTGATAAATTTCTGTTTCATGCCTGTTACTTGCCAGAGTGTAAAGCTGTCAAACTCTACCCGGAGTCGTGAGTTTCTGTACGGACGGAGGTGAAAGTCCATATCCGTTACACAGGCAAGGCAGGACTCGAACCCGCAATCGTCCAATCAGTAATCGACCGGCCTACCGCTGGACTGCGGACGCCACACTGTGAAACAGTGGATGTTTTCTCATGTTTTTGATGACTTTTCTCTGGTTTTAACAAATTTAACACCTATTGAGTATTCTGGTTTTTTAATTATTAAAAAATTATTTTCAGTTTTTTGTTTTAGTTACTGGCACTTTTTATGTATTATTTATTATTTTAGAAGTGAGTTTTTACCATGTGTTGTTTTAAAGTTTCTTAAGTCTTTGGAGTGAACTCTATCCATATATACAATCATATATTACCTTTGGAACACTTAAAAACAGATCATTTCTGAAATATTTGTCATTTTTGTGAGTTTTTTCCTACTCAGAGGTAAAATGACTCGATTCCTGAAGCTCTGCCTGCCGCTCCTAGTGGGTACCGCCCATTTCATGACATCATCATTCTAGAGCCTTTGGCAGTGTGTCTGCATTTTGCTCCCACGAAAATAATCCAAACTTTTTCAAAGATAGATGCACACACCAGATATCTGCCTTTAGAAGCCCCGCTCATCGCTACACTGGTTCATAACACAAATACACTCTTGTGGCCATGCGGGATGGGGGGTCTTAAAGGAGCCCCGCCTCTAAAGTAACAAACATCTGTAGAACTGACACAACTGGACGATATACGGTATTCTGCTTCTACAATTGCTGATCTCCGCTAGTTCTGTGGAGAAATTGAGTGTTGGTGTTAGACTGGGGGCGGAGCTGTCAGAGCAGACTCTTCCTGAAAGAGGCGGTTCTCACTCTGTGACATCAGCCCGTGAGGAGCTGCTCGTTTTCCTGGGTGTGGGAGGGGCAGCAGGTTTTTTAGGATTACTCAGAAATGTATGAATGTATCAAAATACCGCTTTAAGGTTCTTTATAGAGAGGAATCAACAATGTAATTGTAAAGTTGTTTTTTGTGGCATTGCACCTGTGAAGTACGAGTGCTGCACTGACCAGGAAGCCCTTTAATTGTCATTGTACCTGAGACAATCACACATAAAGACATCTGTCTGTCTAATCATCCTTATTTCAGTGTCCTGATTCTATAGAGAGACTTCAGCCTTGTTGCCGATATTATACTGGTAACAAATTATTTTACTCTTCCAATCCTTTTGGTAGAATATTCTACTTTTCAAGCAGCCAATGGTTACCAGCCTCCAGAACTTGTCCGCTCTACCTGGCCATTGTTTTGGGAATGGAAATCAGAATTCCAGCTGACTTTGATCCTAAAGAGTGTGCAGAAGTTTTTCCAGATTGTGTGAACAAACTGCTGTCTATGATGTAATGTGATATGTTACAAACATGTAGATGATAGATTTGATGTGATCAGAATTTCCGTCTTTGTCTTTTTGTTAAAATTGAGAAGAAAACAGTGATTTTTCCAAGAGTTTTCATTTTCTGAAATCCTGTTTTTGTGGGTTTTATATGCTGGAACCCCAATTTATGTCAGATATTAGTCATCAATCAAACAGTGGGCCCTGAATCTGTAATCTATGAAGGTTTCATTGTATAAATGGAGTTCTGTGAATGAATACAGTTTTCCATGGCATTCTAATCATTTAAAAGGATCCTTAAGTAGTAACCTTTCAAACGTAATAAATTAAGTAATAAAAATCATTGATCTGGAGTCATGAATCAGATCGGATTGCTGCCTAAGTAACGACCTACAGCAGCTGTGGAAACTCCACCAGATGTTTCTCCACAAAGCTCCAGCAGCTTCCAAACGGAGAGAAAAATCAGAAATCTTATGTGCATGTTTGTGTGTTTGTTTCAGCATTCATATCTGTGCTTGTGCGTCTGTGTGTGTTTTGTTTACCTGTCTGTCTACATGTGTGTGTGCTTGTCTATGTTCATGTCTCATAGAGTTTTGTAAAGTGTATGAAATATTGTTTGTGTGTGTTTCTTTTTGTGTGTTGTAAATCTGTGTCAGAGTGTGTGTGTCTTCATGTCTGTGTGATACTGTGTGTGTGCGTCCTTGTGTGTTTTTTCTGAATGAGTGCTTCAATTTGTCTGCGTTTGATCCTGTTGGTTTGTATCTTTGTGTGATTGTGTTTGTATGTCTGTGTGTATGGCTGAGTGAGTGTGTCTGCAGTCTTGTCTCTATGTGAAACTGTGTGTGTGTGTGTGTGGAGGGGGGGGGGGTGCATGTGTGTGTTTGAATTGCTCTTAGTCCAGCCTGTCCTCAAGTGATACACATCATGGGTATTTGCCATGACCCCAAAAGGGGCAGAGCAGAAGCCCTTGACAACACTGCTTCTGGGGGTAAATTCAGGCACTCAAACCCCTCCACCACGGTAAGGTGACGACTCACAGAAAGGAAAAAAAAATTTTTCAGCCAAACAGTAACAATTTGGGTGGGAAAACCAAAGTACTCCGAGAAAACCCACAGGCTTGCTCAACCAATTTAAATTTGTAAGTATTTGTAAGTTTTGTGTAACTCAACCAACCAATTCACCGTCCTCTGGCAACAAAGTCGACCCAACAAATCGTATCATCCCCGTCTTTTGAAACCTAATAACCTAAATGGGGGGGAACCAAAGTTCTCTGAGAAAACCCACACAGACACGGATCTGTTAGGTATTAGAGTTGACCCAACAAACAAACATGCTGGCCTTTTTTTAAAAAAACACCCAGATAATCTAACATCCTACCATCTAGCATACTACCAAGCTAATAACCTTAGGAAACCCAGATAGACATGGGTCCATCAGATATTAGAGTTGACCCAACAAACCAACCCTATCAGCCCTATTACAAGATCTTTGATTGTGCAGAAAAGAGCAGGTCCATTTTTTATTTGCTTTAGGAGTAACAAAAATTCCCAAATCTCAACTTACAAGTAATGTAGAACTTGGCTGTTCAGTCCTGGTCCTCCAGGTCTACAACCCTGCTTGCTGATTACTTGGAACAGTTGTATTCAGTCAATCAGAACATGGGAACACCTGAGTCAGGAAATCAGCATATAGTATAACAATGACAACCCCCCATGGATGTGAGGATCACTTCCATCCTCTTTCTGCTGCTGAACTTCCTTTTCAGCTGCAGTCGGGGTTTCTTCACTACAGGTTTTGGGTGGTTAATTTCTTGGCTTCCAACAGAAGGAACTGGTTTACTAACAGCAGGTTTCGGTGGATGAATCTTTCCGAAACACCTCCATCTTCTTCCGAGTTCCTTGAGTTTCTGCTGTTGAACGTCCTTTTCAGCTGCGGTAAGAGACTTCCTGATTGCACGTTTTGGCCGTTTCAGTCCTTGGAATCTCACAGAAGGAACTTGACGTTTACCAAAAGCAGATTTCGGGTGAATCTTTCCAAGGCTAAATCTTCTAGCCACAGGGTAACTGTTCTGGCTAAATTAAGCTTTATTTCAGTTTTTTAGGCGATTTTGGAGTTTAGCTAATATTTTGACTTTATGCTAGCTGTCTTGGCTAAATTAGGCTCTTTTTCAATTTTTTAGACTATTTAGGAGTGTAGTTAATATTTCAGCTATACATGCTAGCTGTTTTAGCTTATTTAGGCTTTATTTTTAGGAGTTTAGCTAATATTTTAGCTATATGCCAGCCATTTAACCTAATAGATAGATAACCTAACATCATTTCTGCTCCAGCCAAACAGTTTAGACTCATACAATGAAAACTGCCTCCGTTAAGTACCACTCTTATAGCAGAACCTCTGCTGTAGCCGTTATGAAGAGCACTAGAGACCAGCCAGCTGCAGAGGAGTCGAGACAAGCTTCAGGGTCCAGTGGAGACAGCACCGACCGGGTCTTTTATACGCTCATGGGCTGTCCACCCGTCATGACGGTGCATTTTTTGGAATTTTTATTAAGTAGTTTGACTGACAGATTTAAATGCAAAAGATGAAAAACTGGTCCTTTTCATCAATATAATACCACACGCACATGCCAAAAACTGAAAAAAGGCATGATTTTAATTCAAGAGGGTCTTTAAAAAATGTGAATTCCAATGAAATAACCTATTTAGTAATTATTTTTTGTTTTCCAGAATCCTAAACATAGAATAAGATATCTGATTAATCTGTGAACAGCTGTGCACGTTTTCCATGATCATTGGTGACTGCTGAAAAAGTTAAGTAAATTAATTGTTTAATAAAAAATTTTCCTCCTTATATACGTAGGTATGAAAAATTCTAAAAAAAAAAAAAAAAATTATTCTGCTTTAATGTCTTCATTTATTCCTAAAACTCAATTTTACAGGCTCCCAAATGTGAAAATGTAAAGAAAAATACTGTTAAAATGTATACTGATCTCTGGTAGTGAAATGAGAAGCAGGTCCCCACCAGTACCAAGAACAAGAAAAATTTAAGGTTCTAAAATTGTGAAAAGTTAGTGAGCGTGTATGTGTTAAAGTGCCAATAAATCTATACAGAAAATGAACACGAAAATATGCATACATTTAACTACAAATGTGAAGTCTCCACGAGAAATTATAAGTTAAGAGTACCCAGGTTACAAATAAAAACACGTCTGTGTGTGTGTGTGTGTGCGGGTGTGTGAGTGTGTTGTTGTGCTCCCTCAACCACAGTAGTGTGTTTTTGTGTTGCTCTCATTGTCTAAACCAGTTTTTCAACCAGTGCTGGGAGACATTATTCATTTTCATGATCTAAAAACGTTTTCTGTCACCAGGAGATCAGCTCTGTTTTCATCCAAACTGGCTCTGATAAATCACTGAATAGTTAGGAATATAAAAGACCATAAAATACTTTTTTCTTTGTGTTTTTTTTATTCCAATAATGACTTTTTTAAAAGAATGACGGTTTTGCGATTTAGCCACAGGTTTCAGTTTTTTTGGAAAAGTTCCGCCCCTCCACCTGTCTCCGCCAATCATTATTGGAGGCGTCATCAGTCTGACCAATCAAAAGTTGTTTACATCTTCACTTTTTTGTTGCGATTCGGCTCATAAAGTCTCTCAGTTCCAACAGAAATAGCAGCTAAAGTTTGTGTTCAGCCGTGTAGATTCCTGCTGGATCCGGTATCGAACCGTGGAAAGAATGAACGAAATAATGAAGCTCAGAGACGAGAGTTTGTCCAGCATCAGTTTTCCACTGCGTTTCCCATAATGCATTGGGTTAAAGAGACAGCACTTCTGCACTACGCTACTAAAATAAAATGATTTATTCCCCTAAAAATATATATATATATTTTTTAAGTTACATTTTGTATTAAGACAAAATTTAAAAAAAAAAACAAAACTTCAACATTTTCACTTTTTGTATGGTTACAAATGAACATAATCATAAATATAATGTTTTTTTGTGTGTAAAAAAACAAGCATGTTGTGATCATATCATAGTTCAAAAATTACAGTTGCCCTTTCACAAACATTTAAAGAAATATTAAAACAAATTAAATCACTCTCTGGAAAGAATAAATTATTGTTTTTTTGTGAGGTCGTGTAAAATTGCGTATTAATAAAGTTTTTTAATAAAGGAAAAAAAACACCTACTTAAGCTAATTTTAACTAATAAGTTGAAAATTATTATTGAAAACTATCACAACATTTATTACAACATTTTGGAGAAACATCTGCAACTTCCAGCTTTTCTGCTTAAATTATGAAAAATTGTCAGAAGATTGTGGAGAAACTGTACCTCAAATACAGCTTATAGAGTTTCTCCTGTTTTACATATTTAGATGTTGGTGTTCTGCAGTTCTGCAATTTTTGCAAATGAAAAAATGTACCTTGGCTCCAAAAAGGTTGAAAAACATTCCTCCAGCTTAGACTAATAGAGTGTGTTTCTGCAGACATGGAGCTCTAGATTTGTCTTGACTGGATCCCTCAAAGCCTGGATGTTCTGTCCTAAGTTCAGATATATAGCATTGCCCCCCCCAGCAGAGGAGCCTCTCTTTGCTAAGGATTTAGGCCTTTAATCCCTTAACAGAATATGAGATCTTCTCAGAATATGTCTGACTTCAGTTCTTCTCTGTGGACAAAAGGTTTGTTGGTTCTCAGTGTGGATTAAGCTCCTTACAAATCCAGATCAATATTTATCTCAAACCTGATGCAATGTTTCACTTTCCTTTATGCACTTATGTTTGAAATGGTTAATGGAGCTCTCAAGCATTTATTTGCACAGATACTTGTCTTATCCATGAGTCTTGTCCATGATTTCTGCCCTGTAGTTCATCATCATTCCACTGGGGGCAGTAGCAGGACTTTGTCTGCTTATTCCAAAATGGCTGCTTCCGGAAAAAAGTTTCGTAGAAAATTTTTTCAACTTTATGATGACAGTAATTCATATATTGTTGTGAATTTTTAAATAACTGTTCGCTGTGTTGAAAGAATAATAAACAAGTTGATAATGAATTCTGTTAATCAAATTTGAGACGTGCTTTTTTTCATAAACACTACTGTTGGATGTTAAGTTAGTGTTGTTAACAAAAACATACCAAACCCCCAACGTCTCATAATCGATAGTCGTGATAAAAAATATGTCACAATTGTATTTTTTCTGTGGGTTTCTTTAAAGGGTTCAAGAAACACTTCATTCCAGAAGATGTGTATTATTAATTAAATATTTAATTTAGTGGGTTTTACAGAACTTGTGTCAAAGTCAAGGCCCGGGGGCCGGATCCGGCCCTCTGGGTAATTCTATCCAGCCCTCCAGATACTTTTATTTTACTGTAATTAATGACCCAATGTTATTTTCAGCTTATTTCTAACTTGTATGTTTTTGATAAAATATATATTTATGGAGAATAAAATATTAAGTTATTTTAGGTTTAAGTTGATTTATTCTATAATATTAATATAATAATATAATACAATATAATTAATATAATCCTGCATTTTTGTTATTCAGAATTATGTAAAAAAGTTAAAATTTTTAAGTTGTAAAAATTAGCATTCTGCTAGCGTTGTGGACTATTTTGGAATTTAGCTAATATTTCAGTTATATGCTAGCTGTTTTGGATAACCTAAGTTTCTTTCTTTTTTTGTTGTTTTTTAATCTAATTTAGCATTTAGCTAAAGTTTTTGCTAGCTATCAACTTTAGCATTTTAGGCTTTCAGCTTCAGCGTTTTCAGCCATCGATTTCAGCATCTTCAGCGGCCAAATTCCACTTACAGCATTCATGCTAGCATTATTGCAGGTAATGGTATATATCTAGTTCATAATTATGTTAAAAAGTTACAATTTTAAAGTTTAAAAAGTGTAGTTTTATTGTGTTCCATAAATGTTTCTCATGTTTATCCTCAGATGTTTTGGATTTTGGCTCCTTGAGTGATTCAGTTTGACTCTCCTGCTTTACAGGGTTCATAATTTTCTCCAGGACATTTTAAAAAAGATTATTTAAATTGAATTTAAAATGAACGATAGAGTGGTTTTTAACTGCATTCTGTTGCAGTCGCTGAATAAAAGCATTTTGATCATCTTGAATCCAAGTGGTCTATAGATAAATAATGATAAAGTTTGATTTCTGAGATAAAGAGAGTTTTAGTTCTTGAGCTTATTGTCCAAATGACTGACAGTCTCCAGGGATTCTGTCTACATTTTAAATATTTATATTTTTATTTTGAAGAAACAATCATCTAAAAACTGCACAGCTGCACATTCTATAGACTCATTTTCTGTCACCAGGAGAGATCTTTCAGTCTTACAGAGCCGTGGCGTCTGTTCCATCACAACAAACCCAGAGTCTGACTCTGACTCTCCCTTCAGGCGTTTGGGTGTCCACACATGCAGCACCAGAGGACTATCCTCCACTTCTGACCACGGCAGCTGAATGACAGTAAACATGCTTCCTGTGTGGTGGCAGTGGGCTCATTAAAAAACCAAAAAGCTTAATGTCAACAGGAAATGTCAGCTGAGAGCAGGACCTGCAGGAGCAGCAGCGCTCCTCACTCAGCTCCATGATTAGTTTTAATTGACTGCAACTGCACTCGTTAAACTGAAACAGCTGATCTGATAACACCAGTCCCCTTCATGGTGATCAGACAGAATGCAGTTCTGACCGCTGAACATCCAGACGAATGATGCTGAAGTTGTGGGAATGACTGCAATACTGCAGAGTTGTTGCTGGGTCTGAGTGTTCTGGGGAATGGATCCCCAACTGAGACTTTTGGAAAGATGATGATGGTGAATGAGGCAGGACCTCCTCCGGTTCAGTTTCCCAACAGATTCCCGTCCAGGATTCAGCTCACAAGGAAAAGAGCTGAATCCAGATTAAATAAACAAATCACCTAAATGCAGACTGACATGAATTCGTGTTTATCATGTTAAAGACCTCAACCGGGTCACACAGTCAGTGACTGTGACACGGCAGCGGCTGAAGTGTGAGTCCACAGTGCATGCCGTACATTTTGTTCTCCCTGGCACGCTCTGGTGCTGCCAGCCCTCTCCGGGTCGACAGGCTGATTGGAAATCCATGCAGCCGAAGCCTCTTCCCCCGAGGCTGCGCGCTCATTGATTAGCTGTCAGAGGGAAGGGAGGGAACGAGGGGTGAAAGAGCAAAGCGGGCCGAGAGATCCAGTCAGAAAGAGAGGAACTCAAAGCCCAGAGAACCATGAGAAACCACAGAGTTCTTCTACATCGGCTCTTTCTGTCATTTGTTCAACCGTGTGGTTTTCACCATTAACCAGGTTTACAGATCAGCTCCGAGTCGTTTGCATACATGAAAAGATCCTTCATCTGGTAACGCCCTCTAACTTTAGCTCACTGTCATTGGATGTTTCCTTCTATCTTCATAGAAGCCAACAAATCATTATGTCGTTGTGGGACATGTACAGCAACATCCACTCGCACTCGGGAAACCTTTAAAGCTCCAAACATCTCAACACTCGAGCGTTCTGAGCAGCAGAGACACGCCTCATTATTCTGATCCTGACGGCAAACAGGAAACGGTCACGTTCATCTCACTCTCGCTTTTAGTGGACTTCATTTGAGCAAAAATGTCCACATATCATTGAAGGCTGCAGCCTTTATAGAACATGTGTCAAAGTCAAGGCCCGGGGGCCGGATCCGGCCCTCCGGGTAATTCTATCCGGATCATTTCATTTTATTTTATTGTTATTAATGACCCGATGTTATCTTGAGCTCATTTCAAACTTGTATAATTTTGAAAAAAACATATTTTATGGAGAGTAAAATATTGAAAGTTATTTAAGGTTTAAATTGATTTATTCTGGAATAATATTCCCGCCTTTTTATTATTCAGAATTATGTTAAAACGTTTAGAGGAGGGGTCTCCAACCTTTTCTTCTCCGTGAGCTACTTTTATAAACTGAAACAGTCAGAGAGATACTCGTGTTTGAAAACTTTTATTCACACTTCAAATTTTCACTTTTAACAATTAAAAACATAAAATTAGAACAAAAACATTTAGTGTTGAGACTTTCTTAACTTTCACATCTGATTCTGTCAGTGAGAAGCTGGAACTGCAGTAAGCAGGAGTGGATCCACTGATGGGGTCATTTAATGTTCATCTGTCAGTCCGGTTCTGGTTCTGGTTCTGAACTTTGACTTGATGACATTCAGATTCTCAGAGGTTTGTGGACCCAAATGATGCTGCATTTTCAGAGATTTGGATAATTTTCTGGATGATCTAAACTCCAGAAGAGCTCAGAATGCTGCTGGGATTTTAGCTGAACATCATTGTGGAGATCTCAGTTATATGAGCCCGCCCACTATCAATGGGATTGGATCGAAGTTCAGAGTAGGTCTGCCACAAACGATTATTTTAATAGTCGACTAATCACCGATTATTTTTTCCGATTAGTCGACTAATCTGTTCATGGCCAAAGTGGATGTAAAGATGCTGAAGTTGATAACCAGCTAAAATATTAGTTAAATGCCAAATTAGCCAAAAAATAAAAAGAGCAAAGTTAGCCTAAATAGCTAGCATGCTGCTGAAATATTAGCTAATTCCACATTAGCCTTAAAAAACCGGAAAAATCCTATATTAGCCAAAACAGCTAGCATATAGCTGAAATATAAGTTAAACTCAAAAGTTGCCTAAAAAACGTAAAAAAGCTAAAGTTAACAAAATAGCTAGCATGCTGCTGAAATATTAGCTAAACTTCAAATTAGCCTTAAAAAAATTGAAAAATCCTATATTAGCCAAAACAGCTAGCATATAGCTGAAATATAAGTTAAACTCAAAAGTTGCCTAAAAAACGTAAAAAAGCTAAAGTTAGCCGAAATAGCTAGCATGCTGCTGAAATATTAGCTAAACTCCAAATTAGCCTAAAAACCCTTAATAAATGCCAAAATATTCCAAAAAGCTAGCAGAATGCTATTATAACTTTCAACTTTACTACAATCTGACTTCATACAATATAAAGTAACGACTAATTGACTATTAAATTAGTCGTCGATTATTTTAATAGTCGATTAGTCATCGATTAGTCGACTAATCGTGGCAGCTCTAGTTCAGAGTACTGACTTGATTGACGTGTCCAAAGACAGATTGAAACTGAAATACAGCAGCTTCTTTTGGCTTCAAGTAGAAACGCGTAAATTATAAAGGTTCTTACATGAAACCAAACTTTGATGACCAACCATAGTTGTTACCGAGTGACAGATCAGACTTGTTTTTCTGTGTAGCAGAGCGATGGGTTAGAGACCCCTGGTTTAGAGTTTTAAAAAATGGTATTCTGCTAGTTTTTTTGGACTATTTTGGAATTCACTAAAATGTTTACGCTATTTTTGAGTTTTTAGCTGATGTGGGTTTAAAATAAAAACGTTTTCTGTTGTTTTGGAGTTTAGCTATTTTTTCAGGTACATGCTAGCTGTTTTGGCTAACCTAAGTTGTTTTTTTTAGGCTAATTTGGCATTTAGCTAACATTTTAGCTAGCTATCAGCTTCAGCATTTTCAGCTATAAATTCAGCTCACAGCATTCACACCAGCATTATCACAGGTAATGCTATATATTTAGTTCATAATAATGTTAAAAAGTTACAGTTTTAAATTTCTAAAATGTAGTTTCAGAGAGTTCAGTAAATGTTTATCTTGTTCGGCCCGCAACCTCAGGTGTGCAGTAGCGGTTTTAGGCACGGGCAGTGCGGGCAGTAGCCCGGGGCGGCAGGTCATAGGGGGCGGCATCTCGGCTTGAACAAAAATTGGACATCTCTGTGTGGTGTCAGGAACGGCCTGAAACAAGCGAGTTAGCACCCCCAGGTGGAGCAAGCGCCCCTGTTAGGAAGGTGCGTGATGAAGAAGAGGAGGGGTGCCGAAATTTTCTTCGATCGCAAATGCCATCCGGGGTCAGTGACATGCGTATCTTTGAAAATGCCGTACCATGCGCCTGTCGTGGGACGTACGCGTGGGAAATATGCTTAAGAGAAGATACAATATTATGCAGAACGGCTAAGATCGACATGCATGCTGCAGCATCCCAGTGAACGATATCGACTACTTTATATTAAATCTGAGTTTTAGCTTTGACAATGTCGTAATAACAAAACAAGAGGGGTGGTCTTCAGTCTCTCTGTCATTCTCACTCAGGGTGCAGGAAGAAGTGAAACACAACAGGCTAAAATAACAAATGGAAACAGTGTTAAACGGTCAGACAACAAAACACATAAATGAAAACTCAAACTTAAACCCAATTCTAACCAGACAGGCAAAAGAAATGGTTACCCACAATTCCTTGCGCTGCCAGATCTGACAGCAAGCCCAACAATCCTGCAACCATCACTATACACGGTTTTTAGGTTTTGGCGTCTGGGGAGGCTCTCGCCCAGGGAGTCATTCAGTGTAGAACCGCCCCCTGCAGGTGTGTTTAGGATTTTGCCCCCCTGTCCGATGGAGTTTGACACCCCCGCTGTAAAAGAAACGGATGGATAGAGTTATAAATATACCTCCTCCTGCATGTCTTCAGCTTCCTCCCAGTCAAAATACATACTTCATGAGTTCATTGGTTACTTTAAGTTGTCATATGTGAGAAGAACCGTTCAGGGTAAACTCCACCATCACCCAACAGGAAGTAGGAGGGGCTCTAGTGACCCAGGAACAGTGGGGGTTTAGATGAAAAGGCGACAGATGAGGAAGGAAGGAGTCTTTATGGGCAGATTTAGGACCATAAACTGATAAATAATGCATTCATAGTTACACGATGTTACATTCATACATTTAAATGAGAAACAAAAAACAGATCAAACCATTTTTCTAACAGGCTCAGAAAAGTCTTGAGACTCTGTATTCCCGTGTTTAATGAGATACATGTAATGTGTAAGCGTTAAACTCTCCACAGATGAATATTTTATGGTTCATCGAACCTCTAAAAGGAGAAAAACATCTGCATGGAGCGGCGTGAAAATGAGGCCGTTTTTCACGACAAAATGACAAGTTTGTGTCGTCCTCCTGGACCCACACCTCCACCTGCAGAAGGTGACAGAAACCAGGAGAGCTGGAGCTGTTTGGCATTCCAGGATGAAGAGAAAATGTAAATGTCAAATGTTAATGAGATTTCAAACAGCCAAGGAAGACTTGAAAAGAAATGGAGCGTCACAGCGTAGAGGTGCAGATTTCCTCTGATGTATCGCAGCCATCATGTCTGAGCTTTAATGATTCTCTGAGGATGAAGGAAAACTAGACTAAAGGGAGATCAGTGGAGCTGCAGGAGGAGGAAGACGAGGCAGAGGAGGGCGGGGAGGAAGACGAGGCTGTGGAGCTGCCTGACGAAAGACACGAGAGTCGTTTTTTTTCTGCTCATTCGGGGTTAAAACTTGATTCTAAATCTCTGCTGGCAAATGAAAGTTGAAATTTCAACATTAACCTTCAGGCTTTAGATCCACTTTCCTGAATTATGAGGAGAATATGGAGGAGAGAAGATCAAATGATTGTTGCTGCACCTCCATGCAGAGAAATATCAGGTGAAATTAAACCTTAAATCAAAATGTTGCAGAAATAAATGCTTTCTTGGTGGAGATGATTTCTCTCAGCGGCGACGGCGAGAAAGAACAATTCCTTCATGAAGACAGCTGGAAAGAAATGATACACATTTATCATCAGACGAGCATTAATCCAGCAGAAAGTTTGAAAACGTTTGGCTGTAAATGGAGCCACGATGCCCCCCCGACCCCACCACCACCAAAGGGTTCCCTTTAGTTATAATGACCAAATCGCCACATAATCAATCTTTTACATTTATTAGTTCAGACAGAAACTAAACTAGGGATGTCAAACAGGCATATAAATGGACAGCTCGGGTCCTAAGGAGTCAAATCACGGAGCTAGCAGTTAGCAGTTAGCAGCCGTCTTTCTGTCGAGTTTAACATTAAACACAAACCTGCATTTTTGGTTGAAATGCCTTTATATGATAAACTAATAGAGACAGTTGTTGCCAGTGTAAAGTGTTTTTAAAGAGTTATTGATCCTGGAAGTTTGATCTGTGATCATCTAGCTAGCTTGACCTGAATTGTTTATGTTAGCTTCCTGTTTAAACTGCTGCCGTTTTCTGCTGGGTTTTAAACATTGTGTGATCTGTTCATGACACGCAGACTCTAGTGGAGTATTTATACAGAATGATAAGCTTGAAATATAAAGCGTTGATAATAATAATACATTAAATATCCGATCATTATCGGTGGAAAATGTCCGATTTCGATCGCGTCATCAACCACGTGATCAGATCGGGACATCCCTAAACCAAACGCAGATGAAACTCCACAAAGCTAAATCGGGGTCAGACAGGCAGAGGTCAATCAGGAGCGTGGGATCATCCAAGAGGAGAATGGAGATGTCAGAGTCACGAGAATGTGGACCAGAAGCACCGTGCACCGTACTTTTACCAGCTTCTCTCAGCCAACCAGCAGCTAATTGAATTCAAACATGTTATTAGTAAGATGCAAGCGGTACATATGGTTGATGTGGATAATAATGATGATAGAAAATCTAACAAATCTACAGCAGATTTCTGATAGTTGTTGCAGCTAGAGGTGGTTGCTTCATTCATCCTGTTTGGGCTAGCAAGTTAAGTTTGTTATTATTAAAGTTAAAGTCACATTACTTGTCACATACCCAGGTGTAAGAAATTTGTTCTCCACATTAGACCCATCCCCTAAGGGAGCGGTGAGCTGCAGACACAGCTGCGCTCGGGAACCATTTGGTGGTTAAACCTCCCAATACAACCCCTTATTGCTGAGTGCCAGCAGAGAGGCACTGGGTCCCCTTTTTAGAGTATTTAGTTTGACTCGGCCTGGACTTGAACCCATGACCTTCCAACCTTAGGGTGGACACTCTACCACAAGGCCACTGATCTGGTATTATTTATCAATTCATTGACTAACAGGAGTTTTGAGGAAATGGATCTAATGTTTAGTAACCCACATTTAAAGGAAACAGGCAGCAGGTCAGAAGACAACAAGTTGGGAAGACCCAAAACGAGGGGGTGACAGCTGCTGCTCCATCAGGCTTGATGAAGATGTTCACTTGCTTTTGATTTTTTCCCAACATTCTTGTTCAGGGATCAACAGTTCTTGGTGTGTTGGAATCCTTTCAGCAAACATTTTCTGCTTTAGTCTTTTCAGAGAACAGAACATCGAGCAGGAGTCTTCTGTTTGTTCTGTGTAGCAGAGATGATTCAAGATCCAGGAGATTAAGGTCGTTCTGGGATGGAGAGGAGCCAGACTGAGTCCGGTCTGCACGGCTTTGCCCCCTGAACAGCCCCCTCTACTGGTGATGTGGTGGTAGAGCTGAGACGCAGCACTGATGTTTGCCCCCTGAACAGCCCCCTCTACTGGTGATGTGGTGGTAGAGCTGAGACGCAGCAGTGTCGTCCATTCAGGCTCGTGGACAAACTGAACGGTTCTTCTTCCAGTTCTGGTTGAATGACGACAGAACAGCAACATCATCAAACTCTTCATTCTTCTGATGAACATCTACACTGAGTTAAGCTCTAATGCATGAGTTACTCAACGCTTTAAGTGTCTGCTCAACCAAACGACGGGGAACATTTAGAAAAGGGTTTCAAAGTATTGAGTCTGTTGCCCCCCCCCACCACCACCACCACCACACACATTAAAATAAGGTACGGAGTCTGAGGGAACAAAACTGAAGAAAAAAGAAAAATTTGAATTTTTAATTGATACGCACCAGATAGTAAGTGATGTGCACCAGTTACTACAGTATTTGGAGAGCACCAGTTTGTAACTAGTAATTTATTTACTTAATTTTGTAGAATTTTAATTGAAGTAAAAAAAAAACATTTCTGGATGGTAACTAATGCGCTCCTGATAATAACTGGATTTTTATTTTTTTTTACTTTTTTTCCAGTTACTATCTGGTGTGCACCAGTTTTTAATCAGAACATTTTTTGTTTTTTTTCTAAAAATTGAAGTTAAAAGAAATTCTGCATAGTAACTGGTTATCAGATTTTTAAGGAGATACAAAAATCTTCAAAGTCCCTCCGTACCGAGGCAATAAACTGCAGAAAAATGAAACTTTTTATTGTTTAGAGGTAAAGGAAGTACAACTTTGATGTTTTTTTAAAAATTAATTTTAAACATTACAACACTGATTTTTACTAATAAAACTTAAACTGAAGGAAAAAAAATATTTTCCTACATTTTCTGCATATTTTTCTTTGAGAAACACTAAAGTCCAGTGTCACTTATGAACCTCAGAAATATTATCAGTCCTGTGAACTCAGCAGTCCCCTCAACTCTGAGGCTGGATGCAGAAGAATAGGACTGAGCTCCAAATCTTTACATTATTCCCAGATCCAAACAGAGAAACACGTTTGAATTCAACCAAACTCCAGTGAAGCAGAAGGAAAGCAGGTTTAACGTGGAACATGACAGACCGCCGCTCCAGCAGCCCTGCAGAGGGGATTCCTGCCTCTTTACTGCTACGCAGAGTACTGCAGTACTCATTTATGTGTCCGCTGCCGCAGAGCTGCAGCTGCTTTTCCAGGTCTCCCTCCCACTCAGAGCCTGAAGCCAACGTTCATGCTGCTGCTGCTGGAGTGAAGGGAGACACCGCCGCCGCCGCCGCCGCCGCCGCCGCCGTTCAGGAGGAAGATTCTTTCTTCTTAAAGTCAGTTTGTTCCGTCACAAGTGGAGCTCTGCAGTAACTGATCTGTCCTTCATCTCAGAACATGCAGAAGCAGAGTTTAGGAATTGTTTTGTGCAGATTTTACTTCTCCTTTGAAATAAAAATGTGAACTTCAGTCAGCCCCAAAAAAATAAACTCTTCTGCAAGACAAAAACAAAATGTGTGAATATTTGTGACGATGAGAACACGTGAAGTTTGTTGGTGTAATCACAATGGAAATATAAACTGTGTTCATATAAATGAGAGGGAGTGTGTTGAAAATAGAGAAATGGGATCTCCTGTGATGATCTGCAGCATCAATATCCTCCATAGATTCAAAAAAATAAGATGTTCTTTGATTTATGTTATGATCTAAATCCTTTTCAATCGTTATATTCTGATTATCTCTGTTTTTGTACATTTGCTGTTTGATGCGGGCCGTGAGGTGAAGCTGGACAGAGCTTTGTCTTACTGTGTGTGCTGTCAATGCAGAGCTTTAAATCAAACATACAGATCATTTCATCCAGCCCACATGGAAAGAGAAAAATATATAAGGATGTTGAGAAAAAGCACATTTCGAGCTCTAGCCTTCTAGTTCTTTAAAGAAATGACCAAAATGTCAAATTCCACCTCAGGGAGAGCAAAGGAAACGCAACAGCAGCATGAGAAGAGATGAGACGATGAGCTGCATTTCTCTGTAAGGACGTCTGGGGAAGACGCACGATTGTGTGATTGCTTAGTCAGCATTCACACTGCAGGGATTCTCCTCTCATACATTTATCTGCACGTAAAAACTCAATCAGACTTTCAGAGATTTCATCAATCTTGGTATCAAAACGTTCATCTCATTCAGGACATTACGGCTTTTATTTTTATTATTTATAAACTTTATTTTTTTTTAAATATTGAGCAAAATCTGCCCCATAGAAAATCAATGACAAAGGCTTCAAATTTCAACATTTTGAGTATATTAGCAACAAACCTTTAAATATATTCATGCGATACGTTTCCATCTAAAAAAAGATTTACCTAATATTTTAGCAACATGCTAACACTTTTGGATAATTTAGTTTAATGAGGAATTTTGGGCTATTTTGGAGTTTAGCTAGTGTTTCAGCAACGTGTTAGCTGTTTGGCTAATTTGGAGTTTAGCTAATAATGTAGCAACATGCTAACATTTTTGGCTGATTTGTTACCTAACAAGGTTCTTTAAAGCTAATTTAGAGTTTAGTTTCTATTTTAGCAACATGCTAACGTCTTTGACTAATTAAATTTACTGAGGAATTTTAGGCTATTTTGGAGTTTAGCTAGTGTATCAGCAACGTGTTAGCTGTTTGGCTAATTTGGCATCTATTGATGTTTTTTTGCTAATTTGGAGTTTAGCTAATAATGTAGCAACATGCTAACATTTTTGGCTGATTTGTTACCAAACAAGGTTCTTTAAAGCTAATTTAGAGTTTAGTTTCTATTTTAGCAACATGCTAATGTCTTTGACTTATTAAATTTAGGAATTTTAGGCTATTTTGGAGTTTAGCTAGTATTTAGCTAGCTTTTTTGGCTAATTTTACATCTACTAGGGTACTTGGGATAATTTGGTCATACTTAAGCCATTTTCAACAAACAGCTTTAGCATCTTCACATCTACTTTCAGCAAAATGTTTTCACACTGTCATTATCACAGGTAATGCAACTTTTCTAGTTTGATTTACACATTTATATATTAGGTCGGGTGTTGAATTATTTTCTTGAGTTTACCATCAGTGAACTATAAGTTCATTGATTTAATAGAATATTCATTCTGTGTAAAATCAAGCAAATTTTTTTGTGAAATGCATTTTATTTAAACTCCATTTGCATCTGTTTATGAATGTAGTCGGTTGAGACATTTTTTCCAACAGAGAAAAAAACAAACAAAAACAAAGCTACAGAGAAACTGGCTTTTAAATATGGAACAAAATAATTAGAAAAGTGTTTAATCGTTATACCCACCTATTTAATAAGTACCGGTCAGGTTCATTAAGTTGCAAGCTTCATTTCTGGACAAGGTAACATATGCATATAAAACACAGTATGTTCAATTGACAAATCTGTATGATCTAAGTGTCTGTATTATGGTCTACCTTTTTTTGTTTGTTTGTTTGTTTTTGTTTTTTTTCTGTTTGTTTTCACGTGAAAAACATAGTAAAAATTTAAGTTAAAAAAAAAAAAAAAAAAAAACAGAGCTACAGAAAATAAGCTGACCATAGATCATTTTGCTATTATGGTTCTGGTCCGGCCCATTTGAGAATCAGACGGGTTCAATGTGTCTCCTGAACCAAAATGAGTTTGACCCGCTTTACATAGAAACATTTCTAAGAATGATGTTAGCTCCGGTTGAGTGGACGCTGGCGTGACGTGTCGCCGCTGCTCTCCCGATCTCTGCACGATGCTTGTATTTTCTCTGCCTGACGCCAAGTTTTTCATCTGGTGTTCACTACTCTGGATTATACTTTTTCCGTGCCATCGACCTGCGGCGGGTCTTCATCATTATGCAGCGGATGAGCTTCTCCACCTTCGCTCCTGCTTGCCCGACCCGTCCTCATTCCCACCAGCATTACTCCTCTACCCGGACATCGCTCTCCTGCCTCGCCCGAGATACCAGCACCGCAGTTCTCGCAGGCATTACCAGAACAACCACTCCAGCTGTCCTACCTCATTCTGGTCCACAAGTCGCCGCCGTCCCCGCAGCACTGGCCGAGCTGTCAGTCACCGCCGCCGCGCACTAACCGGCCTCGCCAGGTCGGCGAGCGCCACCGCTTCGCGTGAGCCCGCGGCTGTCAGCTTCGGCCTGCTCAACGTCCGCTCCCTCACGGACAAGGGACACCTGATCCACGACCTCCTCACCGACCGAAACTTGGATTTCCTCTGTTTGACTGAAACCTGGCAACAACCCAACGACTCCTCTCATCTTAACAGCTCCACGCCCGGAGGGTTTGTTTACCTTTCCAAATCTCGCGGGTCCCGCGGTGGTGGTCTCGCGATACTTCACCGCGAGAAGTGGAAGGTTCTCCCTCTGACTGTTCCGCCGTCCACGTCAATGGAGTGTCTTGCGGTGCAGCTTCCCGGGCCCACACCCACCATTATTGCTCTGATTTACCGGCCCCCCAAGACCAACCTGGATTTTATCACACACTTTAGTTCTCTTCTCTCCCACCTCTCATCTCTCTCCCCAAACGTGATTTTACTTGGAGATTTTAACATACATATGGACAATCCTAACCTCCCACTCACCAAAGACTTTTCCTCAGTACTGGATAGTTTTGGTTTCCTTCAAGCTGCAAATTTCCCCACTCATGCAAAAGGCCACACCCTGGACTTAATCTGCTGCTCTGGCCTCACCCCATCAAACTGCACTGCTGCTGATCCCCACATCTCCGACCACTTCTTAGTTTCCTTCTCTATACCTGTTCTTCTTTCCTCAGTCAAACTCCCTCGTCTTATCAGCTTCCGAAACCTAAAGGACATGAACATTACTACCTTCTCTTCGATTATCTCCAGCAGTTGTTCTCCAGATCATTCCTCGTCTCCAGATGTTCTCTCCAATCATTATAATAAAGTCCTCCACAACACCCTAAATGCACTCGCCCCTGTCAGAACTAGATCAGTCTTTTTCTCAAAATCCTCCCCCTGGTTTACCTCTGAATTACGCTCCCTTAAGACAAAGGGCCGCCAACTTGAGCGCCTCTATAAAAAAACCGGACTCCCCACCCATCTTCAACTGTATAAGACCCACCTATCTCATTACAAAGACCGAATTTCTCACTCCAAATCTGTTTATTACTCCCACCTCATTGACTCTCACCGAGGCAACTCCAGAACCCTGTTCAAACTCTACAACAACATCTTCTTCCCAGCTAACTCACTGCCCCCCCACCTCCTGTCTTCCGACACCTGCAACTCCCTGATGTTGTTTTTCAGTGAGAAAATTAAAACCATCCACTCCCAGCTCAGCTCTGTTCCATGCCCCCTGCTTCTGGTCATCTCACCCTCCATCCCATCCCATTCTCCAACTTCGACCTTCCAGTCCTGTCATCATCTCAGACCTCATCCTACAGTCTAAGCCCACTACATGTCCACTTGACCCTGTTCCTTCCTCCCTTGTCAAATCCTGCCTCCCCTCTCTGCTCCCCCTCATCTGTGCTATTATCCATTCATCTCTCTCCTCTGGTCTAGTCCCCGACGACTTTAAAACAGCAGTCATCACCCCAATACTCAAGAAACCCGGTTCAGATCCAAACAATTTCAATAACCTCCGTCCCATTTCCAATTTACCTTTCATTTCAAAAATCCTGGAGAAAATAGTCGCACAACAACTCCACTCCCATCTGACTCACAACTCCCTCTATGAGACTTTTCAGTCCGGCTTCCGTCCCCGTCACAGTACTGAAAGCACACTACTCAAAATCACCAACGACCTCCTCCTTGCAGCAGACTCCGGTTCACTCTCCATTCTCGTCCTCCTCGACCTCACAGCAGCATTTGATACCATCTCCCACTCCATCCTGTTACAGAGACTGTCCGCCATTGGCATCACCAACACCGTCCTGAACTGGTTCAGATCCTACCTCACCGGCCGCTCCCACTTCATCCGACTTTCATCCTTCCAGTCCCGGCCCTGCCCCGTCACCTGTGGTGTTCCCCAAGGTTCTGTCCTCGGCCCCTTCTCTTCATAGTTTATCTCCTTCCCCTTGGATCAATTTTCCGCCATTTCAACATCCATTTCCATTGTTATGCCGACGACACTCAGCTCTACCTCTCAGCCAAACCTGACTCCACACTCCCCCCTGCTTCCCTCTCCTCCTGCCTCTCCGAGCTCAATTCCTGGTTCTCCTCCAACTCACTCCAACTGAACAGCAATAAAACTGAGGTTCTCCTTGTCGGCACCAAATCCACACTGTCCAAAGTCAACAGCTTCTCCCTTCCCATCTGCGACTCCACCGTCGTCCCCTCCCCCCAAGTGAAGAGCCTGGGCGTCATCCTGGACAGCTCCCTCTCATTCCACTCCCACATTAACAATATCACCCGGTCTGCTCAATACCACCTCAGGAACATCACCGTCTGCGCCCCTCTCTCACAGCCCACACCGCCTCCATCCTCGTCCACAGCCTCGTCACCAGTAGGATTGATTACTGTAACTCTCTTCTCTTCGGTCTTCCCCAAAAATCCCTTCACAAACTTCAGATGGTCCAGAACACAGCCGCCCGGATTATCACCCGCACTCCCTTCTTCAGCCACATCACCCCGATCCTCCTGCAGCTTCACTGGCTCCCGGTCCGCTCCAGAATCCACTTCAAGGTCCTCCTGTTCACCTTCAAGGCTGTCCATAACCTCGCCCCCCATATCTATCCAGCCTGATCCACATCACCACGCCGTCCCGCGCCGCCTCAGATCCTCATCATCCATTCATCTGACTGTTCCCTCCATCGCCTCAGCACCATGGGGGGCAGAGCTTTCAGCTGCTCTGCCCCCAAACTCTGGAACTCTCTCCCCCCCCACATCAGAAACACTGACTGTTTTTCAAAATTCAAATCACTTCTCAAAACCCATCTGTTTGACATATCGTACAACCAGTAACACTTACCTCCACTTTCATTTTTAACTTATGTTTAATTGCACTTTGTTTTAAATAATTATGTGTTTTATTTGTTTTTACATGTGCTTTTATATTGTAAAGTGTCCTTGGGAGCCCGGAAAGGCGCTTCAAATAAAATGAATTATTATTATTATTATTAAGAAGTAAATCCAGCGTGTTCTCTCGTCTTCTTACTGGTGGAATTTACAGAAAAGTTTCTCACATTTATGCACGTTTGAAAGTTCAGGTGAAAACATTCTGAGAGTTCTGCAGCTTGATTATAACCCAAAGATTTCTTTAGTATTGGGTGGAATGTAGATTTTCCAGTGAGTCTCAAACTTTGGGCTGCAGAAAAAGACTCCAGGAACATGAATTACTGAGCAAATGAAGAAAATGTTTTATAGAGATTGATGAACAGAAACATTTACAGTCAGTGCTGATCAGAATAATCTTGAATCCTGAAATGTTCATCTGCTGTTGTCTGCATTTTGTGACCAAACTTCACTGCAGAATGAAGCCGTTAGCATCATTCTGTCTGTGTCAAATTCAGAGGATAAACACTTCAGGCAGAAACAAAACTTTGATTCATTTGTTTCTTTGTTTTTACTTGCAAATGGGAGGAAAAAGCCTCTTGAGAAGAGACAAACACGGTTTAGGTCCTTCAATAGGTTTACATCCCAGAATTCAGAGTTAAATCAGCCTTTTCTGTTGTTCTAGACCAGTTCAGTGACCTTATGGTAGAGCAGGGGTGGGCAAACTACGGCCCGGGGGCCACATGCGGCCCCTTAAGCCACTTAATGTGGCCCTCCAAATTAAAACCATTGAATCAAAAATCCTAATTATTGTTTTATTTTCATTGTATTTCTGGTTTCTTCCCATGAATGGTGTTGTTTCTCTGACGTTCGTGTGTGTTCCTTTCTGAGTCAGATGGTGATCTTTCGGATTATTCCTACACCACATAAATGCAGCATTTCTTTGAGTTCACATTTTCCTCTGAAGAACATCAACCCATTGGATCACCAAAAGAGAAAAAAAAATCAAAATTTAGAAATTTAAAACTCCCAAATTTTCTGTTTACATTAATATATGTGAATTAGAATCCAAAATTAAAGCATGTTTTTCTCTAAATTCCATATTATTTTTTAGTTTATGAGGTTGAACCCAATCTCTCCTTCCATCTGCTCCTTGTCCGGCCCTTATGCCAAATTTTAGAACCCTTTGTGGCCCACGAGTCAAAACAATTGCCCACCCCTGTGGTACAGTGTCCGCCCTGAGATTGAAAGGTTCAAATCCAGACAGAGTCTTACCCAGAAATGGGACCCAGTGCCTCCCTGCTCGACACTCAGCATTAAGGGGTTGGATTGGGGGGGTTAAACCACCGAATAGTTCCTGAGTGCAGCTGTGTCTGCAGCTCACCACTCCCCCAGGGGAGGGGTCAAATGCGGAGAATAAATTTCACACACTTAGGTGTGTGACATCTAATGAGACTTTCTTAGTTCACGTTTTCATAGTAAAAAACAACCGGCTACCTTGTTAGTTTCTGTTCCAGAAAGAATAGAATGAGCTGCAGGTTACAGCAGGTGTGACAAACCTCCAGTCAGTCATTCCTGATTGGATGGATTTCATGCAAACACAGGAGGAGTGTTGCTGTTCAGTGTTTGCTACGTCTCCCTTCATCATCGAAGGATTTATGGATGTGACTTTCACGGAGGCTAGCCGCTGGTGCAGAGGGACCCCGGATAAGAAGCTCCCCGTAATTACTGGCTTATAGAAGGGCGGAGGAGCTCCTGGTCAATCTGAGACCTTCACTCTGATCAGGAACATCAATACACCCCCCTCCTCCTCCTCAGTGTGTGGAGGAGGAGGCAGAGCGGCGGGAATCCCAGTCATACATTATATAACCACTCTGCTGCAGTCGCGGTGCACAAGCTGTGGTCCTTAAGAAGAAGTGGTGGCTGTTTCTCTGGATGGAGCAGCTCAGCCTCCACATGGAAACATGAACCTTTTCTATTGGTTTAGGTGGAACTCATCACTTATCACAACTCTTTGAGAGGATCCTATCAGTCAGTGTTAGAGAAGGTCGGATATCTCTGTCCAGATGTGTTAGTCAGATGTTGGTCTTTTTATTTCACACATTCTGTGTTTGAAACTTTTCTGTAAAGTTTTCTGTAGGAAAATTAAAGTAGAACACAAATCCAGATGTAGGTAGTGTTTGAAATGTTGTGGTGTGACTGACAAAGCTAAAAAAGATCTGCTTGCTAGTATGAACGCTGTTCAGATGTATGGTGGCTGTTCAGGGACATTTTCTGGATCTGTTTTTAGAGAGAAGTGCCTCCAGTCTACCTGAAGAAGTTATTCAAACAGATACAGTAAAAAGATGTTCATGAAATTCCGTTTTTTTTGCCATCTTAGGCGGCCGCCTGGGGCGCCATCTGCGGGAGGGGGCACAGAATTGTAATGATTTACTTTTTGTTTTTTTTTACAATTTAACACACTCATTTCATGCAAATATGTTTAAAAAGGTAATATTTAAAACTTTAAATAAAATAACTCAAACATTTGAAATAATCGATTTTTTTACCTGAAGCCGGGGGGGGGGGGGGGTGTATGTGCTTATGCTTCTTTAAAACTTTAAGGATAAAAAAGCAGGAAAATAAGCTTTCAGGGACAGCCTAAAGGTTAATTAAAAAGGAAGAGGTGGGAAAACAGATTCAAAGCAGAAGTTTGTGGGTTTTATTTACGTTCAGTTTCTGGAAATTCACGCAGAGGAAAAATTATCTCGTCTTTGGTTGGAAACGCCGAGGGCGCCAGACAGTCCAGGACCGGCTCTGGTCCAACCAAAACCTCCTCCGTCAGGGGGAGGAGTTTACTGCCGTGTATGTGTGGCGCTTGAATGGGGAGAAACTTCAAAGATGGTGGTTGCTGGTGTTAGACTGGTTTGAAGGGTCCACACATTAAGAAGAAAACATGTTTAGAAGTTTGTCCTTTCTGTGAAAATGTCTGAAAACATTTCATGTCAGGATTGTATGTGAGGATCTTGTCGTGTTCTGGTTTCCTCGTCGGTCTCAGTGTTCAGGTTGATCCTCCATCTGTCTTCAGGTTGTTCATCTTCCTCCGTGTATTTGAGTCTCTGGTTTCCAGCTCATCTGCTGTGTTCTGTCACCGGTTTCTTTTGTGTGTTTTCGTCATGCATGAGGAGAACATGCAGACCTGAAGCAGAGCCGTCTCGGTGTGAGGCAGGAGTATGAACCACCACTCCACCGTGCAGTCCTTGTTTACAACCAACCAAGTTTTATCATCTGGAACACACCTGTCAAAGTCAAGGCCCGGGGGCCGGATCCGGCCCGCCGGGTAATTCTATCCGGCCCTCTAGATCCTTTTATTTAACGTTATGCTATCTTGCACTTATTTTTAACTTAATATTAATATTTAGAGTAAAATATTGAGTTATTTAAAGTTTTGATTGATTTATTCTGGAATGTTCCTGCCTTTCTATTATGTTAAGTTTTGGTTTTTAAAGTTATAAAAATTAGCATTCCACTAACTTTTTGGAATATTTTGGCATTTAGCTAATATTTCAGCTACACAGTAGCTGTTTTGGGTAATTTAGGCTTTTTTCAGTTTTTAAGGCTATTTTTTGAAGTTCAGCTATTTTTTCAGCAACATGCTAGCTGTTTTGGCTAACCTAAGTTTTTTTGTTTTTCTGTATTTGTTTTGTTTTTTAGGCTAATTTGGCTTGTAGCTGATCAGCTTCAGCGTTTTCATCCCTCAGCTTCAGCTTTTTTAGCTATCAATTTCAGCTAGCATCTCCAGCGACCAAATTCAGCATACTAGCATCATCGCAGGTAATGCTATATATCTTATTCATAATGATGTTAAAAAGTTACGATTAAAGTTTTAAAAATGTAGTTTTAGAGTTTTCAATAAACATTTATCCTTTTCGGCCTGAGGTCTAAGGTGTGTTTTGTATTTTGGCACCTTGTACGGTTGAGTTTGACACCCTTGATCTGGAACATCTGGATGAAGCTTTCAGCTGCCATCATGAAGCAATCTTCACTCGCATCAGATGAAACATCATCCTCATCCGTCTGTGGAATGAGGAGAAACAAAGACCAAGAAAGCTGCATGATGTTAACTAGACCACAGCGAGGGCTTTCCTGAAGGATCAGTCTGCTGGACTCTTGTTTTTGTTGTTCACATTGACTGAAGAATGAAGGAAATCGGCATCAAGAACGGTTTAAGGAACAGCTGGTTTAAAACTATGATCAACTCTTGCATCTTTCTGAACAAATCAAATAGTTCCTCCTGGTCTGAGCTCTGATTGTATCAAATCTCACAGTTTTGTCTACCAAATATTCTTTATTTCAGTGTTGATAAAAGAGAGTGAGATGAGAACCAAACAGTCAGATGATGTTTCCCTTTACACAACATGAAGCATCGACAGAAATGCTGGTAAACAAATCAATAGAAAATTGCGCCGGGCTCTGTCCAAAGAATCCATATTTCATCTGAGTGATTCATTTAGAGTCATCTGCAGATCTTCACGGGGAGGACGGCCGTGGGTTGAAGCAGAGAAGAATCCTTTCTCCTCTAAACATGACGGTGTCAGGACTCACTTCCTGCTTCATTCTGAGGAAAACATCTGAGCTGTCGGGTCACAGAAACAACGGGGGGGGGGGCAAGCTGGGGAGGAGGAGGTGGGAGGCAGTAAAGCTCAACCGATTTGAATGACGTTCCAAATATCCCAGTGGGAGGCTGGTGAGCGATGGAGAGGAAGGTGGAGGAGGAAGAAACAAAGACAGGAGTAACAGGAGCATCTGAGGATCCAGCCTCGAGGAGGACGGGCAGGAGATCAGAGCCCAACCCCTCATGGTCGCTGCAATGCAGCAGCTTCTGCTGCAGATCTTTAACCACCTGAACGGACCGGGAAACCCCAGAACAATCCCCCTTCAGAGTGTTTCGCCCCGCTGGTATTAGAATCTGCTCCACACGATCCTCACAGTCAGAACAATGACTGAAACCAGAGCAGAAGCCCGTCTGAAGCTCAGAAGCTCGTCTGCTGCAGCTTCTCACAGTAACTGCAGATCTATCGACTGAACATCCGTGACGACCATCTCCGGTTCCTCCACATCTCAAAGGTTCTATCGGGTTCTAGTGACTCATTAGAGTCCAGAGAAGTCATGGTTCCAGAAACTAGTCTGAGATGATTCCAGCTTCATGACATGGAGGAAGCAGCATCAGGAGATGGTCCACTGTGGTCATTATGGGATGGACATGGTCAGCAACGATACTCTGGTAGACTGTGGTGTTGGAACCATCATCAGTGTGCCAACCAAACATCCCCAACACCATGACACCACCACCACCAGCAGCAGCCTGAACCGTTCTGACAGCAGTGATAGGCGGTGAGTTCTTCTGCTCAGAGACGTTCTTCTGAAGACCTCAGAGTTCCTGTTGTCTTTCTGTCAGCTGGAATCAGTCTGGTCATTCTCCTCTGACATGAGGTCGGGATGAGGGGTCGGGATGAGGAGGACGGGATGAGGAGGTCGGGATGAGGAGGACGGGATGAGGAGGGCGGGATGAGGAGGTCGGGATGAGGAGGTCGGGATGAGGAGGTCGGGATGAGGAGGACGGGATGAGGAGGGCGGGATGAGGAGGGCGGGATGAGGAGGTCGGGATGAGAGGGTCGGGAGAGGAGGTCGGGATGAGGAGGACGGGATGTGGAGGACGGGATGAGGAGGTCGGGATGAGGAGGTCGGGATGTGGAGGACGGGATGAGGAGGTCGGGATGAGGAGGTCTGGATGAGGAGGTCGGGATGAGGAGGTCGGGATGAGGAGGACGGGATGAGGAGGACGGGATGAGGAGGTCGGGATGTGGAGGTCTGGATGAGGAGGTCGGGATGAGGAGGTCGGGATGAGGAGGACGGGATGAGGAGGTCGGGATGAGGAGGACGGGATGAGGAGGGCGGGATGAGGAGGGCGGGATGAGGAGGTCGGGATGAGAGGGTCGGGAGAGGAGGTCGGGATGAGGAGGACGGGATGAGGAGGTCGGGATGAGGAGGACGGGATGAGGAGGGCGGGATGAGGAGGTCGGGATGAGGAGGTCGGGATGAGGAGGACGGGATGTGGAGGACGGGATGAGGAGGTAGGGATGAGGAGGTCGGGATGAGGAGGTCGGGATGTGGAGGACGGGATGAGGAGGACGGGTTGAGGAGGTCTGGATGAGGAAGTCGCGATGAGGAGGTCGGGATGTGGAGGTCTGGATGAGGAGGTCGGGATGAGGAGGTCGGGATGAGGAGGACGTGATGAGGAGGTCGGGATGAGGAGGTCGGGATATGGAGGTCGGGATGAGGAGGTCGGGATGAGGAGGTCGGCATGAGGAGGACGTGATGAGGAGGTCGGGATGAGGAGGTCGGGATGTGGAGGTCTGGATGAGGAGGTCGGGATGAAGAGGTCGGGATGAGGAGGTCGGGATGAGGAGGTCGGGATGAGGAGGTCGGGATGAAGAGGTCGGGATGAGGAGGTCGGGATGAAGAGGTCGGGATGAGGAGGACGGGATGAGGAGGTCGGGATGAGGAGGTCGGGATGAGGAGGACGGGATGAGTAGGATGGGATGAGGAGGTCGGGATGAGGAGGTCGGGATGAGGAGGACGGGATTAGGAGGTCGGGATGAGGAGGTCGGGATGAGGGGGACGGGATGAGGAGGACGGGATGAGTAGGATGGGATGAGGAGGTCGGGATGAGGAGGTCGGGATGAGGAGGTTGGGATGAGGAGGACAGGATGAGGAGTACGGGATTAGGAGGACGGGATGAGGAGGACGGGATGAGGAGGTCGGGATGAGGAGTACGGGATTAGGAGGACGGGATGAGGAGGACGGGATGAGGAGGACGGGATTAGGAGGTCGGGATGAGGAGGTCGGGATGAGGAGGTTGGGATGAGGAGGACGGGATGAGGGGGACGGGATGAGTAGGATGGGATGAGGAGTTCGGGATGAGGAGGTCGGGATGAGGAGGTCGGGATGAGGAGGTCGGGATGAGGAGGACGGGATGAGGAGGACGGGATGAGTAGGATGGGATGAGGAGGTCGGGATGAGTAGGATGGGATGAGGAGGTCGGGATGAGGAGGTCGGGATATGGAGGTCGGGATGAGGAGGTCGGGATGAGGATGTCGGGATGAGGAGGTCGGGATGAGTAGGTCGGGATGAGGAGGTCGGGATGAGGAGGATGGGATGAGGAGGTCGGGATGAGGAGGTCGGGATGAGGAGGTCGGGATGAGGAGGTCTGGATGAGGAGGACGGGATATGGAGGTCGGGACTCGCTCGACTCGCTCCACAGAACTGCAGCTCTCTGGATATTTTCTCTTTTTCTGACCATTTCTCTGTTGAAACCCTTGAAGAAGATGGTGTGGTGAAAATCACAGCAGATCATCAGTTTCTGAAACACACCAACAACCAGGCCACGTTCAGGGTGACCGATCATCTTGACCATGTCTACATGCTGAAATGATCTGAGTTGCTGCCACATGATTGGCTGTGGTGAGGCGCGGTTTTAAGTCAAAGGACAGAGAAAAGTCTCCTAACTCAACACCACGAGCTTTAAAAAACCAAAACATCAATCTGGTTTTAGGACAACCACAGTGCAGAGGCAGTTCTTTTAGAGATCATCAACCGTCGGGGAGTTACAGTGGGGCTAAAAAGTATTCAGTCAGCCACTAATTCTGCAAGTTCTTCTACTTATAAAAGATGAGAACAGCTGTCATCATAGATAGACCTCTACTATGAGAGACAAAATGAGAGAAAGAAATCCTGAAAAACACATGGACTGATTTTTAAAGAATTAGTTTGTAATCTGAAAATAAGAATTTGTTTAATAAAAAAAAGTTAATCTCTAAACTTTCTTAGAAACATTTTGTTGGTAATGACAGCGGTCGAACATTTTCTGTGAGTCTTCTTTTAACAAACTGTTGCTGGTATTTTGGTCCATTCCTCCTTCAGATCTCCTGTAGAGCAGAGATGTTTGGTCCATTCCTCCATCAGATCTCCTCTAGAGCAGAGATGTTTGGTCCATTCCCCCATCAGATCTCCTCTAGAGCAGACATGTTTGGTCCATTCCTCCATTAGATCTCCTCTAGAGCAGAGATGTTTGGTCCATTCCTCCATCAGATCTCCTCTAGAGCAGAGATGTTTGGTCCATTCCTCCATCAGATCTCCTCTAGAGCAGAGATGTTTTGGTCCATTCCTCCATCAGATCTCCTGTAGAGCAGAGATGTTTGGTCCATTCCTCCATCAGATCTCCTCTAGAGCAGAGATGTTTGGTCCATTCCTCCTTCAGATCTCCTGTAGAGCAGAGGTGTTTGGTCCATTCCTCCATCAGATCTCCTCTAGAGCAGACATGTTTGGTCCATTCCTCCATTAGATCTTCTCTACAGCAGATATGTTTTGGTCCGTTCCTCCTTCAGATCTCCTCTAGAGCAGAAATGTTTTGGTCCATTCCTCCTTCAGATCTCCTCTAGAGCAGAGATGTTTGGTCCATTCCTCCTTCAGATCTCCTCTAGAGCAGAGATGTTTGGTCCATTCCTCCATCAGATCTCCTCTAGAGCAGAGATGTTTTGGTCCATTCCTCCATCAGATCTCCTCTACAGCAGAGATGTTTGGTCCATTCCTCCTTCAGATCTCCTCTAGAGCAGAGATGTTTGGTCCATTCCTCCTTCAGATCTCCTCTAGAGCAGAGATGTTTGGTCCATTCTTCCATCAGATCTCCTCTAGAGCAGAGATGTTTTGGTCCATTCCTCCATCAGATCTCCTCTACAGCAGAGATGTTTGGTCCATTCCTCCTTCAGATCTCCTCTAGAGCAGAGATGTTTGGTCCATTCCTCCATCAGATCTCCTCTAGAGCAGAGATGTTTTGGTCCATTCCTCCATTAGATCTCCTCTAGAGCAGAGATGTTTGGTTCATTCCTCCATCAGATCTCCTCTAGAGCAGAGATGTTTGGTCCATTTCTCCATCAGATCTCCTCTAGAGCAGAGATTTTTGGTCCATTCCTCCATTAGATCTCCTCTAGAGCAGAGATGTTTTGGTCCATTCCTCATTAGATCTCCTCTAGAGCAGAGATGTTTGGTCCATTCCTCCATCAGATCTCCTCTAGAGCAGAGATGTTTGGTCCATTCCTCCATTAGATCTCCTCTAGAGCAGAGATGTTTGGTCCATTATTCCTTCAGATCTCCTCTAGAGCAGAGATGTTTGGTCCATTCCTCCATCAGATCTCCTCTAGAGCAGAGATGTTTGGTCCATTCCTCCATCAGATCTCCTCTAGAGCAGACATGTTTGGTCCATTCCTCCATTAGATCTCCTCTAGAGCAGAGATGTTTGGTCCATTCCTCCATCAGATCTCCTCTAGAGCAGAGATGTTTGGTCCATTCCTCCATCAGATCTCCTCTAGAGCAGAGATGTTTGGTCCATTCCTCCATTAGATCTCCTCTAGAGCAGAGATGTTTGGTCCATTCCTCCATCAGATCTCCTCTAGAGCAGAGATGTTTGGTCCATTCCTCCATTAGATCTCCTCTAGAGCAGAGATGTTTGGTCCATTATTCCTTCAGATCTCCTCTAGAGCAGAGATGTTTGGTCCATTCCTCCATCAGATCTCCTCTAGAGCAGAGATGTTTGGTCCATTCCTCCATCAGATCTCCTCTAGAGCAGAGATGTTTGGTCCATTCCTCCATCAGATCTCCTCTAGAGCAGAGATGTTTGGTCCATTCCTCCATTAGATCTCCTCTAGAGCAGAGATGTTTGGTCCATTCCTCCATCAGATCTCCTCTAGAGCAGAGATGTTTGGTCCATTCCTCCATTAGATCTCCTCTAGAGCAGAGATGTTTGGTCCATTATTCTTTCAGATCTCCTCTAGAGCAGAGATGTTTTGGTCCATTCCTCCATCAGATCTCCTCTAGAGCAGAGATGTTTGGTCCATTCCTCCATTAGATCTCCTCTAGAGCAGAGATGTTTGGTCCATTCCTCCTTCAGATCTCCTCTAGAGCAGAGATGTTTGGTCCATTCCTCCATCAGATCTCCTCTAGAGCAGAGATGTTTGGTCCATTCCTCCATTAGATCTCCTCTAGAGCAGAGATGTTTGGTCCATTCCTCCATCAGATCTCCTCTAGAGCAGAGATGTTTGGTCCATTCCTCCATCAGATCTCCTCTAGAGCAGAGATGTTTTGGTCCATTCCTCCATTAGATCTCTCCTAGAGCAGAGATGTTTGGTCCATTATTCCTTCAGATCTCCTCTAGAGCAGAGATGTTTGGTCCATTCCTCCATCAGATCTCCTCTAGAGCAGAGATGTTTGGTCCATTCCTCCATTAGATCTCCTCAAGAGCAGAGATGTTTGGTCCATTCCTCCATCAGATCTCCTCTAGAGCAGAGATGTTTGGTCCATTCCTCCATTAGATCTCCTCAAGAGCAGAGATGTTTGGTCCATTCCTCCATCAGATCTCCTCTAGAGCAGAGATGTTTGGTCTATTCCTCCATCAGATCTCCTCTAGAGCAGACATGTTTGGTCCATTCTTCCATCAGATCTCCTCTAGAACAGAGATGTTTTGGTCCATTCTTCCATCAGATCTCCTCTAGAGCAGAGATGTTTGGTCCATTCCTCCATCAGATCTCCTCTAGAGCAGAGATGTTTGGTCCATTCCTCCATTAGATCTCCTCTATAGCAGAGATGTTTTGGGGTTGAGATGTGGAGACTGACCAGTTCCCTCCAGGACTATGAAATGCTTCTTCTGAAGCCTCTCCTCGATTACTCGGCAGCGTGTTTGATGTTTGGTCCATTCCTTCAGATCTCCTCTAATGGAGAAGGTTTCTCAGAATCTGACCAAACGTGGCTTCATTCATTCTCTCTTTCACACGGATCAGTCGTCCTGGTTCCTTTGCTGACAAACAGCCCAAACCATGATGCTTCCACTCCCATGCTTTACAGTAGGGATGGTGTTCTTCTTTCAAAGTTCTGTTCTGGTTTCATTCTCCAATCCTTTTCTGGATCATCCAGATGCTCTCTAAACTTTAGAGGGTCTGTACATGTACCAGCTTTAGCAGGGGGACACGTCTGCCTCTGCAGGGTTCGAGTCCCTGCACAGCGGTGTAGTGTGTTCTTTTGGTCCCAGTTCTCATTAGTTTAACAGACTGAGGTCCATGACCAGGTTCTACAGAAGTATTGATTATGGTTAATATGGATTCACTGATTAGGGGAAAATGTCTTTAAAAGGTTTAGTGGGGGCGGGGTCTCAGTGGACGTTTAGAGTAGAACTCTCCTTGGATGACCCCATGATCCTGACTGACCCAGATTTAGCTTTGTGGACTTTGAGCTGTTTGTTCCTCTGAGCTTCTAAACCAGCTGAAGGTGGAACCTTCTGTCTGCCTGTTTGGGACGATTATTATGGATTTAATTGAATTTCATCTAAGTTCTTCTTATGATTTCAGTCGGTGTGTTTCCCTGTGTGGTTTCTCTGTGGTTATTGTCTGGATGTTCCCATCTGGGCGGGCGCTGTGACATAGTCTCTGCAGCTGGGCTGCTAAAGATTCTCCATAAACTGTTTCCTCACAGCTCTGATAGTCTTTATAGTTACAGACGTGTTTGAATCTCATTACAGACTTTACGTTCAAACGTCAGTCATCGATGTAAGGACAGCTGACTGCAGAGTGTGGAGCACCTGGAGCTGAAGCAGATGATGTTGATGGTCCAGCTTAGCAACAGGATTCTGGTTCTCTGTGGAAACCATGACGATGACACGGTTGTGGGTTTTATTTCTGTTTTCACTGCCATTTTGTGTTTTGCAGGTCAGCTGTCACTCCTCCTGGATGGCCCCTCCTTCCCTGCTGCTCTCTGTGGAGGAGTGCACAGCTGTCTGCACTTTGTAATTAACCCTTTAAGGCCTAAGCCTCAAAATGTCCGCCTGGACTTTTCTGCTAATTTTGACTGTGAAAGGATCAGAGAATGTCCTACAAATGTGTTCTTTTGTCCCTTTTTACAGAAGACATTGAATTTTCAATATCTATCATCATTTTACAATTTATTTTATTTCATAGTAGTGTTAGACCAATTTAAATTGTAAAAAAGCACAAAATCGAAATGTGATTTTTAGAGTTTTTAGTGAGAAAAACAGTGCAAATGTACATGAACAACAGCTTTTGTTTGTTAAAAGTTTAAATTTATCCAATATAAAACAATTTATAACAGCATTTCTGTATTTCTCTCTCTAAAAGTGCAAAAAACAGTGCATAAAATGTCAAATATCTACAGGCGTTTTTGGTCACACAGGGCAATTCTGTCCTCCTTGGCTCCTCAAAGGCCTTGGTGATGCTGTCAGTGACAGTCTAAGGTCCCAAACTTCCAGGAAGTGCTCTTGGTGCACAGTTTGAAGCATCAGTGGGAAAAGATTTCACCTGTTGATGGTTTTCTGTATTTAGAGGTGGTTGGACGCCTGGGATGTGTCTGGAGTTGAATCTCAGTGGATGAGGGTCTCCATAATCAGGCTCTGCATCTGTCTTCCAAGGCTGTTGTGGTTGTGAGCAGATTAGGTCTCTGACCAAATCACCAGAACCTCCAGAATCCTCAAATGTTCTCCTCTTTGGTCCTCCAGAATCATCAGCTCCAGCCCACATGGACACTTGAAGAAAAAATGTTTTTATTTATTGGGATATTTATTTCCTAAACAAACATAAGTCTATGCTTATTTTATAAGATTACTTATAATTTATGATTAAAAAATAAGCTAACTTACATTTGAGTGACATTTCTCTCACACAGTTTGTGTTTCTGAGTAAAAACTAGCTAGTAAGAGTTTGATTCCTTCAGAAAATAACCCGGAAATGCAGCTCCAAAAAACGTTACCTTTTCTCGCCAAAAATGACTCCTTCCGTTGCTCCTTTGGTCTCAAAGTCTTCTCAGGACCTTCATGAAAGTCATATTTCCATGGATGGTCGTTTTTCAGACATTTTCATATTTTTTTCGCCGTTATAAAAACTATTTTCGACCGCGCTGCAGTCTGCATCTCTCCTCCGCTTCGCCTGTCTCACCGGTAAACAAAAGAGCTCCCCGCGGGCTTCCGGGTGAGATTACCGTAATGAACCAATATTGACAATAAAGTGCAATGTCTCAGCTTTCAGAAACTGTTGGAATTTTTAAAATAGAGCGAACCGTTCAGGAATTACGGCAATTCAAAGAGCGCGTGTCAAAATGTGTCACCGGTGACACATTCGCCCTTAAAGGGTTAAGTCTATTTAAGTTACAGCATCTCAGTTCTCAGTGTCGGTGTGTCCCTGTTTAGATCGTGAGTTTCTTGTTTTAGCCGACACTGAGGTATGTTATCATTTAGGTGTTTTTTCTTGGTCTTTAGTTTTTCTGCCCTTGTGCAGTTTTCCCTCTTGTGAGGTGTCTTTTGTTTATTAAATCTTTTAAGTTACATTTCCGAGTCCAAGCCTGATTTTCTGCTCCTGGGTTCCAGTCACCCCAGCCGTCACAGACGATTGGATGGGAGGAGTCATTTGTAAAGAAGAATGATGAATTTATCCTTTCAGCTCCACAATAGTGCAAAGGGAAACCGGTCTGACCACTCCTTAAAACAGTGTAGTGCTCATGTCAAAGTCAAGGCTCGGGGGCCGGATCCGGCCCTCCAGGTCATTTTATTATATTGTTATTAATGACCCGATGTTATCTTGTTCTTATTTTTAACTTGTATGTTTTTGATCAAATGTATTTTCTGAAGAGTAAAATATTGAAAGTTATTTAAGGTTTAAGTTGATTTATTCTGGAATGATATTCCCGCCTTTTTATTATTCAGTATTATGTTAAAAAATTATAGTTTTGAAGTTTCAAAAATGGTCAGCTTTATGGACTATTTCAGCATTTACTAAAATATTTTGAGGCTGTTTGGACTTTAGCTAATATTTCAGCTACATGCTAGCGGTTTTGGCTAATCTACTTTTTTAGGCTAATTTGGCACTTAGCTAACATTTTAGCTAGCTATCAGCTTCAGTGTTTCCAGCTGTCAGCACTAGCATCTTCAGCTATTAGCACTAGCATCTTCAGCTATTAGCACTAGCATCTTCAGCTATTAGCACTAGCATCTTCAGCAGCCAAATTCATCTTCCAGCGGCACTATCTTCATTTATTCCAGTAATTTACTAATATCTCTAGTTCATAATAATCTTAAAATGTACGATTTTAAAGTTTTAAAATGTAGTTTTAGAGAGTTTAATAAATGTTTATCCTGTTCGGCAGTGACCTCAGGTGTGTTCTGGATCTCTTGTGTGATGGAGTTTGATTCTCCTGACCTTAAACTTTCTAAATCATGTCACACAGCAGCTCTGATCATGACCTCTACCTGAGCTCAAATCCCATAATAACCTGCAGGATTACAATCACTTTGTTCCTATGAGAGCTGGGGAGGGGTGGGGGGGTGTTTGTGATCCCAAACCCTCCATATGTGGTAAGAAGGATCCTCAGCTCCGCTGTGGGAGAGCTCTAAATATGGAAGTCTCTGTCAGGAGCTGCACAAACATCCAGACTGCAGATCCAACACATCCATGCACCGTTTATCAGGACAGTCAGGAAGGTTCATGACCTCTGGGGAGGACGTCACAGCGTTGTTTATCTCTCCCGCCAAAGACAGAGTCATCTGAGATGAGGTGGAGCGAGGCCGCCCTCTGCTGGTGAGTCTCAGGATCTTCATGTCGTCTCATCAGGGAGAGAAATCTGTTCTTTTGAAGGATTTTTCATGTGTGCATTTCTTTAACCCTGTCACACGTATGATGTCATTTGTAACATCCCATAAATCCTGGACTCTAATGTCTTTACCCCTTGAATGAAAAATAATTGGATAATCCAATAAGATGTTTTTGCGTCCGTCCACCGTCTGCTGAACAAGTTTATTGAACATTTGTTCATGTCTGTTTATTACTAAATAACATCTTCTGTGAAACGACAGGAGCTAACGACGCTAGCAACGGTTGCTAAGGACTTTTCTAATGACCAGATCCAATGACAAAGCAAATACAAAACCATCATGAAAGAGGCGTGGACATGCAGGAGACTTTCCTTACATCAGGGGTCACCAACGTGGTGCCCGCGGGCACCAGGTAGCCCTCAAGGACCCCACAAGGGGCCCTCAGATCTCTTCTAAAAATAACACAACTCACTTGTGAGCTGCACCTAAAATAAAATTTTCTTCTGGTAGTTTTTTTTTTAAATCACACTCACATTTACATAAATTTGAAAGTTAAAACGTCTTAAAAATATGTTTATGATACACGAACTTCAGATAAGTTTAGGTGACCTCTGACCTACTCCTGTTCAAAGATCATTCAATTTGTTTAAATGCCATCCTTTGTTCAAAATGTATTGCTTAAAACTGTGTAAGTTGATTTTTTTTAACATGAAATTACTGATAAACATAGTGAAAATGGGACGTTTTTCCATGAAATGCAAGTGATCATCTGAAAATTTAACAATTACTGAGATTAATAAAATGCTCAACATTGATATCTGTTTCCTAGCTTGTTGTCGTTGTTGATAATTATTATGAGAAATATCATATTCATATCTTTATTCATAATTAATAATGTAAAGCTACCTATGCAAAATTTGTTATTTCAAAATGGTAGCCCTTCGTATGACTCTGTACCCAGGAAGTAGCCCTCACGTTCAAAAAGGTTGGTGACCCCGCCTTACATGAACAAATGAATAAACTTAGACCAGAATAAATAGACCCGGAGTCGGTAACCTTTCACAATAAAAGAGCCATTTAGATCCATTTCCTGCTGACCAAAACCCACAGAAGTCCCACGTCCCTGTTTAGAAAAACACACTTTATTAATGTTTCTGTGGCCATTAATTCATAGCTTTCAAATATTTACAATAATTCAAGTGTGATCATCATTCTCTATATAACAGGTTTTACTTATTTTACTATTACGGCAACACACACAAGTTCTTTTCAAAATAAACAGACCCAATAAAAACATTTATTTTATTGGTTTTAATATTTGTTTTATTTTATATCTTTTATGCTCTTCATAATTCACTCTGCTTTTCTTGTGTTCATCCCTTTGGGCCTGCTTGGCTGGTGATGGAAGATACTTTATAAATGAAAATGAAAGAAGTTTGTTAAATCAGAAGTTTTAGAGCATGTAAAGTCAAACATGTCGTTTTCTGTTATTATGACTTTTGAGGCGTTTTCTTCATGATCTGATGAGTTCAAAATGTGAATCAAACTTAATAAACTCAAACTGCTTTTCCATGTCAGATAGATGTTATTTTTCTCCGTAGGCATAAAGCCAGACTGGAGGACGACAGCAGCATGAAGCTCCAGAGGTTCAAACAGAAATGAAAATGCAGATTCTGTTTTGTCAGCAGTAAAACATTTACACAGCAGCTTTGATCTTCCCTCTGAGATTTAACCCTCCATCCATTAACCTTTGTCTCTGAAGCTGTTAAATTCTCCTTCCAGCTCTAAAAGAACTTGGCGTGAAACTCAAACTGGTGAGTGTTGTTGCTTCTCAGAAACAAAGCGTAAACCAACATTTGCTTTGGGTTCCGCCGTCTGGTTGCTGTTAATCTCTAAAGTCCGTCTGTGAATGAGGCCTTTCTTCCTGCCCGAGTGCGCGGAGTGAATGAAGGAACCCCCCCGGTTTGTTTAAGGGTGGAAACTCCTGTCGCGTCGAGGGCTGGACGAGGCCCAGCAGGCCCGCCGCCGCCGCCAGCTTCCACCTCCCGCCGCCTCGCGGGCAGCAGACAGACGGCTGCAATGTTCTGGACCGGGAGGAAGCATCCGGTTCTGGAGCTGATGGGAACCCACCAAATCCAGCTTTCTGTGGGAACACCGACTGATAATCAGCTCCTCTGTTAATTCAACTTAAATGTTGAAGGAAACTGTCACAAAAGTTTAATAAATGATTTGACATGAAAAATAATCTTTATTTCTCTTGTTTTGGTTTGACTGAAGGAAACGGAAGTCTGAAAAAATGTTTGTTTGTTTTAGATATATAAAATGTTTCAGAGAAAATCTCATTCTGGGCTCAATTATTACACTAAATATATCATTAAATCTCTTCAGTGTGAAAATAAAGACAAATTAAAAGAGATTCTTCACAAAGAAACTCGTCTCGTGGTTTTGTGACGTAGAACTGCTTCACCTTCTTTGATTCACTGATTGTACGACACATAGATCTAATAACCCTATATCTATGTTTCGACAGGCTTTACCTTACTTAACATGAGTGCAGAACCATGATCGGAACAGCTGGAAGTTGTTTCTCCAGAGAGGAAACAGACAGATGCAAGCAGACCGAGAAGAAACGCCTTCAGCAAAAGAGGAACGTCTGGGATCCGGATGCATCTGGATGCAAGACGTCCGACTCGGAGACAGAAATGTGTAAATCATGCTAGGAGGTTATTCCTGCACCGATGCTAACACAACAAACCTTCTATCACTCGAGAATGAGATTACAAAAATCAGAGATAATCTAGGCAGTGGAACACTCTTACCAAAAAGAAGTATACTCCAGTTTATTTTAAGTATCTTTTTTTAAAAGTATAACTTAAAACATAAACTTAACATAGTATACTTTAAGTATACTTTTTATGTACTTATTAGAGAAAAAATGTACAAGTTTATGTTAAGTAAACTTTTTCAAAACTAAACTTAACATAGTATACTTTGAGTTTACTTTTTATGTACTTAGAGATAAACTACAAGTTCATGTTAACTATGTTGTTTATACTTAGAATTACACAACAATTCTAAATGAATTTTGCCTTAAAATGTTTAGCAAGATATATTTTAGTGCAGCTATTGCTGTACAAGTATTTTTCTTTTTTCTTTATGTTCTTCAAATGTTCAGTCGTGTATCTTGTAGGTTTGTAGCAAGAAGTCAGATTTGGTGAGAATATCAAACGGTGAACTAAAAGTAAACCATGAAGGTTATTTTAAGTATACTTTTATAAACCTAAAGTAAACTAAATGTATACCATAAAGATTATTTTAAATACACTCACCTAAGATTACTTATAGTAAACTTGGAGTAAACTTAAAGTTTATTTCCAGTAAACAAGAAGTATACCAGAAAGTTTACTTTAAGTATACTTCTAGTGTACTTTTTATAAACTAAAAGTGGGCCAATTTAGTACAAAGAGGTATACTTGGCAGTAAACTTCAAGTATACTTTTGAAGTATACTTGGTATATACTTTTTTATACTTAAAAAAATATACTTGAAGTATACTTATTTTCTGTAAGGGCAAGTATCCAAACATTCGGAATCTCCAGGAGAATTCCAGGAGAATCTGGTCACGGTGAAACGACATGGCGCCCAGAGATTAACAGCTGGAAGTCCCTCCCCCTAAAAAACATCATCTTTTTCCCGCTTCTTCTCTCTTTTTTGACCCTTTTTGCTGTTTTTTTCTTTGTGACGTTCATAGATAAAACTCAGATAAACGGCTGTAGATTCACAGACGTGAACATTTGTTAATATTGACAGAAGTCAGAACGTTCTCTGTCCCATCTGAAGATCGTCTCACACATTAAACTGTTACAGTTACAGTTTAGTCACATTTACAAGATGAAAAGTTTTGAAAATATCATTTTTGAAAAAGTTTCTTAAAGTTTAGGAAATCTCTGCTTTCACATAAGTTTTCCACTTCCGGCTCCAGATTGTTTCTGGCGTGTGACCAAAGATTCCTCGAAAATTACGAAAAGTACGAATGTTTGCAACATCCAAGATTCTCAACCTTTATTAATATATTTGCAAATATTTATTAGTTATTATTGCTCTGAAATACAGAATATTGTTGGATTTTGATTTATGAACCAAAACAAAACTGAATGTGACACGGAAACAAATCTTCAAAATAAAGTGTCAGTAAAACTTCCTGTTTTCAAAGTAAAACTAGGGAGTGTTTTCAGGTAAAACAAAAAGTGTTAAATTGTTTTAGTAACTCTTCAACAGTTGACGTCATTCTTTTTTCTACTTGGAAACTAAGAACACTTTAAAGATGCTTTTCAAATGAAACAAATATTTAACAGATTCAGATGAATTTTCTTTTCTTCTTGTAACTAAAGTGAAAGCTGCTGTCGTTTGATTTAGTTTGCTGCACTAAAATGTTTGTTTCTCTACTGTGAATATTCAAATATCTGAAACTAAAAACAGTCAGAAAAGTCAACTTTCAGAGAATAACTGAGAATATGGAGATTTATTGTTATTGTGATGTAAAACAGTTTATATCTTTAGAGATGTCTTTTGAATTTCATTTGATTGAGTTTTTCCTTGATCTTCTGATCCCCCAGATCGTCCTCATCCATCCTCTGATGAAAACAGAAGAAGAAAGTCTCACAGATGCTTTCTTGGGTTCATATTCAATTCAATTCAATTCAATTCAATTCAATTCAATTAACTTTATTTATCCGTTAGGAACTTCATTTGCAGACCAACATCAGCACAAGTACAGGCCTAGACATGCAGAACCTTGCTAAAACACATTCATCAGCATACAAATGTAAATAAATAAGTCACCAGTAAAATCAGTAAAAACACTAAGAACTATAAAACCAACAATCAGTTACAAATGGATTTCATTTAGCAGGCGAATTGAAGTGGGAATGAAGCTGGATGTGGCTCTCTTGGTTTTGAAAAGAATGGACCTGAACCTGCGACCTGAAGGTAGGAGACTGTAGTGTGTATGAAGAGTATGTGAGCTGTCAGAGGAGATCTGTGTTCCTTTCCTAAGGACTCTGTTATTGTAAATGGAGGAGAGTGACTCCTGCTGCTGCCCAATGATTTTACTGCTAATTTTGACGATTTTATTGAGGGTATTACGATGCGTGAGACTGAGTGAACCAAACCAGGCTGTGATGTTAAATGTGATGATGGATTGGATAAAACATTGGTAAAAAACTGCAAGAATTGATTGATGTACCTGTAATTTGCGAAGTTTACGGAGAAAAAAGAGACGTTGCTGACATTTGGAGAAAATGTTATCAGTGTTGAGTTGAAAAGTGAGTTTGTCATCGATTATGGTGCCGAGATATTTGTATGAGTGGACCTTCTCTATTGCTTCATTATTAACAATGAGTGTGGGAGAGACAGAAGAACCATGATGGAAGAGAATGACCATTTCTTTGGTTTTTGTTATGTTCAAGTCCAAACAGTTGTTCCTGCACCAGAGTGAGAAAGTGTCCAGTTCGCTCTGCAACAGTCCCACGGTGTTGGTGGTGTCCATGATTACTGTGTCATCAGAGTACTTGATGTATGTTATACCGGGGGTAGTGCTCCTGCAGTCATTTGTGTACAGAGTGAAGAGAAGTGGTGAGATCACAGAGCCTTGGGGGGAGCCGGTGGATATAGTCCTGTTAGTACTGAGATGACCGTTGATTCTGACCCTCTGGTCCCTCATTGTGAGGAATGATAGAACCCAGAGAATCAAGTGGGGGTTGACATTCATCTGCAGCAGTTTACGTCCCATGAGATGTGGTAGCACAGTGTTAAATGCGCTTGAAAAGTCCACAAAAACCAAGCTAACATGGGACTTAGGCTTCTCCAAGTGGGAGATGGTTCCATGCAACAGGGTCAGTATTGCATCATCCACACCCCTGTGCGGCCGGTAAGCAAACTGCAGTTGGTCGGAGTTCACCCCAACATTTGCCTGCAGCTGGGCCATGACGAGCCTCTCAAAGCTCTTCATGACCAGCGACGTCAGGGCTACAGGTCGGTAGTCGTTGTTGTTTGTAGGGTTGCTCTTCTTTGCCACCGGGCATATGATGGAGGACTTCCAGATGGAGGGGATGGTTCTTGTTGTTTTCCTCTCTGATGCTAACATTTTGAATCTTCTGCAACTTTTTCTCAGTTTTCCACGTTATCATTTTAGGAAATCTCCATTTCCCTTCATTCTTTCTCTTTGTAAGTGTTCATCAGAACTTCTTCTCATTTTCACGTTGACGTGTCTTTCTCTGGAGGAGACGTTCGCCCACATGCTTTCAGCTGACAGACTGCCTCATAAAGACTCCTCATCCCCGCAGGATTAGGCCTCTGCCGTCTTTAAACCGGCCGCATTGTTGGTCCGACCCGCATTGTCATCCGAGGCCGCCGTCCCGCTCCGCTTCCACCGGTTTCCCGGGTAACGGCGGCTCCTCCCCGCGTCTCCTCCTCTTCCTCCTCTCCGCTCGGCGGCTGCTGGAGGGTGGTGGGCGCCGTAGCTTAGCAACTCCCCCAGGAGACGGCCGGGTTGATATGCAGCTTTGTTGAAGAGTCCCTCTGCGAGCCAAAGAGGGGGTGCAGAACAAAGCGGGCCTTATTGAGGCCTCCCCTCCTCCTCCTTTTGCCCAGGAACAGCAACGTGGGAGGACAAATATTTCAGCTGGGCTCACGGCTCAGAGAGAAACTCCCATGCAGCAGAAACGGCGAGGAAGACACTCGAATGTTCTTCACAAGCATCATTTTCATTTGGTTCTAGAAAACAGTTTCTGAGAGTTTTCATCCTTCAGAGAACGACAGAACAAAGACTCTCTGAGCCTCAAGCAACATCCTAGATCCAGCAGGATCAGCTGGTGTCCAGCAGGATCAGCTGGTGTCCAGCAGGATCAGCTGGTATCCAGCAGGATCAGCTGTTATCCAGCAGGATCAGCTGATCTCCAGATCCATCCCAGACTCCAGAAACACTGAGACTGAAGCTCCTCAACATTCCTGGGATCCATAAAGAGACTTTAGGAAAAAAAATTAATTAATCGCAAACCTGGAAAAAATTAATCACGATTAATCTCCATCATTTTTTTAATTTACAGTTTTGTCGACCACTTATTATCTGCAAATAATCACAATATGAAATCACACACAAAACTACATTTACAACATTGATTATGAATTAGTGCTGTCAATCGATTAAAATAAAACAGATAAATCACATGTTTGTGTTGTGATTAATAACAATCGATCACAATGTTTTACCAGGTGAAATGTGTTTGTTCTCTATGGATCAAACTTCTGCTTTTGGTGATAAAATGATCCAAACCAAAATAATAGCAAGAATAAAGAACTGGATGGAGTCGGAGCGCCACCAGGAACTTTGGGCCCCTAACACAGAGGCAAAATGGCATCAGGGCCTTTGTGGTCCCTTGAATCAAACCCCCCCTTCGGCACCCCAGGATGGAGTGACCACAGCATTAGTGGGGCAACAGTTTGAACGCGCGGCGTGGAAGCCTGAACCGCCGGGTTAAAGCGAAGGACTGTTTCTGTGATGAGTTATTGTTCATAAATCTTTTGGATTGACTCGTTAATGTTTCCTAGTTTGAGCAGAGCTGGAACATTCTACAGTGGGATGAGGAAGACCACATGACCTCCAGACATTCACAGTCATGGTCAAACACGTTCAAACACTAGAATGTTTCTCTTGAGTTTCCAGAAACTTCTCTGTCACAGAATACAATCATTTGGTTCTTTTATGACTTAAAGAATCCTCTTTTCAGGACTTTCAGACATTCTACTACCTGAATTCTATCCCGATCTGACCGTCTCATCACCACTCATGATGTGTTTTTGGGGTCATTGTCCTGTAAAACTCCTTCTTCATTCTCACATTGACTCTATAGCATCAGTTCCACTGGCAGCAATGCAGGCCCACATCATGATACTCCCACCACTGTGCTCGGCTGTGGTCCTGTTGTTCTCGTGTCTGAAGACATTTCCTCCTGTGAACAAAGACTTTAGTGTTTTCTTCCTCTGACCTCAGAACTTTCTTTCCTCCAGAAGGTCTCGAGCCTTCAGGTGCTGCTCTCGGAGCTTCCTGATTGGCTGGCAGCCTCTCAGTCCACGGCGATGTGACACGTTCTCGACCGTGGAGCCTGAGACTCGGGTTCCATCAGATCCTAAATCCTTGGGATCAGTTTTATTCCGCAGCTTGGATTTTCTTCCTTACAGAGACATCGCAGCTCCATGCACTTTAGATCTCACGTACATCATTTGAATTGTTGCTGGAGACCCGGAGAAGCTTTAAAATGAGACTTTCCTGAGCAGTTCAAGTCAATGACCTGCTCATCAGACGTGTCCTGACCGCCTTTGATTTTCTGAGTTTGTTTCCAATGAAATCATTAATATTTTAGTGAAAATTGTTTATATTCCTTTATTTTAAATATTTGTATATATGTTAATATTTATAAGTATATATCTATAAATGTGTGTAGAGATTTCTGGATCCCTGCACGAATAGTGGCAACTATCGTAATAAAACAGACATAAAAATCCAAATTCAAACGTTAAAATCCTCAGTTGTAGAATTACTCACAATAGTTCAGAGGCTTTGATATGTACGACTCTCCAAAATGACTATTTCATGTTATTGTTTGCATGTTTTTGACCTGCAGATTATTGGTTAACCCAAAATAAATTCACCAAACAACCAAACTTCATTGTTTTTGTGATATAAAAGTATCTTTTTAACTGAAACTCAAGCTAACTGTGGTATTCTAGTCTTTACTATCTAAACTTTTAATTACTTTAAATGTTCATTTTTAGATTTAGTGGTTATCTCAATAAACCCGTGTAGCACATTTATTTATAGTCAATTCTGACATAAAGGTAATAAAAATGCAGGAAATGGACTAAATCTGACGAAGTATCAGCTGATTCCCATTTCCTGAACCTCATGGATCACATCAACCAGATGTTTCAGAGTTTCACTTTTGCTCTTTTTTCCGGATCAAGTGCATCATTTCAGTGATGTGGAGGATCGGGGCTGAATCTGCTGCTTAATAACTTCTTCATCCGCTCCTTCAGGGAAAAACAAACACACCAGGAATTCCTGACACAACAACAGATTTTCTACAAAAAACAGGTTTTATTTAACCAACAGCATAAACAGAGTCAATAACAGCAGAATCAGAGCCTTCAAGGAAGTTTTCCCTTTTTAAACAGACTTTGAACTCTTCTAAATCAGAATTAGGACGTTAGAAGTGACTACAAAACGCTAACAAAATAAAAAGAGAGAAATAAGTGTCAATTACAAATTCTATGTTTAAAACACTGTCTCTAGGACGAGTATTTCCTATGGAAATACGGCGCTCTGCACAGATACGAAACACATGTGAAACTCATCTTCTGCATCATGGATCATGTATGACGTTGATCGACTGGCAGCTTTCTGAACAAAACCAGAGCGAAGCTGAGAGTTTCAGCTCTGAACGTACGCAGCGTGGAGCGGAGGGCGGGAACGGTTTGGGAACGTCTCCCGCCGCGCTTCAGTGTTTGGCTTCACAGAGACGAGTTCTGGTTCCGACCGCAGCGGAGCAGAACCCATTCATTCGTCCTCCGTGGAATCTGGCTTTAGAAAACGGTTTTGGGGAGATTAGACTCAAATATTGTTGGTTTGGATCAAGGGTCCTCAAACTACGGCCCGCGGGCCGGATCCCGCCCTCCTCCCCATTTGGCCTGGCCCCCCAAATACTATCCGAGACTAATCTTTTTTTTCTTTCTCAATCTGGAACCTTAAACGTAACTTTTAATTCCAAACTTCTGCAGTCTGAACTACGATGGAGTGACGAAGAGGCGGAGCGTTCGGATCCAAACGGAAGTTAACGGCGAGAGAAGGCGGAGCAACGTCAAAAAACCAGGTCAGGGTCAAAACACTGAAGCTGAGTCCGAATTCTGTTCAAATCCACTAATTCCAAAATCCAGTGCAGTAGAAATTTCCCAGAAGTTTTTGCAAAAAACTAGCATCCATCGATGTTCACTAGATTAGCAAATATAGACCACAATGCATTGCAGTCGAACAATTTCGAACCAAAAAAAATTGTGTTTAAATGTAATTTTTTAGTAAAGTATCCTCATGTTCACCATCAGAACTCAGTGATGAGTCAGTGATAAACGGCGGGAAATGTTTGTATTGATTCCATTTTAACTTTGTCAAATCAGTGAATGAAACAAAAGTCGTTTGGTTCGCGTCCAAATTGCCTTTAAAATCCAGGACAATAGATAGTTTTGTAGTAGATAGGGCGGGAATTCAGACAGAGGAGGAACGCTCAGACTGTTAGCAAACTCAACAAGACTTCGCACTGAGCAGAAGTTGGAGACGGAAACATAGAACGGTTGATGATCTGATGAGAGACAGCTGAGGAAGGCTTGCACCAGAGAATGATGCATCATGGGAGATGTAGTAGAGGCAGGGATTATAATGTTGAAAAATTGAAGGATTTTGGTCTAAGAAACACAGTTACTGTAGTTCTGATCAGTGAATTTCTGGCTGAGATGCACCAACGATAGTTTCTTTGTTCCTGCTGACACGACACTTCCTGTATTAAGATCTTCAAATGTGGTTCAGGGTGTCTTTTATTTTGAAAGGATGTCATTCATAATTTTTTTTCCTTTTTCTTTATGTTTAAGATAAACGCCAAAAAAAAGTTTATCCCAATAGCACAAAAATAATGAGCATCTTGTGTTTCTGAAGGGAGAGTTTGTGTCTTCTTCTGATTGGATCTGATTCTCTTCAAGTGTTGAAGGTTCCGTGTCCTGGTTTCGGCTCATAAAGTTTGGGACCCCTGAATTCGGGTTCAGCATCTCCGTGTTGTAAATGATTGTGACGGTTGCTCAGCAGGGCGTCCCTAACGCCGGCTCTGCGGACAGCAGGGTCTTGGTCTCCTCTTTGCCGGGGGGTAACAGAGACGAGGGCGAGGACAGGGCGGAGGCGGCCGCCGTAGAGGCGGAGGACGCCGAGGAGGAGGAGCCGTCGGCGAGGCACTCCTCGCAGCAGCAGCAGCAGCAGTCCACGAAGGCCTGGCCGAGCGAGCGGCACAGGCAGAGCAGCAGCGCCGGCGTGGCGGCGCAGCGCACGAACAGCAGGAACTGCTCCAGCAGCGCCAGAGCGGGCGGGACCAGAGGAGGGAGGCCGGCCGTCAGCGCGGCGGACATGTACGCCAGCGCGATGCTGCAGACGCTCTGAGGAAGGTTGCACGCCACGTACAGGCAGCTGAGCGCCATCACGGTGGAGCGGAGCCGCTGCTCCCTCGTCTGCTGCTTTTTACCTGCCGGCGAGGGTGAAGGGGAACACCTGCCGGCCGCTTCCTCACAGGTCGGTTTCTGAGGGAGGCGCTGGGCCAGCACGTGGCGGGTCACCAGGTCGCACGCCAGAGTGAAGAGCAGCGGCATGCAGATGTAGCAGCCGAAGATCCACCACATGCGGGCCTCGTGGTAGGTCAGCACCAGGGCGTACACGCTCTCCGGGAGCTCCGCGGACGCTTCCCGGACGCACACGTCCACCGTCAGCGTGTCGGGCGGAGCTCTGAGAGCCGCCATCAGCGAGCCGGCGGGCGGCGGCCGCACGGCGTCCCGCCGCAGCCGCCACAGCAGCAGCTCGGGGGCCGCCAGCACCATGGAGCCCAGCCAGATGACGCCCAGTTTGGACAGGATGGACTGACACGGCTCCACCTTCGGAGTCTGGATGGGGGCGGGGCCGGTGGCTGCGTGGAAGCGGTCGATGCTGAGAGCGCAGAGGCTGAACGTGGCCACGCCCAAAGAGCTCACCTGTCAGAAACAGAAGAAGCATTTAACAGATGCCCAACTGAACCCCCCCAACACACTTTACTTCTGTTAAAGGTGTGAACAAGGGGTCCTCAAACTTCGGCCCGCGGGCCAGATCCGGCCCTCCTCCATATTTAGCCAAATGGCTTAATTAACTTTTAACTAAATTAGATAATTAGACATTTTTTAGGCTAATTTGGCATTTAGCTAATATTTCAGCTACATGCTAGCTGCTTTGGCTAATTGAGGCTTTTTTCAGTTTTTTTAGGCTATCCTGAAATTAAGCAAATATTTTAGCTTTATGCTAGCTGTTTTGGCTAATTTAGATTTTTTTAAGTTTTTTTGGCTAATTTGCGACTTCGCTAATATTTAAGTTAGCTATCAGCTTCAGCGTTTTCGGCTATCATTCTAAACATCTTCAGCTATTAATCTATCTAAATCTTTTAGCAATATTTTTTCTGTCAAGATTACAGAAATTAATAATTTAAAATTTGGAAATGTGTGGCTTTCTGGAAAACCGTAAATCTTGATATTTAGGCTGTGATTGTGACACTTTTCCTCCTACAAACCGATCCCGGCCCCCCATTAGAGAAGAAAACAGTTACCTGGCCCTCACAAGAAAAAGTTTGGGGCCCCCTGGTGTGAACAGACACAAAAGCTTCCTTTGAGCTTCACTGTGGAGCTCTAATGAACAAAATTCCGGCATGTTTTGCAGCCGAGCCTCGGTAAATGTCTCTAGAGATCTTTGATTTTCTTCACAGGGACCACAACAGCAGATCCTTCCACCCTTCTGAACCTGGTTAATCCCTTTTGGGGTCATGTGGGGGCTGGAGCCCACCAAACCACTGTCAGGTGACGGCGGGGTCCACCCTGAACAGGTCACCAGTCAGTGACAATGACTGTATATCACTGGACAGCTCTCTTCTGCACCTGCTGGTTCCAAGAAGCCCAAAGTCCCACCGACTTCCACTGAGACAGACAGTTATCAACCATTCTAGCTCTGATTCATTCTTCTTAACACGTTCTCTCTATAATCCTAATTTAATCCAAAGATATTTTTTCTCTATTGCAAGTAAGTCAAGTTGTAAACTGACCAATCAGATGCCTCAGGAAAAGCACGTGACTCCCGCTGGCCCCGCCTCCATCGTTTGAGTGACAGATTTCCCTGAGCCACTTTCAGGATTATGAACTTCGAGCAAGCTCACTCCTGATTGGTTGAGAGTAGATCCTTTAAAACATGACTCAGACTAATCGACGTCGACGGGCGCCAGTCAGCTGCATTATGGCGGTAGACGTATCAGGAAGTGACGGCGAAGGCGATGACTCCGGGCAGATTTCGAGAGGGGGACCTCGACGCTTCACGTGTCCAGTTCTTATTAGACAGTCGATGGTCTGTAGCAGCAAATCATTCCTGCACTTTCCTAAAACAGCAGCAGGTCCGTCTGCTGCCGCCACGAGTTTCCATGGCGATCTCTCAACAAATGTCTGAGTAATAAATGTCTGCTTCCTGCCACCAGCGGGTACTTCCTGTTTGGAAGGGGGAGGGGCTGATGGGTCCATTGATATACAGTCATTGCTCATTACAGACCCGCCCTCTGAAATGGTCAAACACTTCAAACACAACTTAAGATAATTACTGCTGAGCCTTCATTAGCATGAGATTAGCTAAACTAACAGAGAAGGCAGACGGGGGCGTGGCCTTCACTGAGGGCTGCTGGGAAACGAAGCCAAAAAGAAAATCGTTCCTGAATCAGCAGGAAATACATTCAAGAGACGAGGAGGAGACGGTCGGTCTGGTGTTCGTCTGCGATGTTTCATCAAAACGTTATTTAACATTTTTGATCTCAGCGGTAAAACGGATGATCCTGATGATCCTGATGATCCTGATGATCCTGCAGCAGATCACAAATAATCCTGCAGATTTCCTCTTCTGCTCTCCGGCTGGTCCGTCTGCTGAAAACATTCCGTTTTCCCTGCAGACAGGACTTGTTCTCTGGTTCTGAACCGGCGGTTTGCTGTTCCTGATCCATGAACCCAGACCGAGGAGATGTCACGCCGCCTCGCGGGCCTTCTGGATCAGGAACTGAGTCCAAACCGCCGAATGGTTCAGAGGAGAGCCAGCTGAAGCGGAAAACAGAGACACAAAGAGCCATTCATCCCAAACAACAGCGGTTTACCTGCAACCGTCAGTTGGAGGAAAGAACCCAAACAAAACGGGACGTTCTTTCTTTATCCATCCCAAATATTCATCATAAAAGCTGGAACTGAAATGTGGACCCTGTGACCCGACAGAGAGAACTCTGCAACAGAAAACCTCCAACAAAAGGATCTCCACATGAATGAACCTGAATGGAACTGAAGTGAGGTTTATCTGCGGGCACTGTTTCAGTTTCTGCACAAGCTTCACTTTCTCCAATTTATTTTATTTTATTTATTGTTTTTGTCCAAATCTGGTAGTTTCAATTCAATTCAATTTTATTTATATAGCCCAAAATCACATGTAAAATTTCCCTCATTGAGCTTCATGCAGGTAATTTTATAGATGCAGAAAATAGTCATGAAACATGAGAAATATCTAAAGACTAAATAAACTGGATATCCCAGCCTTAGACCCTCCCTCTCTGTAAGGAAAAACTCCTAAAAAACTTAAAAAGTTTCAGAATAAAAACTCTGAAATATTTAGACTCTTTATCATTTCTTTGACTCCACTCCAGTAAATACTGTCAGTATGTCATCATATAGTGTTATTGGCAGAGATGTCATTCAATATCTGATCCTTTTTTCCTTCATAAGAGCGGTTTCTTATTTTAAAAGAATTCAAACTATTATTTGACAAATACAAATATATATTTATAGTTTAAATCACTATGACTATGCAAATGAACACTGTCACTTTAAAATAATTTATTATCTTTGCTTTTGCACTATTTTCAACTCACTCAGTTCTTGTATATTGTAAATTTTGTTCATATACTGTTTATACTTATATTTTTAGTTTTATTATTGTAATTAGTATTGCTGTTTGCACCAAGGAGGAGAGGAAGAAAATTCATCTGTGCTTTGTATAGCCTGTACTGAGCATATTTGACAAATAAAACCCTACTTGACTAAAGTTTATAAAAACAAAACTATAAGGACACGATCCAAACAAAATGAATGAAAACTCCTATTGTTGAATCTATTGTATGATTTCATATTCTTTTTTAAACTTATTTATTTTATTTTTTTCCACTTTAATTATTTCTGTCCATGCGGTTCTGAGTGTAAAAGGTTTTCAGTTAAAAAAAAAGTTTTAGCACGTGTGTGAAAGTGTTTCTTTGGAAAAATTTGTTCTTTTTGTTTTTTTCTTTTGTACTATCTGGATAATATATGATTTATTAACAACAGTCGGACTGAATTGAAACAAATTACAACTTTTTTTTTGACCAAACTCTAATTTTTTTTTTTTTCAATTTTTGCTTCAAATAATTTTGGCTCCAATTCAGCTCCATAAATTTTTGATTTTTGATCGAGTCTGACACCCCTTGACTCTCACGGCTTCCGTCCTGATGCGCGCGCGCACCTCACCTCCAGGTAGGGCACGAGCCGGCAGGACACGTCTCCTAGCAACCGGCGGAGCGTCAGCTCGTGGAAGACGACCACCGGGAGGCAGAAGAACAGCACGAGGAAGTCCCAGAAGGCCAGTCCCGCCAGGATGCAGTTCCACGCGCTCTTCAGGTAGAAGTTGTGCCACACGATGCACATGAGCGCGAGGTTCCCCACCACTCCCGCCGCGAACACGACGAGCGCGAGCAGCATGACGGCGTACGCCCAGTACGAGCCGTCGCTGACCGGGTACAGCGGGTTGAGGAGCCCAGCTCCGCGGCCGCCGGACGAGTTCCCGGGCGGGGCGGCGGAGTGCCGCGGGGCCCGCGGGGCCCGCGCGGTGGTGAAGTACCCGCTCGGGTCGTGGCGGCGGCGGGAGTCCTCGCCGCTGCTCGCGGGGAGCGGGTCTCTCTTCCTGAACCTCCCCTCCTTCGCTCCCCGGGTGACCCGCTTCGGTTCCTCGAGTCCCGAACCTTCGGCCCGGAGCGCCGGGTTCGAGTCCGTCCACGGAGGCGCGCGCGCGCCCGCAGTCCCGGCACGCACCTCCCGCCCCGGGGCGCTGAGAGCGACGCGGAGCTCCGCCGCCCGCAGGAGGACGAGCCACAGCCACCAGCGCGGGCCCATGCTTCTGCTGCGGGACGCCGCGCGGGGCCGCTTCATGAGGGGCAGCCTGCGCGACACCCCCGTCCCCTCCCCAAACGGGTCGGCCCGGGTTCAGGTGCCCAACAGCACAGAGGACGAGCTTCCGGGCAGGCCTTTCAAAATAAAACGTTTTCCATCAGAGTCTCGACTGAGAGATATGGAGAGAAAATAGTATCACCACGAGGGATTCCTCATTTATCAGTAACTGATTTGTAACTCATACATTTTGTGCAAAAGCTTAAAAATTATGAAATACAAAATAAAATGTACACATTAACAAAATTAAACTAGAAAAGTGCATTACCTCCGATAATGCATGTGTGAATGCATTTTGCGGAATGTGATTGCTGAAAATGCTGAAGATTTTTGCATAAAATCAGCACAAAAAACCTAAAAAGTTGCCGAATTAGCCAAAAAAGCTAACACATTGCTAATATGTTAGCTTAACTCAGAATTAGCCCAAAAAACCCCTCAAAAGTTGCTAATTTTGCCAAAAAAGCTAACACGTTGCTAATGTGTTTTAACTTGACTGCAAATTAGCCCAAAAAAACTGAAAAGTTGCCAAATTAGCCAAAAAAGCTAACACGTTGCTAATATACTAGCTTAACCCTGAATTAGCACCAAAAAACCTAAAAAGTTGCCAAATTAGCCAAAAATGCTAAGACGTTGATAATGTGTTAGCTGGACTGCAAATTAGCCCAAAAAACCTGAAAAGTTGCCAAATTAGCCAAGAAAGCTAACACATTGCTAATATACTGGCTTAACCCTGAATTAGCACCAAAAAACCTAAAAAGTTGCCAAATTAGCCAAAAATGCTAAGACGTTGCTAATATGTTAGCTTACCTCCAAATTAGCCCAAAAAAACCTCAAAAGGTGCCAAATTAACCGAAAAAGCATACCGCAAGTGCAGAAAGTTTTATAACGATTTGAACTAGAAAAGTGCATGTGTGAATGCATTTTGCAAAATGTGGTAGCTGAAGATGCTAAAGATTTTTGTTTAAGATTAGCCCAAAAAACCTCAAAAGTTGCTAAATTAGCCAAAAAAGCTAAAACGTTGCTAATATGTTAGCTTATTTCCAAATTAGCCCAAAAAAACCTAAAAAGTTGCGAAATTAGCCAAAAAAGCTAACATGTTGCTAAAATGTTAGCTTATGTCCAAATTAGTCCAAAAAAACCTCAAAATTTGCCAAATTAGCCATAAAAGCTAACACATTGCTAATATGTTAGCTTAACCCTGAATTAGCCCAAAAAACTTGAAAAGTTGCCAAATTAGCCAAAAATGCTAAGACGTTGCTAATATGTTAGCTTACCTCCAAATTAGCCCACAAAAACCTCAAAAGGTGCCAAATTAACTGAAAAAGCAAAAGTGCAGAAAGTTTTATAACGATTTGAAAAATGTTCCCATTGACTTAACATAGGGCTAAAAATTAGCATAAATTGTGCAAAATCGCAAAAACCGTAAAATTTGCGAAAACCAAAAACACAAGCAGTAATGTCCTTAACGAGCCGAACGTTTTGATACCAAGATTGCGTAAATTTCATGAAGTGTGCTTGAGTTTTTACGTGTCAAAAAACGTACGGAAGAAAACGTAAATAGGTGAAAAACAAACGTGTGAATGCATTGAATGCATTCACACTATTATAGCTTGAAAGTAATTACACAAATCACGTGTTATGAACACACAAAACCACATTTACACACAAATCTGATGTAAGGCAGAAACATTTAGTGATGACTGATAAAAATCACAGACTTCTGTATTAATTATCAAACATATGTTTAAGAAAGTGGGAATCGGTCAAGTTTCATCTGATAATATTCAGTCTAAGTTCAAAGCAGCTGATAAGAAAACTGATGATTCAGCGTTTAAACCAGGAGTCTGCAACCTTAGGCTCCAGAGCCACATGTGTCCACTTCAGCTCTTTGGCTTTAAGAAACATGCTAACAATTTGAATAAAACTTAAATTATTTCGTATTTCGTTTATGCACATCCTAAGATATGCTGCACCCTAGAATCTAGGTGTCATAATGAAATAAAAAGTCACATTTGAATTGGTTTTCTTGAATTTATTGCTGCAGCAGGAGGATCTTATTTGACAGTGTATTTTATTTTGAAAAGAACTTATATTTGCTGCTTTCAAAAGTGAAAACATTTACTAAAAACTTTTATTTATTAAGTTGTTTATAGAAAGATATCACACTTTTTTAATTAAGCTATTGTAAATATTTAGAAGCTACGTTTTCTAAAGGAAAGCTCAATGGCCACATGAAAAAGTGTATTTTCTAAAAGATAAAATGAGATTTGCTGTCTCTCTCGGGTTCTGCTCTGTAAGAAACTGGACCAAAAGGCTCTTTTGGTATTAAAGGTTTTAATGTATTAAAGGTAAAAAGTGATTTTTAGTTTCAAACTGTTGTCATTTTAATTAGTGCAAGTGTAAATAAAGTGTATTTTTTTCAAATTTCATAATTTGCACAAAATATATTGTATGAGTTACAAATCCAGAATGACACATAAATCAGGGTGATCTTGCAGATGATGAAGCTCCAGAAAAGATGTTCAACGGTTCATGAATCTGCAGGACAGATTCACTGGAACGTTCAGCTTCTTTAAGATTAAATGTTGTTTCCCAGCCTCGTGTTCCTGAAGGACATCGGTGGACTCTCAGAGACGAGGTTTGGACAAAGTGTTGGGAAAACTGTCGGCTGAATAAAAGTATTTCTGTAACACATGAAGCTGCTAGTGACGGTGCTGCCCAGAAGAAACAGCAGCAAATGACGGACAGACACATGATTACGTTCAGGAGTATTAAAGAGTCACAGGTTTAATATAAGCTTTTTATATACAGTATTCCAACACAGGAAGATCAAAAATGTTGAGTTTAACAAACAAAAGACGATTCTTGAAAATGGTTTAAGAAATAAAAGCGTCCAACAAAAACACAAACCAGTTTCAGCTAAAAGACATTTTTTATGGTTTGGATCCAAACTTCAGACGTCCACCAGCGACGTGGTGCTGTGGTGCAGCGTCCTCAGAGACTCTTCCAGCGGATGTGGGACAGGCTGGAAACCTTTTCCCAGAATGCTCAGCTCTTCGGTGCGGCTCTCAGCTTCCTTCGTGCGTCTTTGTGCTTCTTTCTAACCTCCTGAGGGACAAAAAACAAACAACAGCAGGAGGTTAAACTCTTGTTTTCAGATGGAAACGTGAAAATTCCCACAAAATTCTTCAAAAACTGAAACTCTGATTTTTAGAGGAGAAGAAACGATTCCAGGAGTCTCTTTAGATAACATGAATGAAATCTTCACACACAGACACACTCACTGCCACGTCATCAGGAACACCTGTCCAACTGCTCCCTAACACCACTTTCTAATCAGCCAATCACATTGCAGCAGCTCCACACGTTTGGTTAAACCGAGTATCAGAACGAGAGAGAGAGGTGATTGAAGTGACTGGTCGTTGGTTCCAGACAGGCTGGTCTGAGTGTTTACTTGGATTTTCACCCACAACCATCTCTAAGGTTTACAGAGAATGGTCAGAAAAAGAGAAAATATCCGGTTCACACAGGATTACTAAAACTGGACAATAGAAGACAGGACAGACGTTGTCTGGGGCCCGTTTCAAGAAGCAGGTTCAACAAATTTAGAGTTGAAACCTGAACTTAGAGTCACTGGACTCAAAATTCCCAAACTCAGAGTTTTCGGTTTCAGAACAGCTGAAAATGTTTGATTCAATCAACTTGAAGTTGTTAGAACCAGAATCAGGTGTGAGCGTCGCGACCATTAAAAGCCCTGATTAATGGAGCAAAGACAGCAGGATTCACCATGGAAACGGGAACAAACATCCGAGTTTTGTAGGCCACTTCCGGCGACGGAAATTGATAAGTTCCTAAAGCATATGAGACTACAAGAACATTTTCATCAAGATAATAAACCCAGCTGCAGCGGTAAAACAGAGAGAAAACATCTGCAGAGTTAATGCATACGTCTACATTTGAATCATTTCAAATAATGAATAAATAATAATATCAGGAAGGTTATTTAGTCACTTGTAAAGTAAGGAATGGTTCTTGATCTGTTAATAATTTAACCACTCATCTCTGTAATCGCATGAATGACTGTTTTCCTCAACACCCCACCACCCCCACCACCACCACATACACACACGGATATCACTGCACACTAAAAAGAAACACTGTAGCTGCCTGAGATATGTTGAAATAAGCATTTATTTAAATTTAATTCTCAAGAAATATTGGCTGAAAACGTTTTTTTTTTCCATAAAAATTATATTCCGGAGCTTGGACTCGAACTTAAGACGTCGGAATTGGGAGCAACATTGCTGACAACTGAGCTAATATTTAATATATGAAGTGTAGTGGGGAGTTGAAATGCTTTGCCAGTGTTTGAAATGTAATGTTTTCTATTGTTAAGGGTTTCAAATGATGAAAATAAAACTCCTTATTCTTAATAGTAAATCCCTGGAATGACTCACTATTTATAATGTCGCTCAAATAAAACTGAATCGTAGAAACTGCATCAATCGACTCGTGTCCTCAAATCCTCTCCAGACATAAATAACATTTCCTCTGGATTAATCCCGCCTCCTCTCTACATGATCCTCTATGAATGGACATGTCATTTTGGTTTCTGCTGGTGGAAACATGACGTCTCTAATGTGAATGTTCTCTAGATATTAATGAAGAACTCAGATTTGAACATCTTTCACTTTAAAAAGGGGCGGAGACCGCAGAGAACTCTGAGTTTCCTGAAGAAAACCTGCTCCAGACCAGGTTTCGTTCACAGACTCAGTTGCTATGCTGATTGATTCTGAGTTCAGCTTAACCCGCTTCTTGAAACGGGCTTGGTTTAACCCTCTTTCACGGGTTTGAGTTATCTCTCTTTCTGAAACCGAAAACTCAGAGTTCTGCTGAATTTGGAGTTCAGGAACTCAGAGTTCCAACTAAACCTGCTTCTTGAAACGGGCCACTGGTCTGATGAGTCTCTGTTTCTGCTGCAACATTCAGACGGTCGGCCCAGAATTTAGTGTAAATCATGAAACCCTGGATCAACTTCAGAGTCAGTTCTCGTTCTCTTTACCTCTGAAATCCTGCCTGCAGCTCAGATTTAGGTTTTCTAAAACGACACTGATCTGTAAAGATCCAGTCTAATTTTGATTTCAACTTCAGAGGGCGGGGCTTGTTCAGGACCGGAGGTTAGTATGGCCGTCTGAACGTCTGAACTCGGTTCAGGATAAGACTCCAGGTCAGAACGCTGGAATCATCTCAGACTGGTTTCTAGAACCAAGAGTTCTCTGGACTCTAATGACCACCACAGTCACCAGAACCCAACAGAACCTTTGGGATGTGGTGGAACCGGAGATCTGCATCATGGAGGTCCAACTGTGTGATTGACGAATGTTTTCCTAAAGGATTATGGGAGTTCTGGAGGTAAAAGTGTCCAGTGGAACAGACAGCTGACCCGTCTGAGCATGGTCCTCCTCTCCTCCCAGTCCTCTCTCTGCTCCTCCAGCTGGCCGGAGCGACAGAACGACGTCGGACCGTCTGGAGAAGACAGAGATGGTAAACGACAGACTCGTCTCGGGAACGCCGAGCTCGTTTGTTCCAAACCGTCTCCCACCTTTCAGTCTGGAGTCACCGGAGTAGAAGAAGAACAAATCCACGGTGGAAGGAGGTTCTCTGAGAGAAAACCAAACAAACGGGTTCAGATACGACAATCCGAGGAGTTCCTCAGATGTTTGTTCATTTCAGGAGCTCAGACTCAATCCCACAAGGGGTCAACATCCAAAACACACCTGAGGTCGCGGGCCGAACAAAACTAAAACTACATCTTAAAACTGTAACTTTTTAACATAATTATGAATTGTAAAAAGACAGGAATATTATTCATAATCTTAAATAAATAATAAATCAACTTAAACCTTTATTACATTTCAATATTTTACTCTCCATTAAAATATATTTTATCAAAATTATACAACTTAGAAATGAGCTCAAGATAACATCGGGTCATTAATAACAATAAAATAAAAGGATCTGGAGGGCCGGATAGTTACCCGGAGGGCCGGATCCGGCCCCCGGGCCTCGACTTTGTCACGTGGTTTATTTCATTTCATTTCATGTAGATCAATGACTGTTCAGGTACAGCCTGAGCTGATCTGATCAAACTATGATCAATCAATCAAACAGACCGAGGTTGGTTTCATCGTCTTACTCTGCTTTAGCTTCACTGCTTTGACTCTCCTGCTCCTCCTCTGAGCTGCTGTCATGGAAACGAGGGTCTTGGTGCCAGGACACCTTTGGAGCCTGGATGTTCTCCACTTTATACTCGGCTGTTCAAAGAGAGAAAACGTCAAAAGTTTGACCTGAAAAGAGGATCCGACTCTGACGAGCTCGTCCTCTCACTCGTCTCTCTGCTGCTCGTCTCGCCGTCGACCTCGAAGAACGAAAACTTGAACCCCGAGGATTCCTCTTTGGTGGTGGGGGGGTGGTCTGGGGGCTCTTCCTCCTCGCCTCCGTCCTCCTCTTCCTCCACTTGGTCCCAGGTGTTCTCGTCTTCCTCAGGGAGCTCTTCTTTGGTCTGACCGAACACGGCCTTCAGGTCACTGGAGACTTCGTAAAAGATGTCGGACGAAACTTCTGGAAGCTTCTGAGCCTCCTCCCTCTTCTTCCTCCTGGCGGCTTTGCTGTGTGGACAGCAGATCACATGATGCAGAGGGTTAGGTTATATAACAATTAATGAGTAGTTGTTGCTTCAACAGATTCTTGCAGGCTGGATCAGCTGCGACCCGACAGAATCCGTACCCCCCTCTCGTTGTTTTATGGAGAATATGGGTGGAAAAAAAAAATCAAATATGACAATAAACTCCCAAAAGTCCCAGAATAAACTCTATTGTAATCATCCATCTTCTTTTAACGGCTTTTTGGGACAAAATATGAGCGTTATGAAACAAATCAGTGAGCGGGGAAACACATTCTGGTAGGGGGAAAGTACCTTGGCACAACACCGGGTCATTTCCACGACTGTAGCTAGCTTCTGTCACAGCCTGTTTGTAGTTGTTGGAGCTTATTGTTTATCATACTTTTAATGATTTGTAACATAGAGAGGGTTTATATTGAATTCTTTGAACATTGCATTTAGCTGCTTCACATCAGGCACACGACTTTATACAGCCCGTGAGGTACGACAAAGTTAGCATTGTTAGCTTAAAGCGCTAACATGTTTTTTCCTCAAAGGAACCTGCTCTGAATTCATTTCTACTGCCATCTTCACCGACCTTCCTTTGGAAAATGTTGTCTGCCCTCTAGTGGTGAAATTAATTCACTGTACGTCGACATCTGGGTGTAATTACCTTTTTTTTCCAGCAGATGTCGCCAGAAACAACAAAACAAAAATATTTTTTCCAAGCAGCTGGTTTAATAACCATCGATTATGATTCATTGAGGGCCACCAAAGCACTTTGAAAACCTCTGATTTAGAATAAGATCATTCAGATTTCTGCTGGAGAGCATCAGAGAACTTTGTAAGAACTTCTTCTGCAGAGTGTGGTGTTCTCCTACCTCTCAGTCGTTGGGATGGTTTTGGTTTCAAAGGCGGCGTGTTCCTGTTTGCTGGGGTCATAATGTAAAGTGGACACGTCTCTGCAGACACACGACACGTTTAAAAACAATCTTTCTCGTCTTCCATTCTAATGCAGACGTTCTGGACCTCTGTGAGGAGCACCTGAACTTTGCAGCTTTCAACGGCGTCTTGCTGCTGGGGTGTTTGCTGCTCCCCAGGAGGTTCTGCAGAATGGACAGGCTCTTCTTCTTCTCCTCCTCCAGGGCCTCATCCTCCACAGCGAGGCTGCTCTTTGCCTCTAAATAACAAACCGTGTCAGAACAGCGGCCCGCCATCCTGAGCCTTCATTCTCATCAACTCACCTTCATCAGGCTCCTCCTCCTCCTCTTCCAGAAAGCGCTCGTCCATCCGGAACCGCTCGTCTGTCCCAAAGCGGTGCTGCAGCGCCATCAGCTGGACGACAAAACGACGGTCAGGTACAAGTTCTCTCCTGAAGATCAAAGTGAGGACAGCAGCTGGGGGGGCGGGGCCTGGGGGGGCGGAGCCTGGGGGGCAGCTAGCCCCTCTGTCTGAGGCGTCCCAGGACGACCAGGAGACGTGCGAGTCCTGGTCTTCCTCCTGGAGGAGCACGCCCAGATCACCATGGAAACCAGATGCTCCGCCCCCTCGCCACTCTCCAGGTGACTGAGCTTCTCCTGAAGAGAGTTTCTTATCCCGTTGAGGCTACAGGTGGCGGTCACGTTGAACATTTGTGAGTCAAAGTGAGTCTGCAACCTTCAACTCTGAAAGAACCATCCAGGTTCTCACAGAAACAATCCAGACGGAGCAACAAAGTCTTCCTTCACCTTTAAAACACGAGACACTGATTCTGTAATGTTTACTATGATAAACATTAACGAACTGTTGTTCATTAACAAAAACAACAAATATTGTTAAAATGTTAATAAATGCTCATATATCTGGCTATAGTTCACTGTATGGCTCCTTTAATCAAAGAGCTGCAGGTTGTGGATCATTTTGATCCGTCTAAATCCAGATGCATCAGTTTAACTGTAGCGTCTGGAGACTTCCTGATCAGAACATTTACCAGGAGGAAAACTAAGAGAAGCTTCAGATGTTTCCTCACACTGACAGGAAGCAGCTTCCCATCATCAGATTCACTTCTTCTGGTCAAAACCTCGTTTTCCACACACGATCTTCATCAAGCCTCGAACACATCAGAGGAATCAAAAGAGCGGCTGCTCTTCACCTTTTGTCCTGCTTGACCCTCAAACTGAGGCCGAAGGTCAAACCGGTTCTCCTCTTCCTCGGCTCCGTCCTCATCCTCGCTGCTGTCGAACAGCTGAGGTCCTGAAAGCTGCAGACGGAGACGAAACGTCAGGAAAAACTGCAGCATCCATGAAAGGTGGGAGGATCCATCCCACCTTGTCCTTTGCAGCTCTCTGATTGGCTGCTGCTCTGCTCCCCGTAGCCTCCTCTACTGACTGGATGTTCGAACTCTGATCCTCTTCTTCATCATCTTCATCATCATCAGAGTTAAAAACGATGCGTTTGCCTGCTTTTGGAGGCGGAGCATCCTGGTCAGTAAAAAATAAACAAAACAAAAGAATCAAACTACAAACATGATGAAGACCGGCTGCTGTTCCAGCAGGAAACACGACATCAGTTCACTGACGCAGAAGATCTTCATCTCTGCAGAGGCCGATTCCTGTTTCAAGAGTCCGTCAACGTCCAAATTTAGTTTGATTTAAATAACTTGAAGTTTTCTGCATGGTTTACATTACACTGAAACCAAAGAATCTCCGAATAACCGATGAGATCTCTGGGGAGTAAAGGATCTCTAAACTAGAACTGAGTATTGATAACTTTCAGAAACAATTCGATTGGATTTTTTTGATTCTTTCAAACATCTGAATTTAATTTGATTCAACTCTATTTTGAGTTTACACATTTAGACACATTTGTTTGCAATTACAATATATATGATCTAAATATATTTAAATTAATCTGATCCAGTTGATATACTGTTAAAATTACAAGTGAAATAATGAGATTGTTTATATCATTCAGTGGATTCTCAAACAGAAGCTCCATTCATTGTTCTGCTTCTCCTGGAGGGCGTTTCCATTTGGCCACTAGGTGGCGATCACGCTATAGCATTACACCTTATTCCAGAAGAAGAATGAGGAAAAAAAACGACGTTTTAGATCACAAACGATTACTTTAAAAAATATTTCCTTCAAAGAGTTTAGAGAATTCATCTGAAGATGTTAATGTCGTCAGTAATGAACGTTTAGGCCGACCGAGCGTTAGCATTAGCCGTCCTATGGGAAATCCCATTATACATTAGCATCGAGCTAGTGGCCTTTAGCTATACATGCTAAATCGATCTATATTTTTATGAATTGATTTTTAATCTATTAGAAATTGATTGATTGGTTTATCAACCCAGCCTTTGATCGGCTGTACACCTCTGCACAAGTGATCCGATACAACAACGTGCTTTTATTTATTTATTTATTTTTGCATAGGTGTTGCTCTCAGTCATTGCAAGTCTTGTTCAGTCACGTGTCGGGAGGTAGAAGGCGGGCTTCACGCATTAGAGGGCTCCTGTGATTGGTTAATGACACGAAGAGCTACGTATTATTGGTTTAATCCAGAAAAGATTTTATTTGATTCGTTACTTCAAACTACAAAGAGAGTTTAACATTTGGGAAACAGGAAACCTCGGACTGGTACTGAGCTTATGCGCCCTAGGCAGCCGCCTAGGTCGATATAGGGCGTGCCTAGGGCTCCATCTGGTGGAGGGGTTGTCAAATTGCAGTGATTATTAATACATATATGTTTATATTTTTTCCTTTTTTTGTTCAACAGTTTGATTCATCACTTATTTCATGTTAAATGAAACGATGGTGGAGGCTTCTCACCAGGTTGACCAAAGCTCCCTGGATGAGCTTCTTCTGCTCTTCTGCTTCTCTCTGTCTCTGCTGGACGGCAGACAGACGCCTCAGGTTGGCCTTCCTCTGCAGCTCCTCCTCTTCCTCTGGATTCAGTTTTCGACGCGGAGGCGGCGGCGCCGCTTCCACGGAGAAGATCTGCGATGGAGGCAACGCCTCTGCTGCGGGTTCTTCTGTTGTCCTTTCCTCCTCCTCTTCCTCACTGGAGGAGGAAGACTCCTGGGGTGATAAAGCCGCCGCCCTCTCGCCTTCTGTGATTCTGCCCTCCCTCTCGTCTCCTCCTCCCTCCTCTTCCTCCCTCCTCAGCTGATCGTCTGCTTCCTGCAGTGATCTGGTTCCCTGGAAGGCGGGCAGCGGCGGCAACGACACGCCTTTACGCCTCTTTCTTTTCCTCGGCCGGTCGTCGTCGCTCTCCTCCAGGATGGCGGCGAGGATCTCCTCTGGAGAGGTGCCCTTCAGGGGCCGCTCGGCAGGGCCGGGGGCGAGCGACGAGTCTCCTTCAGACCCGCCGCCGGCCTCCGAGTCTTCTTCAGCAAGTCTCTGTAGATCCTCCAGAGACAGCTCCAGACGAGTGACGTTTGAGAACATGGCTTCATATTCAGAATCGGAGCTGGATCCGGCTGACTCCTCCTCCTCCTCTTCCTCCTCCTCCTCCTCATCACTGGGCTGAAGCACAGGCAGGACTCTCTTTTTCTCCAAACCAGAATCCTCTTTGAATGAAAGGTCGGCCTTAACTTCCTCCTCTCCAGATTGACTCCGCCTCTTTGGCTTCTCATTTGTCAGAGGAGAGAGATTTCTTCTGGATTCAAAGAGTTCATCCGTGTCGGCAGAGTCGTACTCGTCTTCCTCGCCTGGAATCACAACGACCAACGCGTCACAGTCTGACCAACAGCTGACCGCGCTTCGAGACTCTTCTTTACCTCCACGCCGAGATTTCACCGAGTACTCCTGTCCCACCACCTCCAGCGGACTCTCCTCGGCCTCCTGCTGCAGTGCATGATGGGAACTGTCCTGAGCTGCCATCAGTCGGCAGATTTCCTCATCCGAGTCCAGATCGCCGAGCGCGTCGGTCCTGGTTGGTCTGATGGAGAACTGCTTAGATCCGAAGTGATCAGAAGAATTGTTCTGATCGGATCTAACCGGGGGGGGGTTGGCAGAAAGAAACAAACGCTGAGTCAGCAAGTTTACGTTTCCTAAAACATGCAGCTGAAAGGAGCCGAGGAAGAGGAGGAAAAAAGCAGAAAAACAATCAGAAAAAATATCTAAACAAACATTTTTCAATCAAAGAAGAAAGAAAAATAAAAAGACTGGACTTTGATTGAAAACGCGACACTCAGGCTACATTTAGCAAAAGAAAACTAGAATCCTGAAGAATGAATAATAATAACTCACGGTTTCAGGGTCACAGATCAATAAAAAGTCAAAAAACAAGAAGTTTAAACCCTAAAATAATTGTTTTGAAAAGCTTTAGAGAAAACATGAATTAAATTCAAATTAAACTCATTATTCTTTGGTATTAATTATAGTATTGAAACTAACAGTGGAAACATTGAAACATTTCAAATAATGATTATTTTCTTTGCTGCAGGACCCAGACACTCAGACGTGCAGCGATGCTTTGATTCAGCTCTTCAGAATAAATAAATCTGATCTCAGTATCCGCATCCTCCATGACGAGTTCCAGAACAGTTTCTGATGGAAGCTCCTCCCACATGGCGGGGGCTTCAGGCTAACAGACTTTTGGAAAACCGTCAAGAAGAAACTTTTGAAAACAAAGACGTGAAGCGGTACAGGAATTTAACGCCGACTGCATTCGGTGTGACGGATGATTGATTTTAAAGGGTAACCAAACAGGAGGCTAACTCCGCCCACAGCCGAATATCCAGTCAGAGCAGCAGAACTGTTATCATTACTGGAGCTGATGTGAGATTAACACCAGTTGACCAATCACGACATTCAGCTGTAATACCTGGATTTAACCTGTAGGGGGCAGCACACAGACGGTTTCTGACTATGTTTACAAGAATTAAATAAATTTAAAAGCTCAGCTTTATTTAAAGCCCCATTTGTAGAAGTCAACAGTCAAAAAGGCTGATTTAGGGTTTGGTTACCCTTTAATGATGTGCGTGGTACCCGTGTGGGCCGTGTGGGCCGGCCCGCGGCTGGTGATCCGTTACACCCCGAATGAGTGAAACCAGCAGGAACGTTCCTGATCTCAGCAGGTTACCTCCTCCTGTCCGGAGCTTTGCCGGTATCGGCGCCGTGCGGTCGGCTCTTCTTGGGTCTTCTCGGCTCGTAGGACGGGAACTCCCCCCGCCTCTTCCTGCTGATGTCATCGTCTCCTCCCTCTACCTGCCAGGTGAGCTGGCTGACCGGCGTGGAGCGGTCGGCTCCGTCCCGGTCCAGTTTGCGGATGTTGTGGCTGTACTTTGAAGGGTCGTACTTCAACATTCGAGCTCTGTTGCCTCTCTGGCACCTGAGCTGCAGGACGGGGAGGACGCGGCCGAACTTACTGACCACCCAGTCCTGAAACCGGAGTGCACACACGTTACCGCCAGTCTGTCGCCGACACCAGCGCATCGTCCAGACCTCAAAGCGGACCTTGTGTCCTGGCACCTCGGTCCCCGGCACCGCAGCCTTCATGGTGAAGTTGTTGATGCCGGCTTTGCTGAGAGAGTCCAGCAGGTTCTGCTTCCCGCCATCGGCCGCAGCGTCCTGGAGATCCTGGTCCGCCGCCGCCGCCGCCGCCGCCCGCCGCTCCTGAGCCAGTCTAACCCAGAGAGACGTTTCAGAGCGGACCAGATCTCACACGACCTTCACTCCATAACGGACACAAACCAGAGCGGTTTGGAGCAGGGGTCCCCAGAAATACGGCCCGCGGGCCGGATCTGGCCCTCCACCACATTTGACCCGGCCCCCAAACTGGTTTGGCTAAATTAGACATTTTTACAGCTTTTAAGGCTAATTCGGCGTTCAGCTAATATTTCAGCAACAAGCTAGCTGTTTTGGCTAATTTCAGCTTTTTTGGCTCATTTAGCACTGCGCTAATATTTTAGCTAACTATCAGCTTCAGGATTTCTAGCATCTTCAACTATTAATCTATGGCAGGTAATGCTGTATTTCTAGTTTTTAGAATGATTTTTTTTCTATTTACAGTAAAGAATTATTTAAAGTTTGACCGTCTGGCTTTCTGGAAAACCATAAATCTTTACATTTAGGCTGTGATTGTTACACCGTATCTGACCCCGCCCCCCCATCAGAGAGGAAAACCGTCATGTGACCCTCACAGGAAAACGTTCGGTTCACGTTCTGGTTCAGAGAGCCGTACCTGTGCAGGAAGCTCTCTTTGGCCGTTTCGATCTGCAGAGTTCCTCCTTTCCATTTGGACTTGTTCAGAACGGTCAAACCTCCAGAGAGAAACGACACGGCGCCGGCACCAGAACCGGGCCGGGAGACGAGCGTTAGAACGGCTGACAGACACGAGCGTTCAGAGCTCGCAGTCTGACTGGAGCGTGCGCCTTAAAACAGCCTGTTTGAGCTTTTTAACTCACATCTCTTCAGGTCAGCATCAGTGATGCTGATGTTGATGTAGCCGAAGGTTTTGTAAGGAACTCCTGTCAGGAGAGAAGAGCAAGAGCACAAAATCAGAACCCAACAGCGCACGAGGCGGAGCTTCAGAGGATCAATGCGATGACGTGGACCGGACCGGACCAGACCGGTCCGGAGCGTCGGATCATCAGAGCGCATGATGACGGAGCTGAGACTACAGCGAGAGAGAAGCTGAGAAGATAACCTGGAGGATCATTAGAATCCGGATTAGGGCTGCCACAAACGATTATTTTAATAGTCGACTAATCACCGATTATTTTTTCCGATTAGTCGACTAATCGGGTCATGCACAAACTGGATGTAAAACACACATCTTAACCATTATTAGCTTTAAACAAACTAAAAACTAAATATATTCACACAAGCATTATCTGTGAAAATGCTTGTGTGAATGCTGTAAGCTGAATTTTGAAGCTGAAGCGAGTGACGACAGCGAAGATGCTGAAATTGATAGCTAAAAACACTAAAGCTGATAGCCACTAAAATATTAGCTAAATGCCAAATTAGCCTAAAAAAGAATTGAAAGCCTCAACTAGCCAAAACTGCTACCATGTAGCTGACATGTTAACTTAACTCCAAAATAGCCTTAAAAAACTGAAAGAAATCCTACATTTTTTCCAAAATAGCTAGCATGTAGCTTAAATATTAGCTAAATTCCAAAACACCCTAAAAAAACTTTTTTTTTAAAAAAGCTAAAGTTCGCCAAAACAGCTAGCATCTAGCTGAAATATTAGCTAAACAACAAGTTAGCCTATAAACCGATAAAAGCCTAAATTAACCAGAATAGCTAGCTTGTAGCTGAAATATTAGCTAAACTCCAAATTAGCCTAAAAAATAATTAAAAGCCTCAGCTAGCCAAAACTGCTAGCATGTAGCTGACATATGAACTTAACTAAAAACTGAAAAAAAAAATCAAAAATTTTCCAAAATAGTTAGCATGTAGCTTAAATATTAACTAAATTCCAAAACACCCTAAAAAACTTTTTTTTTTTACGTTTAAGTTAGCCAAACCAGCTAGCATCTAGCTGAAATATTAGCTAAACACCAAATTAGCCTAAAAAATCATTTAAAAGCCTCAGCTGGCCAAAACTGCTAGCATGTAGCTGACATGTTAACTTAACTCCAAAATAGCCTTAAAAAACTGGAAAAAATCCTAAATTTTCCAAAATAGCTAGCATGTAGCTTAAATATTAGCTAAATTCCAAAACACCCTAAAAAACTTTTTTTTTTAAAAGCTTAACTTAGCCAAAATAGTTAGCATCTAGCTGAAATATTAGCTAAACACCAAGTTAGCCAAAAAAACTGAAAAAAGCCTAAATTAACCAGAATAGCTAGCTTGTAGCTGAAATATTAGCTAAACTCCAAAATAGCTTAAACAAACCTTGATAAATGCCAAAATAGTCTAAAAAGCTAGCATATTTTAATTATAACTTTCAACTTTACGACACTCTAACTCCATATATTATAAAGTAACGACTAATAGTCGATTAGTCGACTAATCGTGGCAGCTCTAATCCGGATCAGGAGTTTCTATGGATGAAGCTGCAGAAGACTCTATTGTTCTGAATTAAAAAGAAAAACCTTCCTTTTGATGTCGTCCTAAAACCTTTTCACCAATCAATGGGTTACATCGTGTGACAAATTCAATTAGATTTGTCTGTGTTTGATAAAGAAGTTGAACATCTCTTAACATCTTACTCTGCATCACACAAAGAGGTAAACCTGTTATTTCCATTTATTCTTAAATTCAAAAGAAGAAACGACAACTTGACTCCTCAAAATCAGACCAAGAAGCCTTGAAGATCTCAGACCTCCGAGTCTGTCCATGTTTGTGTCTGACAGAAGACGACGTCTGAGATCTAAACAGACCGTCCCAGATCTTCTCACCCTCCTCGTCTCTCCGGGTCCGCAGCTCCACGTCCACCACGTCTCCGAACTTCCCGAAGCGATCCTTCAGCTCCTTCTGGGTGACGGCGTGGCTCAGACCGCCCACGAACAGACGCCGCATTGCTCCACGCGTGTGGTCGTCGCTGCACGGGCGGACATGTATGGAGAGAAAATAGACTCACCACGAATTCTTGATTTGTAACTTATACATTTTGTCCATAAGTACAAAAACGATGAAGTTCAAAAAAATACAAAATCCACAGATTAAAATAACAACTTGAAAAACCACGCACAAATTGTTAGTTACACACGTACAAAACCACATTTATGGAAAAATCCATCTGAGAAACTCTTTTCTCGTCTCCAAAATTCATCCTTAAATGATGCATTTAAATGCAGCTAGAATGCTGGGTCATCAGAGTTGTCTTATCAGCTGCTTTTAACTTAGACTGAATTTTATCTGGTTAAAACTTGACATTTAAGTTCAAAGCATCTGATAAGAAAACTCTGATGACCCAGCATTCCAGCAACATTTAAACGCATCACGACATCTCAGAGACCCACAAAGAGTCTCACCTGAAATTTGAATGCAGTTTTTTGTATGCGTAACAAGTGATTTGTGTGTAATTTTTTAGAGATTTGTGCGTGTAGTTAGTTACAAGCTGTTGTAATTTTCACTTGTGGATGTGAAAAGTATCATTTGGATTTTTGTGAATCTCAAATGTTGTGCTTACGCACAAAATGTATTGTATGAGTTAAAAATCAAGAATTTTGCGCACACAAATCCAAAGTTAGGCACAACTAAAAAAACATAGAGTTTATTTTTTCTCTTCATAGAAATATAACACAAAACTGTGACTCCAACACAAAAACCGACATGTGAAGACTTTCTTTAGGAAAGAGAAACCGATGCGTGTGAGTGGAAACAAAGTCAAATATTTCCACTGTAACATTTAAAGTCTACCAGCCAGATCTGAACTCTACTAGCCAAATGTTTCAATGCAAAAGTTATTTATGTATTTCAAAGCAAAAATGTTCTTTATTTTGTTTCAGTTAATGTAAGATTTTATAACATTACAGAAATATAGACCTCTTCTGATGTCTGAACTTTTTATGAAAACATACTTTTCTTTAAAGCATCGACTTCTTTCATCTACAACAGGGGTGGGCAATTGTTTTGACTCGTGGGCCACAAAGGGTTCTAAAATTTGGCATAAGGGCCGGACAAGGATCAGATGGAAGGAGAGATTGGGTAATCAACCTCATAAACTAAAAAAATAATATGGAATTTAGAGAAAAACATGCTTTTAATTTGGATTCAAATTCACATATATTAATTTAAAAACAGAAAATTTGGGAGTTTTAATTTCTAAATTTTGATTTTTGTTCTCTTTTGGGTGATCCAATGGGTTGATCTTCTTCAGAGGAAAATGTGAACTCAAAGAAATGCTGCATTTATGTGGTGTAGGAATAATCCGAAACATCACCATCTGACTCAGAAAGGAACACACACGAACGTCAGAGAAACAACACCATTCATGAGAAGAAACCAGAAATACAATGAAAATAAAACAATAATTTGGATTTTTGATTCAATGTATTTTAATTTGGAGGGCCACATTAAGTAGCTTAAGGGGCCGCATGTGGCCCCCGGGCCGCAGTTTGCCCACCCCTGATCTACAAACATAACACGGCAAAACGATGTGGAAGTATTAAATATTGATCAGTCAAAACTGTTTTTATTTTATTTTTTGTTTGTGACTCAATCCAGACGACAAAATTGGTCATAAAGCAGCAAAGTTTGATCTGCTGGATGCTCGTGGATGTGGTCGACTTTGTGCATCACGGTCTGTTTTTCCAAGATGTTTTTGATATCATTTGTTCATGAAACTGCATTGAAATTCAGTTAAAAAGGTAAATAAGACAACTTTTTTAATTCTTCTAAAAAGATTAAAATTAGTGATAAACAATAAAATCATTACATTATTTTTTTTAAATCCAAGAATGTCATGCATAGAAAAAACATGTGCATACAGAAAGATGTGTAATATTTCACTTCATTGTGTGTTCTCACAGGTCAGTGTGTTGTTGTTCTGTCATTTCAAAGAGTAGCAATGAAATGGAGCTAAAAAAAAACGTGTGTGTTTGTGTTGGTTCAGACCAGAGTGAGCAAATGCAAGAAATTACCAGTGCACCTGAATGCAGCAATAGCGAGCAGAAATTCCATGCAGTCCCTGAACGCACCACCAGCTAAACGAATGTGAGGATTAAATCTGCACAATAAAGTCAGAATTAAATGTTTTAAACTAACTCTGGGATGGATCTTCGTTAGAAGCCAAATGGGGAGGAAAGGTAGACACATGAAATCATTGTAGTGAGTTTGATGAGGAACAATGCTTCACCTGCCAAAGTGGCGAGTGACTTTATTCTCTACTCACCAAATTAAAGTTTTATCCGCATTTGGTGGATTTTAATTTAGAGTCCTGGATATTACACGTCAATACTTATCCTAAACCACTATTTACACCCAGTAAGTTACAGGCGGCGCTACGACAGGGACGTTCGTGCAGTCTCTCCGGTGGATATTAGTTGAAATTCACCATCCGGTATGAAACAGTACGGAAGATCGGAACAGACTACGAATATCGGAATAACCGATTAACCGGCCTCATCGCTAACAAGACACGCCGCACCAAACGAGATTAAATCGCCCATTTGTTGGACAGAAAAGCGGGGAAACAGACGTGTTTACCTCACGTGCGGTCAGCCGGTCCCACCTTCTTTAGCGTCCGGGTCGTGATTTCCTTCCACAAGACAGAAACGTTCCGCTGATGTAGTCTTTTTCAAGAAACGGTAACGGTTGTTCCGAAAACTCGCACGAAAACAAAAAGAGCATAAATAGTTTTACATTAATCTTAAGGAATAAGTCTTAAGAATCGAACGAGACTATTTTTGACTGAAGTTTCAGCCTCGGGCTGAGTCTGTCAATGGGTCACACCATCACGTTCAGGGGGAGGGGGGCCCAAACATTAGACTATCTTAAACATATAGATAGTGATTGAAAAATACATACTCGTACAAATAGATTATTTTAAATGTGTATTATAGTAACTGGTATGAGTAACTAAAAAAGACCCTACATTTGGAAGCACTTCAACAGAAACCTGCACCCCCCTCTGAGACACGCGGAGTGGAAGAGTCCAGAGCGCGCGAGGCTCAAACCTGCTGCTGTGGCTTTCCGCGATAATCTTGACATTTTCAAGAAGTTTTACGTTAAAGTAACCCCACAAAAACACAATACCGTAAACATTGAACCCAGCAGAGTGTTTCCTTAAACGGACCACATCGAGGACCAGAGAATGTCGACGGTAAGTCGAAACGTTCTTCGAGAAATTCAGTTCCGAGGCTCCGTGGATGAATGTCACATTGACATAAAATATATAATGGAATGTCATCATCAGAATTAAGGAAGAGGCTTAAAATGAGGGTTTGAAATCATTTAAATGACATAAAGGAAGGACTCACTCTGATGTTTGTGGAATCAGTGACTCGACTAAATGTTAAATATTAAAACTACGGCCAGGAATCGATTAAAAGAAATATATCGCAAAGATTAACTCTTTTTAATCTACGGTATTTGTCGACCACGTATTATCTGTGAATTATAACTGAATGAAATCACACACAATACTATACATTTAGAACATTTGGTTTTTTTTTTTTTAAATTAATTAATAACTAAAAAAAAAAATCACCCTAATCCCTCTTTTGTGTTGTATTGATAACTATTAATCACAATGATTTATTAGGTAAATTTGAAGAAAATATGCAGCTTCTGAACAAAAACATTTTTTAGTGACAGCTGCAATGTAACAACTCCTCGTGTTCATGCTTTAATATTTAGAATTTTCCTGAAAATGATTAAGAAGCTTCTTCTCTTTCTGTTTGGGCTGAACTGACATTTTTTTTTCCTGCCTTCAGAAATAAGATGCTTTTCCTGTTTGCTCCTCCAGATGCAGGAGAAGACCGGTGAGGAGGAGAACGTGGATGAGGTGAAGATGCTGGAGGGTCACGTTGAAAACCTGCGAGCTGAAATAGCAGCGCTGCAGCGCCAGAAAGAAGAACTCAACAAGGACTCAGTGCTCCACCTTACAGGAGCCGTGCTCGACGCTCTGTGAGGTTCAGCTCTTTTCTGTGTCACGCCTCATCGTGAAGCTCCTCATGGGAAATGATTGTAATTCATCTTCACAGGCTCATTGTGAGTGGAGAGACGCAAAACAAAGACGAGGAGACGGTGATGTCCAAGCTGAAGGAGGAGGTGGAGGAAATGGAGAAGGACCTGCGTCTGCAGACGGAGATGAACGGCATCAGCGTGGACAACTGCAAGATAAAAACTCTCTTTAGTAGTAAGAGCACTGATTCATACATTTAAATATTTTAAATATTATTATTATTCACAGCTGATTTTTAAAATGTCTGTGTCTTCCAGGTGACAGGAAGTGGATCCATCAGGTCTGCGTATCACTCCAGTGTTCTCAAATGGTTTTACAAGTGGATTTCCAAGTCTGTGAGACTAAAGTGAGTCTTTCTAGTGCTTACCTCAGTTGGTACATCATCAGTGTTTTTCCTTATCCATTTTAAACCAGGCCTGTCTTCTCAGCGTCGCTCCCCTGAAACTCTCTTAGGTTTAATTCATATATTATATTTTCACTTCTGTTTGGATAACTGTCCTGATGACATCAAAGCTGAGCGTCTCAGTTTGTTCACTATATGAAAAGAGAGAATTCTATTTTTTCAAAATTTCAGCTAAACTTTTGGTTCATCAGTCTCAGAGGTTTTTGCTGAGATGAAACATTCAGAATTTGACTTCTCTACCTTTTAGAGAATGTAAACTTTACACAAAAAGAAGCACAAACTTGATTGGTCTATCTTTAAAGTAGGGCTGCCACAATTAGTCGACTAATCGATGACTAATCGACTATTAAAATAGTCGATTAGTCGTTACTTTATAATATATGGAGTCAGGCTGTAGTGAAGTTGAAAGTTATAATGACATTCTGCTAGCTTTTTAGACTATTTTGGCATTTATTAAGGGTTTTCAGGCTATTTTGGAGTTTAACTAATATTTTAGCTTCATGCTAGCTATTTTGTCTAATTTAGGCTTCAGTTTTTTTAGGCCAATTTGGAATTAAGATAATATTTCAGCTACATATTAGTTCTTTTGGCTAATTTAGGATTTTTTCAGTTTTTTTAGGCTAATTTCAAGTTTAGCTAATATTTCAGCTACATGTTCGCTTGCTAATTCTAAATGTTTACAGTTTTTAGGCTAATTTGGAGTTAAGCTAATCTTTCGGCTACATGTTAGCTAGCTAATTGTAAATGTTTACATTTTATTAGACTAATTTGGAGTTTTATATTATTTCAGCTACATGCTAGCTATTTTGGCTAATTTGGGATTTTTACAGATTTTTAGGCTAATTTGGAGTTTTGCTATTACTTCAGCTACATGTTAGCTATTTTAACTAATTTGGAATTTTTAAAATTTTTAGGCTAATTTGGAGTTTAGCTAATATTTCAGCTATATGCTAGAGATTTTAGCTTATTTAGGATTTTTTAGTTTTAAAGCTAATCATATTTCAGATTTTCTTTACATCCACTTTGTCCATGATCCGATTAGTCGACTAATCGGAAAAATTAATCGATGATTAGTCGACTATTAAAATAATCGTTTGTGGCAGCCCTACTTTAAAGCTGTCAGAGGGTTTGTGTCGTGCCAAGAGATCTTGTTTGCTCCTTCACTCGCGTATCCAAGAGCTCAGGTCCAAAATGGTAAAAAACAAATTTCTTCAAATTGGTTGTTTTCTGTGAAACCTAAACCATGAAAAGCAGCTGTGTGATAGTAGCTGGTTTGTCTTCACAGATTAGTTACAAAAAGAAAAGTTTGTAAATTATTAAAAATAATACTGTTTGCTGATGACACCAACATATTTTATTCAAACGACAATTACAACACACTAATAAACACAATAAATTCTGAACTTAAAAAAATTAAAACATGGACTGACATAAATAAGCTATCTTTAAACTTAAAAAAAACTAAGGCAATTAAGTTTGGCAATTCTAAAATTAACTCAGAATTGCCAATATATATTGAAGATAATATAATTGAAATGGTACCCCAAATTAAATTCCTTGGCATAATTATCGATAACAAATTAACTTGGAAGCCACATATTAAATATATCCAGAGTAAAATTTCTAAAAGTATTGGAATAATTCATAAAGTAAAATACATTCTGAAGTACAAATCTTTGCACACATTGTACTGTTCATTAATATTGCCAAATTTAATTTATTGTGTTGAAGTATGGGGCAACAACTATAAAACATCACTAAATGGCATTTTCATCCTCCAAAAACGTGCAATAAGAACAATCCATAAAGCGGGATACTGTGACCATACTAACATGTTATTTCTAAATTCTAATGTAATCAAATTTTTTGATTTAGTTCATTTGTATACAGCAAAATTTCTTTACAAGGCCTACAATAAATTACTACCCCACAATATTCAGAAACAATTTAGACAGAGGGATGGTGATTACGCACTGAGGGGACATGGTAACTTTAAACAACCAAAAATTCGAACAGCTAGAAAAAGTATGTGCGTATCAGTGTGTGGGATAAAACTGTGGAACGGGCTTGACATAAACTATAAACAATGTACAAGCATCAAACTATTTACTATGAAAATGAAAGAGAAGCTGTTATCAAAGTATATAACTGCATAATAAAAACTACCATAAGTATGTAAAGGGAAAGAAAAAAAAAAAAAAAAGGATTGTAGACATGTGACTGTGGATGGTTTGCATCATTTCATTTGTGAAAATAAGAGAAATTTAAAGCTGTTGTCATATTGTATTGTTTTGTTGTAATTAAGAACTGGGAAATATTTACGTTATAAGTTAATGATATAAAGGGATAGGCCTAAACAAGCATTTGCTTCTGCCTATCCCCTTTTCAAACATGTTTGTTGATTTTGTTTTTTTTTTTTTTTTTGCTGTGATTTATGCTCTGTATATATATATATTTTTTTAATCTTTTTTATCTTTCTTTTTTTTGCATGTTTGAAATAAACTATTCTATTCTAAATGTAAACAGTATCAGTTACAGAGTAGAACTGTTCTCAGTCCAGCTGCTGAAAAACCCAAATCTATTGCTAATGTCAACCAGCAGAGGGTGACAGAGAGCTAGATTCAGTTCTCTACTTCCTAAGTGCTTATAGGGTCATTAAGAAATGTTCCTGTTCTTGAAAGGAAACAAAGATAACTTTAAACTAATCAGAAAAAAACTCTATACACTATTAATGTGGTAAATGTGTTTCTCTCGCTGCAAATGTCTGGTTTTTGGTGCATTCCAGTGTTCTGATGGTACAATGTTTTTCCCATTGTGTCAGAATGCTCACAGATAATAAGAAAACTATTATGAAATCCTGTTAGCACAGCTGAAAACAGTTTGTCTAGTTAGAGAGAATATAAAACTGGCCGTCCTTGGAGTTTGTTAAAAATCTGGATCTTCACATTTGTGGGATCTATTAAATGCTCAGAAAGGTCAGAAAACTCATGTGAAACTCCACAGTCTATTGTTGTGTTTAGAAATCAAATCAAACTTTATTTATATAGCACATTTCCAAAAAACTAATTTCTCTCAAGGTCTGGCTTTGTACTGAAGTGAGGAAAAAATATTTTAGAGGCCTGTCCACACTAGTGACCCCCCCCAATCAAGAGGACACTCCCACAGGACCCCCGGGAAATGGAAGCTATATCATGAAAGAAACTGTTGGTTTCCTTGAAGAGTGTGAACTATTCTCTTTAGAGAACAGCACAAACAGGCCCTAACCAGAGTAGAAAGAGGAGCGGGTGGGGGGGCTCGCTGCACAACTGAGCAAAAAGATAGAGTACAATAGAGTCCAGTTTGAGGAATCAACACCTCACAAGTCCTCACCTGGGAGTTTGATTAAACCGTACATCAAAACATCAGTGTTAGAGTGAGACGCAGAACAACAGAAAACATAAACGTCACTTCACAGTTTATTCGTATATATAATTCAGTGTATATTGTATAATATAAAAAAATGTAATAGAGTAAAATATTTAAAGTTATTTAAGGTTTAAGTTGATTTATTCTGGAATAATATTCCTGCATTTTTATTATTCAGAATTATGTAAAAAAATTAGTTTTAAAAATTGTCATTCTGTTAGCTTTCTGGAAAATTTTGGCATTTACTAAGATTTTTGAGGCTATTTTGGAGTTTAGCTAATATTTCAGCTACAAGCTAGCTGTTTCGACTAATCTAAGATTTTTTCTTTTTTTTTAGGCTAATTTGGCATTTAGCTAATGTTTTAGCTTGCTATTAGTTTTAGTGTTTTCATCTATTAACTTCAGCATCTTCAGCAGCCAAATTCAGCTTCCAGCATTCACAATAGCATTATCACAGGTAATGTTATATAGCAGGGGTGGGCAAACTTTTCGATTTGTGGGCCAGAAAGGGTTCTAAAATTTGGCATAAGGGCCGGACAAGGAGCAGATGGAAGGAGTGATTTGGTAATGAACCTCATAAACTAAAAAAATAATATGGAATCTAGAGAAAAACATGCTTTAATTTAGATTAAAATTCACATACATTCATTTAAAAACAGAACATTTGGGAATTTTAATTTCTAAATTTTGATTTTTGTTCCCTTTTTGCTGATCCAATGGGTTGATGTTCTTCAGAGGAAAATGCAAACTCAAAGAAATCCAAAAAATCCCCTTCTTACTCAGAAAAACGCACACGAACGAAATAATTAGGATTTTTGATTCAATGTATTTTAATTTGGAGGGCCAGATTAAGTAGTTTAAGGGCCGCATGTGGCCCCCGGGCCGTAGTTTGCCCACCCTTGTTATATATCTAGTTCATAATTAAGTTAAAAAGTTACAGTTTTAAAGTTTAAAAATGTAGTTTTAGAGTGTTCAATAAATGTTTATCCTGTTCGTCCCGCGACCTCAGGTGTGTTTGGGATTTTGGCCTCATGTGTGATTAAGTTTGACGTCTCTGACATGGAGAATCTGTGGAGGGAGTCGAACGTTCATGTTACCCAACAACCCTAACGCATCACAGCTCTTGAGAAGATCGGCATGGAGGAATGGACCAAAAACAGCAGCAACAGTGCGTTCAAAGCTGTTGAAGACCAACAGGAACCTTTAGTCTCCGTCTTTGACAACCAGAGTTACATTTACATTATGAGTTTTGAGGGAAACCTTGTTCATCTATGATGAAGATCACAGACCTCTCATCTTTTTTAAATGGGAATATTAGTAACAGACCATTTTACTCGACTGTATATGGCTAGTTTGACTCTACTTGAATTAGAAAAGTATTGTGTGAATGTTACTGTCAAATTCTATCCATTGTATTTAGTCAGAATCTTCTTTGTGATGCAGGCAGATCAGGCTGATCACCCTTTGATCTGTATCCATCAGAGATGAGCATACTGACTAAATCCCCTCAGTGGTTTGACAAACATTAGAAATGAAACGTTCTGACTAAAGTCAAGTTAGAACGATGGTCGGTGTCTTGATGAATACCTGTTCTGTTTCCACTGCAGGTCGGTCGCGGTTCTGAGAAGAAAATCATTGGTCTGAATGTGGTGTTGGACTCGGATGAACTTCAGAATTTCAGTGGTTTCCTTTCAAGGTATTCACTCACTCTAAATTATTATTTGAAGTCTAAGTTGAGAAAAGAAATGTCAACATGAAGCAACGGTAGAAATAGTTTTTTAATTCTATTTTGTTTGTATTTGTGGTCTAAAACACGTTTTTTTGATTATTCTTCTTGAAAAAAGTGGACTGCTATAGATGAAGCTCCACCTAGTGGCCACATTGAAATCTCCTCCAGGAGAAGCAGAACAATGTTTATGATATTAATGATCTGAACATTTATGTTAGACTTTCTCTGTTTGAGAATCCATGTATTAATAATCTCATGAGTTTATTATTATACAGTATGTGAACTGAATTAGATTCATATAAATATATTCAAAACATATAGAAGATTATTCATTTATTTCTAAACAAATGTGTAAAATCAAAATTGAATCAAAAAAATTTGAATTAATCTTCTTGGCCATTTTGTCCCTTTCGGGGTCGTGGGGTGCTGGAGCCTAACCCACCTGATGGGTGAGGGCGGGGTTCACCTGGACAGGTTTCCAGTCTGTCGCAGGGCCTCAATCAAACATCCATTCACTCTCACACCCAAGGACTATTTAGAGTCAGCAATGAACCTATGAAGCATCTCCTCAGAGAAAACCAACACATGCACTCAGAGAACATGTAAACTCCACACAGAAAGATCCTCCAGCCGGGATTTGAACCGGGGCCATCTTGCTGTGAGGCAAGAGCGCTAACCACTGCACCACCGTGCAGGTTATCCCTGTCTTTAGACTCCTAAGAAACTAGATTCTAGGGAAAAAAAGGATAAACCTCAGGGATGTCCACATGAAGGAGAGATCCTCCCCAGGACAGACAGGAGATTTACCTGGACTGTCAAAGAGGAATTATCTTATCTAACTCTACAAATACGTATTTGAATAGAGTTCAGCCAGATAGGACTGAGGGACAGGTGGGGGCGTGGCCCACAGCTATGATGAGCCAGAGGCGTGGTCCACATCCAAGAACAGGAGCACAGACGATCCACCAAGAATCAGAATCTCTCCTGTTCCCTTGGAGAGGAGTGGGAAAGAGGAACAACACATGAATCACACTGCACCAAAAGGAAGCACAGGGAGCTAAATGAAATAAGTAAAGAATAGAGGAGAGGTGAAGTAAATGAGAATAAAGAACAGAACCCCAATGCAACATACTTTTTCCAGCTTCTAACTTCTAACAAACTACGTACCAGTTTTATTCCAGTCTGTGTTGTATATGTTGAGAGGCCTGTGTTCAAACCTCTTTCTCTTCTCCGTCCATAATGCCGTACTGCTGTGGAGCGTTTGGGTGAATTAGGACTGAATTAATAGAAATAACTGTTTGGATTCCACTAGGGATGTCCTGATCCGATCACGTGGTTGAAGACTTGATCTAAATCAGGCTTCGTTGTCCGATCAGGATCAGATATTTCATTTATTCTTCTTCTGATCAGAGCTTTATATTTAAATCTTCTTATTCCAGATAAATCCTCCACTAGAATCTGCATGTCAGGAACAGATCACTAAATGTTATTCCTGGAAAACGCAGCAGAAAACAGCAACAGTTCAAGCAGAAGAGTTTGCTAGCTAGCTAGCAAACTCTTCTGCTAGCTAGCTAGCTGATCACAGATTCAGACTTCCGGGATCAATAACTCTTTAGAAAACACTTTAAACTGACAGTTAGTGTCTCTAAACAACAACATCTAAAGACATTTCAACAGAAAAAGACAGAGTTTAGTTTCTGTTTAATGTTAAACTCTTCCTGCTGCAGACAGATGCTAAACAGCAGATGCTAACTGCTACATGCTAGCACCGTGATTTAACTCCTCAGGACCCGAGCTGTCCTTTGATATGCCTGTTTTATTTATCTGAAAGAGAAATAAAAGTTAAGAAAATGAACTACTCTGATAATAAAAGTGAAAATGTGATGTTTTAAGAACTTAAAAAGAAGAGGATCATCTTAAAAAACAAACAAACAAAAAACTAATAAATGAATATTAATAATGATATGAGCTAGTCATGAACACTCATCATCAAATTCATGCTAAAACAGTCATAATTTATTTTAAATAATTCTAAATGAGAACAGGAATCACATTTGGTCAAAAATGTTCAATAACTCTAAAGATATTAAAGTTTAAGTCACTAAACTTTCTCACATGAATAATTATCACTTACAGAAGAAAATATGATTTTTTTTTCTAGTTTATATTTGCTCTATTTTTACTTGTTTATTAAAGCTACTTCACAGAAGAGTTCTATTGAAGTTTTTAATGATAAAAGAAGATTAATAAATATAAATAAGGGAGAAATCTGTTTATTCAATCTGTTCATGTTTTAAATATGTTACAAAAGTATCGGATCGGGACTCGGTATCAGCAGATCCACAAAATCCAATGACTTGGAATCGGATCGGATCCAAAAACACCTGATGGGGACATCTCTAGATACTAGATAATATTGAAGTAGAGGACCTGCAGAGTATGCTTGTACTGGCGGCAGGGTGGGGTCAGGGTTCCTGTGTTGATGGCGGATGTCTCTACTGGTGCGTTACATAACATGTTCTGAACAAAACCCACAGTGATCTGACCAATGGGAGCATACCTGAGCAGAACTGCAGCTTCAACACAGTTTTAGTTCATTTGTTCAGAGATGAAGATAACTTGAACTTGTTCGGTCTTCTTTTAACTGCCATGATTTTCTCTAATAATCTATTTGTCAGATGAATAGTGCAGATCTGGACAACTCCAGGCATTATCAGGAGAAATGATTAAAACAATGGACTGCAGATTGGCTTTTTAATGAAAGAAAAATGTAGTCTAATTCAGGTTTCCTGTTTTCTTTCCACCACACCCTTTACTCACTTTACACACCGTCTGTCTGCTTGATTCAACCTCACTTACCTAAGATGAGATATTTCATTTCAGTGAGGATAACGTTCCCATTTAGTTTAGCTGAAATCTTTATTAAAGTGAATGTGAAACAGTTGGTTGTCCCCCTGAAACTCTCTCGCATTTTGACTTGAAAGCTGAAACGCGTCACATTCACAAAGAGGTCATTTCATTCTGCTGTGCTGGAACCCACAGCACACCTGGAGGCAAACGGTGACGTCAGACACCTTTTCCACCTCTCACTGTTGACGTTTCTCCTCTGACCTTGATTGTTTGGAGCTTCAGGCAGCATTTCTACCTGCTAGGTTAGAGCAGGAGTGTCAAACTCCATCACACAGAACACCTGAGGTCAGAATAAACGTTTACTGAACACTCTGAAACTACATTTTTAAAACTTCAAAATGTAAATTTTTAACATAATTATGAGCTAGATATATAGCATTACCTGTGATAATGCTAGTGGGAATGCTGTAAGCTCAGGATGCTAGTGCTGATAACTGAAGCTGATAGCCTGCTAAAATATTAGCTAAATGCCAAATTGCTCTAAAAACTGAAAAAAAAAGACTTGGGTTAGCCAGAACAGCTAGCATGTAGCTGAAATATTAGCTAAATTCCCAAACAGCCTAAAAAATCTTAGTCCAAATTAGTCCAAAAAGCTACCAGACTGTCAATTTTTAAAACTTTAAAACTGTAACTTGAATATTATTCCAGAATAAATCAATTTAAAGGGGCTCTACCACAACTTTCTTAAGCATTTTCTTAAGTCTTAAAAGAGCCCTCGTCTAAAATAACAAACACCTATTTGAGCTGGAATTTATTGAAGACAGGACAAATGAACGTTATTTTTGCTGATAATCACTGGAAATGGGGATAAATTGAATGTTATGTTACACTGGGGGCGGAGCTATCAGAGCAGATTCTTCCTGGAGGGAACTGTTGGCATCAATCTTACATCAGTACGTTTCCAACCGCTCGTTTTTATGGGTATGGGAGGGGCTGCTGCAGACTGTGCAGGTTTTTAGAGGATTACTCTTAAATGGATGAACGGATCAAAATACTGTTTTGGGGTTCTTTATAGTGAGGAATGAACAGTAAAATGCACTTAAAACTTCAACAAGTAGAATTTTCATGGTAGGGCCCTTTAAAACTTAAATAACTTTCAATATTTACTCTCCATAAAAATAAATGTAGTCAAAATTATACTAGTTAGATGTAACACGAGATAAGATCGGTCTTTGGTCATAAACACAACAGAATAGGACAGAATTACCTCGAGGCAGCGCAGCCTCACAGGGGGGTCCGACGGTTTTACCGCGAGGCAGCATATCCTGATCTCAGATTGGAGGGGTGGAACAAATTTATGGTTCGCTAAGACTGAAAAAGATTATGTATTTTTGATTTGCACATGCGCAGTGAGTGAAGGTAGGACAGAATCACGGGGAGGACAGATTTATAGAACACCGGACCCGGCCCGCGGGCCTCGACTTTGACACGTGTTCTAGAACATTTAGCATAAAAAGTTCTCTAAAGAAAGGAGATAGAATTACAATTTACTGTATTTTTTCAAACGTTAACACAATAATTCAGTAGGTTCTGAAGGAGAAAAGCGAGAAATGTCGGGTTTTCAACATTTCTTCGGTAAAAAGGCAGCAAATTTATGAGTTTCCTGTTCAAATACGCCAGACAGCGCCGGGTGAGGCAGCTGTAGCCCCGCCTCCCCAGCGCCGCACACACTGACTGTAGTTGCAGCTGATGGATGCCTGTATCGTTTTGGTCTTTCTGTCATCATAAAATACTCTTTATTTTAAAATGACCTCATTTGCTAACCTCTTGCTATCTTTCTGATTACACTGATGCCACTCTGTGACTCTTTTAGTCTTTTTATCCACTAAAAATGCGCTTTAAAAACAAACTGTGTGAGGCAGACAGTCTGCTGGACGCACTGCAGTACACATGCCACGAGGCAGAGGGCGCTGGTGAGTCCAGAGAACGTGACACTGCGGGTAAAGAATAATAGAACTAACGGCAGCAAGTCAAGTGCAGCCGTCGAGTTACTCTTTAATGTTGTTTAGCTTCAATTTCTAAACATAAGATTTAGTTTTTAAACCCCTAAACTCAAGAATGAGTTTAGACTCGTCTCTGGTAGAGATCTCTACTGAGACTGAGAGACTTTTAGAACTGAAGAAGAAGAAGAAGAAGACTTCTACAGACAGTTTCTTCAGAAGGAGCAGAGCACAGACTTCATTCAGAAGGAAAACCGAGTCAATAAAAACAATCTTGTGGATTCTTTTTCTAAGCTCCAGTTTGAAAACAGCAGATAAATTCTGAAATGAAATTTTAAACCAAACATTTTAACTGTTTTCAATCAAATGGTGAATCAGCTGCTCTGTAGAATAAATCTGACTGATGACGTCAGAGCCTCACCAACGTGAACCTCAGCGCTCATCACTGGAGGAAGGTCATAGTGGTTGATGGTCATACACCTGAGTGACGACAACATCAGCAAGAACATCTCAAGACAGATGAGAGACTCATAGAAGAGCTCCAGAGGATGTGGAGGAAGTGGTTCCTCCACTCACTGAAACTCTCCCCTGTGGAGTCTTCATAGTTAAACAGAAAGGTCCAGCAAACCTAAGAAACAACATCCAGACGAAGGAAAGCTAAGAACCCTCAAACTCTGCAGTCTTTGTTTAGAGGACTCCATGTCTGTCCGTTCAAAGTTCTGTCTGTGCTGAAGCAGCTGATGAAGGTATATGAGCGGCGTCGCTGGTCCATGCTCCGTCCTTCAAACCACAATCAGTTAAAGAGGGTCTGCTCTGCTCCATATCTGAGGCCAAACCACATCTGGATCGTATGACCCAGTCTGCTGAAGCTGGCAAACAACACATGGAAAAATACTAAAGATAATGGTTCCACTCTGACAGCTGGGTCGGTCTGTTTCTGGGGGAGAGAGCTTTTCACTGCCATTTAATCCAATAAGCTCAGCGAAGCGCAGACGCCTCATGATGGGATGGCAGGAACGGGCATTAATATTAAAGGTTAAGTCGTTGGAAACCCCAGTTTGAAAATTCACCTCTGAAAATCTCTTGTTCACTTTCAGGGAAGTGAAAGTTCAACAGAATAATCTCATTTCATTTGTGTGACTTTGATAAGGAGAATGTAAACTGAAAAGTTAGTTTGTTTATTAAGAATTCTGAAGAGCCTCAAATGCTGACCTCTAATGAAAATCCATAAATCTGCACTTTTGGCTTCCATGTTTAAAACTCGCATTAGCATGTATCTATGCACATTTTAATGCTGTTTCTTGGTATTATATATGAAACCTACGACCATTGAAGGGGTTTTGAGAGTTGAGCCAGGTTGACCAATCAGGGACTTGTATGTGGTCGTGGCGTGTGGATGGCTCTGCCTTTAATTCACAGAAGTGTCAACTGTTTGACAACTGATCATGAAGGAGAAATGAATAATTGGCTGGAATTATATGGCACCAAGTCTTTCATATATTGGAATAGAGCTCTGAAAGAAAAAGCCTTGCACCAATCCTAGAGACATGCTCGAGTAAACTGTAGCAAAAAAAGGAGAAGCATCTCCTGCTCCCCAGAGGGGAGAGAGAGAGAAGAACAACATGTGAATCAAACTGCACCAACAAAAGCATGGAGAACTTAATCTAATAAAGAATAAAGAGTAGAAGAGAGGAGAAGAAATGAGAATAGAGGACAGAACCTCAGAGCTGATGTGGAGAAGAACATGATAGAAGATCTCTAAATGACATTTAAACGGATCAGGATTAATCTAGTCTCTCAAGAGACACAGCAGAGGGGGCTTGACTGTAAACTTCCCTAGTTGTGACTATTTTTCATGAAAACTGGTTAACTGGTTTGTGAGTCTCTAACCAGAGTGGGCGATGAGGGAAACCTTATTTTTAGAGGTTATCTTTGTGCTTTTAAGGAAATCACCTTTCTTGAAGAGTTAAGCCTTTATAGAGTTCTAGAGAAAGCCTGCAGACTTAGGGCTCGTTTACATTACAACGTTTTCGCGTGCGTTCCGACAACTTGGTTATCGTTTGGGCCTCTCGTTTAGACCAGAACGGCGTTTTAGGGCCCCCAGAACGACAACTTTGGAGAACGCCTTCCAGAGTGGAGCGTTGCGAAACGTTCCCATTCCCACCGCCCTCCCAATCTAGTGTGTACGGTCAGGAACGGTGTCAGGGTGTAAAGCGGATGTGAATGTGGCTGCATTTTCTGTATGCGGAAGCAAATCGGTTGCACCGCTCTGCCGCATGCGCGAACCACACGTCACTTCCGCTAAAGCAGTTTACGGTCTTTGGACGGTAACAACAATAATAACCTCGTAGGATGTTAATATAGCTCACAACATTTTTTTCTCGTAGTGAAAACATTCACTTATTGTTGAATAAACGAAAGAAAAAGGACACGTTAAGGATAAGGACCTTACAATCTTAAAGTGACTACACGGACTACAAATGTTTTCTTCTTCTGCAGTTTTACATGACGGCAGTTTCCTCCCCAAGCTAAGAGGAAACAGCGCCACTTCAAAACACTTTGTTTTATCCGGTAATCCAAATTCGTTTTTAACGGTAACTCGGTCGTTTTTTCACACAGTAATCCAGTCAGGAGAAGCTCTCGGGTGTTCAGAAAAACATAAATTCTTGTGATGAAGACGTTTTACTGTTTGGAAATGACTCCGTCATATAGTGGGCTTTAGCGGAAGTGACGTGTAGTTCGCGCATGCGAGAGAGCGGTGCAACCGATTTGCTTCCGCATACAGAAAATGCAGCGACAGTGAAATAGGGAAGTTCGCGCATGCGCAGTACTTCTCCTATTGTTCTTTTCCATCCGGTGGGAGTGGCTCACAGCGCGCATAGCGGCGTGGCGTGTGAATTACATCGTTTTCCGTCAGCATTCGTTTTAACCGTGAACGCAATATCATTCTGGAACGTCCTGGTGTGTACCCGATATCTTGCTTACCGGGTCAGAGAGCAAAACGCGTTCCCATTCCAGTGTAAACGAGCCCTTAGACTAGAACCCTGGTAGGGTGGCAGTGGCTCAGGTGGTTCAGCGGTCGGCCAATGACTGAAGGATCGGTGGTTCAATCCCCGGTCCCCCAGCCAACCATTGTTGTGTCCTTAGGAAAGACACTTCACCCCCCTGCCTCCAGTGTGGCTCCGCCGGTGTGTGAACGTATGAATGTCCCGGTGATGGTCAGGTACTGGCAGCCACGCCTCTGTCCGTCTGCCCCAGGGCAGCTGTCCTACATCAGTATGAATGAATAATGGATACACATTGTCATTTGAGCATCTGGGAAAGCTCAGATAAATCTAATCCTTTATTATTGTCATTAATTATAGAAAAAAAAACGTTTCGGTAACATGAATAAAAAATCTTTTAAGTTAGTCTTTGTAGCATAAAGTTTCAGGGTTCGGCTTTTGTTGATGTGATGTGTTTTTCTAGGGTGGAAGAGAGCTTGGACCTTCCGCTGCTCTTCAGGACTTTGAGGAACTTCTCGGACAGATGTGATGAGCGACACAGAACCTTCCAGCATTTTCTAGTAAGTCTGAATGGATGGAAATACGTACGTTTATTGGGACCAGAAACCTTGCAGTGTATAGCAGAGAACTGCTCCAAAACCCAAAACATCTACTGTCATTTTTCATCTTAATGTTGTTTTTTGCTGTTATTGTTTTGTTTGGAAATGTGAAAGCATTCCAGCTGACTGTTCTGAATGACTGTAGTGGGTTTTGAGACATAATTCACTTTGGAAAATGCTAAAGTTCTCCTGAACTCCAGTGGAGATCAAGCAATCAAACGTGGTCTCATGATAGCCAGGGTGCTGTTTCACTGCCTCATGCGCTTTGTCTGCTCAAGACGATACAATCCTTTATTGATCCCGAGAGAAACTGGTGGTAGAGCAACACATCCAGAGACAAGTTGCCCAGAGGTGGGAGACAGCTGCTCTGATTGGGCAGCACAAATCACCCAGAAAAGGTTGCCAAAAATCTCAAAACCCTCCTCTTCAGACTGGCATATCCACCCGAACTAATGGGATTTTACTACATTTTATAAGTTTTATGACTGTCATTTTTAAGCTGTATATTACTTTTTGTTTTTATCTGTTAAGCGACCTCGGGTGACCAGAAAGGCATCATATAAATAAAATGTATTATTAAAAGACACATTAGGCAGGGCAGGGACGGGTTTGATGTCACAAAAATCAAGCATCTTGAACTTGTGTCGCAGTGAAAACGGCAGAGATTCTTTCCATGACACTCAGGTCTGCTCATCACACTTTCAGAGGATTTGTTTTGGGATGGCCAGGGAGTCTGTCCTTGGCCAGGGAACATCCGATTAGATGTTTAGGTTCTAGAGTCCACCAGCTCCAATCAGCAGAAAGCAAGAGATCAATAATCCAACTATGTAAACTTCTTCAACTCCTTCCAGGGAGAGTAGAAACAGGCAGAGAATGCACCACTTGCCCCATGGGTCATTCACATATCCAGCCGTGAAGGTACCTCCTGGACAAGTGGGATCCACTTTCCCACTCCTCATGGTGGAGAAGATTTGGTTGATCGTATTTGCAGTCCAACTGATCAGATCCATATTACTGGAAAGTGAGAAAAACAGAGACGAGACAAAGAGCCTTGCTTAAGAGAACTCGGGGACAAGCGTCCTCTCCTGGTGAGTGCAGAGAGTTCTACAGAGTATCTAGAGAACCAAGCAAAAGAAGTATGCAAAAGAGAGTTTAAATAGAAAGTAAGTTAATTGGAGTCTACATAAGAGAACCCCCTCTTGAAAGTTGGAGGACTAACAGACTTAGCTTTCTGCTTTACTTCATGTTCATGTTGCCTGGTCAGAGCTCATTTAAACCACCCATCTGGTTTGAAAACAAACCAAATCTACATTCCCTGTGTAGTTGTGTCTGTGTGATGATGTTTGTGTAAGATGCAAGCGAGCTGAGGAAATTTGTGCCACAGCTGTGTGATGAATGGAGGAGAAAAGAGGAATGCAGGCTGTGTTAGAAAACCTTTGTGATGCTACATTCACACCAGGCTTGGAAGCGTCTTTACAAGCATGATTTTCAATTAAAATGAATGGATGCATGAATTGGTTTATTTCAAGCAATCAGGTAGTAATACATAAAATAACATCTTACAGTATCAATCAAAAGTTAATTGCTTGAAAGGAAGTGAAATGTATCTAATCCCACTCCGACTCGACCATAACATTTTCTTTACATGAATTATCAACATCCGATTCAGGACTTATTATCAAATATTTATATCCTACGATCATACATTCAGGTTTTAGGGATCCTTAAGATCAGTGATGTAATTAAGTTTCAAACATCCACAGATACATCATTTATAGAACCAAAAATCTAAATAAACTCAGACGATTATCATCAAGAAAAATCCTCCACATTAATCAATCCTAAAAATGTAAGCATATTCAGACCATCACCAAAAGAAAAAATCCCCTGCACCAACCAGCACCGAAAACCCAGAGAATACCCAGATGATCATCTGAATATACTCCAGACCCCGGCACAGATCAATGCAAATGACTCCACCCGATGACAATCATTAATCATCTTCAGAAAGAAAAATCATCTACATTAATCAATGCAAACAAATCCAGACTATACTCATCAAAACAGAGAATTTGTGTAGATTGTTTTCATAAAAGAAGATCAGTCATAAATCACACTTTAGGATAAAGAAAGTTAAAGAATCAAGAAAATGTGCAGAATCAGTGATCCATCACAGTTTAGGAAACCAGGTCTACTGACAGATTTAAGACCAGGTAATCCTTCTTAACGTCGTCGTTATGACTACGTTCAGCTGATAGATCAAGTCAGTTCTGCTCGAGTTGTCTGCAGGTCAGCTGAAAATCGGGTCATACTTCCTCTTCAGAACCGGTTGATTCTAGGCGTCGTTTTCCTGAAATCCCATTTCACACTTATTATAAAGGCAATGAAAGACTGTTTAACAAAAGTTCAACCGTTACATTTTGACCAATCAGGGACTCCGATTTCGTAGTCGTGTTGTTTTCATACCAGAAGTGCCAACCGTTTGAAAATCAGTCATGAAGGAGAAATTATTAGTTGTGGTTTGTGTCTGGCTGCAATTATATGACACCAAGTCTTTCAAATACCAAAATAGAGCAGAGAAAGAAAAAGCCCGGAGCAAGATTTGCACTGCTGTGACATTTCGTACCAAACCTCTTCCAACTGTGAATATGTGCTAATTATGGAGTAGCAGCGGTCCAGAGTGAAACCTTCTGGAATCACATCCCCGGTGTGCACACAGCTTTCTGATCCTGTATCAACCATTGTCATGTCAGAAGGATGAAATGGTTTAGTGAATCCAATTATCAAAATGGTCCAACTTCTCTTACATCAAAGATTGTTCGACTAGTGGGTGTTAATTGGTGTGGACATACTTAACATGAAAGTGGAACGTTGAAGCAGTTTAAAGTGAAATGTCAAACTCCACATCAAGCTGCAGAGGTGGAACATATTCTCCTGTTTACTTGGAGAAAGTGTCCTTCTGCCAAGCTCTCTGGGCTGAATTAGAAATAACCCACATTTTCCATACTGGTCTGAGCGCTTTACAGTCCTGTTTTGCTTCACTTGCATTTTGTTCAGTCTTTCTATTGAGACGGTAATGACTGTTGTTACCATTCTGCTGTAACTTGTTCCATGCTTTAAGATCACAAAGACATAACAAGAATGCATTTAAGTTAATGGAAAAAATACTTATTAATTTAATTTGGCCAAAGCAAATGAGCAGGGAGAATACTATTGTGTAGCATTGGTGAAGAAGGCCCGCTTACCGTCTTCAAATGTACATTTGTCCTTTTTCTGTGAAGTCCAGAGATTGTTGTTAGTGTTTCTATGGAATGGCTTCTCATGCTGTTTGCCACATTTTTGTGTTTTTTATATTTAGGATATTAAGAAATGCAGTTCAGGTACCAAAAATAAAGTAAATCCCTCAGTCATTTATGTCTTTAGTCACAAAAAGTAACAATTTAAGATGCTGGTATGAAATCTGTTTCCCCAAAAGAGGTGTTGAGGTGTGTGTCCTGATAGCGGAGCCCCCATGGCTACACCCTGACGTTTATGGTTATGTTCAAAAGCCACTCTGCAATATTTTAAAAAAGTAGAAACCACTTAGTTTTGAGAATTTTAAACATTTTAAGGCTTGCTATTTACCGTAGAAAGTGTTACATGGACCGCCCACCTCCAATGTCCTTATTACTATAACCTTGAATTACTAAATCTATGGCTATGTCTGAATTCCTTCCCTACTCACTACATACTTCTATATCAGGGGTATTCAACTCCAGGCCTCGAGGGCCACAGTGTCTGCATAATTTCCAGATATCCAAACTCTACTCATGACTGATTACCTGGTTCAGGTGTGTCCAACCAATTGGAGCATGCCAGATCCGGGTATGTTGGAAAACCTGCAAGAATGCGGCCCTCAAGGCCTGGAGTTGAATACCCCTGTTCTATATAGTGCGTTCTCCATTTTCTAGTTCTGTCCAAATCTACAACTCCAAAACCCAGTGCACTTGAAATTTCCCAGAAGTCTTTTCGAGAAACTGGCGTTCATCAATGCTCATTACATTTGCAAATATAGACCACAATGCATTGTGGTCGAACAATTTTTGCCAAAAAGAAAGTTTAAAAATATTTTTTTTAACAAACCGTCCACATTTCACCATCAGAGCACAGTGGATTCAGAAATAGATGTCGAGAAATGTTTGTGTTGATTCGATTTTCACTTTGTGAAATCGGTGACATCAGATCCGGCGTTTAGTAAAACAAAACAAAAAAATAGTAAGCAAAAATATCGTGTCAACAGTACTCATGTTAGCTGGTCCTCAATAACCATCACACATGTTGTATTTTCCATCCTATTTACCTAAAATGTAAATAAAACAAAACAAAAAAAACAAGAACATTTGATTTTAAGTGTTTAATTTTATCAACATATCCACAAGCAAAGCCATGTTCCATACACATCTTCATGTTCCCCCTGTCGTATTCACAAGAGTAAAAACCTTTACAATAATCTTCATAGCTGGAGGTGAAGCGTTAGAACACGGAAGCAGAAACGAGATCTACCTTCACATTTTCATCGTTTGTAGATACGTTTCTTCCAGGTCACTTCCATAAGTCTATAAGTTAGAAAACAAGATAATCTTGTTATTTTTTATTGTTTTATTTATTTGTTTGAGCTGATAAAATAAACACCATAAACAGAAGTAAACAATAAATGAATTTATGCAAAAAAAAAAACATAAGAAAGTCTCAGATGGACAGATGTATATGGCCGAACAGACTATCAGAAATAAAGGTAATGTTTCATGAGATCTCCGATACAAATGTGGTATAAGTGCTACACAAAGTTGTTGCAATAATGTACCTCAATGTATCTATAATGGTAGTTTTCACAAATACAAATTACAATATTGGGTTGGAAAAGAACTAGAGATTATCCTGCATGTTCTGAAATCATCTGAAGCAGTTTAGAAAACACTGACCTCAAAGTTCAACTGAGAGTTTAACTGGTATAATTTCACAGAATAAAGACACAAAACTGAAATTAAAGTTTTAGTTTTTTAGTGAACAAAAGGCTCTAAATACAATGTTACTTTAACAATGTGGCATTCAAAATGTCCCATAATAAGTTTAACCTTTCAGAAATACATCAAAAATGCATAGAATTACCCTTAAAACATGTTTATAGCAATAGTGTGACAATATACATGCTTGGTTAAATGTAATTACAATGTTAGTGAGGAAAGTTACTATTGTAAACAGATTTATCAAATGAAACGTTTTGCATATTGCGTAGTATTTTTAAAAAGTTGTGTGCTCTTTCTTCATGTTTTTAAATCAAGAATAAAAACTAATGTAACAAATGCTACAATAAAGGACATTTTAAATACTCAAACAATAGTCTATAATTATCTTTTAATTGTATTAAAAATATTATTTTCCAACAGATCAAAATCTTTGGACTGTGATGCTTTAAGGTAGGTAGCAGTTTTCTTCATGCAGACAGAAGAGTGTCAGGTCAGAGGAGTGTTTACAGCTGCTGTAACTGCGTCTCCGTTTACACATCTGAGAAGCTGGATCCAAATAAATTAGGTAGTCAGCAGAGGAACGTCTGGAGATAATCAGAAAATATCTCTTTACAACATTAGACTTTATTGTAAATGATGAAATCAAGCTGCTCTGTACAGATGAGGCGACATGAAATCTTTAGAGATTAATGCAGATATCTTGATGTGAAAAATCTAATCTTTCTGATTACTGTAAAAACAGTTTAAGTCAAAGGCCAATTGAGTGACATATAGTAGCTTTAAAAAGAGTTTTCTGTGCAATATATATAGTTTTGAAATGCTGATGTATATTTTAGCTACAAATAACATCTAAGCTAGCAAACTGCCTTTCTCTCTGTGGAAAACGAATCGTTCTTCAAGCTAAACCTGGAATGTTTTATGGCTAACCAGTTTTAGTTTTTAAAGATTGCATTTAGTTTTGAAGGAAATATCAAACAAGAACATTCCAGACCTTTCAAAAAAATCATTTTTAAACAACAAAAGCCAGATTCCATGACCAGTCGTTGGGCTGCCATGCCTTTGACCGCCACCCAAATGTCTTTCATTGGCTCCTTTAAGCTTTCCTGCTAGGGGTCATCTCTGCTAGGGGTCATCCACACCAAGTATCTGGTGGATCCATGATGCAAACGTTTCAGTAGTCTGGATGGTATTTCTTTGTTACTTCTCAAATGGTATATCTACAAAGCAACTGGTAGAGATGGTAGAAATGGAAGGGTAGTCGGGGACTGTTGTAAGATCTGGATATTTTGCTTTGACCTATTAAGCTCAAATTTCCCATTCTAGAAAATCCTGAAGAGCAAATTTGGATATTAGTTCATAACCTCAACATTCTGAGAACCCAATTCTTAACCAGAACACTGACTGGAGTTCATGAATGAAAGAAAACAACCATGCTGGTCTACAGCCACAACGTTTCTGTTAAAGTCAGGCGGAGATCTTGCTTGGGTTTTAGGCAAGCTGTTCATGCTGATGATCCTTCAGATACGACCAAATAAAAGGTATTCTGCAGAATAGAGTGAGCAGTGATTCCCCGAAAACCAGGAGAGAAAGGGAGTGCCAGTGTTTTCAAATACCAGACTTTGAGCTCCTACAAACATTTATTAGATTAGGTTTATGAGGTAATTACTTTGCCTCACATGGCCAGACAGGTTTAAACAACTTTATTCAATCAATTGAATCAATTTTGAAAAAATCCCCTCTGCAATACTGTATGTCATGACAAGACTAACCTTCTTACAGGACAGCATGTTTGTATCCCATCCCACCTACATCTTAACAAGATCAAGATGTGCAAAGAAGGTTCCTCAGTAGGAGCTACTGTTCATCATCCAGATCAAAATGTGCAGCAAGTACAAACCAGCACATGACACTTGTTTAATAGCAATAATTGAATGTTTTTCTGTAGCAAAGACTGACTCCGACTCTCAATGGCAAGCTTTGAAAACCAAGTAACACCTTTGAACAGACTTACAGAGGAGTTGTGTTTGACCTGACAGTGATACTAGCTAAAGAATGATGTTACCACCTTGATTCACACAGTGGTACGAGCGACCTAAAGTCCAGAATACTGTGGTACCTCTACGCACTCTGGTGCAGGACAAACGGCTTCATTAACAACAAGAGGTACAGTAGAGTTAGCTGCTCCTCAGCGGTACCGTCCAACTGGAAGTACTTTCATACAGGTGAAGGTGTCGGGGTATTTGGACAGCACCACTGGATTACCATCCAGACGAACCTCACTGAGACTTGGTCGAAGGTAGTAATTGTCGCTGGCCTTACAGAAGGTGTCTATGGTGACATCAGTGATGTTGTTGTTCTGAAGATAAGGAAAACAGCGGTGAGGAGAGAAGTGAAGAACTGGAATTATGAAATGATTGTAGAACATTGCAATGTAGCTCAGATTCATTGAGGGAAACCAAAACGAGACATTTAGCCCAATGTAATGACCAGACAAAATAAGCTAAATATTTGCACATTTTAGTCTCATGATTGTTCTGTTAACTTTTTACAACATGAATTTCCTAACAAATACACAGGTGTCTCATACATTCACACTTAGACTCTTTCTTAGTGTCATTTGGAATGAATGTGTCAAATATGATTGCATTTACAGACCTGTAGATGTAGGATGCGGACACTCTCTGGGATGGTGGGAACAGCTTCAAGAAGATTGTCAGCCAGGTACAAGTTTACCAACTTTGTCAGTTTCTGTTGGAAAAATTGACCAAAACATGCTCGATAAAACTGTTGCCCGCCTTCCCTTTGTGGTACAATGATGTGGTGAGATAGGCATGCTGACCAGTACTTTCTAGAGTTGAGGATGTTGTACCTTAAAGACGTTAGCTTTTACTCCCTTGGTTTTGAGAAGGTTCCTGTTTGCATTAAAGGTTGAGAGCTTGTTTGGCAGAACAGGAAGTTTGGCCAGCCTGTTCTCAGCCAGAGACAGTTCCTCCAGCATAGTCAGCTTGGAGAAGGCCTCTTCCTCAATCTCTGAGATCAAGTTTCCTGTGAGGTCAATTCTCTTCAAGGTCACTGTACACAAAAACAATTAACAGGTCAAAAACCGTGAGCTGCTTCAGTGGTAATACTGCATGGATTCAATGATAACAATAATAATAAAATGTCATATTCAGCATGTTGTCCAGTTGGTATAATCTATGAAATAGTTCCCCAAACTTGTTTCCATTCACATACCCCTTTAAGACACGTCAGCTTTAGCTAGGTTTCCCTGCCCAAAATTTTGATTGATTGTGGAAAGCGCCCCAACAGGGGACTTCATTGTTCTCCTGAAGGACTTTAGTTCTCCTGTGGTCAAGGACAGTGGCGTCCAGAAGGGCGTTTTTGGAAGGAACGGCCTCTTAGGTCTGAAACTGACCGGTGTGTGGTTGTAGGACTTCTGTGTTTGTCTTTAACCACCACCACGTTCAAACACAAAGGTGTCCATCAGTGAACATGGTACCAGGAGGGTGGGCGTGGACAGGAGGTTTATAATCGGCTTTACTGTTAATTCAGGTGAACTTCGGCTCTGTGTCTTTGACAGTTGGGTAAAAACAGGACCAGAAGTGTCCACTGATTTCAACCTGGTTATATTTGCTGGTGGTGGAGAGGCCAGACAGACTTGACAGACCTAAACGTACTGTGAGGGTTTGCTAGGATTGTCTGGCTAAGCCTTCCCCCATTGAGGTCTTCAAAACCCACATCCGGGGGGGGGCTTTGAATAGGTACTGAAGGGGGCTGGGACACCAAATCCCAATAGAACATGTTCTCCACTTCTACTGTCTCTAATGCTGTTCAAAGCTGTGGTCTGAAAGTCTGTGGCGCCTGTCATGGTGGCAGTCCCTGAAGCCAGTAGTGCACATCAGATGTAAGAGACGTCGTTACACTGAAGGAGTCTTTCAGCCCAGCTGGATTATGGGACTCCTGAAGCAGCTGACTAGTACCAGTAATCTAAACGAGCTGCAGCATGCGCTTTTGCTGAGGCCAAACTTGGTCCTGGTGGGAGTTTGGTGAAGCCATAGAGGACTATCAGTTGGCTCTGAAAAGATTTAAACATTTTCTGCATGCATCGTTTTCAGTGCAGACAAACAGCTGTTGATTCTCAATAAAGATATTGATGAGTGGTGGAAGGATTACTCAAAGACGTCTTCAACTCTGCTGAGATGACTTTTGCTGAAGAAGCCAGAGACTCTGAGGCCACTTATCACCAGGGCTGAAATCGCTGAAGTAGTCTAAGTTCTCCTTGGTGGAATGGTTGGATGAAGTACTTCCTGATTACCTCAAGTCTCTGGATGCTGTGGGACTACCGTCTCTCAGCTAACCTGGGAACTCCTCGAGTGGAGGTGGGCAGGTAGAGAAAAGTCTGGGCATTTCTGCTTCGACTGCTGCCCCTGCAACCCAGTCCCAGACTGGTGACTGCTTATGAATGCATCTAAAAATCTCCACTTGTGTGGATTTGTACATTTGTCTTCTAACTCAAACTACACTTACATTTCCCCATTTCCAACTTAAACGTGTTTAAATCCGAAGCTGTTTGGCTTCACAAACGTACCTGTGTCTGCGAAGTCCTTCTTGTTGATCTTCTTGATCTTATTGAAGCGGGCGTACAGGTAGGCAGATTCCTTTGGCAGAGCAGGAACAGAAGTCATGTCTGGACTGACCTCTTCACAATACACGGAGCCGGTCAGACACACACACAGCAGACACGTGGGAAGGCCTGCAAAAGAAAAAACGTTAAAGATGGGTTCAAAGTTATTCTGCTCCATAGAAAGTTGATCAGCTGCAGCTCAAAAAAACAATCCAGAAGATGGTTGGACACTCAGAAGCTGTCTTGACACATTTGGAAAAGGGTAAATGTACATTGCAAAAAAAGTGTAAGACAGTTCATGAAAGTTTTATTATAACTTGTAAAGTCTATAAATAACTTCTGTTGTAAAAAATGTTGATGTTTTTTTGTTTTTCCAAATATTTTGTAAAGTTGGTAAGTTTGCGTGGTCACCAGCTGCTTTGTTAGACACAAACAAATATCACACAGTTTAAACAAACTAATTTTGTTTCCTCTAGAAATAACAGGCATGTATAGCATTACATGCTAAGAGAGACTTACAGTAAATATCTACAGGGAGGGAAAGAAATAGTTTGAACATTTTTAAGCACTGATTTTCCTTCCCATCCATCAGTACACTCAAGAACCTGAGTAAAACCTGAAAAATTGATCAGAACTTTGAATTAATTTTCTTTTTTAGTATTTTCATGTATTTCTGAGGCAAAAAAAATTGTTATAAAAATCAATAACTTCAACACTTTTCACTTTTCTGTTTAAATCACCAGTTATTAAAAAAAAAACAATTCTCATAACTTCTAAAAATATGTTTTTCCATCCATCTTCCAAACCCATGTAATCATGGAGTTGCTGGAGCCTATCCCAGCTACTGCTGGGTGAACAGAGAATGAACACCCTGTCTTTAGCAGAGCATTATAAATACTTCTCATAACATTCAAAACCTTAATCAACCTGTGTACGTTATTTGCGAACCGTTGAGAAGGAAGCAGACAGAAAAAGTCACGCAAGTAGAAAAAGCAGAACATGAGAACTGCCCGGCCAGAATTCAAACCAGGACCTTCTCGCTGTGAGGCGAGAGTGCCAACCACTACACCACCGTGTACTCATCAAACTGTTTTATAAATGGGAATTTGACAAATATATTGATATCTATTAAAGTGTTGAATCAAAAATCAAACTGAATTGTGAATTACAATCAAATGCATGGATTAGTTTGGCTGAAATACCAGCAACGATAACAAGGATTGCTTTCAAGTCTTTCCCCAATGTAGCCATGACGGGTCTCCGGTCGGGGTCTCATTGTGCCGGTTCCAAGCTTGCATAAATACAGAAGGTTGTGTCAGGAAGGAAGAAAACCTTTGCCAAACCAAATATTTGAATCAGATCTATGACATCCATACCAGATCGGTCAACTCTCGGGTTAACAACAACCGCCATCTGTGCTGTTCAGGGTACCGGTGGAAACTGGACTACCATTGGTCGAAGCAGGATTGAATTGAATTGAATTGAATGCCTTTATTGTCATTGTAACTGTTACAACGAAATTGTAACAGTTACCTGTTACAAAGGAGAGGGGGAAGGTGTATTTCTAGGAAGAGGAAAGTCACGAGTGTTGGACTGAGAGTTGGAACTCTGAATGTTGGAACTATGACAGGAAAAGGTAGAGAGTTAGTCGACATGATGCAGAGGAGAAAGGTAGACATACTGTGTGTCCAGGAGACCAGGTGGAAAGGTAGCAAGACTAGAAGCTGAGGAGCAGGTTCAAGTTGTTCTATCATGGTGGAGATGGAAGAGAAATGGAGGAGGAGCTATCTTAAAGGAGCAGCTTATCAAGAGTGTTGTGGAGGTAAAAAGAGTGTCAGATAGAGTGATGAGTCTGAAGATGGAACCGGAAGGTGTGATGTTTAATGTATCCAATAAGAACATGTTCAACTGGATCTTAGATGGTGAGAAGATGCCTGAAGAATGAAGGAAAAGTGTGATGGATAGTAAGAATAAGAGAGATGTGCAGAGCAGATTGCAGCAACCGTTACCGTGCAAAGTATAATATTAAAAATAAAAATATGTAAAAATATATACACAGAATTGTGCAGTATAAGAGTAAATGTCAATCATCTATGTGCAGATATGTACGTAATGGATGTGCAAACAAACCTTTGAGGTATAGAATTACATTTTTTTACAGGAATGAGTATTTAAATAACCAGATATACATATGCACATGTATATAAACAGTGTATACATTTATGAACATATACAGTGTGATTTGGTTTAACAAGAGACAGTGAGGAAAAGACAGGAAGCAGGTGAGGTCTAGAGGAAGTCCAAGTGGACGTTTATGGATGCATTGATTAAACACATGAAGACAGCTGGTGTTAGAGTAGAGGAGGCTGAAAACAGGGTTATGTGGAGAAAGCTGAAACAGAAAAAGTCAAGTGTTTCACCAGATGGTAAATGCTGGCATTCTGAGTCGCTCCAAAGTCAAGTTATTTTATTTTTTTAACTGTTCCGCATTTTTAATTTTTCTATTTAATCTTCTCTGTTCATGTTCAAACACAGATAAGCTCTATTTTTCTTTTACTTGCTTTGATGCCCAAACATAAGATAACCCGTAGACCAGACTTTTGGACTCTCGGGCCACAAAGAGTTCTAAAATCTGACAGTAGGACCAGACCAGCAGCAGGTGCTAATGAATCTCATAAGAGAAAGAAATAACAGAATCTGGACCAAAACATGGTTTTATTTTGATTAAAGCTAAATATATAGACACATTAAAATAGAAAATTGTTTTTCTTTCAAAATGATGGCTTTCAAACTCATTTTACTGCCAATTGTGTCAATGGAAAAAATGGAAAATAAAGACATGCTTTGTTAATGCGTTGTTGGAATGATGGGAAAAATGCAGGAAAATACACATGAATGTGAGAGAAACAACAGCAGGTGAATGCAGAATAATTATCTATAGAATTACAGGGAAAAATAAACATTCTTAAGGATTATCAATATCATTTGTTCCAGATTAAATGGTGCCCGCATGGATGGTAGATTACCCGTCCCTCCCTTAGACAGATCTGAATAGAGAGGTGTCGGGACGTCTGCGTCTTACCGTCTGCATTACTGTCTATTGGCGCCATGGTGGCGGGGTCGTCATCAGAACGAGGGGTCCTCTGCAGAAGACAACACAATCTGGTCACGCCCAGCTGCAGCCAACGCCGTTTTAGTCACATCTCAGTGACCCGTGCTCGATGGTCAGGTGACAGTAAATGTTGAATGTGCTTTCTTTGATCTGGTGTTACATTTATTTTAGGGTTGAATCTGTTCTTTCTCACATGATCTTATGGGTCAGACGTATGCAGTTAATATTCAGGTATGAACAGACTCTCTGATTATAGCATGTATTTATAATAAGGACCACATGCAGAATCAATGATGACATACAAACATTAAGACTTTATGAAAGCTGTGAAGAGCAGTCAGTGTTCTTCATATACATAAAGACATCAACTGATCGCTCTTAGATGGAGATTACACTTGATGTTCACGTAAAACAACAGATTGACCTTCATCCACTGATCTAGATAAACCTGCAGGTTTCTGGGATGGAGTCCATCCTCAAGTCTAATAGAGGTGAGATCTTGAGGCACTTTGGGATTCAATTATGATTCAATTATGAAAGAATTATCAATGCATTCCAGATCTGCATATGTGTCTCTTTACTACAAGACCCTATAGCATATGTCTTACTGTTCTCCACCAGGCAAAGATCAGAAGACTTGTTTACTTTTTGTCGAGAACATAAAAATTCTGATATGAAAGCTATTTTGTTTGATAATCAAAAAATCTTTCACAGCATCAAAGGGGAAAAACTTTAATGAAACCAACTAAAAAGTGTCTCATTGGCTGCACATTGTGATTCCACAAACGTGTTGTGTTCTCTACATATTTAATCTTAGGGTGACAAAGCTTTCACACCGCAAGACTTTTATCCAGTTGACCTAAATGAAGTCGGGTCAGAAGATCTGGAAGGTCAGCCGTGTTTGTGTGCTCTTCAAAAATGTCTTCAGCTCCGCATTTTACTTTTACTTCATTTAATATACAATTTTTGATTATTTAAAATACCTAAAATGATTCGGAATCGTTTATGGATCATAATCGATGCTTTTAAAAACCAATTTTCCCCACATACGGTCTAATAGCTTGAGGACTGGGAGTCATTAAACTGTGGTCTTAACATCAGTGGTAGAACTGTTCTGCAGGTCTGCAATCAAAGCCATCTCTACCATCAGGCCAAGCTAAACAGAGCAGTTAACCCCTCAGGTACCAGTTTAAGGTGGAATCACGCATCACCACACATTTGACTTTTGATTTTCACTGCTTTAGTGGCCCAAGCCCCAAAATGGTTTTATTCAAATTTCCATTCCACGGCCACAAACTGTTCAGAAGAACTGTCTCCGTAAACACTCATAATAAAAATAGCTCATCGCCTATAGCTGATTGATAGCAGAAAAATATCCTTTGAAAAGCAGAACAATGGGTTCATGGAATCACTGGATTTTCTGGAGTTTAAGTCGCAAGAACAAGAAATGTCTAATCAAGAAGAAGAAAACCATGTATAAGTCTCTCTGGAGTATAAGTCGCACTTTAGGAGAAAAGTCTGACGTTTCAGAACAAATCCTCCAAACCTCGTGTAGCTAAAAAATAAATAAAAACAAGAATATTAATCTTTTGATCTGTATGTAATATCAAAGTTTAGGAGGAAAACAATCAGATTCTCCTCCATGTTTGTTTTAAACAACACTTCTTCTCCTGTCAGTAGCAAATACTTGTACTTAGATGCAGCGCCCTCTAGTGGATGTTAGAGGAAACAGCTGCTAAAGGACAACTGATGTTTACTGTGAAAATAACAAATATGTGAGATTATTTATGTCTAAAAAAAACTCACAAATAAGTTGCTCCTGAGTATAAGTTGCACTCCTGGCTAAACTAGGAAAAAAACTGCAACTGATGTTCCAGAAATGAAGGGGACTAAAACAAACTTTCATGTTTCAACATTTGAAATGCTTGTAGCCTGTGATGTGAGACAATCCTACTGAATGATTGATAGATTGGCAAAAAGAAATCAGTGAATATGATCGTTTGTTACTCAAATAATAGACAAATCACAAAATTTGATTTTCTTACATTTCTGATCTTTTTAGGAGAAAAAAAAATTATTCCAACAGCTGAATGAAGTATGACCCATTTGCCTCAATGATTGGGGTTTTCCTGTCTGCATACTCTAAACATTTCCAGAGTCATTTATACTACCACAAGTTCATCATGTTATATCTGTACTTTTAACTTATGCAGCTAAATGTGGACCATAAATATTTGAACCCCAAATAAAACAATTTGAAAAGAATATTGGTGTTTGGCCTAAAAGAATGTAACATGTCTAAAACTGTTTGATATTCTAAAATTAACTTCATTAGTTTCAGCTTCAAATGTTCTGGTTTAGGTTTCAAAAATCAAACATTTCAAATCTTTTTTTTAATTTTCAACTTTTTTACATTTTCGAATCTGAAAACTTCAACTTAAAAACATTTAGCTCCATTGTAGCATTTTGGGGCGGGACTAAGATGAAGGACCAATCAAAATCACTAAATGAGAGTGTTAACTTCAGTCTCGGTGCGTTTACAGATTCTGTTTTAGCTATTTTACCCGAGCATAAAGACGTTTTCATTTCCTGTATTTTACACTACAAGACGGCGTTTTAAACTGGCGAGAGCGGCGTTTTGGTTTGTACGCGGTAAAACTCTCCTCTTTAAGTCTGACATCTTCAGAATATGATTGTACAGACAATACAGCCATTTTTTTGACTGTAATTATTACGGTTCTCAGAGTTGGACAACTCTCATCGACTGTGATTGGTCGTTCTTGTTAGCCCCGCCCTAACGTGCCACAACGGGGCCAAAAGTTTTGAAACTGAAAATTTCAGATTTGAAAACAAAGAGTTGAGAGTGAAAAAAACAGTTTTGAAATTTTGATTTTGAGTTTTGGAATCTAAAATACAGAACATTTGAAGCTAAAAATAATTAAGTCTATTTTAAAATAGCAACAAGTTTTGGACATTTTTTTTGGCCAAACACCAACATATATGGTTTTTAAATTTGTTTTATTTGGGTTTTAAATATTTATGGCCCCAGAATATCTCCATATGAACTCAGTTCTACAAACATTTTTGAGTTCAGAGACATTTATTCGAGGTAAAAATGACTGAAAACTCTGTAAACCTTTTCCTCTAAAACATCGTTAATCAGAGCTTGTTTTCTTACAATAAACTAATATCATTTAAGTTGAAGCTGGTGTGAAAGCTCACCAGTGTCAACCGCTCACTTGTATTAGAGGTTAAAGAACGTCAGTGAGAAGAAAACTCTCACCCTTCTTGACTTGAAGTTGTAACTGACGAGTCCTGTCAGCCGCCGGCGAGGTACAGATCCACGGATCAGCTGAGAATCCCGCCGCAGCCTTCGTGGCGAGGCCGCCGGCAGACACAGGAGCAGCATTAAAGCAAAGAAGAGCGTCTTCATCCTCTCTGAACGTGGAGGAACGTTCACAGCCCGACTGATGCTCCGAGCCCTCTCAGGACGATTCCAATGACTGTTTTTAAAGGCTGAACCAGTAGCTTCCAGCAGACTCTTAAAGCAGATTTATAGAGCACAGCCTGTTAACCCCTTCCTGACCACCCACTGTCTGAGAGCAAGAAGAAAGACCCGCGAGGAGAGTCACAGGGACAGACGGACTCGGTCAGAGAGAAACCAGAGTCTGTCGTTCCTGCAAACGTCCAACATTAGTAACGGCACGAAAAAGCAAATCTGACACCAAAGGGTGGTTGTGTTTTTGTCTGGAGGAATGTCTGTGGTCTCCGTCTGACCGCTCGGCTTCATTAGCCGGGGCTGGAGCTTTTCATCTCCTGTTTCTGTTTTTCTCAAGCATTTCATTTAGCAGACAGAGAGGCTTACTGAGGAAACCTCCTCTCTGTGGCTGATGAAAACGAGCTTCATCCATCTGCAATGAATTATCAGCTTTGTTGTTTAGAGAAGGCCGAGTGTCTGACAGTTAAATGAAATGCTCGTGCACCAGAAAGTCTGGATTGTTTTCTTTTATTCTTTTGTGCTCTGAGCGCTCACTGATGGAGTTTTACATCATCTCGGTTTCATTCATTGAAGAAGCTGCGACTGAACAACTGAAGGCCCTGGAGACACACTGCTGATGGATCAGATGTAGTGATTGGCCTTCTTCACTTCCAAGTATCAGTATCGGTCCTAAAACATCATGTCAGTTGATCTTCAGTCCATAATGTTCTTCATTAATGCGCTTCAATTTCTAGAGACTTAATGTAATAATAGTGGCAGCTTTGTGTCGTTCTCATGACAAGCTTCCTATAAACATTGAAGTGTCTGTGGTCTGTAGTCTGGGTCATGGAGACTCTGCAGGCTGAATGTTTTAGGTTGTGGACAGGTGTCTCTTATGATAACCAGTTCAAACAGGTGAAGGAGGATAGAAGAGCTTTTTAAAGAAGAATTAACAGGAATGTGAGGGAAAGAATTCTTTATTTGTTTCATTTTTACGAAGGCCCTAAAGAGACAAAGTAAAAAAAAAAAAAGAAAGTAAGAAAAATGTTTTTTCTAAAAATTGAAATTCCATTTTTTTGGTTCTGGTCACTAACTGGTGTGCACCAGAAAATAACAGATTTTTTTTCTTTCTAGAAATGGAAGAACTTTTTTTCTAATTTTAAAAAAAAATTTAAGTTATACATTTTTTTAAATAAAACAAAAAAACAAGTTTTCAAAAAATTAAAAAAACTTTTTTTTGTTACTAACTAGTGTTCACCATGTAGTAAGTGAACATTTTTTTAATTAAAATTTTTTTTTCCAAAAATTGAAGTAAAACATTTTTTTTCTGGTTGTTAACTGGTGTTTACCAGTTAATAGATGAAGAGTTCCAGTTACTATCTATTGCGGACCAGTTAGTAACCAGAATTTTTTTTAAATTAAACTTTTATAGATTTAGGGTCCACTTTTTAATGGATTTCTAGTTATTATTTGTCTATTTTTGCATAAATTAGAGTTCCTGCTCATAAAAATGTTGTTAAAATGACTTGATATCATGCTAAAATCATGCTAATTCCATCTGGTTCAGCAAACTATGACACCCCCCCCCCCCACACACACACACACACACACACACACACACACTCTCTCTCTCTCTCTCCTCTCTCTCTCTCTCTCTCTCTCTCTTCCCTCCTCATCCTACATCGGGGGGGGTCAGGACAAAAACATCTTCCTAGCATACAGACCAGCTCTCTTATCACTGTATTTCACAATGAAGAATGAAAGATGATCCATTCCAGTGGACAACTTCTCTTTTTATTAACAATTAACCTAAATCAGAACAAATGAGAATCTCTATATTTTTAGGATTGTTCATTAAATGTGTTAAGAGTTTTCTGTGAATGTGATGCTGTTTTGAAATGATTGAATATATGATATAAAATGATGTTAAGTGTGACTTTTATCAGTTACTTCTTAGTTTTGACTCAGAATCATTCACAAACATGAACCTGTGAGTGTTTTATTAAAGAGGGCTTCTTTAGAAGGCTGGGTGGTAAAAGTCTTTTTCTTGAAATCTTTATTCCTTGTGCAGCGAGAATGCTTTAAAAGTCTTCACATTGATAATATCTTGGTTTATTTGGGATTCTGGACCAGAGAAAGGTAGTTTGTCCTCTCTGGGTGGGTTGTGCTCCCTCCTCAGGGGGAGGAGTTTAAATATCTTTGAGTCTCGTTCACAAGTGAGGAAAGATCGGAGATTGACAGTGCGGATTGGAGCGGCGTCTGTTGTGGTGAAGAGAGAGCTGATCCAGAAAGCAAAGCCTTCAATTTACCGGCCAATCTTCGCTCCAGTACTCCGGTACAGCCGATGATCCAGAACTCTGAGCCACGACCGAAAGAACGAATCTCTAAATCTCAGGGTCCCTCCAGAGGAGCTGGAGGAAGTGACCCGGGAGACAGAAGTCTTTGCTTCGACAGTTACCCCAGGACCCGTTCTGGCTGAGCGAAAGAAGATAAATGGATTTGATCTTCTTTAGGGCTGTGGATCAGGTAGTGATCCGATTCGATTCACGAATCAAGTTCAACGATTCACCAATCGAACCACGATTCTTACTTTTTAATATAATGTTTGTTGAGTATGTCTGTTTACTGGATGGATGAAGATTGAAATTATTTGTATATAATCTTTATTTAGAACAGGAGATCAGAATCAACAAAACTGATTAAAAAAACACAAAGATTCAGATAGAAAGAAATGCTGTTTGTTATTTTAAACTTTTATTTTGTTGTCAATCTTCTGGTTAAGTTCAGCAGTGACATAAACAACATAAAAGGATAAAAATCACTGATGTTTTGGATCATTTAAAAGCAAAACCTGAAAATTCTCTCCAGTTTTCTTTCCTCAAAGTTCTTCAACATTTTACGTTCTAAGCTTTACATGTTGGTGGAAAGCCTGCATGAAAAAAGTTGTTTTTTCCGCTGCAGAATCATCTGATTCACGTAGATTTCAACCTCCTTTCAGCAGCGTGAGGCTGCGTCTCTTCAGAATAAGATGAAGTTTCATTAATTGCGTCAACTGTTGAAGAGTTATCAGAACCAAAAGAATGTAAACACTGGAAGTAAAGCTCCGATGTTGAAGCTAATCCTTTTTTTTTCAGAAGTTATGTCAGTGAACGGAACTTCTGAACCGTAAAAAACTCTCACTAGTTTTACTTTGAAAACCATGAAGATGTGTTTACTTCCGGTGGTGGTACCGCAGCTCAACATTAATCTGCATTTCAGAGTAAAAATACATCGTCCCCAGATGATATGTTGATCATATTTTACTACAATTTACTATTTTTGCTAAATTCGTACGCAAGATTTCTGGAGAAGATCTCGAGTATTCGAGTACCCGGATACTCGTCACAGCCTTCATGTCTTCATGTCTTCATGTCATGTTCTACTGGTGATGGAAACACGCGGGCCAACAGGAAGTGGATTAGGAAAAGGCCCATTTACCTGAGAAGCCTACACCTCTCTGGTTCTGGTTCTCTGGGAGTCTGTAAGTGTAATGATGGAGTCCATGAATATAAATGTTGGTCACACTCATCCTCTGGAGCGATGCAGTCTTCATACAGTGTCTCTAGAATACTGTCCCACATGTGCAGAAGACATTGACACCAGCTCGATGCCATTTGTGGAGAGTCTGTATTCTCCTCCCAGTGATAGAAATATGTGCTGACTGTAGACCTGTGTGTAGTACACAACCTCAGATCTTAGAGGAGATGAACTTTAGACAGAACTATTGAAAGAGAACAGCAGCTGAGCTCCATCTGTCAGGAGCTGAATCCAGCTTCCATCTCACACGGATGAAGCTCCACGTTTAGAAAAACAACAGATTCTTCTCAGAATTCTCGAGTATTCTTGTTGTCAATACTCTATTTTAGTATTGTGAAATCAAACAATGACTTGCATTTCACAGAAAGAGGAGGTAATTAAAGACATGTGATATAAAAGAAAGATGAAGAAACAAGAGCAGACCCAGATATAAACATTCAAGGAATATGAGCCTATACTGTTGCAGGTGTGTTTGCAATTAGGAGCACCTTTAAACTTTTTACAGCTCTGGGAAGAGGGCCAGGAGCTGGAGAATGGGTTTTTACTGTCACTAATTTTCTGTAGCAGAGTGTGAGCTGTGTTGGTGCTTTACTGGTATTTTACTGCAGTAAATAGGGTCAATGGAGAAAGCCCCCCACCCACCCAGAACGGAGACGGCTGTGCCGCCGATCGGACGTTCAGAAGCTTCAGTCACAAACACAGACCTGCAGAACTGTGTATTATGTATTACTGTATTTTTCCCAATGTAAGGCTCACGTAAAAACCTCGACTGATCAGTCGGTGCGCCTTACGTATGCACTGTGGGAGTGTAACGGTTCATTCACATCAGAGTTGGTGGTTATTGATTTCATTTATTGTCTTTATTATTTCATTTAATTCCGTCTGATTCCCTGACCTGGAGTTCTCTGTGGGCGTGTCTTGGCTGACACGTCGCCGCTGCGTTGTGTGGCAGTCGGGAACCGAACCTCTGACGGGACGGTCTGGCAGACGGGGGTGGTGGTTCCCCGTTTGTAAGAAGAGAGACAGGAGGGTGCGCTCCAACACACCCCTCAGCCCTCAGAAAGTCTGTACCGGGGTACTGGAGGGGAGAGTCCGTCCTGTAGCGGGACCTCGTTGCTCTACTCAGTGCACCCTGAAAATCCTGGTCCACTTATACCGGGGGTGTCAGACCCCAGACCCTCCATGGCTGGCGTCTTGCTGATTTTTTAATAAATCCTGTGTTATCTGCTGCTGATCACCTGGATCAGGTCGGTTGAGCCAAAAATGAGCTTGAATGGCAGCGTAGGTAGAAAACATGTAGGACACCAGCCCTCGAGGCCGGCTGTGAATCAAACCAACAGAAGGATTTTATCTTCAAAATGCAGCAAGACGTGACTCGAATCCTTCTGGAGCGTCTTCAGCGATCCCATGTCGTCTTTCCTGTCTGAGCCTTCAGCTTCACTGAGAGAAGCCCCGCCTCCTTTCTTACCTGTTGCTGACACACTCTCACTCTGGAGTCAGATTGCTCTCTGCTGGCTCCATCATGGAGCCTTGCTAGCACCAGTCCGGACAATGTGGTGGACCGTGTGATTACTGATGAAGAGGAGTTTGAAGCTCATCATTTAGACGCGTCTGTCCCTGGAGAGCTGGTTACCTGAGACGGGTCAGACCTGGAGGTCACTCCAGCTCTCAACTCTTCTCCATGTTTCACCTTAATCCTCTTTACATTTAATATAAAAAAACACTATTACCAACTCTTTATACTTTTTTATAAATTGAAAATAAATTGATCAAGTTTAAGAGGAAAAATATCTTGAAATCATTTTAGACTTCCAATAAAATTTTAAAGGCCATATTAAAAAGTGTGAAGGTGGTCGGGTTAAAGATGATCTGGTTTAAATTAGTAAGACAAAACCTGACTCCAGAATGTGCTCGGATATTTTTAAACTCTAAGATCTTCTCCCACATCTGCTTGATTACAATCCAATCAAACCTGTGGAGAGGCTTTATAATCGGCACTGAAGGTATTTGACAGAAAAAAAACTATTAAATGCTACATCTGTCAAGAGTAACTGCTAGTTTAAACCGGGGAAAAAGGCACATAAAAACTTTAGGTAAATGCACATTTAAGTGTTTTAATTAAATTGACCTGTGAAGACATAAGGGTAGAGAACTCTGGAATGGGGCAAATAAAAATCAAAGTGGGTTGTTCCCAGCTGTGGCTGTTTAGGGGGTCCATGAAATGGGGTAAAAGGACTTTAAGTTGGTTTAAGAAGCATAGTTAATTAGAGTACAGTTTTTGTCTTGATGGACATTAGAAAGGAGGTCTTGATAAAATGAGTTAAGGTTGTATCTTGTACTATAATATTAAATATTGAATCACTGTTTTAAGTTCCACTTTGATCATATTTTGATTTATTTTAAAATCCTTCCCCGTCGTCTTTTAATGATGATGATGATGCTGTTTTTAGCTAAAACAAACTGTTGTTTTCTGGAACATTGGGATGGTTGGGGTGGAGTAAACCTGCCTGATATCCCATCATCCCTTTGCTAGCACCCTCTCCCACTAGCTTACAGCCCTCACAACCCAAACTAACAGCAGTGGTTCTATAGAAATGTTGAGCGATATCAGATCTATCCAGTTTAGATCCCGATTCCAGCTCAGACAAGGAAAACAAAGACGTTCACGGATCTATTTGTCTGTAAGAATGCATCAGAATAGAGCAGACTTTTGTCACATTTGTGACATCACACGAGAGGCCTTTTACAAACCGCATGTTTTCATCTTTTCCTGATTCGTCACAATTTGAACACATGAACAACCAGAGACAGACTTTCATCTTAATTTTCTTTATATAAGTCCTCCATCATGACGTGTTAAAAACACCAGAATCCTTTTAGAGATGTTTTATCCTCATATCTCTTAAAGGTAGAGTCGACCCGTTCTTCTGAAAGCTTGGGTGAATGTGAGAATGAGCTGTCTTTCTGTCAGCAGGGAGACGCGTGATGACAGATGACGGTGTACGCAGACAGCACAACATGCTTTAGTGAACTTACACACATCCCTGTAGACAGCATAGACCACCAGGCTCTACAATAAACAGTTCTGCTCTGCATGGGTCTCCTAACGTCTGACAACATGAATGAAGCCTCAGGGGGACCTGGGGGGGGGGTTAGTCATGATACAGACTCGTGTTCGCTCTGCAGCTGCAGACCTGGAACGTCGGGTTTGGTTTTAGCTCAGGGATTTGTGTTCATGATTTTTACATGTAAAAAACTGAACATGGATTGTCCCAGACCTGTAGAAACGCAGAATAATGGACCTCCTTTATTGGCACACGGGTCAAAAGTAGTGACAGCACAATCTAGTATTTACCTTGGGAAACACATTTAAAGTTCAGTAACTTTTCACTAAATAAATATAACAGCAAAAAAAAAACCAGAGAAGGTTCTGGAAATGATGATGGCTTAGCTTTCTTCCATAACACAGTCGATCACATCAAGCTCAATCACACGAGGAGGCAAAATCCAAAACACACCTCAGGTCGCGGGCCGAACATTTATGGAAGACTATAACATTTTAAACTTTAAAAACAAACAGTGCAAGACAATAACATTGGGCCCATAATCGCAGCAACGTAAAAAGATCTGGAGGGTTTGATACAAAGACCCGGCGGGCCGAATCCGGCCCCCGGGCCTTGACTTCAGCACATGTATCAAACACAGATGTCTATGTTCAGTTTATGAGGAGTAAAAGCCACACTATCCATTCAAATGAGCTTAAACCTTCGTCTACGTTTCTCCACAGACTTTAAGATGAGCTTCGTAATATTTATTTGACAGTTTGTCCGACTGTTGGCAGAGTTCTGACGGGGCTGGATATCGATGATCATTTCCAGAAACGATTGGAATCGATTCAGAAGAGGCTGGATCGAATTATTTCAGATTCTTCTATTCTTTTGATTCTTCAACTTAATTTAGAGTTTACACATTTATATACATTACTTTAGAAATACATTATTAATCTACTATGTGATTTATGTATATTTATATTAATCTGATCACAGACTGTAAATGTATCAGTGAAATACTCAGATCGTTAATATCATAAAGTGTTACATGGATTCTCTAAAGGAGAAGTTCTAACTAAAATGTTCAGATTATTAATGGAAACATTGTTCTGCTTCTCCTGGAGGAAGTTTCAGTTTGACCACTAGGTGGCGATCACGCTATAGCAGTACATCTTATTCTAGAAGAAGAAGAAAGTATGAAGAAAAAACATTTTAGACCACAAATTGCTACTTTAAAAATATTTCCTCAAAAGAGTTTGGAAAATGTAAAATAAACATGTTCATTTAGTCAGTAATGTATGTTAAGGTCAGCTGAGCGTTAGCCATACTATAGGAAATCCCATTATACGATAGCATCAAGCTAGCAAACTTTAGCTATATGTGGTAAATCAATCTTTGTTTTTATGAATCAATCATTTATTTTTTAAGTTTAAATCGATTAAATGATTTTATCAACCCAGCCCTAAAACTGAAAAATAGGAACTCCAAAATCAAACATTCTGAAGGTTCATGTGTCTCCGTGTTGCTTCATTAATCTTCTTCGGAAAAAATTCTAATAATGTAGATTCAGCTTTTTAATGAGAGTAGTGTACAATAAATGGGTCGTCTTCTTCTCCGCCTTCCAAAATGTAAACGTACAAATGTTCTCTCACGTGTCAAACCTGTTGAATAAATCGATGCTATTCTTTGTCATTTAAAATTTCAGGCCTACTTAGAGTTTCAAGAGTTTGATACTGTCTTCATAGTTAATGTTAAAGTATTATAGGAAGTCCAACTGTACTCAATGATTGTGTTTTACTCTTTAATACTAAGTGACCAGGCAGATTTCTTTCTCTTTTCTCGGTCGGGACTTTTTCCCCTCATTTCAGTGAATGTCTTTTTTATTTTTTCCTTTTGCTTCACCTTGGAATTTTGATTCCCAGTGCAAAAGAAGTTTTCTTCTCTCGTTTGCAGTAAAATTAAGCTCTTTTCCTTCTGTGTCATGGGTGAAAAACTGGCCATCAGCCGTGGAATTCGGTCCCCCAGGATCGGCTGATGACTAAAACAGAACGATTGCTGTTTCCAGAAGACCACCAGTTTTGTTTTACAAACAACAGGTTCAGTTTCAATCTTCTCTGCTTTTCCTACTGGAGCAACAAAAGGATTAGGGTTAAATATGTGTTGCATTCTTGTCTTTTCGCTCAATTTTATTCCCCGTTTTTATTTATTTCCTGTCTTTTGTTTGTTAGTATTTAAGTTTCTTCCAGCAAAAGTTTTTAAGAGGCAGATGTTATCCTCTAACTGCTGTTTCTTAATCGTCTGTGGTAGAGTTCAGTAGTCGTCTGGCCTCTTTAAACCATCCAAACTTAAGTTTACATCTCAAAGATACTAGAATTAGCCAGAAGCAGCAGCAGCAGCATTGTTGTGCACACACCATTTATGTCTGCTTCAGTTTGGACTGAAAAACTGGAAAACACAGCAGCTTCCTGTCACTGCATTGAAGAATGGTTCTCCGTTTGAGTTTACTAATATCTGCTTTTAATGTTGGTGGGACACGTGAAGGCATCATGTCATAACTGCTGGTGCTGCTCAGACAGACACAGAGAAAAGTCTTTATTTATATCAGCAGTTTTGCTGCTTGTTGCTGTTTTCTATGGTCACTGTGTGGATCGAGACGTCGTTTGTGAGTTTTGATTATCCCAGTTATCCCGTGTTTTTAGTAGGGCTGCCACAAAAGATTATTTTAATAGTCGACTAATCACCGATTATTTTTTCCGATTAGTCGACTAATCTGTTCATGGCCAAAGTGGATGTAAAGATGCTGAAGTTGATAACCAGCTAAAATATTAGTTAAATGCCAAATTAACCAAAAAATAAAAAGAGCCAAAGTTAGCCTAAATAGCTAGCATGCTGCTGAAATATTAGCTAAATTCCAAATTAGCCTTAAAAAAACGGAAAAATCCTATATTAGCCAAAACAGCTAGCATATAGCTGAAATATAAGCTAAACTCAAAAATTGCCTAAAAAACTTAAAAAAGCTTAAGTTAACCAAAAATAGCTAGCATGCTGCTGAAATATTAGCTAAACTCCAAAATAGCCTAAAAAAAGTTAAAAAAGCTAAAGTTAACCAAAATAGCTAGCATGCTGCTGAAATATTAGCTAAACTCCAAATTAGCCTTAAAAAAAACGGAAAAATCTATATTAGCCAAAACAGCTAGCATATAGCTGAAATATAAGCTAAACTCAAAAGTTGCCTTAAAAAACGTTAAAAAAACAGCTGTGCTGTGACTATCTTAACTTTGCCTTAAAAAAGTAAAAAGCTAAAGTTAGCCGAAATAGCTAGCATGCTGCTGAAATATTAGCTAAAACTCCAAAATAGCCAAAAAAAAGTTAAAAAAGCTAAAGTTAGCCGAAATAGCTAGCATGCTGCTGAAATATTAGCTAAACTCCAAAATAGCCTAAAAAAAGTTAAAAAAAAATCTTAAGTTAACCAAAATAGCTAGCATGCTGCTAAAATATTAGCTAAATTCCAAATAAGTCTAAAAAAACGGAAAAATCCTAAATTAGCCAAAACAGCTAGCATATAGCTGAAATGTAAGCTAAACTCAAAAATTGCCTAAAAAAACTTAAGTTAGCCCAAACAGCTAGCTTTTAGATTAAGTATTACCTAAAATCCAAAATAGCCTAAAAAAACCTTAATAAATGCCAAAATATTCCAAAAAGCTAGCAGAATGCTATTATAACTTTCAACTTTACTACAATCTGACTTCATACAATATAAAGTAACGACTAATCGACTATTAAATTAGTCGTCGATTATTTTAATAGTCGATTAGTCGACTAATCGTGACAGCCCTAGTTTTTAGGTTAGGCTGTGTGTGTCCATGAGGGCGGGGCTTCACAGGGTAGCTCATGATATTGATGATGTCACAATACTGGGAAAAATGGTGACAATCCTCTCTAATAACTCACATTATATAGAAGAACACATATTTTTTAGGAAATATCTTCATTTATTTACAATCAAATCAGTGAAACTGTCTTTGACAAGCATCAAAACCTTTTCAATTTGAATTCTCTGTAAATTTCAGTGCTAACAACAGTAAACATGAACAGCAGAGCCACTACTTAGTGCAGAATTGTTGAAGACAATAGAATAAAATTGAAATAATTCAAGTAGCTGTTGGACACATTGATGCAACGTGCGCCCCCATCTACCCCCAAAGGAACGTCTCACCAAAGGATGATGAATTTAATGTTTTACAGCCTCTTTAAATGAAAATAAAAGATCATTGTCTGGAGGAAACCCATCGAGAATCAATCGCAGGACTGAATATATTGACACACCCCTAGCGTCCATGTCAGTATCTCCGTCCTTTGTGTTATGATTGATGTACAACATACTTTGTACTTTGTCTAAACATGCAAAAACACGAATTACATGGATTTACTGACTTGGATAGAGGAGTAAAAGCTTAAAAACTGGAAGTATGCGTTTCTGGCAGGTCAAGTGTTTGTCTGGGCTTTTATTGTGGAACATTATTTGATTCTTATCCTTGGCCAACAACTGTTGCATATTGGACTATTAAGAGGGTCTGTTCCTCTTAGAGCTGGGGATCATCAATAATTTCCAGAATCAATTTGACTGGATCTACCAAACCTTGGATCAATTCGATCAACTCGTTCACATATTTACACACATTAGTTTAAAATACATTAATAATTTATATATGTTTATAATATTTTCATAGTAATCGGATACAGTTCACATACTGTAAAATATGCCAGTTAAATCATGAGATTGTTAATATCATAAAGTCTTACATGGATTCTCAAATGGAGAAGATCCAATAGTTGTTCTGCTTCTCCTGAAAGATGTTTCAGTTCGACCACTAGGTGGCGCTCAAACTATAGTATTACACCTTATTCCAGAAGGAGAAAGTCTGAGCAAAAATCAACATTTTAGACCATAAATAGTTACTTTAAAAAATATTTACTTGAAAGAGTTTGAAATTCAACATTAGCATTAGCCGTCATTTGGGAAATCTCATTATACGTTAGCATCAAGCTAGCAGACTTTAGCTTTATGTGTTGATCAGATTTCTACTTTTATGGATCGATTATTGATCTATTAAGCTTAGATTGATTTGTCGATTTTATCAACCCATCCATAATTCCTCACAGGAATTTAAATTGTAATTACAAAACTCCTGAATAATGCAGAAAAAATACTAATATCCCCAGATAAATATGGAGAAAGAATGCCATGTGTTCTTCTTTTGGGCTTAAGATAATAAAACAGATATTTTACATTTTAAAATCAAACAAGGGGGCAATTATATAAAATAAAATAAAAACTTGTATTAATAAAGTAGATCTGAACAAAGTGGGGAAAACAATAAAAAAAATCACATAACTATAGATTAAGTTTTTAGTTTATCATATATTGTTTTTATTTTTGGTTTCTTAAGGTGCTTCAATGATTCCAAATAAAACTTAAATGTGTTTATAAATATTTTTTGTGGGGGGTCTTCATATATTTATTCTTGTGTATGTTCAGTTTAACAAATCAAAGGATTTCTTCTAATCTATGAACGGCGTGTGTTCCACTGCACCTCTTCTATGGGGTGTTCAGTTCATCCAAGTCTGAGAATCCCGACATGAATTATCCACCGTGAACATATATGACCGTATGTTTGGACACCAGATTATAGGGAGAATTTCACAAAAGAAAAAATAACATATAATGTGGTTGAAGGAATCATGAGGCAGACGATTGGTCAGAGGGGTTGATGGGAAGTTTTATGGTGAACTTATTTGTGTTTGGCTCTTTAACTAGCAGACAGAGTAAAGACCTCTGAGACGGACTTTATTCAGAACTCTTAATATCATTTTGTTGTAGAACGTATTTCTGAATGCAAAGAGCATCTGTGTGATCTCAGTTTGACTTTTTACTGGGCGGCCTTTGCCCTACTTCTCTTCAATTACTGCAAAAATGCTGAAGCCTGAAATTCTTAAGTTGTTGAAAAAGTATTCTGTCGTCTGAACTCTGATTACACTCAATCATCGCAGAGCTACAGTAGCACAGCCGTTTTTCCTTCTGTTCATGTGCAATAGCGTTTATTGTGGTCACGGCTGCTCTTCATGCGCTTCTGGGAAGTTCTCATGGTAATGTTATTATGTATGTTTCTGAGTGCGTTATGGTTTTAAAAGTTTCCTTCTGTGCGGATATTGAAGAGGAGACTGTCCTCTCAGCAGCAAGCTCCATCTGGATGAAATCTTTTGTTATTAAGCTGCTGGTCTTCAAATCTCTACTGGCATCAAGAACAACAACCCTGGAACCCGGCGTGACCAGCTGTCTACAGCTCTCTGTCCTCAGCTTTTTCTCATTTCTACTTATTTTCTGACCCTGCAGTGAATTTCACCATCAGCTAGACTTCAGGGTTGTTGTTTTTCTTTAGTAGGGCTGCCACGATTAGTCGACTAATCGATGACTAATCGACTATTAAAATAGTCGACAACTAATTTAATAGTTGATTAGTCGTTACTTTATATTGTATGAAGTCAGATTGTAGTAAAGTTAAAAGTTATAATAGCATTCTGCCAGATTTTTGGACTATTTTGGCATTTATTAAGTTTCTTTGGCCTTTTATGGAGTTTAGCTAATATTTAATCTACATGCTAGCTGTTTTGGCTAACTTAAGGTTTCTTTTTTTAGTTTTTTAAGCTATTTTTAAGTTTAACTAATATTTCAGCGACATAGCTATTTTGGTTAATTTAGGATTTTTCTGTTTTTTTTAGGCTAATTTTGAGTTTAGCTAATATTTCAGCAGTATGCTAGCTATTTTGGTTAACTTTGGCTCTTTTTATTTTTTAGGCTAATTTGGCATTTAATTAATATTTCAGCTGGTTATCAACTTCAGCGTCTTTACATCCAGTTTGCGCATGACCCGATTAGTCGACTAATCGGAAAAAATAATCAGTGATTAGTCGACTGTTAAAATAATCGTTTGTGGCAGCCCTATTCTTTAGGTATTAATGTTTGTAGTTGTTGATCCTATAACACTTTCTCTTCTTTTAAACAAGCACACTAAATGCAATTAAGTTTATTGAAATGTTCTATATTTAGTAACTGTATCTTATTTTCTGAGGCTTCATCTCATTCTTAAGAACAAGCAACAAACTTTTTTTATTGAAATGTTCTATATTTAGTAACTAATTTTCTGAGATCTCATGCAGAACCACCACCACAGTTTTTTTGTTTTAATTTCCGTAATTTTCCTTCATATTCATTTTAAGACAAAATGTCTTCAATCACTAATGATTGTAATTTACACTGAAAAAGGTGTAACTTTGGATGAAAGTAACACTGACCAGCTGTTGTTACAGCTGCTCCTAACACTCTTCTGTTGTTTGGTTTTCTAAGATATTTCTGCTAAATTCTTCAACATGGAGACAATTACTTACAATAGAGATTCTCTTGTTTCCATTGCATTTCTGAGCTGAGTCTTCAGTCTTCCATCCTCGTTAATATGAACTATTTTATGTTTCTACCACCATCCTGGTATACCTTCTTCTTCTTCTTTTTCTTTAGTCTTTCCCCTTCAGGGTCTCCACAGTGAATCATCTTCCTCCATCTGTCTTCATCATCCTCTCCTCTAACAGCATCCACCTTCATGTCTTCATTCTCTGCATCTAGAAACCTGCTCTTTGGTCTTCCTCCAGACTCAGCATCCTTCTACCAACATCTTCACCGTCTCTCCTCTGAACATGTCCAAACCATCTCAGTCTGGCCTCTCTGACTTTATCTCCTTATCTACCTTTCTCCTCTGCATCATGTCCACTAACTCTCTACATTTTCCTGTCATAGTTCCAACTTTCAGAGTTCCAACTCTCAGTCCAACACTCGTGACTTTCCTCTTCTCTCTCTTCCTATGAACCCTCCTTCCTCCTCTCCTTCTTCCACCAACAGTAGTCCAATTTCCACCAGCACCCTGTCGGTGAACAGCACCGATGGCGGTCGTTGTTAACCCGGGCCTGGACCGATCCGGTATGGATATGTAGGTCTGATTGACCCTCCTGATAGAACCCTCTTGTGTCTACATTACCATCCTGGTATATCTGAATATTCTTTTATGGAGCAATTCCATCATAATTGATCATTTAAATAGACTGAATTCATCACAGTTGCACATACTGTAAAACAATCTCTGCGTGTTCAAGTCTCCTCCCACTGTGATAACATCTGTAAAGATCATCAGACGACAATCGACAACTAGAGATGTAATGATTCAGTCAAAACACGATTCAATTCAGTTTTAAGGAAACTGTTTTGATTTTTTTAGATTTCTTTTTTTCTAAACAATGAATTAAAGGTATTTTAAGGTCAAATATATTTTCTTTTTGCCCCTTACATCAATCTGTTGTTCCAGGGAAAATGATAGACTTAAAAACATCTTAAGCAGATGAAGCCTCAGATCTCCACTTTCTCCACTGGTGAGTGGCTGGTGGAAGACCAAATCTCCAAGGAGCTGATCTGGTTTTTTATGTTATACATGGAATTATTTTATGGAGAGAAAATAGACTCACTCTGATTCATGCATGCATAATTCTTGATTCGTGCATAACTTTAGATTTGTGCATGCATAATTCTTAATTTGTAACTCATATAATACGTTTTGTGCCAAAGTAAAAAAATTACAAAAATTAAAAAAATACAAAATACAATTTACACATGCACAAAACGTATTATATGAGTTACAAATCAAGAATCACGCATGCACAAATCTAAAGTTATGCACGAATCAAGAATTATGCATGCACGAATCCGAGTGAGTCTATTTTCTCTCCATATTATTTCCCTGCAGACTCTAAAGTCTCTCTCAGTCTTTCTCTTATACTCTGTTCATTATGGACCGCTCTGCAACCGCACGCATGTGAGGGGGTGGTATATGTATAAGTTTATCTCATTTAAAAAAAATAAATAAATAGGAACAAAATGTAACACACATAAATCAATTATTGATGCTAAAAAAAATAAAAACAAAACTCAATACTTTGAATCTCCAAAAGCTTTAAGTGAAACATTTTGAGAGGAGGACAGTTTTTACAAAACAAAACTTTTTTTGCATGAGTCAATCGCGTGTTCACAACTTCTCTGAAATGAGCATCTGAATGGATGAGCTCGTTTCTATGACCATTCTAAAGATTAGATTCATTCATGAAAGTCTCATCTCTCTGTAAACCAGCTTGGTGTGTAGAATCACCGGTTCTTGCGTCTGTTCCACCCCTCACTTATCTGATCCATTTGCAAACGGGTTACACGCCGCCAAACTGCTTTTAGCGCTCAAGCTAATCGAGAGAATCCGGTCGATTTTTGTAAATCAAATACTGCCATCTAAAAAAAACCCAAAATTCTCCTGCGGCTCGGTGGCAAGGGGTCCACGGACCGGTACCGGTCCGCGGCCCGGTGGTTGGGGACCACTGGCCTACAGTATATCACGCAAAATCAACTTTTAAGTGTAATATGATGTTAATTCCTCACAAAGAACAACCATATAAATATGCCACCAACTACGACGTACTGATGCCTTTCTTCAAGGGTAAGATGGGGGGTGGGGGTCACAGAAAGATCTAAAAATAAAAAGAAAGAGTTAAGATTGGACAATAAATTGATTTTTATTGATTAATTCAAACGTGTTGTTTTAGGGCTTTGTGACAGACTGACGACCTGTCCAGGTGCATCTTACCTTCACCTGTCAGTGGCAGGGTTAGGCTCCAGCAGCACAGTGACCCCGAATGCAACAAAATGATGAAGAAGGTGAATGAAAAAGATCAATCCTGTGACTTCAAACTCGTAAACTCTGTGGGAAGGCTGAAGCTGTCAAGTGGGAGAACGACGGCTGAAACAGAAGTTCTGGTTCCAGTGAGAGAAATTTCTCTTTATTGGAGCTCAAACTAGCAACAGCTCCAAAACTTCTGCTGGATTGTTCTACAAACAATAATAAGTATAAATATTTAAATATGTTCTGTCATTTGTAACTTTTGTTTAACAAAAGTAAAACGATCGTAGTTTAATCTATAGCACTAACAAATAAATCAGAAAACATCCATATAACCAAACAACAAACGTGTAACGATAAACACTGCAAGCCTGTCCGCCTGTGCAGATCCAGACTGAAGTCTTTTAAATGATTAAGAAGTTTCTAAAAACAGAAATGACTCTTCTAGTTTCAGAACTGGGACTCCAGATTCCACCTTAAGTAACTGAGCAGACAGGTTTTTATTTCATATTCAGTTGCTGCTTCTGCTCGTGTTCATTGTGTTATATCCTGTTCTTCTCAAGGTCTTCTGCACAGGTTGGGTTTTCCACTCCAGACAGACACGACCTGGCTTGTCATCCTTGTTATCCAGAGTATTCTCTCGCTTGATCCAACAGGCCTCATTTGTCCCTGGATTCATTCTGGATTAGTAAGACGTTTATGTTTCAGGTTTGTGCATTTTTGGAAGACATCTGTGTGCTGACTGAGCTGAAAAAGCTGAAATGGCCTCTTTTCTCCAGCCTGTAGGAGTTCTTTGTCTTGATGTTGGAGAGTCTCGGCGTCATCTCTGCTTCAGTTGTTTGGGAATCTGGCAGAAACAGCAGAAAAATGTGATTGTTAGGAAAAATCTCTCAACAAATTCACTTCCAGATAGGGCTGTCGTTCGCTTAAAGGTGGAGTCAGTTGTGAATGTTTGTCTGTAAACCCCAGAACCCTGACATAAGGTAACCTGCAACCGTGTGGCGGTTACTAAACCACGTCTGAGGTCAGAGGTCATGGCTGTGGTCACAAACTCTGACAGGAGTTCAGTCTGCTGATGACACTTTGAGACGTGGGCGGCTGCGGTGCAGTGGTAGGGCAGTCGTCTCATGATTGGAAGATGGTGGGTTCGATTCCCTGCCTGCCCATGTGTCGAAGTGTCCTTGGGCAAGACACTGAACCCTAAATTGCCTCTGGTGGGAGGTTGGCGCCAGTGTTCGGCAGCGGAGCCACCACCAGTGTATGAATGTGTGTATGAATGGGTGAATGGGTCTGTGACTGTGAAGCACTTTGGGCCCTCGAAGGAGGGTAGAAAGCGCTATACAAGTATACGCCATTTATCATTTACTCGCCGAGTTCACCTGAAACAGCTGACTGTAACCTGAAGGCTATGACCAGGTGATGCTTGTCATGTGGTAACGGACGTCACGGTTCACGTCTGTTTGAATGATGAACTTAGAATCATCACTGCTTAAATCCACTTATTATGTCCCCAGAATCTGAAATTGAAAGGTTTTTATTTAGGAATTGTTTTTTGGTTTTGGCTTCATTAAGCAGGACACTGAACACAGTGAGATTATTATTTAGAAACACAAAATGAGGCGAGTCTGGCACCTCAGGATTTCCTCTGTATCCTGAGAATCTGTGAAGTGAAACAAACAACATTCATACGACAAACACTGAGTTGTGACATCCACGAGTTAATGTGAGAAGTGTTTAAATCAAAGTGATATAAATCCTGTTTCTTTTCAGTATTATTCCTTATTAATCTTTTTTTCTTCTTTTTTGTAAGATTTTGTAAGATTTCTACAGTCTTGGTATCAAAACGTTCAGTCCCTTAAAGACATTCCCGCTTTTACATTTGGTATTTGCATATTTTACGTTTTTAGGATTTTACCTAATTTATGTGATTTTTCAGCCCCATTGAAAATGAAAAGGAATTTTTATCACATTTATGCGATTAAAAACGTTCAGGACATCCATGCTTCTACTTTAACATACATCATTTTAGAAGTTTCATGCAAATTTTGTGAATTTTTTTTCACTTAATTCTTCAAATATTTGTGGACTCTCTGCAGATTATGCAAGTTTAGCATGTTACAGACATTAATGCTACTGAGGTTTTTAAGGCTAATTTTGAGTTTAGCTAATATTTTAGCAACATGCTAATGTTTTTGGCTAATTTGGCATCTAATCAGGTTTTTGGGTACATTGGAGTTAATCTAGTTTTTTAGGAAAGTAAAAGCTTTTTTTCTTAATTTGGTATTTACTGAGGTTTTTGGAGCTAATTCTGAGTTAAACTTGTATTTTTATGACATTATTCAGCACCTAGAATAAATGTATATAGCATCTTCAGGAAACAGCTTTAGCAACTTCAGTAACCACATTAGCTTTATTGCAGGTAATGCAACATTTCTAGTTCTAATTGTTACTCCACCACAGAGGAGCCAGCAGTGAGACAGTATTCTTGTTTGTACAGCACCTTTCATCCATGGAGGGAATTCAACGTATTACAAAAATGCAGAGCTTTGCAGAAAAAAAGTAAATGAAGTGTCAGAATTAGAATCAGAAAACTTTATTGGTCCCAGAGGGAAATTCATTTAGTGTTAGGATATTAAAATCACATTATGGAACAAGAATATTGACAGTGCAGTATTTTAGACAATAGAAGTAGAAATCTTTTAGAGTTTTGACTCAACTATAAACCAGTTGGAGTGGAGTACTGTCCTCGTCCGGCTTGTCCTGTCATCGTCCAGCTTGTCCTGTCGTCGTCCAGCTTGTCCTGTCGTCCTCCGGCTTGTACTGTCGTCGTCCAGCTTGTACTGTCGTCGTCCGGCTTGTACTGTCATCGTCCGGCTTGTACTGTCGTCGTCCAGCTTGTACTGTCGTCGTCCGGCTTGCACTGTCGTCGTCCGGCTTGTACTGTCATCGTCCAGCTTGTCCTGTCGTCGTCCAGCTTGTCCTGTCATCGTCCAGCTTGTCCTGTCATCGTCCGGCTTGTACTGTCATCGTCCAGCTTGTACTGTCATCGTCCAGCTTGTCCTGTCATCGTCCAGCTGGTACTGTCATCGTCCAGCTTGTACTGTCATCGTCCAGCTTGTCCTGTCGTCGTCCAGCTTGTACTGTCGTGGTCCGGCTTGTACTGTCGTCGTCCGGCTTGTACTGTCGTCGTCCGGCTTGGCCGTTGCTTGTATGTATGCACAACAGACCAGCTGAAAGCAGCTTTTCCTGTTTTGGTTCTGGCACGGCTCCAACAGCTGATGGCGTCCTTCAGATCTCAAAGCTATGATCGGTTGTGGACCACTCCGTTTTTGGGATCTTCTGCATGATGTGATTTATAAACCAGAAACATACAGATCATCAATTCTATATTTAAGCAGTAGCCAGTCTAAATACTCGAACCACGAGTGATGCAGTCAGTTCTTCTGGGTCTGATTAAAACTCTGGCAGCGCTGGTCTGCATGAGCTGCAGTTTTTTAATTTTCTGTTTTGGCAGAGCAGACAGAACACGATTACATCTCGTCTGGACATGAGATCTCAGAGTCTCACTGTTTGATGGAGATGATCAAAGCTGGATTCAGTTGTTATTGTGATCTCATATTTCAGCTCATGTTCTTTACTCTTCTAAAAATCAACATTTTAATTCCTTTCCTTTTTTTTTCCAAAACCAAAGACTTTGGTGTGTTGTTGGTGAACTGAAGGACGTTTGGCCTCATCCATGAGTTTAGCTGCTCTGCGCAGCAGCACAGTTAGCTTTAGCGACAGAGCTGCATGAAGATCAGTGTTGTCCTGAAGATGAGATCTGACACGATTATTACTGTTTCTATTGGATGCCTGTCAGGTTCATGATAGTTCTCCTCTCTACCCTCCATAACATCACGATGTTCTTTTAGCTGGAAGATCTTCCAGTTCCTCCACTAAAGATGTTTGTTTTTGTGGATCAAATGACCGACTGGTTTCATGTCCCTGGATCCCCAGCCTTCCCTAACACTGGCTCCTCATCTCCATTATGCATCATATCAACATGGTATAACAGCAGGATTGAGGGGTCCCAGCTGGCCCCTAACCCTAACCCCAGCCTAAGAAATCACTGAAAATGACGAACCGTGAGCGTCTCTGCTGGTGCGTTCACTGAGCTCCGCAATTTATCAGAGAAAATGTCAAACTCCAGAAGAACAGATCCACTATTACTGATTGAAGACTTTAGTGACTTTGTATTTTAATGACAGTAATGATACAACATTTGCAGATATACTTTTCATTTGAGCAACTTGACTAATGATAGTTGCAGCAGAAAGTTGTAGGCGGGACGTGAAGGGGGAAGTCCTTCATAGATGGGACGTAAGAGAAGATAATTGAGAAGCACTGCAAGGAGAACATGATACAAAAAATGACCCGCCACGATTTGAAGCGGGGCCTTCCTGCTGCGAGGCAATCGTACTAACCACCACAACTACCACCTCGCGGCTCAACAAAACTGATAATAACAAAAGAAGAAATCATTCTTAAAAGCGTACCTGTGTGAGAAGAGCTGTAGGTCTGAGTTCCTAAAAGTTCCCAGACAACTGTAGGTGTTGGTGGTGTTAATCGAGTTTTTGTCTTTGTAAGTAGTTTTCAGCAGAAATGTTCATTGTTAAAGACTTCCAGTTTAGAAAGAGGATTTCTTTAATAAAAAGACCTAGACATCAGTAATGGGCTTTCGTATTTCATTAGAAGTTTTGTTCTGGTTCATCTGGTTGATATTGTCTTGAAGTTGAGACGTTGTATCTGGGCGGCCATGGTGCAGTGGTCGGGCAGTCGTCTCACAATTGGAAGATGGTGGGTTCGATTCCCTGCCCGCCCATGTGTTGAAGTGTCCTTGGGCAAGACACTGAACCCTAAATTGCCTCTGGTGGGAGGTTGGCGCCAGTGTTCGGCAGCGGAGCCACCACCAGTGTGTGAATGTGTGTGTGAATGGGTCTGTGACTGTGAAGCGCTTTGGGCCCTCGAAGGAGGGTAGAAAGCGCCATACAAGTGTACGCCATTTACCATTTACCATCTGGACTCATCGTCTTCTCTTCTTGAAACTCTTTTGACGCTCATCCAAGTACCTTCATCCACATTAAAGAAGTTTATAGCAACGATGGATCAAAGTGTTTCAAGAAGAGAAGATGATAAATTCATTTGAAGGTTTATTACTTTTGCCAGATTACCTAGTAGAAGTGTGAGGCAGATACAGGGATTATATAACTCTGAGCTTCACCATCAAACTAATCAAGAAAGAGTAACAATAAAATAAGATAATCCTTTATTGATCCCACAGTGATTAAATACTAATGTTTACATCTTAACAGAGAGGACTTGAATAAGAATAGAGTTTTATGTACAGGTGTGACATTTCTTTGTAATGCTGACCTGAAGGACAGCATCCAGAAGTCTTTATTATAGAGGATGCTGGTGCATTGTGGGTATTATTTAATGAAGGTGCCAGTTAAGGAGCTACTGGAGACTTGAATGTACTCTATCTTCTTGCTCAGTTGTTCATCACAGCCTCCCACTTCTCTCTCTGCTCTGGTTAGGGCCTGTTTGTGCTGTTCTCTGAAGAGAGTCATTCATTCTGTTGAAGGAAATCTTCAGTTTCTTGGCATTTTCTTTCATGGAATAACTTTCATTTCTAGGAACAACAATAAACTGTCGAGTTTTTTCTGGCCATTTAATTGATCCCACAAATGTGATCCTCCAGATCCTCAACCAACTCAAAGGAAGAAGTTTTATAACTTCTCTAAGTAGACAAACTGTTTTCAGCTGCGCTAACATGACTGCACCAGGGGTTTCTAAACATCTGTTGGCCTTCTCCATCAAAACACTGGAATGATAGTAACTGGAAATCAGCCTCTAGTCTCCTATATGCACCAAAAAACCAGATATTCACAACTAGAAAAGTCTTGTTTTATTCATTTACCACATTCATAATAAATAGTTCATGTCTGATTAGTTTAAATCTGTCTTCATTGGAAAAATCTTTCAAAAATAGGAGCATTTCTAAGTGATCCAAAACTTTTGAACGGTAGTGAGTATAAATGTATAAAATGGTTATTTTGATTCCTTTTTTTATTTAAAACAGATCATTTTCAATGTTAGTAGATATTCACCATATCTCTGTTTGTCTGTAACAGCGAAGGACGAGTGGAAATGTATAAAAATGTGAGTTCAGAGAGAGGAAAGATTGTAGTTGGAGTTGGGGGTTAAGAGAGGTAAGAGCCCTGAAGTCGGGGTTGTGTATGTGCTAGCATGAGGGTTTGTGTGGCTGTAAGACGTGGCAGAGCGAGGCCTGGCCAACCAGCAGATCTGTTCCATATGTTTCCTGGAAACGGAGCAAGACTACGCCTCTTCACTCCACCCACAGCCGAGGAGTCTTCATTTAAAATGACAGCAGATGAAGAAATAAAGCGTTCGCAGCGCTGAGCTGCGCGGCTGCCGCTCTGCGCTGCCAATTTTCCTTTGAATGTTTTAGTCAAGATGGCAGCTGAAGGGATTAAAAACCTGACAATGTTTAATGAGAAAATCGACCAATCTTTGATAAAGATCAGAGTTACAGAGGGATGGATTGCAAGTACAGCAAATCTTAGATTATTTACGTTAAAGTCCATCAGAAGACCTTTTGAGCCTTTTAGCAGAACTGAACTTTTCTGAATCTTCACCAGAACATTTTTCACTGCTGGCAGGACTGATCATGAATTCTTTCTGAGGTTGCTTATTGCAACCTATGATATTCATCCAGGCCTTCCAAAACCTAAACAAATATTACTGATACAATTATAGTATCACTTCAGAGTTTAAATGATCAAGTTTAATTGTTTCAAAGTGATGATTTGCTTCTGTGGTAAATTGTATAAACCCAGAATGTAGTTAAACTTCTTTTTTCTGCAGAGATCTTTAGTTAGACATTAATTTGTTAGAAAAACAAATTAGTGTGGGAGGAGTGTGAAACTCCATCACACAAGAGGCCAAGATCCAAAACACACCTGAGGTCGCGGTAAGAACAGGATAAACATTTATAGAACACTCTAGAACTACAGTTCTAAAACTTTAAAACTGTAACTTTTTAACATAATTATGAACTAAATATATAGCATTACCTGTGATGCTAGTGTGAACGCTGGAAGCTGAATTTGGCCGCTGAAGATGTTAGTGCTGATATCTGAAGATGCTGAAATTGATACCAAGTTAAAATATTAGCCAAATGCCAAATTAACCTAAAAAACTTAAGTTAGCCAAAATAGCTAGCATGTAGCTGGAAAAAATAGCTAAACTTCAAAATATCCTTGAAAACTGAAGAAAGCCTCAATTGTCCGAAAACAGCTAGCATGTAGCTGAAATATTAGCCTAACTCCAAAGTAGCCTAAAAGACTGAAAGAAGCCTAAATTATCTGACAGAGCTCACTCATTTTTAAAATAAAACTGTAACTTTTTAATATAATTATGAATAATAAATCAACTTAAACCTTAATAACTTTCAATATTTTACTCTCCATAAAAATATATTTTGTCAAAATGATACAAGTTAGAAATAAGATAACATCGGGTCATTAATAACGATTAAAATAAAATGATGTGGAGGGCCGGATAGAATTACCCGGAGGGCCGGATCCGGCCCCCGGGCCTTGACTTTGATACATGCACTGTAGAGTCTGACTTCAGGATTGATTATCCCTCATATTTAGTGCATCCAAAGAACTGAGCATCATTGGATGAGCAGATAAATATCTCAGCCTTTTTCATATTCTTAGATCAACCTTTTAAATGTGAATGAATAAAAACCCTGCAGTGAATTGAGATGTTTAAAGAGAACCTTCACAGATGTACTCTTAGATGAACAGTATCCAGAACTTCCTGAACCGTCTCAGAAATGCTGCACCAAAGCAAACGTTTGAGTTTTGTGGCCTTTCTTGGTTTTCTTGGTTCTCTGTGGACCAGCTGATGGTTTGTTGAACAGTGACATCTAGTGGTGAATCAAATCAAACTGGATTTGGAGAGAACTTTTCTGACTGAAGTGGCTCAAAGTGCTTTGAATAAAAACACTTTCCAACTTTAAAGACAAAAAGAGCAAGAAAATGAAACTCTTCAATGTCTTTTTTCTCAGTCAAGTCAAAAACTCTGAGATTTCTGACGTACCTTAGAGCTGGAGCATCCTGCTGTGGTTGAGATTGGTACCTGACAGGTATCTTAGTTTTAGAGATCTACTGCAATGAACACAGTGTCTATAGCATGTCTATAACATGTCCTGGCAGCATTTTTCTCTTGATGTAGGAAATATATTTAAAGGAAATTAAACTTTAAGTTGTTTTTCTGAGTATTTCTTCATTAAATTGTTGTGACCAAACAACATAAATACACTGGACAGGTCACCCCGCCCCCTCTCTGCTCCATTCTGATGCGTCCTCTTGTAGATAAATAGATCCATGAACGTCTTTGTTTTCCTCGTCTGAGCTGGAATCTGGATCAGAACTCTACAGCTCATATATTGCTCACTGTTTCCATTCCTCAGTAATGTTAGGTTGGAGGTGTGAAGGGCTGTAAGCTAGCACGCTATGTTTGACTAACACCCCCCCACCCCCCACCCCCAGGTTTAACTGCACTTTAGACATGTAGGGAAATCACAACCAGCATACAGGAGGTGTCCTCTTAGTGCCCTCTCCACCTGCCTGTTTTAACTGCCCCTTTAATTACACACATCCGTTATCCCACAACAATATACACTCCAACACACACGTTATACAAGGAGGGCGGGGCCAGTGATCTTAACGGTGGTGGCTGTGTTTCTTGGGTGTTAGATTCCTGAACCTGGTGATCCTCTCTCCACACGACGAGGGGATCCCTGAGTTCCATGAGAGGACCATGAGCTGATGTGGTCGGCCCATGTTTAGCACACTTATAGGTAGGGCTGGGCGATATGGGATTTTTTATATCACAATATAGCTTTTTCCATATTGCGCGATAACGATATTGATCACGATATAAACCAAATAACTATATTTGAACACTTTGTGGCTCAAAAATGAAATGTAAAATCCTCAGCAGGTTGTTTAATTTAAATATTCATTTCCTATCACACTAAGTATAACAGATCCAATGGAAATTATACAACTAGTTTTTTAATAACCAAGACTAAATATATAAATGAACTAAGCTGAAAATTAAAGCAAAAGCTTTCAAGTTTCAAAGGTTTATGAAATAGATACTAAACTTTTTCTTCAGTTCCATTAAAAAACAAAGCATTAAGTCTACAAATAAATTCTAATGTTTTCAGGGTTCACATAACAAAAATGCATTAATGTACTACAAATTATTTTTGTTGTATTTAGTAGTGGTGTAACGGATCACAAAACACACGGCTCGGATCGTGTCACGGCTTTAAGGTCACAGTTCGGATCATTTTTCGGATCAGTAACAGGTAACAGGTGCGCCTCGTGCGCGTTTGTTTACCTTTCATGCAGACGAAGGACGCGGAGTGGAGTCCAAAAAATGACCGAAATGAGAGCTAAGAAACACAATAATTAGATACAAACACTTACTCGCCCTGTGGTGACTAACTCTAACTTTTACTCGTCAAATAGGAGAAAATGTTCGCTAGCAAGTGTTATTTGCGGACCCTTCAAAATAAAAGTTTATCGCGATGGACTCATTCTTCTATCGAAAAAATGTTCTATCGCGATATCAATAATTATCGTTTTATCACCCAGCCCTACTTATAGGGACCCCCCTCTTCTCCTGGGTGGGTGGGAGGGCTGGACTTCCAGCAGGGCAGGGGGATGGTTTCCTTGAGAATGCGCTGGTGCTTCATTTGAAGGCCCTGATGTTCCTGGAATTGCAGAGATGCTCATCTGGGGCTCCGGGGGCTCTGTTGTGGGAGTGGCCTTTTCCGGTGACCCCTAGTGAGGTAGGGGGGCTGTTTCCTGGCTGGGCAGGGGCTCTTTGTGTCCCCCTGCCCTCTAGCATGGGGGGCGCCAATGGGAGTGCTTCCAGGTCGTCACCTTCGGCGAGGGTCTTGACGTGGGGGTGAACCATAGACCAGGGCTGCTCATTCCTGGTCCTCAAGATCTACCACCCTGCCTGTTTTCCAGCTCTCCCTGTACTGCTTGCTGCTGATTACCTGGACCAGGTGTGTCCTTTCAATCAGATTGTGGAGACATCTGACTGAGCCAATCAGCAGGTGGCAGGGCTTGGAGATCTGGAAAATAGTCAGGGTGGTAGATCTCGAGGACCAGGAATGAGCAGCCCTGCCATAGACTATATAATCACTGGATAAGTTGACCCCTCCTCTCTGGTGTTCCAAACAGGAAGTATCTGCTGGCTCCAAGAAGCCAAGATCCCATAGACTTCTACAAATAATCAGCTGTTACTCCGTCATTCTGTTGGTCAGAATAACCATTTTTATCTGATACAGTTTCCTTAAAATCATCTGGCTAATCCTGATTCTTTTATTTCATTATATTTTTTTTCTTTATTACAAGATATTCAAGCTTGAAACGGACCAATCAGATGCCTCAGTGAAAGCATGTGGTGCCTGCTGACCCCCACCTGGACAGTCTCCAGATTCTCTTTCAGTGGAGGGGATGTGGACCCCCAACAAGCACCTCACTGATTGGCAGCTGCAGTACCCTTACTCTCCCTCTTTCCATCGTCTTTTTTTCCATCCGGTCCAACAAAAAAAATATACAAAAAGTTTATCCTCGAATCCAGAAGGAGTTTATATAAATATACATCTCATGTCATAAGATTCATAACTCCATCAGCTCTGATCTGTTTGCTCAATATTTAATCCTGTGATTGACTCTCGATGGATTCTCACCAAATATTGATCTTTTATTTTCGTTTAAAGAGACTGTAAAACATTAAATTCATCCTCCTTTGGTGAGACGTTCCTTCAGAAGTAGATAGGGGGCGTATATTTCAAGACTGGCTTGTCTAGCACCAAACTGTCTGGCAGCTACTTGAATTATTTCATTTTTGTTCTGTTTACAACAATTTTGCACACATTTTGCTCTGCTGTTCATGTTTACTACTGTTACCACTAAATTTTACAGATAATTCCAGTTCAGTTGGTGTCAATGTTTGCCAAAGACAGTATTACTGATTTGCACCAAAATGTGTCTATTATTTAAAAAATAAGACGAAAACTGTTTATTATGAATGTGTTCAAGATAAAGAATGAACAGGGATATATTTTCCTAAAAAGTATGTGTTCTTCTGCATAATGTGAGTTATTAGAGACGATTCTGATCACAGTATCAGGATATGATCGATATCATGACCCATAGGGCTGCCACAAACGATTATTTTAATAGTCGACTAATCATCGATTAATTTTTCCGATTAGTCGACTAATCGGATCATGGACAAAGTGGATGTAAAGAAAATCTGAAATATGATTAGCTTTAAAACAAAAAAATCCTAAATAAGCTAAAATCGCTAGCATATAGCTGAAATATTAGCTAAACTCCAAATTAGTCTAAAAAATTGTAAAAATTCCAAATTAGCCAAAATAGCTAGCATGTAGCTGAAGAAATAGCTAAACTCCAAATTAGCCTAAAAAACTGTAAAAAAAAAATCCCAAATTAGCTAAAATAGCTAGAATGTAGCTGAAGAAATAGCAAAACTCCAAATTAGTCTAATAAACTGTAAACATTTACAATTAGCAAGCTAACATGTAGCTGAAATATTAGCTAAACTCCAATTCCACATTAGCCTTAAAAAACCAGAAAAATCCTATATTAGCCAAAACAGCTAGCATATAGCTGAAATATAAGCTAAACTCAAAAATTGCCTAAAAAAACTTAAAAAAGCTTAAGTTAACCAAAATTGCTAGCATGCTGCTGAAATATTAGCTAAACTCCAATTTAGCCTAAAAAAACCCGGAAAAATCCTATATTAGCAAAAACAGCTAGCATATAGCTGAAATATAAGCTAAACTCAAAAATTGCCTAAAAAAACTTAAAAAAGCTTAAGTTAACCAAAATAGCTAGCATGCTGCTGAAATATTTGCTAAACTCCAAATTAGCCTAAAAAAAACGGAAAAATCCTATATTAGCAAAAACAGCTAGCATATAGCTGAAATATAAGCTAAACTCAAAAATTTGCCTAAAAAAACTTAAAAAAGCTTAAGTTAACCAAAATAGCTAGCATGCTGCTGAAATATTAGCTAAACTTCAAATTAGCTTTAAAAAATGGAAAAATACTATATTAGCCAAAACAGCTAGCATATAGCTGAAATATAAGCTAAACTCAAAAATTGCCTAAAAAAACGTAAAAAAGCTAAAGTTAGCCAAAATAGCGAACATGCAGCTGAAACATTAGCTAAACTCCAAATTAGCCTAAAAAACTGTAAAAAAAAATCCCAAATTAGCTAAAATAGCTAGCATGTAGCTGAAATAATAGCAAAACTCCAAATTACCCTAATAAACTGTAAACATTTACAATTAGCAAGCTATCATGTAGCTGAAATATTAGCTAAACTCAAAATTAGCCTAAAAAAAAACTGTAAAAATTCCAAATTAGCCAAAATAGCTAGCATGTAGCTGGAATAATAGAAAAACTCAAAATTAGCCTAAAAAACTGTAAACATTTAGAATTAGCTAGCTAACATGTAAATGAAATATTAGCTAAACTCCAAATTTGCCTACAAAACTGAAAAAATCCTAAATTAGCCAAAAGAGCTAATATGTAGCTGAAATATTATCTTAATTCCAAATTAGCCTAAAAAACTGAAAAAGCCTAAATTAGCCAAAATAGCTAGCATGAAGCTAAAATATTAGCTAAACTCCAAAATAGCCTGAAAACCCTTAATAAATGCCAAAATAGTCTAAAAAGCTAGCAGAATGTCATTATAACTTTCAACTTCACTACAGCCTGACTCCATATATTATAAAGTAACGACTAATCGACTATGAAATTAGTTGTCGACTATTTTAATAGTCGATTAGTCATCGATTAGTCGACTAATCGTGGCAGCCCTAATGACCCACGTATCGTGTATCGCATCATTTTTCGAGGTCCCCAGTGATTCCCAGACGTATGTATTATGATCTTGTTACACACGTGTTCTTTAGGAGAGATAATTTTACAATAGTAAAACTTGGAGCTTCTCCACCCAACCTTAGTGATTACTAACTAATGGATACATGATTTATTAAGAAAAATGAATGCAAATGATTTCAAATGTTTGAAAGTTTTGTTTATTCCATCTTTAAGATGAATCCTTCTGAATCTTTAACTGGAGAACAGGAGGGAACATAATGCATGAAATCTTCACTGTAAAATAAGACATCAATGTTTGGGTTTATTTGGAGATCTGGAATAAATATAGCACCATTTCAGGGGTAATAACCATCATGTTTAAATCCAAACGTTGAACCAGTTCCTCCGTCTGACCTCAGCCCTGCAGAGGTCACATTTACATGGAACTGTCATCACATCTTCAGTGTCTGATACAATGTTTGATGTGAAACCTGGTTCAGCCCCAGACTGCAGACATTCATTAGTGGTAATCTGATTACTTCTGCCCAGAGAAAACTTCACAGAACGAGTAAGAAAAAGCGTTCTGGTTATAGTTGGTCAGGAGAGAGCAAATACATACGTTCAAAAGGATTTCTACACAACTAGATTAAATAATACATTATTTAACTTTAAACCTGGACTGGAATAAACCAAAATAGCATCTGTGTCAAGAGTAAAGTAACTAAGTGGTCTTCCTATGGAGACCCAGCTTGAGGGTTGCATTCCTTGCTGAGATGCACAGAAATCACTGGTTGTGATTTTCATACGATAATGCCGTTTTTTCCATTACTTCTGCGCTTTTGTACCTCATGATTTCGTCCTTGACAAAAAAAAAAAAAACTTTTAGTATAAATTGGCTTGTATTCAATAACAAACCCAATAAGTATGAATATACATAACTCTAATGCAAATGTATCATATCCCAAGAACCATTGGGGAGAACTTGTTCTAAGCTCAAACTATCAGTCAAACCGATAGATCTCCTTCCAGAAGGTTGACTCATGATGGGTTAAGCTTCTTGCTTATTTTGTCACGGTGAAAGTCACAAGTCTGTGCCAACATTTCCCTATTTCTTTCTGAAATTGCCCAGATGTACAGCCCGCCGTCCGGTCGCACAGCGAAAGACAGCAGGTTGTATGTTCCAGTATTTAACGGGGTTGGCGAACAGGCTGATGCCGGTGTACGGGTTCTTCTTCCCGCCGCTCGAGCCGGGACAGAAGTCGTTCATTCCCACGTAGCCAATTTTGTTATTATGAAGAAAGATCACCTGCAGACGGAGAAAGGAGCTTCAGTTCAGGATATCTATTAGGGGTGTAACGGATCACAAAACTCACGGTTCGGATCGTGTCACGGTTTTAGGGTCACGGTTCGGATCATTTTTCGGATCAGTAAAAAGTAAAAAAATTTAAAAAATGAAAAAACAAAACGAAAAAAAAAAAACAACAATATCAAACCTAATTTAATTTTTGGAAACAGTTTAACTCATAAATTCAATAAGCATTTATAATACCTCACACACACAATATTTACATATGCAACAACAAAACATCTCCTCATTGAAGCCTATTTATTAAAACAAAACATATTTGTACTTTGAACACAAACAAAATACTAAAACATGTAGTTTCTGATTACATTTACATGTTTTTAGACCAAAAACTAAGAGAAAAGAATGATTAAAAATAGTGTTGAAAATACCAAATCTATCTGGATTATCTTTTAAAATTAAATCATAAATAAAACAGTTACAATATTTTTTTGGGTATGAATTGCTTTATTGAAACTAACTGTGGGAACATTTAAATGTTTTAAATGATAATTTTCTGTAAAACGTGGCACTTCTGCGTCAGCTTTTCCTGCTCAATTTTGACATCTCTGGCTTGCCATACAAATGTTCCGCGATTCCACCGTGTGAAGGTTGGCCAAAGGTGGACCCTCAGTATTCATCGAAAGCTGTTGGTGGACCCAAAAACAACAGGGAGACAGTCCTCTTCAGAGCTCTGATTCTTTTCTTTAATTCCACCAACAGGCAAAGTGACATGGCGGCGGCCCAGAAACAATCTCCCTTCTTCACAAAAACACCCTACTTAAATACAATTGAGACTATACCATAACCTTAACAATAGGGAAAAACATGCCTGACTAAATATATACAATGAGTATAAAAACAAATGAGTAAAATGAGATTTTTAACCAACCATAAAGTGACTGAAAAAACTACAAACTAATAAGAAACTAAATACATAATCACAACAATAATTAACAGAACAAAAGAAAAAGTCTCCACATCCACCCCTCTCCATTTCAGCTGGTGGTTCTTCCAGGCCAAGCTGGTTGATGGCATGCTGGATCACAGCTGGTGTCCAAGGGAGGCCTTCATGGCGCGCTTCATGGAAACACTCCCCTCTGGTGGACACTCAAAAACAAAAGAGGAATTAATTGAGAGAACAAAAAAAACAAAAATGTCACCTGGTCAGCCTTCACCTCAAGTTAGGGAGGATGCGGTCACGAATCCTCACACTTCTCTCCACCCTCCGGAGACTCGCCAACAGAGTTGCGAGACAGGAAGTCCGCCACCGTATTGGATTTCCCAGGCCGATAATGAACTGTGAATCGGTAGGGCTGAAGAGACAGGAACCATCGGGTAATCCTGGAGTTGGTATCCTTCATCCTTTCCAACCATTGGAGGGCTCGTGGTCCGTCTCCAGATTGAATTCTCTTCCAAGCAGGTAGTATTTCAAAGTGTCGATCGCCCACTTTATAGCCAAGCACTCCAACTCCACTGTGGAGTACCTGGTTTCTCTTGGAAAGAGTTTCCTACTGATGAAGGCCACTGGCTTCCTCTCTTCACCATCACCTTGGAGCAGAACTGCACCTAATCCTCGTTTGGATGCATCAGTCTGAACAGTAAAAGACAAATTAAAGTCGGGGCTTTGCAGAACCGGCTCACCACACAGGGCTTTTTTGAGATCCTGGAAAGCTCTTTCATGTTCCTCCCCCCACACAAACTTAGTCTTTTTGACGCTGGTAAGATCTGTCAGGGGTGCAGCTCTCTCGGAAAAGTTTGGGATAAATCTTCTATACCATCCTACGACGCCTAAGAAGGATTTCACCTGCTTCCGTGTAGTTGGTCTTTCTCTCCTTCGAATAGCCTCCACCTTGTCTTGAACAGGTTTAATTTCTCCATTACCAAGGATGTACCCCAAGTACTGTAATTCTGACTTGGCAATGGCGCACTTTGTTGGATTGATGGTCAAACCAGCTTCCTTGATTCTTCCTAAGACAGCAGCTAGGTGACTCAAGTGGTCCTGCCAAGATGCACTGAAAATAACAATGTCATCAAGGTAAGCAGCGGCATATGTGTCCATACCTGCCAGAATCTGGTTCATCAGCCGTTGAAATGTGGCTGGGGCACTATGTAGACCAAAAGGCATTTTGGTAAATTGCCAGAGACCCTGTGGAGTCCTAAAGGCAGTCAATGGCTTTGCAGCATCTGACAACGGCACTTGCCAGTAGCCTTTGCAAAGATCTAATGTGGTGATAAACTTTGCTTGGCCAACTCTCTCAATGAGGTCATCCAGTCTGGGAAGAGGGTAAGCATCAAATTCAGACTGCGCATTTACCTTCCTGAAGTCGATGCAGAATCTGATGCTTCCATCCTTCTTCACCACTAGCACGACTGGGTTGCTCCATTCGCTGTTGGAAGGCTCAATTACCCCCATTTCCTGCATGACAGCAATCTCCTCCTCCAAGATAGGCAACAGTTTTTGTGGGATGCGGTACATTCTGTTACCAATAGGAGTATTGTCCTTCAGCCGAATGTGATGCTCCACCAGGGTTGTTGAGCCTGGCCTTTCCTGGAACAGATCTGCTGGAATCACTGCCTGCAGGTCCTTCTGCTGAAGCTGAGAAAGGTGAGAGAGATCAAGAGAAGCCGTGTTGTACCTGGCCGGGGTAAAGTCCTCCACATTGTCCTCCTCATTAGTCACAGACCGGACAAACATCTGCTGTTGAGCAGAAACTTTCCCAGTTTTCCACTCCTTCAACAGATTGATGTGAAATGTCTGTTTAGGTGTTCTTCTTTCTGGCATGTGGATCTCATAGGTAGTAGCACTTAATTTCTTCAGCACTGTAAATGGACCTTGCCATTTGGCCAACAGTTTATTTTCGACAGTAGGGAGAAGTAATAACACTTGCTGACCTGGGGTGAATGACCTCTCCCTGGCTCCTTTATCATACCAGGTTTGCTGTCCTCGTTGGGCCTTCTCCAGGTGGGTTTTCACCAGCTTTGCAGTTTTCTCCATTTTGTCCCTCATTTGCAGAACGTAGGTCAGAACATTGGTTGCTTTTTCCTGAGACCCAACCCAGGAGTTCTGCAGCACGTCCAGTGGACCTCTCACTTGCCTGCTGTAGAGAAGCTCAAAAGGTGAGAAGCCTGTTGAGGCTTGTGGCACTTCCCTGTAGGCAAATAGAAGATATGGGAGCCACTTGTCCCAGTCGGTGGCGTTAACAGAGATGAACTTTTTCAACATGCTCTTTAGAGTTCTGTTGTACCTTTCCACCAGGCCATCTGTCTGCGGGTGGTATGGGGTGGTCCGAATACCTCTGATCCCTAAGAGCTTATAGACCTGCTTCAGTGTGTCAGACATAAAGTTTGTACCCCTATCAGTTAATATTTCAGATGGGATGCCAACTCTTGAAAAGAGCTGCAACAGAGCATAAGCTATTTGTTTAGCTTTGATGTTTCTAAGGGGAAATGCTTCAGGATATCTGGTGGCGTAGTCGCAGACAACTAGTATGAAGCGATTACCCGCCTGTGTTCTTTCTAATGGCCCAACTATATCCATACCAATACGGCTGAATGGAACCTCAATGATGGGAAGTGATTGTAGTGGAAACCTAGAGACATGTTTATCACTGGACAACTGACATATTGCACAGGACTGACAAAATTCTTGCACCTCTTTTCCCATACCTGGCCAGTAGAATCTACTTGAGATCCTATCCAAGGTCTTCTTGGTACCCAGATGACCCGCCCAAGGGATGCTATGTCCTAACTGTAGCACCTGCTCTCTGAGCTTTTGTGGGACCACCAGCCTTTCCCTGTCATCTGTACTGGCCGTATAAAAGAGAATGTTGTCTCTGATGAAAAACCCATCACCTGCTACTGGACCTGAAAGGATAGACATGGCATGTTGAAAACACTCTTTAAGAGACTCATCCTGCTGCTGTAATGTTACAAAATCACATTTTTTCACCATTTCACTAACCTCTGGTTCTGGTATAGGAACACCACTTCTGATTGTTCCAGCCATTTTCTCAGACCTTTTTTGCCGCTTGCTTTTCCTAAGTTTAATTGTAGCTTGTGGCAGCTCTTCTTGGAAAAATGGCAACTCAGACAATGCATCAGGATTCTCAGATGAAATCACATGACCTAAAGATTCATGGCCTTTCTGCCTTGTGGGAGTTTGGATTTTAACAGCTTCTCCGTCTTTAGAGTGCTGCATTCTCAACTGTGATCTGGTAACAATGTTAACAGGACTACAGGTTTGGACTAACTCCTGAAGAATGGGGACATCTTGGCCTAAAATGACCTCATGTGTTAAACTTTCAACCACCCCGACTGATAGCAAAAAAGTTTGCCCTGCCACTTCCAGATACACTTCAGTTGTTGGATAAGTTTTACAGTCACCATGGACACAGGAAATATCCAAGACCGGCTTCCCTAATGACAGTTCATGGTGAATTATAGATGGATGGACTAATGTTTGGACACTTCCTGTGTCTAGCAAAGCTTTGGCTTCTTGACCATTAACTGTAACAGCAGTAAGCTGTTGTTTTCCCACAAACTGAATGTTACTTTTTTGAGGCCTAGGAAGAGTACAAACATACGCTGATTTAGCTTTTCTCACTGGGCATTCTGGTTTAATATGGCCTTCTTTGCCACAATAAAAACAAACTGGGACTTTAGGTTTTACAACCGTAGATTTTTCCACAGGTTTTATTGACTCTAGCCCTTTCGAACCACCCCCAACCCCAGATGGCTTACCACGTGGTGGAAAGGTCTTTGGTGAAGGTTCAAAGCGATAGGCCTTGGAGCCTCGGCGTGCGGCAAGGAAGGTCTCCACCAGCAAAGCAGCTTCTTGTGCTGACTTCGGGTCCCGTTCTTTCACCCACACTCTGAGCTCTGGAGACAAGGAGCGATAAAATTGCTCCAGGATGATGATTTCTCCAACTTGTTCCTTGGTCAATTTGTCAGGTTGGATCCATTTGTTGTACAAGTCTTTCAGTCGGTTATAGAACTCTCTTGGACTCTCACTAGGGCGGATGTCCGGCTCTCTGAACCGCTGGCGATAAACTTCTTCATTAATTTCATATTTGAATAATATGGCTTCTTTAACCTTCTTATAGTCATTGGCGTCCTCAGCTGCCATAGCCACGAAAGCCGCTCGTGCATTTCCAGAAAGATGTGGAACCAATCGGATTGCCCACTCCATCTCAGGCCACTGGTATGCTGCAGCTAGACGTTCAAATGTGGTCAGATACTGCTCAATGTCATCATTGTCCTCAAGTTTTGGCACCACCACTTTCCCCCAACCTCTGCTGGGCTGATTGGCTTGGACTTGAGGCTGATTTACCTCAACCTCAATTTCCTCCTCCTGGTGCTGCTGTACAGGGTTCTGCCGGTGTCGACTTTCTCCTCCTGGTTGCTGCTGCTGTTCCCAGTCCTCTCGGAGGTTATTCATCTGAACTTGAACTTGTCTCCACCTCTTTTCTTGTTTCACGGCCTCTCGGTCCCACCTGTCGCTCAAGTCCCGATGGACCCGCAGACATTGCTGTAACAAGCCAGTGATTGAGTCCATGTCCATAGGCAATGAATGCTCCTCACCTGGGTGTGTGTCTTTTGGAGCCCCGCCTGTCGCACCATCCTCTAAAACATCTTCAGCACCGTCAGTTCTTTGAACTCTGTGTACTTTTGGTCCCATGCTTTCACAACCTGATACTGATCACCTTTATGCGGCCTGCCAACATCCCACTTCTGACGCCAAAATGTGAAGGTTGGCCAAAGGTGGACCCTCAGTATTCATCGAAAGCTGTTGGTGGACCCAAAAACAACAGGGAGACAGTCCTCTTCAGAGCTCTGATTCTTTTCTTTAATTCCACCAACAGGCAAAGTGACATGGCGGCGGCCCAGAAACAATCTCCCTTCTTCACAAAAACACCCTACTTAAATACAATTGAGACTATACCATAACCTTAACAATAGGGAAAAACATGCCTGACTAAATATATACAATGAGTATAAAAACAAATGAGTAAAATGAGATTTTTAACCAACCATAAAGTGACTGAAAAAACTACAAACTAATAAGAAACTAAATACATAATCACAACAATAATTAACAGAACAAAAGAAAAAGTCTCCACATCCACCCCTCTCCATTTCAGCTGGTGGTTCTTCCAGGCCAAGCTGGTTGATGGCATGCTGGATCACAGCTGGTGTCCAAGGGAGGCCTTCATGGCGCGCTTCATGGAAACACTCCCCTCTGGTGGACACTCAAAAACAAAAGAGGAATTAATTGAGAGAACAAAAAAACAAAAATGTCACCTGGTCAGCCTTCACCTCAAGTTAGGGAGGATGCGGTCACGAATCCTCACACACCGGAAAGCCCGTAACGGAGCTTCCATTCGATGCGAACGGACAATTGGTTTAAATTATGCTAGCGCGAGGTGTCCGCGTATGGGGGGTGGGTGTTCGAGCGGTCCGCGGTACACACGTGTCCCGCACCGTGGCCTCTGATCCGTACGGACCACGGATTTTCCGTGATCCGTTACACCCCTAATATCTATCATATTTCTGTGAGACTAAAGATAATTACAGTCGGACCCAAACAGCTTTAGAAATGGCTCCAAGAGTTCTTTGTAAGATTTCCATTCTCTGCTGAGCAAATGCTCTGAAACCATTGCTGTTTATAGAAAGTGAGGTCACTTTGACCGTAGGAACACGGGAAATAACGTGTTTCTTTCAGCTTCTCTGACCTCCGAGAAAAATGTCATAAAAAAACCAAAACACAGGCACAGCAGCTTTATTTGTGAAGCATCTTCCAAACTTTGGTGTGAATGCGACACCGACACTCACCTGGAGGTAGCGAAGGCTGTTGAGGCCCGGCGGAACCTTTTTCAGGCGGTTGTGGTCCAGATGGATCTCGTGGATGTTAGGGATGCGGGCTAAGCTGCCGTTCTCCACAAACTTGATCTGGTTAAATGCCAGCCCTAATCTGCAGAAATGGAACATTGGTGATGTAACGGTCATCATTCACGAGTCAATGATTCACATCTCCTAGCTCCTGTGTGATCAGAGTGATGTTTTTCCTGTTAACTCAGGCTGAGAAACACTCCTCAAAAACTTCACGTTTGTCCCCGAAAATGATCATTTGGAGGAAGATGCTGTCAATGAAATGTTTATTAAAAGTTGGTTCATTCAAACTCTTACCTCTGGAGGTTCTTGTATCTAATGAAGTCTTCCACTTCCACCTTTGCTATCTTGTTGTAGTCCAGGCTCATCTCTGTGATGGATGATGGGAAGTCTGGTTGGTAGAACAAAGACCAAGTCAAAATCTCCTTCACTGACTGAACCTTCCGTCGTTGGAGTGTTGTTTTATTCTGGGCATGAAGTCGTGATGTTCTCACCTTTTGGCACAGACGTTAGCTTAGCTTCTGCTATTCCGATATACAGAGTGGACAAACCGTCAAAGGCTCCAACCTCAATTCCACTGTTGGCCAAAGGGTTTGCTCCCAACTCTGTTTGGAAAAGAACAACATCTCACAGAAAGCAGAACATGAAGATGTTTCTTCAGATTCACTGAATTCTCTTCATCTCTGATTACAATACTGAAAGTATCAGGAATCGTGACACTTCTGTTTGTTCTGGTTTCTATATGAAAAGTTGGGCTGGCGACAAGAAGTGACTCAAATCAAATTAAAATTCAGTTTCATTTTAACGTAACAGGCTGTGATCCGCCTCCTTTGAGTTGTGTTTGTCCTAAAGTCCGTCTGATGAAAACATGGCAGGTGTTTCTGGGCTTAATGAAATCTTGTAACTTTTCAGTCTGACCTAAGACGTGCAGCTTCCTCAGGCCGTCGAAGGCGTTCTTCTGGATTCGGTTGATGTTGTTCTCGTGAAAGCGCAGCTCTCGGACGTTGGGGGGTAGATTGGCAGGGATCTCCGTCAGCAGGTTGTAGGACAGGTACAACAGTCTCAGGTGGTCCATGTTCTTGAAGGCGTTTGGGTGAATTTTAGAGATCCTGTTGTTGACCAAAAACAGGGCCTGTGGGGGGGGGAGAAAGAAGAGTGACGGGGAACATCAGTAACAACTGAAAAAGTGGAAAAGTCTGTTACTGTCCTGTTTATGCCTAAGCTGGTGTCCTGTATGGTGAAACACAACCAGCTGGGAATGAGTCAAAAGAACTTAAATATTAAACTCTCTGGAAGAACCCTGAATTTACAGAGAAGGGTAAGCCCCTCCCCCTTTGTATACAGATTACTGTCAGTCCTTCATTTGTTCCCCGTTTTTCTTGAGTGACAACTTTATTTTGGAGGCGGGCCCCCGTTTAGCGTTCTCACATAGAGCTTGTGCAGGCCTTTGAAGTCGTCCTCTTTGATCTCTGTGATGTCATTGTTTTGGAGATCGATCATCGCCGTGTCTTCAGGAATCTTCTCAGGAACAGAAATCAGACCTTTGGAGAGAAAAAAAACAGATTCAAAATGATAAAAGACAGAAGATTACGAAGAAAACGACTGGATTTCTATGGAGGTTCAGAGACGTTTCTGCTTCCATAAATAACATTTGTCAGCAGATGTTCTCCACTGTCATTTTATCAGTGCAAGACACATTATGGAAGACCATCAAATATGTGGTGTAACTTCACATTGACAGCACCAGCTGTTCTGTAGGCAGACCTGTGATGGGTCAAAGTTTCACCGTGGAGTCAGAAGGTCGTGGCTTTAGTGTGGGTTGAGAAGGGGAGGGGCCTCTGGTCACATACAGGATCTCTCTCCGGTTGCATAAGCGGAAAGTTCCTAAACTTTCTCAAATATAATATTTGAAAAAACTTTTCTGAACTACCAGCTTTTTAAATGCGAATAAACTGTAACTGTAACTATTATACCATGGTCCGGGTGAATCCTCGATCCTGATTGGCTGCTGGGTGTGGAAAAGTGATAAACTACAATGATAATGCACAACTGAAAAATAATTTCTGGTCATACAGCCCAAAAATCCAGTATGTTTGCACTGTTTCTTTAAAACATTCTTTTACATCATCATCTGGACAAAAACAAGCATTCAGAGGTGAACTTTCTCTGGTCTGATGCTTTATTTAACCTGTTGTGACGATCAGCATTTAAATCGTTTTCCTTTTGTAATGTAGAGTACATATTGACAAATTAGTCAATGCCCGCCCCATAAAGTCAGGTTTATTCTCTGTTTTTTTTTTAGATTAGTTATTCTCCTACTCATAATACTATCTCATCGCACTGAACGGTGTATTCTTCTGTCTCACCACAAGAGGGAGTTTCTGTTTTTCAGTCTTCTCAACCTGCTGTAAAATGAAACCAAGAAAGAAGTCGGTTTTGTTCTGGCTGCTCGCTAACCAGCTTAACTTTAAAAAAAAGAAAAAAAAAAATCCTCATTTGTCCGGGTTTTCCTTTCAAAAGTGTAAATCTTTACCGCATCAGTTCAGCTCTGCGGCTTGTTGCCATGTTACCATGACAACAAGCCGCATCAAGAAACAAATAGTCCACTTTCTGTGAAACATCTATCTAAACCACAGAAAAAACAAGAATTAAGTCTTAAATATTAGTTTGGCACCATGATGTTTTTTGCAACCGGCTCCAAAGGGGGCGGGGCTTCCGGGTTCTGATTTTCGAGCGCCACATTTTTTCTCTGTGTCCAGATTCTCTTGGATTTTGGAGCGGTTAGTGCCATCTGGCTGTGTTACCTTGGTCGGAACACTGGACCACTTGAGGTAAACAACGACAGTTAGCTGGACAGTCCTCATCGTCATAATCATCATCGTCATCATCGTTGTCGTCGTCATCGTCTTCATCAGAATCCGCCATCATGATGTCGTAGTTCTTCATCAGGTCCATGACGTTGACCGGCTGGTAGGGTTTGGTTCTGCCCAAAGACAGCAGGCAGAGCAGGAGGAGAACTCTCATGATTCTTTGATTGACCTTCAAGCAGGAAGATCTATGGAGAGAGAGAGAGCGCTCGGTTACCCGACTCTTTCTGTCAACATGATGACAATACATCAGAAAGAAAATGAACATGCAAGAACAACAACAGAGGCTCAGAAAAGAAGCTTAAAACACTTCCTCTTTCAGGGTTCCTGCAGGGTTTGAAAAAGCATCAAATTCATGAGTATAAGACCTTAAAAAGTCTTAAAAGTGTCGTGAAGTTTTATATTTGAAATTTAAATATTGTGCGACTTGAAATTTCCCCATTTCACAATTTCTAAGTTAAAAGTAAATTTTTTTCAGCTGAGATGATTTTGATGAAATGATGCAACTGAATCTCTGGGTCGTGACCGAAAGAACGACATCCCGACTACAAGCGCCTGAAATGAGGGTGGCTGGACGCTCCCTTAGAGATAGGAGGAGGAGCTCGGAGTAGAGCCGCTTCTCCTCCACATCTAGAGGAGCCAGTCGAGGTGGTTCGGGCATCTGGTCCGGATGCCTCCTGGACGCCTCCCTGGGGAGAGTTTCGGGCATGTCCCTCTGGGAGGAGGCCCCGGGGAAGACCCAGGACACTCTGGAGAGACTACGTCTCTCGGCTGGTCTGGGAACACCTCGGGTCCCCCCAGAGGAGCTGGAGGAAGTGGGCGGGGAGAGGGAAGTCTGGGCATCTTTGGTTAGACTGCTGCCCCCACGACCCGGTCCGGATGAGAGGAAGAATATGGATGGATGTAAATAAACATGGGAAAACCCACTAGTGTGCTGTATACCCACCTCTGTTTGATAAAGAAGAGTTCTGAAGCATCACGGCACAGTTCACTAACAAGATGAGAAGTGACAGTTTTGGTCAGAAAATCTACATTTTTTTCCTTAAAATGTCCTTTTTCAAAAATGGGAATATTTAAAATAATGGGAATTAATTAATAAACAGGAAATGGGAAATAATTTAAGAAATGTGTCTTCATTTTTGACACGCATGGCCTTAAAAAGGTCTTAAATTGAACTTGAAGAAACATTTTAAGAACCTGCACTTTCTACTAGAGTTGTTGTGATCGTCTGATGATTTGGTGGAATCATGGCTCATTAGGACCCAGCAGTCCAAACGTGAAAACAAACTTTTTCTTCTTAACTGAGACAGACTGTTTCTCTGCTCCTCATGCTGGATTTGTCTCAGGGTTCTTTTCACCACTTCTAAATTAAACCAACCAGTCCGTCTGTCTTCAAGACATTCCTTTGGATTCTCTGAATGGAAAGAAAAAAAAGAGGGGTGAAGCCTGAAGAAACCATTCAGAAGCAGCTTTGGAGTGGAACCATTCAAATCCTGAACAAACCAAAGGTTGAGTCAAATGTAAATATTGCAGACGTGTCTGTATTTCTTTAAGATCTGCTGTCATGTTACACTGAAGAGGAAGGTGTGGGAGTTTTCAGTTCATATTCATCTCCTCCACATAGACACCATGCTGGAGGATTCTTTCAATCTTCAGTTCAGCTCCTCCACATTATTCAGCCATCGCATGAATATCATAACACAGGGGGGAGTTTTTAAAGGTTATTATCTAACTAACTGAGGCTTTATCTAGTGATAAACCACAGATTCTCCATTATTGACCCACTGACCAGACACCATTTACTCAGTGGTATTTATTCCTTCACTGAGTGTGTATGATTGGGATTAGGGTTGATATTTCATTCAATTCACCAGAGCCTGGATCAGTTTGATCCTGTTTTTTTTTTTAGATTCTTTTGATTCTTCAATTCAATTCTATTTTGAGTTCACACATTTAGACACATTTGTTTAGAAATACGTTAATAATCTACTTTATGTTTTGATTCTATGGATATTAATCTGATCCAGTTCAGACTGTAACATTTATCAGTGAAATACTGAGATTGTTAATATCATCCAGTGTTTTTACTGAAGGAGAAATTCTAACAAAAATGTTCAGATCATTAACATTCATTGTTCTGCTTCTCCTGGAGGACTTTTCAGTTTGACCACTAGGTGGCGATCGCGCTATAGCATTACACCTTATTCCAGAAGAAGAAAGTATGAGGAAAAAACTGTTTTTGACACAAATTGTTACTTTAAAAAATATTTCCTTAAAAGAGTTTATAAAGGTGTTCATTTAATCAGAATGTATGTTAGCATTAGCCGCCCTATGGAAAATTAAACATTAGCATCAAGCTAACAGACTTTAAGCTCATGTGCTAAATTGGTCTATATTTTTATTAATTGACAATCGATCTTTTAAGTTTAAAACGATTCAAATCCTTTAATGATTAACCCAGCTCTAGTTGGGATGTAGAATATTTGAACTGTTCAATGAATTAGGCCTTTGCCCAGGGGAGGGCAAACTGCGGCCCGGGGGCCACAAGCAGGAATAGATTATAATCATAATCATTTTTTGCTTTTATTCCCTTTATTAATTTTCCTATTTCACACTATAAAAACATTTACCTTTGTGTGCAGAGAAAAGTCACAGACCTGGGCGGCTGCCTAGGTCACCTCTGCCCAGGGCCAGGCCTGAATATATATATAAATCAAAAACAAATCCTCCACCTGGTCAGTCATACTTTTCTGGTCCTGTCCCCTTCTACCTTCTGATTAAAGAATGCATCACTGAAACAGAGCACGAGTTTGGGGGGGGGGGCTTCTCTTATTTTCTGCTGGTGTTTCCATCAAGCTATAAAACCTCCATTGGAAATCTGATTTTCGGGCCAACATAAACGTTAGTGCAGCCCTCAGCCGTCCGCTGCTGCAGTGATTTATGCCTGTCTGTCTGCCTGACACTCACACGGCCTGCAGAGAGGCGCAGGCGGCTTTGGTTGCGTGTCGCTGCCAGCAGTGATGGATTCTGAGCCCCTCCGCCGAATGCTGGGTCCCCCCACAAATATGCGCTGGTGGTTGAACATCCTGCTTTGACAGCAAAAGCTCGTCTGCAGCCGGACTGCTCTCTTCCTCCACGTTTACCGCAGCTCTTTCCTTCACTTCAGGACTTGGCGGCTGGCGTTCCAGTTCTTTCCATGTCGTTTGGTTATTTTCCCCCTGAGACTATTAAGCCTAGAAAACCAACATCATTAACGCGACTCCCCAGAGATCAGCCGTTTGTGATAAAGATGTAACGCACAGATCCATCTGCTCTCTCCATCAGGACTTCCACACGAGTTTGGAATGTTTCTGAATGTTAATGTCCTTCAAAGAAAAACGACTTTAAACCCAGAACAGAGTAAAGAACGGAGGAGACATGTTCAGGGATCTCACTTCATGAAAAACCTTCACAATATTTCTGATTTATTGAACTTATGACTGATGAGTTGTAGTGACAGCATCTTTTTACTTTATTATGAATTTGGATGAAAAAGTTTCAGTTTAAAGATAAATAAACAGATTTGTTTTAGAAGAAACTCTATAGTTTCTTTAGATCCTAGTCTGCACTCTCGGGATTCATATCTGCTTTTAAAATAAAACCACAAAGTAAAGATCTTTGAAGCTCAGACACTGTCCTACCTGTGCTGTCAGGTGAGTCTTCCAGCAGGAGCAGCTTTCAGGCTTGAAGGTGGATCCTCAATCTCAACATTCCCAGTAAGTGAAGAGCAGCATCACCGTCTCGCTTTTGATGGAGAAAAAAAAAAGTTTCCCTAACACCCCCACTGACGGAGACCCTCCTTTGTGGGATGAGAGGCAGCGGAGTCGGAGCTACCGTTGCGTGTGCGCGTCTCAAGCCCGTGTTTGGACGGACATGGCTGGGCCCTGAGTCACGGCCGGCTCATCAGCAGCTTTGAAGTGATGCCAGGATGGTTGGCTTCAGACTCGGGCTCGCTCAGGTTTTATACGGAACGGGCTGGTAGGTCTGCCCCGCCCCTCATGGCTCGCTGCCACATTAGTATCCTTGTTAATACTCTAATGAGTTTGCTGCTTAAACTCTGTCCTATTGTGCAGATTTAAATCAGCGGTTGTGCTTCATCACACACCGTTACACTCAGACTAACTCATGAAGCCCCTATGGAAGAAAAACATGGTTCCTGGTGAAAGGGGGAGGCAATGCTTTATTGAAGAATGTTCTCATGATGGTAAAGCAGTTGGAAATAATGACTGCTTACTAAGCATTCACTCCAGAGTGATTCTCCGGCTGCTTTCTGAAGGTTTCTCAGCCAGTACAAGTATCAAAACCTCCATCTCCTTCAGGACGTTACTGCTTGTAGTTTTAGTTTTCATAAACTTTATAGTTTTCGAAACATTGAGCGAAATCTGCCCCATAGGAAATGAATGAGAAAACCTTTAAATATATTCATGGGACATGTTTTCATCTCTGTTGTATTTTTAATTGTAATTAATATTTTAGCAACATGCTAACGTTTTTGGCTCATTTACAGAGCGATGTTCGGCTATTTTGGAGTTTAGCTAGTACTTAAGCAACGATCTAGCTTTTTGGCCAATTTATTCTCTACTGAGGTTTGAATACGCTAATTTAGAGTTTAGCTTCTATTTTAGCAACATGCTAACGTTTTTCACTACTTTAGTTTACTGAGATATTTTTGGATATTTTGGCGTTCATCTTGTATTTAAGCAATGATTTAGCTTATTTTGGAAAATTTGGCATCTATTGAGGTTTTTTCAATTTGAGTTTAGCTCATATTTAAGCAACACTAAATATTTTTAGAAAACTAGCATGTATTGGCATTTTTTAGGGGTTTTACTGCAGAACCTTTAGATATTGAGGTCGACCTCGGCGCTCTTTCATAGTTTTTTAATAAAATATCCACTCTTTTGGCAAATTCTAAATTTTGGAAATAGCGTATGCGTTTTTAGTAAATCCCTATACTAAATAAAGTAAATTGCGTCACCATTTTCAGCAAAAAGCTTCAGCAACTTCTTTCAGCTAAAAGCATTCACAGCAGCTTTTTCGTACATATATTTTTTGGCACGTAGAAACTCGATCACACTTTTGGCAAAATCCGTTATCTTGGTATCAAACGTTTAGCTCATTGAGAACGTTATCACTTATATTTTTGATATTTTTTAACTTTACGGTTTTTATAATTTAATGTAATTAATACAATTTTTTTTAGCCCCATAGAAATAAATTGGAATTGTTCACATTTTCTGCAATTTATTAAAATTATGCAATTAATAACATTCATCATTTTGGAAATTCATGCTTGTACTTTTGGTATCGTTATATTTCAAGCAAACTTTAAAATTATTTACGTAATTTAAGGATTTTTCATGCAATTCCTCAAATTTTTTGCGTTCTTAAAAAACCTCTCCAATATTGATTTCAAAACGGACAACAAGGACAACAATGCTACTGAGGTTTTTAAGGTTAAGTTTGAGTTTAGCTAATATTTTTAGCACCATGCTAACGTTTTTTCCCAATTTAGTGCTTACTGGAGTTTTATGGGATAATATGGAGTTAAACTAGGATTTTAGCAACATGCTAGTTTTTTAGGCTAATTCTGTTAAGCTAGTATTTTAGTAATGTGCTAATTTTTTTTTTTTTTTTTGCTAATTTGGCACCTAATAAGGATTTTTGGCTTTTTTAGAGGTGATCTAACATTTGAGCAAAATGCTAATTTTTCGTGTATTTTGGCATCTACTGAGGTTTTGGGCTAATTCTGAGTTCATACCTTTACACATTTTTAAATTTTACAGATTTTTTTTCAGTTATTCAAGAAATTCTTCAAATTCTTTGTGCACTTAATGCAAAATCTGCAACTTTAAGACCTTTAGCAATTTTAGCAGTGAGCGAATAGTTTTATCATTTTCATCAAACACCTTCAGCAATTCCATTAAATTTCTTCAACATCTTCAGCAAAAAGCTTTCACACCAGCATCATCGCAGGTAATACAACTTTTTCAGTTTGACTTGAGTTCCTCCTGGATTTAAGGTCCCTTCTTCCATCTGTACACACAGGAAGTGCAGCAGAAGCTTTTCACTGAACGTCTGTATTAAGTTGAAACTCTAAACTCTGTCTCGTCTCCTTTTACACGACAGCTTAGAGTGTAAAAAGTGTCTCTAGAACAAGACTTAATCTCTTAGAATGTTGCGGGTCCGGTTGATAAATCCTTCTTTTAGTCTGTTCTGTCGTTACATAACAACTGTGACTAACATGTTTGCTTTTCTCTTAAATATTCTTTCACCAAGCTGAAAGAGCGGCATTATCCCCAACAGACGAAGCTGTTCAGACGCTTTTGGGCAGACGGTAAAACCCAGCATTAGCTTGAATTTATCACACACATTTGTTCAACTGCCGGACGATCGTTTCCTCCGAGCGACTCGAGTTTCCACGTAAAGATGCCCTGCAGGAATGGAAAGGCTCACGGCATCTTTTCTCCGGGCATTCCTTTTTCCACTCTCTGCTGGTATTTTCTGCTGAGCTGAGCTAAAATCTTGTAGCTGAGCCAGACCATCTTAATCCCACTTTGGTTTGGCAGTCGGTGGAAAAGAGGGAGGGGGGGGGGGCTCTTCTGGTTTCATTGAATCTTTTAAGTGGGGAATGATGCTTCCCAAATCACCGGACCTGGGAAAGGAATTATATCATCCGCCAGCAGCCTGCAGAGTTTCTGTGTTCAACGTTTTCCTCTCAACCTGAGAAACGTTCCATCAGCCGCTTGGCTTTGGTGCAGAGTTTCTTACACCGGTGTGACCAATCACTGTCCAAGAATCTGAAACCCAAAGGGTTCAGAACGACTCCAGTCACTGCTGGAATCATTTTCCAACATGAAAAGCCCGGTAGGCTGTTCCAGTCTGTTTTGACCTTTTTTCTCCATTCATGTAATGGTTGATTTGGGCTGTTTACGGGGCAGAAAGGGGCAGACCTGAGCGGGGTACACAGGTGACCTGCACACAGGTTCAAGGTTGTAGACGCCTCTGTGAGCTCAGAGTGTAAAAGCACATTTCTGTGAGCAACAGGACATGGAAAACACTAATAAAACACATACAAGTGTGTCATATGGACTTTATTTTTGTAACCCAGTAAAATCCTAAATTCTGCAAACTGCATAAGGAGTTAGAGAGTGCCAAGTTAATGCTCCTGTCTTCAGATTGATTCTGTTTTGCTCTAATGCAGAACCCCAATAAAATACAGACTTAGCTGGATAGTAAAGGCTGTTTATTGGCTCAGTGGAGTTTAACACAATAGATATGTGGAGCTTGAGGAGACCTCAGGCCTCCTGACCAGCAGAGAGATGAAGATGAGCAACCACTCAGGTCGCTACCAGGACAGAGGGCAAAGCTCGTAGGTCAGGGCATCAGAAAGCTTCACAAGACTCTGGAGGCTGGAGGGAAAGGCTCCAGCTCTTCACTCTCTGGTACCAGGTGAACTTAGAAAGCTGCTTAAATCGAGGAGGCCACAGGTGAATGAGTGAAGCAGAGGAAGAGAGAGCTGCTCATCAGCCATGACACTAAAACAAACTAGGAAACCAGACAGTCAGAATGTAGACGGAGTCCCTCTGGTGCACATGCACACTCTGCACAATCAGACACACCAGAGCACCTCTAGAGCTCCAGCTGCTGCTCTCTATATCCCTCCATGGACCGGGACGACCCCGAAATGCCCCTAAAGGTCCATGTGACGACGGCTTAATTTGAAGCTTCAGACTTTTAAATGTCCTTCTTGACCTTATTATAGAGTACAGTGGTGCAAAGGCATTTGTCGGTCACACATTCTCTAAGTTGTCCCAAATTTTTTATTATTATTCTTTCTTTCTGCAAGTTCAAGTGAAAACTTGACCAGATCCTCGAAAAGTCCCCAAACTTTCCACACACCTAGTTTTGTTTTGTTTGTTTTTTTTATTCGTATGGCCAAGATTTACAGACAGCAACTTCTCAGCCAGATGACAGAAGATTTTAACATCCATCATATCTAAGCTTTAACTTTATCACATTGTATTATTTCTAAATATTTTAATGGAGTAGAAGTGAAGGATTCGCTCCCAAAACACTTTAAGAGTTTTTTCATCTAACTCTGGTTGTCAAGGTTTCATTTGGTCCATTCTTCCATGCAGATCTTCTCAAGAGTTGTGATGTTTTGGGGTTGTTGCTGGACCGGACGTAACAACCCCCCCCCCCCCCCCCCCCCCCCCCTCAGAAATCTCATCTGATCCTCCTCTGGATCATCCAGACGGTCTCTGAGGAACTTTGGACTGGTCTTGACATGTGCTGTTTGATGCAGGGGGACCAGGAGAACTTTGTGTGATCTTCTGCTACTGTAGTCCCGGCTCTCCTCGGGTCATTGACCAGCCCTCTGTGAAGTTCTGGGCTGGTTCCTCACTGTTCTCAAGATCACAGAGTGAAGTCTTACCCGCGTGGAGAGAGGTTGTATTTGCTGTTTGAGACACGACTTATCTTCTGAAAGAAACCATCCAAGTGACCGTCCTCTCTGTATGGTTTTGGTCCTCTGAGAAGTTCTCCGTTTATGGTGTTTCCAAAGCTCCTTTGATCCAATGTTTGCACTTGTTTGGGTCTGTTCCTTTGTGTTGTTCCAGTCCATTAGGAGAATCTTTATTTTGGTGAGATCTAATACTGCTGATTGGCTGTGTTGGATCTCATAAACGACATTTCTTTCCCTGTTCTCCTCTGTCCTGTGGGTTAAGCATTATTTGTCTGAGTTTTATGTGGGGTTGGTTGTTGTGGTCATGCTGTGTTTCTTATTGGCTCTTTGTAAGCTTTTATTATTACCCGGATGGATAAAATGGTTGTAGATTGTTTTCCACCTTCTTCTTAGTCCTAGTTTTCCTTGTTTGTTCCTGTTTCCTTGTTTTCCACGTTCCTTTCTTTCTGTCCTCTCATTTATGAAAACACTAATTCCTCCATACAGAATCCTGATATCTGACAGTTTCAGTGCAGGGAGGTGTTCTGATGACCATAGTAGGTTCTGGTCTGTGCGTCTTGTGATCTTTGCATTGGACCTTCATGTCAGTGAAGGTTTTTGTGTTTTTCTTCCTGGTGGGTGAACTGTTAGATTCCTGTCGTATCCAGAGTTGAGATGATCCGAGGGTCCTGGTTTTCCATACTATGGGTCTGGATTGGGTTGGTGCGGCTCTGGTTGCTGTTTCTTCCAGTTCTTCCATAAAACTGCTGCTCATTATAGTTTGATGGAGGATCTCCCATTGAAGCTGTTATTCTGTAAATGTATTAAACCCTTTAACACCAGAGCTGCAGTGTTTATGTTCTTTCATTTACTTTAACTTTTCAACCGCACTGCCTTTCTCCTTTGAAATCTGCTGGAATTACATTGATCTGATTGAATTTACATAAGCAGTGGGATGAAAGGCCAGGGGGTCTACGACCTATCTAGGCTAGGGATCTATGACCTAGGCCAGGGGTCTACTACAACCAAGGCCAGGGGTCTGTAACCTGTCCAGGCTAGGGGTCTATGTTGTATGTAGGCTCGGGGTCTACAGCCTATCTAGGCTAAGGGACTATGTCCTATCTAGGCTAGGGGTCTACTGCAACTTAGGCCAGGGGTCTACGGCCTATCTCGGCTAGGGGTTTATGACCTATCTAGGCTTGGGGTCTATGACCTAGACCAAGGGTCTCCTACAACTTTGTCCAGGGGCCTGAGACCTATTTAGGCTAGAGATCTATGACCTTGGCCAGGGGTCTGCAAATTGCATCTCTGGAGATTCGTGTGACTCTTTTACCCCTTCATTGAAGCTCTCTTTTTAAAGACAAATAAGAAGTATGTGAATAGTGCAGTTAAAAGTAGTCAAATAAGTAGTGTCATCTGACCTTTGGGATGAAGAGAGGCGGAGCCTTAAATCAATATGGCTGGTGTTTGTGAATTGGTTTATTCCGTCTGGGTATATTATTTTGTGCATGTGTTTGTGCACGTGAGAATGAGTATTTAATTAAGTGAATATCTCTGTGTTTCACTTTAGAGAAGATGAAAGAACATTTAATAGATCTAAACCGTGTACTACTGACATTCCTGCTTCCTGTCCTTATAATTCCACTCCTGTTTTCTTTTAATACAATTCTGTCCTTTAATAATAACACTCTTGCAATGTCGGGTTTCAGTTTAAAGGACATAATTTCCCCAAATATTTCTGGGCTCTGATTGGACCCAGATGTTGAGCTGCCTGAGATTTCCTGTGAAAAAGACTGGGCTTTGTTTGTCTGCGCTGCTGCTTTACTTTATGATCTCACTCATTGTGTTGGAAATCAGACCTGGTGGTGCAATCACACTCTATTTATCCGTGCATAAAAATGTCAAACGTGTTTAATGGCTGGCTAACCACATATTAGTTTGATTTTGCAACTGTAGCGGCTTAAGAGGGAAACTGGTTTGTGGTTCCTAAAAACTCGATGGCGTAATTGTTGGCATTTCAGTATTTAGCATTGAGGATGGTTTTCAGTATGAACTGGACCTCCATCCTGAAGGGAGCTGGTAAGAATGTCTTCTCTCTCTCGGGGGATCTCATTCTTTCCGTCTTAACAGACTCGTTCAGCAGCACCGCAGCCTCTCGCTCGCTGGAAAAACGGGTTTGTCTCTACTGTACAGCAGAGTCAAGGAGGAACGGTGCAGAGACGCTGCCAAGGGATTGCCTCAGCAGTGTTGATTTTCAAGGAGCTGAGAACCCGAGTCTCTGTTTGCCACCAGCAGCTGGAAGCAGAGTTGTTGTTTGCTGCTCACAGTTCAGGCTAACTATCAAATGTTGGATTCTTTACCGTTTTTGGATGCTGCAGCTTCGCTTAGTTGTTTTTTTTCACTTTTATGTGCTGTAAAGTCCAAAGTATTAAGCTCACATAACAGATGCAGAGCTCTGATTCTCATTTTTTCTGTTGCATGTCATCATATTGTGACTTTCATGCAGTCATTTCATGTTAAGTTTGAAGTTGATGAACTGAATGGATTTTCTTTCCTCCAGTTTAGATAGAAAAATGGATTTCTCCCCAACAAAATCTCCTCTCTGTGTTATCTAAATTTGAAAGTTTTGCCTTCAGACTGAACCCCCGTTTCTGATGGAGGTTTTATTGCTTCCAGACATTCAGATTTATTCTTGTTTGCGTATGAAAACCCAGTTTTTCCATCTGTTCCAGAAGGACAAGCTGAGGTTTTTGCCTTTATTGCGTTTCATTTTCCTCTTCCACTCATCTTTCAGATGTCATCGACTGATGTAAACTATTAACATCAGCTTTTCCGAGGAAAATGTTAGACTGATTTGGTTGGTTTTTCCATTTACAGCTGAACGTGAACGACTCGGACACGATGAGCCGCCCCGGTCGTCATCGCTCCCCTCTGCTCCTGAAAGAGGCGCAGTGTGTTTACCGGACTCTCACAACATGTGAACGGACTCTGAATGTGCCGTAGGGGAGCTGGGGGTGGTCAAAGAGAAACTAGCTGAGGAAGTGCAAAAGGCTTTTTTTAACCAGGAGCGACTTCAAGCTGCATAGATCATGTTTGATCCTCTAGTTTATTTAAAAAAGAACAATTACTATCTGATGCAATTCAAAGTGCTGTTCAAAAATATCTAAAATTAAAAATCAATAGATGAAACATAGATAAAAAATAATTTAAATTAAAGCTGCAAGCGGCGTTGGATGGCCCGCTGTCGCTACCCGGCCCCCCTTCTCCCTCGCTGCACCCACCGCCGCCGCACGCGCCGCCGCACGCAATTCAAGATGTCGGCCTTTTCCCAAGGTCAAAGGTCAACGAAACTTTAGGGGTTGTTGAAGACTCAAGCTAGCAGCATGTGTGTCAAATTTCGTGACAATCGGACAAACTAAACGTTCGTTTCACCTTTTTGAAATCCCAAATTTTCAGATTTCGAAACAAAATGGCCGCCAAACCGAAGGTCGTGGAAACATCCCATAATAATGTAAAAAACAGCCATGGGTGTATCCAGCAAAGGTATGTTGGTTTCGTTTGCGAAATGCGAAATAAAAAATTGAAATTGCTGAGTCAGCCCTTTTTTTCGCGGCGGTTTTTTGCGTACCAGAGGCGCACTGTACGCATTTCGGTTTCATAAGTTATGTCATTTCGTTCAGCTTGGGCCTCCGAACAAACGGATGCCACTTTTACGCGAATCGGGCAAAATATGTTCGACCTAGCTAAAACCGTGTTTTTCGCGACCTCGCCACAGGCACGCCATTTCATATTCTACAACTTCTAATTGCAACATTTTTCCCCATTTTTCCCATTAATGCCCAACTAAGTCACATAACAGTTGATAAAACCCCTAGAAGGTATTTTTTTTCATAGCTCGTAGTAAACGTGCTTTTTTCGTAAATTTCAAGATGGCGGCAACTTCCCAAGGTCAAAGGTCAATCAAACTTCTGGGGTGTTTGTAGACTCCGGCTTTGGACATGCTTGGGAAGTTTCGTGAAAATCGGACGAACAAAAGTGCCGGTTTCCCATATTGTTGAAAAACGTGAAAAACGCCATTTTTCAGTTTTCGCCACCAGATTGGAATGTGGGTGTCGTGGCCATCCCATAATGATTTCAAATGTTCTTGGGCTTATCCCCGACACAGGTCATTGGCCGTTTTTTGCGTTTTCCGAAATATTGTTTTTGTCATCCCATAAGCGAAAATCGTCCCATTCATTTTTTTTGCGGGAACACCCCCCGTGATGTCATCGTTTTGGGCGGGGTAACGCGCACTATGCCAAAAATTCATTTTCAATTTTCCCTACGTGTGGTGCGATTTTGAGGTACTTTTCGTTCATGTGGTGGGGGTGTAATTTTTGTTCAAAGGCGCAGAAATTTTACGTTTTTTCACTGTAAGCAAAAACAATATGGTCCTTGCAGTCAGTAGACTGCTGCTGCGGGCCATAATCATTACAATAAAAAAATCAGACTTGTGGTTCTGTCTCACATTTTTAGGAAGGTTGTTCCAAACCTTTGATGATAAATACTGATAAACTGCCTCACCACGTTTAATTTTGATTCTTGGAATCTTAAGACGCCCGAGATTCCAGGTGGGTTATAGAACTATCATATCAGAGATGTACTTGGAGCTCGGCCATGGAGAGACTCGTAGACAAGCAGAGCAACAGGAAGCAAAGAGCTCAGAACTGGACTAATGTGGTCATATCTCCTGGTTTTGGCAGCATTTTGAATAAGTTGTAGTTGTTTGATCCCAGTGAGGACGCCATGACGGCGAGTCCACCTGCTGGACACGAACGCATGGATTTGTTTTCACTAGTCAGGATATTTTTCAATGTAAGAGTGAAGAGATGTAATGAGATCCTTAAATGTAACTCAGAGTCTTGTAGAATTCCTCAGTTTCTAACCTGATATTTTGGTTCTTGGGCTTCTCCAGGTTTATGTCTAACAATCACCAAATGCTAAAAAATTGCAATATTTTCTTGTTTTCATATTTTTCTTACATTCCGCGGTCTCCTACATGTTTTTCTAACCAATTTATAGTTTTCATTCTCTTTTCTTTCATTGGTCTGAAGGAAAGAAAACAACATCAGACACAGATTCATATTTTCTGGAAGATGAGCTTTTCATAAATCTTATTTTGTTGGTTGTTTGGCAGGATTTCTATAGTTCCAGATACTTCCAAAGATGTTGAATGAGTTACTCACATAGACATTGATTGTTTCAGGAAGTTATAACCAGTCATGCATGGACGGCAGAAGACAGCCAAGTCCTGCAGGTGGCGATGGAGACACTCTGCAGAGCATCTTCAGATGACTCTAGTCGTAAATATGCACTTGATAGAAAAACAATGCATTTTATGTTTGAAACAACAGCAGGAAGAACAAAAAACATGGAGGTGGAACACTAAAATCCTTTATTTCAAGAAACAATGTTTGATTTAATGAAGAATAATAATAATTGTTATAGGATAATATTAATTCTGAGAGATGTTGCAATATTAAAAACCCATATAAACATAGTTTTTTATACACCAACAAATATTGTGTGGAAACCAGAGAAGGCTGAGTGTAGCTTAACAAAAGCAAAGCTCCTGGAGTTTGCTTGAGTAAAAGCAGTTTGTGTGTGACGCAGTTTCAGTGTTTGATGCTCTGGTCATTGAAATGTGTTTATATTATTTCATTCATGTGAAATGTGTGTTAGTATTCTGACAAAGTTTTCTCAAAGTCATACTCTAGAAATGTTGTGACGTGTTGTCTCTGGTGGAGTCGGACTTGGATATTTGTATCATGTCATTCGATTCTGCAGAGACTCAGAAAACAGATTTACAGGAAAACCAAACAAAATGCACAAACACAGCAGGGAGCATTCTAGCAAGAGTTTTAATTCTGAATCCTTGTAATTAAAATTGTTCTTAGACGTTTGAAAACATTCCCCGCTGTGTAACAAGAGGCTTTACAGCTTTTATTTTAATTTAATGAAGCACAAAGATCCTCATCATGTTTTGACAGTTGAGGTGTTGGACCAGAGCGCAGTCTGTAGCATCTGTCCAGATGTTCGGTCAGTGTCGCATTACTCCTACATCAGCAGCTGAAGCTCTCAAATATCAAGTTCTCGTTCTTCACTGCGAGAAACACAAAAAAAAGTCATAAAGAGATAGTCCAGGAGAAAAGAGGTCCAGCGTGGGAGTGAGGGGTCTTCCTCTTTCTGTTTTACACACAAAAAGCAAATAAACATTATTTACACAACATCCTCCTCAAGTTATACGTCAAGAGACAAAACCTGTGGATTACATGCTAATGTAACTATGTAAGGTTCCAGGCACCATTCAGTTACATCTGCAGTCCCTTTAGTTCATCAGGAGGTTATGTTAACTCTACCAGATGTTAACAACAATGATTCCAAACTCCAGGGTTGAATCAGTCATGAACAGGATCTCTGTCAGCACGTTGATGAAAACCAACTAGAAAAGTGTCAAAACTGCAATAATGCTAGTCTGAATGCTGTTAGCTGAATTTAGCAACTGAAGATGATATAAGTACTGATGGCTGAAGATGCTGACATAAAGCTGAAGCTGATAGCTAAAAATGTTGAAGTCGATACCTGGAAACGCTGAAGCTAATAGCGGAAAACGCTGAAGCTAATATCTGAAATCACTGAAGCTAATATCTTAAATCACTGAAGCTAATAGCTGAAATCGCTGAAGCTAATATCTGAAATCGCTGAAGCTAATAGCAGAAACGCTGAAGCTAATAGCAGAAATCGCTGAAGCTAATATCTGAAATCGCTGAAGCTAACAGCAGAAAACGCTGAAGCTAATAGCAGAAATGGCTGAAGCTAATATCTGAAATAGCTGAAGCTGGTAGATGAAATAGCTGAAGCTAATAGCTGAAATCGCTGAAGCTAATAGCAAAAGACGCTGAAGCTAATAGCTGAAATAGCTGAAGCTAATAGCTGAAATCGCTGAAGCTGGTAGATGAAATAGCTGAAGCTAACAGCAGAAAACGCTGAAGCTAATATCTTAAATTACTGAAGCTAACAGCAGAAAATGCTGAAGCTAATATCTTAAATCACTGAAGCTAATATCTTAAATCACTGAAGCTAATAGCTGAAATCGCTGAAGCTAATAGCGGAAAATGCTAAAATTGATTGCCAGCTAAAGTATTAGCTAATGCCTAAATGGCCTTAAAAAAAGCCTAAGTTAGCCAAAACAATTAGCATGTAGTTGAAATAATAGCTAAACTCCAAAACCGCGTTCTCTTGATAGCCTCTGCAGTCTCTTTCCACTTCAGCGTTTGTGTTTCCAGACGACATGGACCTCTGCCATTGGCTCACCAGTTAAATGGGAGGAACTTACTAATCTAATATACGGTTGAGGAGAAGTAAATCCTACAAACATCTTTAAAAACATGACCACATGACCATGGAGCTTTTGTAAAAGATGTAACTGATGTCAGTTCATCTCATAGAATGGATCTGATGTTCAGCGTTTAGGTTCTTCCTTCTCCTCTGATGGTTCAGGCAGGAAACGTACCGTCTGACTTCTGCCGCTTTGGTGTCGCGGGGGCTTCAGTTTTTCCCCCGCTGGGGCTTTAACACCACGCTGGAGGCGGCGCGGATGCAGGAGAAGGCCGTGGGGGAGATCTTGTTGGAGTCGATGAAGTTGTTCTCCAGCCTCACGGCCACCAGAGTGTTCTCGCCGCTGCCGTCGGGGTCGCAGATGCTGTCGTCCGGGACGCTCCTGAAACGGTCGCAGATGTTTCAGCGTCACCATGGAGACGACGTCAGCCTCTGGTGTCCCACACAGAGTTCTGCTCACTCATCCAAACATTCATTTATTTCCTGTCTTTCAGTTCAATCTCTAAACTCATTTGTTTAGAATTTTCTTTATTTATATGTATATATTATTATAAAACTATTATATAATATTTATACTTTTTATACGGTTCTTATCTCTTTTGGTGGGTTTGGATAATTTTTCAGATCAGTAAAAAAAAAAAAAACACATCAGGAAAGAACAAGAAGTTTAAAGCCTAAAATCCCTTTTTTGAAAAGCTGTAAAACATAAATAAAGAGCATAAATATACACTCACACATCTTTGAACATGAACAAAAATATAAAAACATGTCATTTCTGGTGACATTTACACGTGTGGAAACAAAATCTATAAAAACTGAGAGAACTTTGACGTCCTTGAATGTGCAGCATGTTTGAAGTGAGGATCTATTGTAAAGATTTCTATATGATCAAACCAACTTTAAAGTTTGATCAGACGTGAGGACGGCTGGACTCATTCCAGTCTTTTTTGCTGTCTGTATAACGTCCACTCGGTCCAGTGCTTTAGTGACGCAGCTTCATGTATGTTGCTGTCAGAACCGTCATGCTTCATGCTTCGTTTTCGTTTCTCTCCTGTCTGACCTCAGAGGTCATGACGTTCCAGGAGAGGACTTCCTCATCCAGGCTGGGATTCTCGGCTCTTTCCATTTCATGACTGTGGATGTCAGACGGATTTCCAAGCGGAAAGTTGAGGCTGCTTGTTTTGTTTCTTGTCGTCATGACGACGCTCCGTCCATGACGTCTGGAGGTATGAGACGGGCCAGTCTGGCCTCGCTCGGACCCATGCCAAGAACCTTATTGGACCTCGAGGCTTTGCTTTTATTGTGTGAATGTTTGGTAAGCGTTCACACTCTAGTTTATTTAGAAACGACTGAGGCTTTTCATTTGAAATGTAGCTAATGTTCTAGCAGCATGCTAACGTTTTTAGGATAATTTGATATCTACTGTGGTATGTTAAGCTATTTTGACCTAATATTTCAGCAGCAAGCTAGCGTTTCGGACTAATTTGGAGTTGAGCTAGCATTGTGCTAGCTTTTTAGGGCGACGGTGGCTCAGGTGGTAGAGCAGGTCGGCCAATGATCGAAGGGTGGGCAATTCGATCCAACCGTCGTGTCCTTGGGCAAGACACTTAACCCTACCTGCCTCCAGTGTGGCCCCACTGGCGTGTGAACGTGTCTGAACGTCCCGGTGATGGTCGGCAGCCACGCCTCTACAGCCTGCCCCGGGGCAGCTGTGGCTACAGTAGTAGCTAACCATCACCAAGCATGAATGAATGATATTCAATGTAAGCGCTTTGAGCGTCCGGACACGCACAGAGAAATCTAATCCATTATTATTATTATTATTATTATTATTATTATTATTATTATTATTATTATATTATTATTATTATTATTATTATTATTATTATTGGGCTAGTTTGGCTTCTGGCATCAACCCAACGTTTTTGATTAATTTGACATTTCCTGAGTATTTTCAGGCCATTTTAGAGTTGAGTTAGTGTTTTAGCATTGTGCTAGCATCTGCTAAGGTTTTTTTTTGGGCTAATTTGAAGTTTAGCTCATATTTATGCATCATACACGTTGTTGTAAAACTGGCACGTTTTGAGGATTTATCAACAAACGTATTACATTTTTTTCAGAAGTTTGAGCCAACTTTACTGGTCTTTCATAGTTATTTAAAGAAATTTCAGTCTTTTAGCAAATTTAGCAGTTTCTGCATTTCCAGAAAATCCTTCAATAATTAGAGTAAAGTTCTTCAGCAGAGCATCTACAGCAGCATCATCACAGGTAATGCTGGTCTGACAGGTTAGTGACTCGATCCTGAAAAGTTTCAAGTCTGTGAGTAAACCTGAGAGGTTGATAAGTCTACTGCCATCATATAGTCCATGTACCTTTAACACCTGAGGTGTGGCCGGTGAGGCTTCAACACAGAATCTTTAACATACTGGAACTTTTCAACCGTTAAATCCGTTCCAGTGGATTGTGAAGAAGAAAAGCGGCGTGAGTCTTCAAGCGGCAGAATCTACTGGAATTATTGTGTTAATAATTAAAAGTTACAGTAAATCAGAAACCATAAACTCTGGAGATCCGGTTTTAAATTGTTGAAGCTCAGCTTTCTTTACATTATTTCACATTTCCAAAAATGTTTTTCTGTTCCCAGATGTGAGTCTGTCAGCCTTAAAGCTCAGGAGAACAAAGACATTTAGGATCCTAAAAAGAAACCTAAACATCTCTGACGCGACGCGTTCTTTCAGAGCTTTTCCATCTTTGATCCAGAACAAAGACGCCTTGTGTCATGACGGAAACTAAAGCGAGGACAACAGCTTTATAGAAACTGTTGACATCATCAAATGTTTCTGAAACATGCTGGAGGCGGAGCTCATTGCTGGAGGCGGAGCTCATTCTTCAGGATCCCAGTGACCCAACCACATTCATGGAAACTTGTACTTCAGTTGGACTCCTGTCCCCTCTCTCTAAAGGGATGTTCGTCCTTTTTGGGGTTTTTTTTCTCAAATTTCTTCCTTTTTCTTGAACCTCTTCGGTTTAGCGGCACTAAAACCTTTCACCCTGTGAACCTGCTTCACTCACTTCAGCGTGAGATGGAAACTGAGCTAAATGCACCTAAATGATCTCCTCATAGAAGATCCTCACAAGAGACGGACATATTTGGTGGAGTTTGAAAAACCAAGAACACTTTCTGAAGTACGTTTGTGCTGCTGCCCACAGTCCTGCTGACTTCTGGTGACTTTGAACATCCTTAACTCGATCTCCGGACTCACGTCCAAACCAGCTCGCTGAATGAAACGCAGCTCTGACCGGAGAGGTCCGTCTCTTCTGTCGGCTGGAGCCGGCCTCCATCATACCTGATCATGTTGTTGTCCAGTCGGAGGAAGTGCAGAGCCATCATCTCGTTGATGCCAGCAGGAACGTTGATCAGCTGATTGTGGTCCAAACACATCTCCACCATGGACTGATAGGTGCCGACGAAGGACTCTGGTTCTGTTCCTTCTCCGTCCAGCTTGTTGTAGGAGAGGTAGAGGTACTCCAAACCTGGATTCATGTGTGCAAACACGTAACCTGTGCAGGTGAGGGCGAGAGATGTTCAGGTGAAGACACTCGGCTGCAGCACTGATGCAAACATCCATTGATCATGACACGTGTGAACTCTGATCCAGACAGACTCTAGTCTGTACTGCCAACAAGTTGTGTTCAGAGTCTTCCTGAAGTTACACTGTTCCAAGAACCTTTTACTGTGAAAGAGCCGTTTGGGTCTGTCTCTCATGGATCAGAACCGAGTCGGAGCTGCACTCTTTTGTTACTTTTAGGGCTGCCACGATTAGTCGACTAATCGATGACTAATCGACTATTAAAATAGTCGACAATTAATTTAATAGTCGATTAGTCGTTACTTTATAATATATGGAGTCAGGCTGTAGTGAAGTTGAAAGTTATGATGACATTCTGCTAGCTTTTTAGACTATTTTGGCATTTATTAAGGGTTTTCAGGCTATTTTGGAGTTTAGCTAATATTTTAGCTTCATGCTAGCTATTTTGACTCATTTAGGCTTTTTCAGTTTTTTAGGCTAATTTGGAATTAAGATAATATTTCAGCTACATATTAGCTCTTTTGGCTAATTTAGGATTTTTTCAGTTTTGTAGGCAAATTTGGAGTTTAGCTAATATTTCATTTACATGTTAGCTAGCTAATTCTAAATGTTTACAGTTTTTTAGGCTAATTTGGAGTTTTTCTATTATTCCAGCTACATGCTACCTATTTTGGCTAATTTGGAATTTTTACAGTTTTTTAGGGTTAATTTGGAGTTTAGCTAATATTTCACTATTTTAGCTAATTTGAGTTTTTTTTTTTACAGTTTTTAGGCTAATTTGGAGTTTAGCTAATATTTCAGCTATATGTTAGCTATTTTGGCTAATTTGGGATTTTTACAGTTTTTTAGGCTAATTTGGAGTTTTGCTATGTCTTCAGCTACATGCTAGCTATTTTGGCTAATTTGGAATTTTTACAGTTTTTTAGACTAATTTGGAGTTTAGCTAATATTTCAGCTATATGCTAGCGATTTTAGCTTATTTAGGATTTTTTTGTTTTAAAGCTAATCATATTTCAGATTTTCTTTACATCCACTTTGTCCATGATCCGATTAGTCGACTAATCGGAAAAATTAATCGTTGATTAGTCGACTATTAAAATAATCGTTTGTGGCAGCACTAGTTACTTTTGATTTAAATTATTATTTTTTTGCATGAACAAAACCAGGAATTTATATAGAAAAAGGAAATAGTTTTGACAGAAGGTCATATCCCCTCCTTTCAAAATAAAAGACTTCCAGTTTCACATGGGATCGTCCCTCCCAATGCAGCTTCTGTTGTTGTTTCGTGGGTCAACTCGGGTCACCTGTCATCCTGTTCCCTCCTTACTACTGCTGTTAACCTGGTGTTGCTTCAGGATTTAACAGAAATAGTATTTAAGGCTAGAAGTATGAAACATTAGAGTCATAGTGGAGCACATCAGATGGAATGTTCTACAAGCTCCCAGCCATTAATATTCACTAACGTTGAAAGCTAGTCTCTATCATCTTTTGTCTTCAGCCACAGAGCCTCTATGGACCGATAAAAGAACCTGGATCCTCAGGCTGCAGACCCTGATGTAGTCCAGGAGATTCTCCTGAAAAGCTTTCAGAAAGGCTGATCACAGCAAAGAAATGAGCCGTCGTCCAAACCACTGCTGCTGTTTGGAGGTTCAGTAATGAGACCTCCTCCAACCCACCTGGGATCCGCTCGATCCTGTTTCCCACCAGCACCAAGTGGACCAGAGAGACGGGGAGAAAGGACGGCACCAGGTAGAACTGGTTATGTGAGAGGTCAATGGACTCCAGGTTCCTGCAAGGAGGACGATGACAGGAGCGCGTGAGTCGTGGGAACACGAGGTCAGTTATGTAACGGCGACTGGAGTCCGGTTCAGACCTGAGGTTGATCCACGCCATCGGAGCGATGCGGCTCTCGTCAAGCTTGTTATGTCTGAGAGAAACCACGTTCAGGCTGCTGCTCTGATTGAAAACACTCACGGAGATTTCTTCAATCAAGTTGTTCTCCAGATGCAGTTCCTGGAGAGGGACGGAGAAACGGCCAGACCACCAATCAGATCAGGGATTTCTGTCTGATTGCTCAGTCAGCATTCACACCATAGTGATCCTCCTGCTGCTTTCTGGACGGTTTTCATCGCATAGAAACTCAATCAGACTTTCAGAGATTTAGTCATAAAAACCTTCATCTCCTTCAGAACGTTACTGCCTGTAGTTTTTGTTTTTATAAACTTTATAGTTTTTGAAATATTGAGCAAAATCTGCCCCACAGGAAACGTATGAGAGAGGCTTTAAATTTCCACATTTTAAATAGATTAGCAACAAACCTTTACATATATTCATGGGACATGTTGGGTTTAATTTTTTTAGTAATTTTCAAAAAAATTTGAGTTAAGCTAATATTTTAGCAACGTGCTACCGTTGTTGGCTAATATGTCATCTACTGAATTTTTTTTTGGCTAATTTAGAGTTTAGCTTCTTTTTTAGCAACAGGCTAACGTTTTTGGCTAATTTAGATTACCGAGGACTATTAGGATATTTTGGAGTAGCTAATGTTTAAGCAACATGATAGCTTTTTTTTAGCTAATTTGGCATCTTCTGAGGTTCTTTTAGTCCTAATTTGGAGTTTAGCTCATATTTTAGCGACATTGATTGATTGATTTGTTTACTTGGAACATAGACTATGAAAAATACAGGACAAAACACACAGTTATGCGTTACAAAAATGTGAAATGCATTAATTAGAAAATAGAAAACGAACAAAAACAAAACATACAGATTTTTGTGATTAACTAGTCAGTAGAGTTTGATTGATTGCTTGAAAAGGAGGGAAAGAAGCGAAATTATATAATCCCACCTCTACTTAGTTACTTCATTTGACAGTTTTATGTAATGTAATGATGTAATCTGGTTCTGCTCTGATCAAATCCAAGTTTTCTTCTTTTTTTTTAATTCCCAATTGCAAAGTGAAGTGTTTGTTGATTATTAATTAACCACATAAAACACTGTCTCATGATTTCATACGTATGTATGATTACATATAACTGTTACATACATGTAACAGATAAATGTAATACTCATTGATTATCATCAAAATACAATTTCTTATTCATGCAGAAAATAATTATTATTACACACTGAAATCAAGTTTTAAAGTAACAGAGTGATTATTGATCATTCTCTGAAAGAATTCTTATATATTTTCAGTAAACATGAATGATTCACACAATATGTAATAACCTCTGATTATCATTACATTAATCCAGTTATTACAACTCCATATTTTGGATCAAGTAAAGAAAAATCAATCCCACATTTAAGTAATGATTACAGCATATTACATCATGTAAAACTTGCTAACATTTTGGATTAATTTGTTCTCTACTGGGGTTTTCATAAGCCAATCAAGAGTTTAGCTTCTATTTTAGCAACAGCTAAACGTTTTTGACAAATTGAGTTTACTGAGGAATTTTCGGCTATTTTGGAGTTAAGATAGTTTTTAGGTAACAAGCTAACTTTTTTTTTTTTTGCTGATTTGGAATCTACTGAGCTTTTTTGGGCTAATTTAGAGTTTAGCTCATATTTAAGCAACACACTACATATTTTTTGAATATTTTTACTAGAAAATGTTCAGAAATGAAGTTCAACTTTAGTGCTCTTTCTTAGTTCTTCATAGAAATGTCTGGTCTTTTAGCAAATGTAACATTTTATAAATAGCTTTTACATTTTCAGTAAATCTTTTCAGCAACTAAAGGAAATTGCGTCATCATTTTCAGCTAAAAGCTTCAGCATTTCAGCAAAAAAGCGTTCAACTAACATTATCGCAGGGAAAGCGACTTTTCTAGTTGAAATAGTCTTGAAAACCACAGTGGAGGTAGATGTTCGTGGACCACAGAGTGTGTTTGGATTTATTGTATGATCTGAGGTGTGTTTGCTTAACAACCCCTCATCACAGGGAAGGAAGAGCTGCTGCGGAGCTGAACGCCGTGGTCAGCGGTCAGAAGGGTTTCCCACAGGCAGGAGGAGAGCTTCATGGAGCTCCGAACTCTGTAAAAACTGCTGTGGTTTGATGCTCCTGGAGCCCGAGGGGGCGGCTGTGGAGCAGGGGTGGAGCGGCTGACCACTGTTCACTCTGGGCCTTTATGAAGGAAAGAACTTCATTTATAGTGGATTAACCAGAAGATGATTCTGAACATCTTCATCTCCATCTGCTGCTCCTCTGAAAATCAAATCAAACTTTCTTTGTTTTGAGGGAAAAGTTGAACTTCTGCTAATTGTTGGTTAGAAACCCTGAATCTCATTTTAGATTGCTTCAAATCCTGAAGAATAAAGGTCTTTGTTAGTCCTCTCTTTGGTCTGGAATGGGAGTTTCTATCTGTTTTATCAGCTTCTGAAGCTGAAATGACTGAAACACAGACATGTGTTGTTCCTTTAACCTTCTGAGACCCTTCGTGCACGAGGGGATCTGACACTCTTCAAAAATGAGTTAAAAATATTCTCCAAACCGAAGCCTGGACCTCTGGAGGCTGTCGGGTCCGTCATCGATCCCTGAAGGACATTTTTGTGACCGTCTTGACAGCTTGAACCTCATCTCCTCTCACAGAAACAGCCGGCCCGACTTTTTTTTATTTATAAGTTTTCTTTTCATTTCTCATTATAACGAAATCTATTATCTTGTTCTAACAAGAAAATAAAGTTCATGTTCTCGTTAGAACAAGATCATCAAGAACCGTCAATGAAACATCTCCCTTTCCCACTAAAGACTCTTGAGTTTGTGCTCAACAGCAGAAGAAAATGTTTGATGTATTGGTGCAGCGGTCTGCAACCTTCAACGCCTAAAGAGTCTTTCAGGTCAATTTCCTGCCAAACAAAATATTCACTCATACTTTAGAAAAAAGGGAGTATGGGGGGGGGACGCTTCGTTCTTCATTCTTGAACATCTCGTTATACCGAGAAAACAAACTTCATTTTCTTGTTATAACTAGATAGTGGATCTGGTTAGTAACCGGGCCGTTTTCAGCTTCTGCACGCTTGAGAACAAATGAACGATCACTTTATGATTTATAAATTCTACTGGTAACTTCCAACAAGAAGATCTACTGGTCTGAAGGAGTCTTCCTCCAGACTGAGACAAACTGACGTCTCCAGAGATCTGAATAACAGATCCTTCTGCTCTGAGGCAGACGTGCATCAGGATAATCCGTCAGAATCCAAAACACGAGCGTGAAACGGCAGAGCCCCGTACCAGCAGAGACTTGGGAAGGCCCTGCGGGACCGTCCGGAAGTGGTTTTTCCCCAGGCGGAGGTAGGAGAGCTGGGTGAGAGGAGCGAAGGCCAGAGGGTCCACGTTCCCCTCGCTCAGCAGGTTCCCCTCCAGCTCCAGAATCATCAGGCTGCTCATGTCTGACACGGAACAAGCATCGTCACAGGTCACAGGTCTACAGGTCACAGGTCATTTCCAGGAGCTGATGTTCGTTTGTACCTTGGAAGCTGGTTTCATCTACGGCTCTCAGGCGGTTCTCGTTGATCTTCAGCTCCTGCAGGGTCGGGGGGAGGTCTGAGGGGACGCTCTCCAGAAGATTCCCGTCTAAATACAGACGTCTCAGCATCTTCAGCCCCTGACACACAAACACAAGCACGACGTGGTTTCATGGTGAAACCTGAAGGTGTTCTATCATCTGCTGTAGTTTGGTTTTTTCTTTCATTTTTATTTAATAAAAGAAAAAATTATAATACTACCTTGAGTTGTAAAATCAAGTATAATTGAAACAAAAAATGAAAAAGGGACAGAAAAAAGAAAAACTGAAACTGTCTGCTTGTCTGCTCGAAAAACACGAAACATTCTGACGATTTAGGATACAAAATGGAAGATTAGGGAATAAAATGTACAATTCCAGACGTCAACCAGCACAAAATGAAGCCAATACCTCACAGATGAGGAGTTTTTATTGATACTTGACAGATTTGTGGTCAATGTAGTTTTTACATGATGTTCTTGAGGCGTTTTTTATTCTTGGATCGATTTATTCCATTTATTGACTCCATACAGTGATACACACATCGATCCTTCAGAAATATTCTGAGTTTTGGTTTGATAAATATTTCAAGCCTTTTTAGAATAAATTTGCTTTTTCTTTTCATTAAATTAGGAGAAAATCATTTCATATTTACACTATATTTACATTTTAAAAATATTAACGTTAACAAGATCATAACATTTTCATTATTTTAATTGGATAACTAATGGATTAGATGAGTCCCTATAATTACTTTTTGTGATCATTCTAACTGCTTTTTTTCTAATATCTAAATTGGACTAATATATGTTTTATAAGTTGGACCCAAAATGTTTAAACTCAATCACACAAAGGGCCAAAATCCAAAACCCAGTTTAGGTCGCGGCCGGACAGGAAAAACATTTATTGAACAAATTTTAAAACCGTAACTTTTATACATAAATATGATCTATAGCATTACCTGCTGTAATAATGTCAGTGTTAATGCTGTAAACTGAAATCACTGAAGTTGATATCCAGCTAAAATTATAGCTAAATGCCAAATTAGCCTAAAAAAAACTTTAAAAAAACAAAAAAAAAAAAACTTAAATAAGCCAAAACAGCTAGCATGTAGCTGAAATATTAGGTAAACTCCGAAATAACTTATAAAATCTTAGTAAAATAGTAAAAAAGCTAACAGAATGACAACTTTTAAAACATTAAAACTGTAACTTTTTAACATTATAAATAATAAAAAGTCAGGAATATTATTCCAGAATAAAACAACTTAAACCTTAAATAAATTTCAATATTTTACTCTCTATAAAATATATTTTCTCAAAATTATACAAGTTAGAAATGATCTTTTTTTATTAATATTAATGACCTGATGTTATCTTGAGATCATTTCTAACTTGTATAATTTGATAAAATATATTTTTATGGAGAGTAAAACATTGAGAGTTTTTTAACCCCTGAAGCGTCAGTGACTCTGAAACACTAAATCTTCACCCCATCATTCCAGCAGGTTCTATGTCAGAACACAAGTGTTTGTGTGACTCGAACGTCCCGTCTTACTTTGAAGGCGTCGGCGTCGATGCCAGCAGACGTCAGCTTGTTCTTCCGCAGGTTGATCCATTCCAGGTTGGGAATCCCGTTGAAGGCCTGTGCTGGGATGCTGCTGATGTTGTTTCCTGCGGGTCAGATCGGTGTCTTAGCGTACAGAGCGAACGCTGCGCCGGCGGGTCGGCGGGCCGGCGGGCCGGCGGGTCGCCTGCGCGGAGGACTCACCCTCCAGGCTGAGAGACTTCAGCTCCGGGATGCTCAGCGGAGGGAAGTGCTCGAGTCTGGCGTTCTCGCAGGTCACCGTCACGTCAGAGATGTCGCAGCCCGGCGGGAGGCCTCCCCTGTCCCCCTCCCCTCTTCCCGCCTCCCTCGGCCGGTGGTCTGCTGGAGGAGGCTGCGAGGGGAGGTCCGGGTCTTTTGGACTCATCTGGAACACGTCTCCTCGCAGCCACACCTCCTCCTCCTGCTTTGCTTCCTGCTCCCTGATCCTTTCCTCCTGAAGCTTCTTTTCTCTTCTCTCCCTCTCTTCTTCTTGGATTCGTTTGTCCTCCCTCTCTTTCACCTCCCTCCTCCACTCCTCCTCCTCCCTCTCCACCTGCAGCCTCAGCGCCTCCTCTTCTCGCCTTCTCTCCTCCCTCTGTTTCTCCTCCCTCTCTTTCCTTTCCCTCCTTCTCTTTTTTCTCGCCTCTTCCTTCTTCCTCTGTTGTTCTTCCTCCTCTTGGTGCTCCTCTTCCTCCCGCCATAGGATTCGCTGAATCTCCTCCTGGGTCAGCAGGGGCGTGGCCTCATTGGGGTCGTTTGGAACTGGGGCAGAAAGTTCAAGACTGAGACTCAAAGATCTGGAACATTCTGAGTCAGCATTTCTCTCTGTGATAGTGAGCACTTCTATTATCTATGCATCCTGCCTTACAGGTGGATCATACCAAGATGCTGATTAGACCTCATGATTGTTGCACAGAGACTCTGAAATGTGGCCGTTTGACGTTTTGGCCTCCAGAATGAATGAATGAATGAATGAAATGGTTTATTTCAAGCAATCAGGTTATAATACATGGAATAACTTCACATAATAAATCACAAATAGATCACTTGAAAGGGGGTGGAAGGAAGCGAATTTATATAATCCCCCCCCCGACTCGACCATTTTCTCTACATGAATTATCAATATCCGGTTCAGGACTTAATATCAAATATTAATAAAGTTTCACGTTATAAAATATCAATAATATCAGTGATGTAATAGAATTTTAAAAAATAGACATAGACAAATTATTTATATTAAAATGAATCATCAACAGTAATCTAAACATTCTCATTAAGAGAAAATTTAAAAAAGTATCCAGTAATAATTAACTTCATTTGTTACTGCAGGAAAAGATATCAGAATATTTTCGTTAAAAAAGACAGTTTGAGCAGATTGTATTCAGACCAGAGCTACATCTTTGTTTAGGAACAGGTTTAAGGCCACGTAAACCATCTTCATTGTTTTGACTGAGAGACTGTGAAGGTCTCATTTCAAGGGAATTGTGCTCGAGTTCTTCAGAATCGGGTCAGAGTTCGTATTCAACGGTTCCGACGGTTTCATGAGTCCACAATTCACATTTTGCTTGAATTAGAGGTTCAAACATGCGTAATCCCACAGTTCTCAAAGTCTTTCATGGATTTTATTTCCAGAGGCTTCGTCAGGTCCGGTGGTCCGAGTGGTTTGATAAAGATTCTGGAGTTCTGGACCCAGGTTGACTGGATCTGTCGTTTAGATCGTAGGACCCTCGCGTGTTTAGCCAGATCTGCATAATATTTGCATAAATGATCTTTAAGATACACCTTTGTCCCCTTAAGTTGTTTACGTTTTTTCATCAGATCTATCTTGTGCTTTCAATTCATGAACCTGATCAGGATTGATCTGGTCTGAACTGGATTATAACTATTATAGTTTACGTCTGTCTGATGTTTTTGCTTCTTTCTGTGTTTTGCTTCAGGAAAAACTTCGGTTGTGAATTTACTCCTGATTATTAGCAACACTGAATGAAGGTCATTCACCTTGTTGTTCTCCTGCAACAAAATGGAACCTGCAGAGGATCCAACATGTGTCCTTCAGCCGTTCTTCCAGGAGAAGAACGCCATGGGTTTCATATCCAGCTGCAGCTGCGGAGCTCTGCAGTCGCATATCCAGCTGCAGCTGCGGAGCTCTGCAGTCACATATCCAGCTGCAGCTGCAGAGCTCTGCAGTCGCATATCCAGCTGCAGCTGCGGAGCTCTGCAGTGGCATATCCATCTGCAGAGGTGGTCCTGTCTGGTCCCGGCTGGACCCTGTACTTTACCTGAAGCAGACAAGCGTTGGTCTGCTCCACAAACCCTCATATCAACTCCCCGCTTTGCCGTCCGTGTCAGGCGAGACGCGGCTGGTCCTGATGACGAGTCATCAAGAGAAGCTGTAAACTACTATGATGCAGCAGAATGAGGGTCTCTGCATGTATTGGGAGGTCTTGTGTGTAATTGGCCCCTCTAATGCTACACTGCATGGAGGTCTGATTGGAGCACAGACGGAGGTTCAGGCAGTTTGTCTGAAAAACTCGGAGTCCTCCTGTCATCTCTGCAGCTGCACTCATATTTAGAGCTTTTCTCCTCACCAGAGTGGACGCTCTCAGGACGCTCTGGTTAATTTTAGGGTTTTTTAATAACAGGCTGCTGTGGGACAATATTTACAGCTGGTGTGAAGCTTCATGGACAACAATTTGATCCTGACAGATAATTTTCATTTATAGTCTCCATCTGGACGGGATCTTTTCTCCGGATCACGGTGACCTGATGTTCAGCAGATGAAACTGCGATTCAAAGTGTCAGATTATCACATTAATCAGAATTCATTATTTACAGGCATGTTTTTTTTAATCGCGTTGATCTCATGTTTACATGGGATGGTTCAAATTTAAAACAATAAATATAAAAATATTAAATAAATGATCAGAGCCTCAGTCCTGTTATAGGCCAGTTTTTTACTTTAAATTGTTTTTTTCTTTACAAAAGCAGAATGTTTCATACGCCGTATGTCACGTTGCCATGGTAACGGCTTCAGCCCGAGGTCTCGCTCATTTTTGAGAACGGTGATTGTCAGAAGTTAAAAGGAAACATAATTTTGGAGGGAAAGTTCCCTCTTAACTCCTGTTTTTGTCCAGACGGCGAAGCAAAAGTTTATTTAAAAAACTCAAACTAGTTCCATTCTGTTTCATTTCTTCCTTCTTAGATTCTCTTCTGGATTTCTTTTCTGCTTCATTTCAGTCTTTAAAATGATCAAAGTCACTCGTTGAGGTTAAAGGAAACTTTAAAACAAATAGAACTCTCTGAACTTGATGCTTTTTCTTGATTGTTTGATTTATTTTTTTGTTTAAGGTTGAAAAACGATGACTCCTGTGGTTTCAAAGTTAAAGTTGAAAGTCTTTTACAATAAAAATGATGTAATAAATCTTCTTTTTTAGCTTTATTTTGATCTTTTACTGCATCACAATGTCTCAAACTTAAATAAAATACCTCAAAATGAGGCTTTTAATGGTTAATTATCGGATTCAAAATGTTTTAGTTCAAATCAATTAATTAGATGAATTATTACAGGACACTGAATGAATAGCATGACAGAATCTTTAAGCATCTTATTTCACATAATGAACATTTAAATGAAGTTTAGCTGATAACTTCCAGCCTGGACTTGTCAAGGGTTTCCATTTGAAGACGACAAGATTCTGTGTGGAACAGGATTGGTCCAGAATCTCGGCTCATCTCTTTGACATGAATAGAGATGGACAGACACGCCGGTTATCTCGGCATTTTGGGAGCAGACGACGTTAGCTAGCAGTGATTGGTCAGAGAATCAGATGTTTGAGGTGGAGGTCCGCGGGCACCACAAGCTCGTATTGAGGCATCTGATTGGCCAGTTTTTGACTTGAGTAACTTACGATTAAAATATAAAAAAATGAGGTTTAGCTCAAACTGTCTGAAACCAGAGAGAGAGAGAATGATGATTCTGACAAACACGACGGAGTCATCGATGTTTCTGGAACCAGCAGGTACTTCCTGTTTGGGGATGATCGGTCCAGGTCTCTACGTACTGTCTGTGGGTCGTCCTCTTTGGCTCTGGACACCCCCACCCCCCCGTGGGGCCAGTGGGTCGTGGTCAGGATGATGGAGCATCTGGAGCTAATACAGAAATGGGATCCGTCTCCTTTAAGAGAATGCCACAAACCGCTTCTCTTTTCAAGCAAATTCTTGTTTTGCTGGTTCATCCGACAGGAGTGAAGTGTTGTTCTGGTGATGTTTGCGTGGAGTTCAGACCCCGCCCCTGCAGCCTCCACCTCCCTTTGTAATTAGCCCACACCGACGGGGCTTTGAGGCTCGGCCTTTGTCCTTTTCTCTGCGGGGAGTTTCTGGGACGCCGCCTGAGCCCACAGATGTTTCCTCTCCTCATCCTTTTGGAATGTGATGCTCTGTCACCAAATTAGAGAGCAGGAAGCCGCACCTCCTGCTGCGTTCACCGACTCCTACTAATAAAGTCGAGACTTCCTCCCGGGAACGCCGTTTCACTGAAGGGGCTTTTCGGTTTGACCTTCTGACCGTCCGATTGTCTTCATCCGTGAACTGGAGCTTCACCAGACGCTGACGGGACACGTCACGCCGCCGCGTCCTTCGTGTTTCCTTTCAGACGAGTCCAGACTCGACTGAAGACTGACGCTCTGTTCTTTCCAGAGATCTGTCAGCCTCTGTTCTCCTGGAGTTTGGGCTAACAGAGCCTCCTGATGATCGTGGGGTTCAGGGCTAACACACTCACACCCCCAGCTGGGGTAAATGCAGGTTTCCCCCCGGTGGAGCCTGCATGTCTGCTCGCACTGACCTGGAATCACGCTGTAGATGAGCTGCGGTTCCTGGATGTTCCTCTTGTTGACGGAGCCGCCGGGCTTCTGCTTTTCCATCAGCTCGGCTGGAACGCTTGGACCGGGAACCAGTCTTATCTTCAGAGGTCGAGGTCCTCCTCTGGACCTGTTGGGACCTGCAGAGGAGCCACATGAAGCTTTCATCACATTCAGAGGATCTTGGCAGCTGCAGCCACGCTTCGTCTTCCTGCTGGTGATAATAATGGACATCCTGGGAGCCTGCAGCCTTTTGGCTCCTTCTGCTGCTCCTCTTCCTCTTGAGCTTCATCTCATGACAACATTCAAGCCTTACCTGATCGGTCCCGCTTCCTCTTCCCGTCCGGACTGAAGGGTCTCCCCCCCGCCTGAGCGTCGGGGATGGTCAGGACCACCGCCGTCGACAGACCGGCCACGAGCAGCCACCACCTCATACCTGCGGGGCGGCACACCTGTCAGTGGATGCTGCAAACATTCACTCATTTAACAAACATTTCCATCTAAAGTCACTTGTTGCTCCAGTCACAGATAATATCAGTCAGATCCTGTTTTACCGTCTTTATGTCTCCAAAATCTCAGAAAACACACATTTGATCCTGAAACGTCTTAATACCTGCAGCCGATGCTCAGGGAAAAGCCTGCTGAGCTGCAGCTGCACGTTCTTATATAGCTGTCAGCCGGGGTCCTAAAGACAGGTTGAGTCTGTGTGTGTGCGTGGGGGGGGCGTGTGTGTGTGTGTTGAACACTGACCTGAAGACTTACAGACGATCTGCAGACACCAGAGCAGCAGGAGCGTCAAGGAGCCAAAAAACACACCTGAGGTCTCGGCCCGAACAGGATGAACGTTTATTTAACACTAAAACTACACTTTTAAAACCGTAACTTTTTAACATAATTATGAACTAGATGTATAACATTACCTTTGATAATGCTAGTGTGAAGTAATGCTAGTGTGCTGTAAGGTGAATTCAGCCTCTGAAGATGCTGAAGCTGATAGCCTGCTAAAATGTTAGCTAAACTCTAAATTAGCCTGAAAAGCTAAAAAAAAAAAAAAAATGTTAGCCATAACAGTAGGACTTCTGCTGAAATATTAGCTAAACAAAATAGCCTAAAAAATCGTAGTAAATGCCAAAATAGTAGAAAAAAAACTAGCAAAATTTAAAACTGTAACTTTTTAACATCATTCTAATAATAAAAAAGCAGGAATATTATATATATTATTTATACCACCTGACCTGGTTTTTGTTGTTTGCGTTCTGCTGTAGTACAACTTTCCATGTTTTGATCTAATGTTTTCATCTTCAGGTTTGGATCTGCTGAGCTTCTTTACAATCCTATCCTCCTGTCTTCCTGCGCCTCGCTTGCAGACACGCCCCCCTTCTTTGGCCCCTCCTATTTCTGCTCTTAGCTATATTTTGTTTCTGATACGTTTCAAAAGTGTTTCATCTCTAAAATAGTAAAATATTAAATGAATGTTTGAATCAAAGTTCCTGCAGTCCAGACGTCTGTAATCTTTATCTCTTAAAGAACATTTTGGGTTGATTTTTCTCTTTTCACATCAGCAGCAACAAAGTATTCAGTCGCTCTTTAGAGAATAAAGTCCCTGGTTTGTATTTATGTTAGTGTTCTGATTATGATAAATGTAAATGAACATTTTTAGCACCAAAAACATCAATAAAATAGTATTTTTTCAAAATAACTTTTGACAAAGGTTCCTTTGACATCCTTTCAAAATAAAAGACTTCCTGTGTCACATAGGATCATCTCAATGCAGTAAAACAGATAATATGAGTAAAAAAAACATTTTATTTTTCATTCTGTGGTGCATCTCTGCCAGAGATGGATTCATCTAACGAACCAGAATTAAATCAGAGCGACTTTATTCTTTACTGATTGATTCTCTTTGGTACACAGTGATCACAAATCTGTCAAAATGTTGCAGCTCGATTTAGTTAAACTACTAACAGCTCTTTGGATTGTTGGAACATTGCAGGGTGATATGTGATGTGTTCCAACTGTTTGTGAATAGATTTGTGATAATAGAGGGGTAAAAGAGCCGCGTGAGGCTCCGGAGCCTCAGGCTGGAGACCCCTGCGGTAGCTAAACAAGTGAGTTAAAGGCATCTTCTCCCTTTACTGCATTTGTGGCACTAAAGTAGTGTCTAAATATTTGGAATGTGTCTTTATATCTCAACATGTTTCTGCTGCTTTGTGTGAAATGTTGGAGAAGTCAGAGATTGGACAGAAATGTCTGCAGGAAGTGAAAGATGTCAGCACAACTGAACCCTGTCATAAGTTTGTTTTCAGCAAAAGTGAAGCTGAAAAACTTCAGGAAAAACTGTCAGACTGTCAAACAGCCGTTCTCTTCTGAGAAAATAAAACGTTGGTTCTGGAGGAGAAAAGCGGCTACATCAGAATCTGCTGGAATTATCGTGTTAACAATGGAAATAAATGACAGTAAATCAAAGAACATAAGCACTGGAGCGCTGGTGTTAAAGGGTTATTGTACGTCTGGACACAGGATTTATCCTCATCATCAGATCAGCTTCAGTCGATTTTCTGTTCGGACCCGTCATTAAATAAAAGCTGAGCTCCTCTCTGCTCCTCCCCCAGAGGGGGGGGGGGGGCAACGCAGCAGAAATATGCTGTAAACACGTCTGTGTCTGCTCCACCATAAGAACAGTCAGTGGGGAGTAGAGCTGCCACAGACGATTACTTTAACAGTCCAATAATCACAGATTATTTTTCTGATTAGTCGACTAATCAAGTCATGAACAAACTGGATGTGAAACACAAATCTTGATTCTCATGAGATTTAAACCAACTAAAAGCTAAATTTATAGCTTCAGCTGCAATAATGCTGAATGCTGTAAGCTGAATGAGGCTGCTGAAGATTCTGAAGCTGATAGCTGAAAATGATGAAGCTGATAGCTGAAAACGATGAAGTTGATAGCTGATAGCTGAAAATGATGAAGCTGAAAGCTGAAAACGATGAAGTTGATAGCTGATAGCTGAAAATGATGAAGCTGAAAGCTGAAAACGATGAAGTTGATAGCTGATAGCTGAAAATGATGAAGTTGATAGCTGATAGCTGAAAATGATGAAGCTGATAGCTGAAAACGATGAAGTTGATAGCTGATAGCTGAAAATGATGAAGCTGAAAGCTGAAAACGATGAAGTTGATAGCTGATAGCTGAAAACGCTGAAGTTGATAGCTGAAAATGATGAAGCTGATAGCTGAAAACGATGAAGTTGATAGCAGATAGCTGAAAACGATGAAGCTGATAGCGGAAAACAATGAAGTTGATAGCTGAAAACGATGAAGCTGATAGCAGAAAACGATGAAGCTGATAACTGAAAAAGATGAAGCTGATAGCTGAAAACGATTAAGTTGATAGCTGAAAACGATGAAGCTGATAGCTGAAAACGATGAAGTTGATAGCTGATAGCTGAAAATGATGAAGTTGATAGCTGAAAACGATGAAGTTGATAGCTGATAGTTGAAAAAGATGAAGTTGATAGCTGAAAACGATGAAGCTGATAGCTGAAAACGATGAAGCTGATAGCTGAAAACGATGAAGCTGATAGCTGAAAATGATGAAGCTGATAGCTGAAAATGATGAAGCTGATAGCTGAAAACGATGAAGTTGATAGCTGATAGCTGAAAATGATGAAGTTGATAGTTGAAAACGATGAAGTTGATAGCTGATAGCTGAAAAGGATGAAGTTGATAGTTGAAAACGATGAAGTTGATAGCTGAAAACGATGAAGTTGATAGCTGAAAACGATGAAGTTGATAGCTGAAAACGATGAAGTTGATAGTTGAAAAAGATGAAGCTGATAGCTGAAAACGATGAAGTTGATAGCTGAAAACGATGAAGTTGATAGCTGAAAACGATGAAGCTGATAGCTGAAAACGATGAAGTTGATAGCTGAAAACGATGAAGCTGATAGCTGAAAACGATGAAGTTGATAGCTGAAAACGATGAAGTTGATAGCTGAAAACAATGAAGTTGATAGCTGAAAACGATGAAGCTGATAGCTGAAAACGATGAAGTTGATAGCTGAAAACGATGAAGCTGATAGCGGAAAACGATGAAGTTGATAGCTGAAAACGATGAAGCTGATAGCAGAAAACGATGAAGCTGATAACTGAAAAAGATGAAGCTGATAGCTGAAAACGATGAAGTTGATAGCTGAAAACGATGAAGCTGATAGCTGAAAACGATGAAGTTGATAGCTGAAAACGATGAAGCTGATAGCAGAAAACGATGAAGCTGATAACTGAAAAAGATGAAGCTGATAGCTGAAAACGATTAAGTTGATAGCTGAAAACGATGAAGCTGATAGCTGAAAACGATGAAGTTGATAGCTGAAAACGATGAAGCTGATAGCTGAAAACGATTTGATAGCTGATAGCTGAAAACGATGAAGTTGATAGCTGAAAACAATGAAGTTGATAGCTGAAAACGATGAAGATAGAAAACGATGAAGTTGATAGCTGAAAACGATGAAGCTGATAGCGGAAAACGATGAAGTTGATAGCTGAAAACGATGAAGCTGATAGCAGAAAACGATGAGATGAAGCTGAAGATAGCTGAAAAAGATGAAGTGATAGCTGAAAACGATGAAGCTGATAGCTGAAAAACGATGAAAGCTGATAGCTGAAAAGAGCTGCTGATGGCTGAAAATGATGAAGCTGATAGCTGAAAACGATGAAGTTGATAGCTGATAGCTGAAAATGATGAGAGTTGCTTGATTGATGCTGAGCTGAATTGATGAAGGGTTTTGGGATGAAGTTGGTGAAGGGTTGATAGCTGAAAAAAACGATGAAGTTGATAGCTGAAAACGATGAAGTACTGAAAACGATGAAGTTGATAGTTGAAAAAGATGAAGCTGATAGCTGAAAACGATGAAGTTGATAGCTGAAAACGATGAAGTTGATAGCTGAAAACGATGAAGCTGATAGCTGAAAACGATGAAGTTGATAGCTGAAAACGATGAAGCTGATAGCTGAAAAACAATGAAGTTGATAGCTGAAAAACGATGAAGCTGATAGCTGAAAACGATGAAGTTGATAGCTGAAAACGATGAAGCTGATAGCGGAAAACGATGAAGTTGATAGCTGAAAACGATGAAGCTGATAGCAGAAAACGATGAAGCTGATAACTGAAAAAGATGAAGCTGATAGCTGAAAACGATGAAGTTGATAGCTGAAAACGATGAAGCTGATAGCTGAAAACGATGAAGTTGATAGCTGAAAACGATGAAGCTGATAGCTGAAAACGATGAAGCTAATAGCTGAAAACGATTAAGCTGATAGCTGAAAACGATGAAGTTGATAGCTGAAAACGATGAAGCTGATAGCTGAAAACGATGAAGCTGATAGCTGAAAACGATGAAGTTGATAGCTGAAAACGATGAAGCTGATAGCTGAAAACGATGAAGCTGATAGCTGAAAACGATGAAGCTGATAGCTGAAAACGATGAAGTTGATAGCTGAAAACGATGAAGCTGATAGCTGAAAACGATGAAGTTGATAGCTGAAAACGATGAAGTTGATAGTTGAAAACGATGAAGTTGATAGCTGAAAACGATGAAGCTGATAGCTGAAAACGATGAAGCTGATAGCTGAAAATGATGAAGCTGATAGCTGAAAACGATGAAGTTGATAGCTGATAGCTGAAAATGATGAAGTTGATAGTTGAAAACGATGAAGTTGATAGCTGATAGCTGAAAATGATGAAGCTGATAGCTGAAAACGATGAAGTTGATAGCTGAAAAGGATGAAGTTGATAGTTGAAAACGATGAAGTTGATAGCTGAAAACGATGAAGTTGATAGCTGAAAACGATGAAGTTGATAGCTGAAAACGATGAAGTTGATAGTTGAAAAAGATGAAGCTGATAGCTGAAAACGATGAAGCTGATAGCTGAAAACGATGAAGTTGATAGCTGAAAACGATGAAGCTGATAGCTGAAAACGATGAAGCTGATAGCTGAAAACGATGAAGCTGATAGCTGAAAACGATGAAGTTGATAGCTGAAAACGATGAAGCTGATAGCTGAAAACGATGAAGTTGATAGCTGAAAACGATGAAGCTGATAGCTGAAAACGATGAAGCTGATAGCTGAAAACGATGAAGCTGATAGCTGAAAACGATGAAGCTGATAACTGAAAACGATGAAGCTGATAGCTGAAAACGATGAAGTTGATAGTTAAAAACGATGAAGTTGATAGCTGAAAACGATGAAGCTGATAGCTGAAAACGATGAAGCTGATAGCTGAAAACGATGAAGTTGATAGTTAAAAACGATGAAGTTGATAGCTGAAAACGATGAAGTTGATGGCTGAAAACGATGAAGCTGAAAGCTGAAAACGATGAAGCTGATAGCTGAAAACGATGAAGCTGATAGCTGAAAACGATGAAGTTGATAGTTAAAAACGATGAAGTTGATAGCTGAAAACGATGAAGTTGATGGCTGAAAACGATGAAGCTGAAAGCTGAAAATGATTAAGCTGATAGCTGAATATGAGGAAGCTGATCGCCAGCTAAAATATTAGTTAAATGCCAAATTTGTCTAAAAACTGGAAAAAACACTAAATTAGCCAAAGCAGCTAGCATGTAGCTAAAATATTAGCTAAACTCCAAAATACCCTAAAAAACCTTAATAAAAGCCAAAAAAGTCCAAAAAGCTGCAGAATTCCATCATAACTCACTACATTCCAACTCCATAGAATATAAAGTGACGACTAATCGACTATTTTAATAATCAATTCATGATCTAATCGTGGCAGCTCTAGTGAGGAGTTCAATGAAGGTCAAGATCATCAGGGAGACTCTGAGCACAGAAGACTCGCTGGTTGAAGCAGTGAAGGTCTTTGGTCTGTCAGAGGTCCTCTCCAGATGTTATGCAGTCACTATGGATGTGGAGAACTCCCAGCAGTGAGACGTAGAACCGGAGGATCTAGATCCTGCTGAGCTGAAACCTGCAGCGCTGCTGTTTTCCCCAAACCCACCAGTAGGAGGTCAGGAATCAGTGAGACACAAAGAGGAGGGGGGGGGCTCTGTTTCTGGATGAACAGGCTCACATGGAGGCGACATTAATGAAAGCCAGACCTCCGGAGCCGCTTCGCCCTGCTCCTCTGCAGCAGTTTTCCACACAGTTTAACGCCACACTCACTTTATATTTCTAAAAGCCTTTTTGTTTTTAACCCAAACCTGAAAGATGCAATGAAAGCAGCATCAAATAGAAAAGAAAACACCAGTAGAAAGGTGTCATTAATGTTTGAATGTTTGTCTTATTCTGAAACCGCTGGGGATTCATTACAATGGATTTTAGATTCATACATATTAATTAAGTTTCTTTTGTGGCATGAATAAAAACAGAAATATAAAGAGAAACTAGCATTTTCTTAACATGTTTTTTTACATTAGTCAGAAGCTCGTAAGAGTTCCTTTCAAAATAAAAGCCAGACCGGATCATCCCAGTGGACAGCACAAGATAATCTGTGCTTTAAACTCATGAAAGATCAGACTTTTTACCACATTTTTGTGTAGTACTTGAAATATTCTGGAGGAAGCAAAGTGCAAACAAAACCTCTTCAAGTCAGCAGAGATGTAAAACTCTTTCCTTAGTTTATCTTTGAGGTTCATCTCAGTCATACATCTCATCTAAATCAAAAGAATACTATTGTTTCATTTTTCTTTAACCAGAGAGCCTCAAGTGGCTCCAGAGCTGCAGGTTACAGACCTCCACAAAGAAGAATTCATCTCTGAGCAGAAGATCAGTGACAGTAGAGACATGGACCACATCATGGTCACTCTGCCAATGAAGAGTCGAATCACCAGGAAACATCAACCCCAGATTTGTGTCCTCTAGATTGATCCAGACATTCCAGACTGTTTGAATCCCATTCATGTTAAATATCCCAATAAACACAGAAGTGACCAACAGATGACATGTTTACGCTCAAACCCCTAAATATACGGAGAACATTAGAATCTCTTCTGGAAGGTTCTAGAAGAGCAGAGAACTCTGAAGTGAATGTTCTCCTCAGGTCACATGCAAGACGGCGCCAGAACCAATCTGTAGTCGGGCGTGGAAATATCCTGAACTTCAGGGAACCCTTTCAAAGACGATATTTTACAAACCTTTCAGAAGCTTTTAAAGGTGAATAAACTGTAACAGTTTAGTGTGAAGCTGATCTTCAGATGGGACAGAGAACGTTCATGGCAGACATGAAATCCTGTCCATCTGGACCCCAAAGATTATTGACTTAACAGAAATCAAAGGATGGACATTAGTGAAACTCAAAAATCAAAGATAAAAATGTTCAGTGCCCGTCTTGTGGGGTCCAGACGACCCACTTTTAATGTAAACAAGGAGAGCGGAAGGGTTAAAGGGTTCCCAAATGTTCACAATTTTACCTCCAGAGAAAAAGCATCGAAATGCCAATTTTTGTCTGGAACGCTTAAAACGGGGGTTCTGGTTGAGGACTTCTGGAGAAGAATTTTGATCGCAATCTATGTTTTTTTAGCACCCGGCTCCGGCAGGGGGAGGGGCTTCCAGCCCTTGATTTTCGAGAGACATATCCGCTCTCCGTGGCCAGATTCTCCTGGAGGACGGCGGTCAGAGCAGCGCGAGCTCATGAAGGCGTGTCTCTGGAAGAACGCTCTCACTTGGTGAAACCTCCGAGTCTCTGGCAGACCTGCAGGTTTCAATCCTCACTCTGAGGCCGGAGAAGAACGCCGTCTGATGAGCTCCTCATCAACAGCCGACAAACAGGCAGGAATGGATGTGAGGGAGACTGGGAACCAGCATGCACGACTCACGGCCGAGTCCTTCTATTCACCTGTCAGGTGTCGCTCGGGCCCTTCTCTAGTTACATTCTAATCTGAAGGACTCTGAAAACTTCTGACAGAAGCTTCCTCAGAACTGATAGACAGATGAAGATCTACGTTACCGTCAGTCTGAAGGCGGCGGGACGACTGGAAGCCAAATTCTTCCCCCTCCGGTCCTGCTGGAGCTCTGCGGAGAGCGCGGCGCCGTGTGATGACCCCGCACTGTTCCGAGCGCGCAGCTGCCGTCGGGGGGGCTGAGCGGGCTGACAGAACGGCGAGGGAGGGGCAGGGAGACGGGTCCAACATGTGTCTTCCTGTCTGAAGGTGCTGCCAACATCTGAGAGGAGCAGAGAGGGGAGCTCAGAGCAGGACGGGTTCATGTGGAGGTCAGAGGTCACACTGCTGAAACATCAGAAATGACTCCCCTCACGTCGTCTCCTCTGGGCTTCAGGATGAGAACAGACTCCTGTTAGCGCCGGAGCGTCTGATGAGCCTCGGCTCCTCTCTGTTGGAGCGTTTGAACCAACAGAAACACTAGAGCAGCAGCAGGAGATCGACTTTAAGGTCTGAAGCGAGGAGGAAGGACCTCAGAGGAAGGAAGGACCTCAGAGGATGGAAGGACCTCAGAGGAAGGAAGGACCTCAGAGGAAGGAAGGACCTCAGAGGATGGAAGGACCTCAGAGGAAGGAAGGACCTCAGAGGAAGGAAAGACCTCAGAGGAAGGAAGGACCTCAGAGGAAGGAAAGACCTCAGAGGAAGGAAAGACCTCAGAGGAAGGAAGGACCTCAGAGGAAGGAAAGACCTCAGAGGAAGGAAGGACCTCAGAGGAAGGAAAGACCTCAGAGGAAGGAAAGACCTCAGAGGAAGGAAGGACCTCAGAGGAAGGAAAGACCTCAGAGGAAGGAAGGACCTCAGAGGAAGGAAGGACCTCAGAGGAAGGAAGGACCTCAGAGGAAGGAAAGACCTCAGAGGATGGAAGGACCTCAGAGGAAGGAAGGACCTCAGAGGAAGGAAGGACCTCAGAGGATGGAAGGACCTCAGAGGAAGAAAGGACCTCAGAGGAAGGAAAGACCTCAGAGGAAGGAAGGACCTCAGAGGAAGGAAAGACCTCAGAGGAAGGAAAGACCTCAGAGGAAGGAAGGACCTCAGAGGAAGGAAAGACCTCAGAGGAAGGAAAGACCTCAGAGGAAGGAAGGACCTCAGAGGAAGGAAGGACCTCAGAGGAAGGAAAGACCTCAGAGGAAGGAAAGACCTCAGAGGAAGGAAAGACCTCAGAGGAAGGAAAGACCTCAGAGGAAGGAAAGACCTCAGAGGAAGGAAGGACCTCAGAGGAAGGAAGGACCTCAGAGGAAGGAAGGACCTCAGAGGAAGGAAGGACCTCAGAGTTTCCTTAAATCTGAGCGCGATGTGGAACAAACACTTCATAAAAACGCTAAACGGAGACCAGCTTGATCCACACGCGACGCAGGAAAGCTCATGTTTTCACACATGCATTCATGTGCACGTTTGCATTTCATTATGAGTGTGTGCACGTGTTCTGCACCTCTGATCCAGGGGCGGAGCCACAACAAAGAAAAGATAGACAGTTGACTTTAAAAACAACTCAATTGTCTCCCATGAAGTGAAGTGTTTCAGCTCCGGGTGAAGCGTTTCAGCTCCAGATAAAGCGTTTCAGCTCCGGGTGAAGCGTTTCAGCTCCGGGTGAGGCGTTTCAGCTCCGGGTGAAGCCTTTCAGCTCCGGGTGAAGCGTTTCAGCTCCGGGTGAGGCGTTTCAGCTCCGGGTGAAGCCTTTCAGCTCCGGGTGAAGCGTTTCAGCTCCGGGTGAAGCGTTTCAGCTCCAGATAAAGCGTTTCAGCTCCGGGTGAAGCGTTTCAGCTCCGGGTGAGGCGTTTCAGCTCCGGGTGAAGCCTTTCAGCTCCGGGTGAAGCGTTTCAGCTCCGGGTGAAGCCTTTCAGCTCCAGATGAAGCGTTTCAGCTCCGGGTAAAGCGCCTAAAGCCGTTAAACAAAATCTGATATGATGTCTGACCCGACCGACGAGGACAAAACAGTCATTATGACCTCTGGTCCCTCCTCTCAGACTCACAACTGCTGCTTTACAATGAAATAACATGGCAGTAAACGCCACATACAGTTACTGTGTGTGCACGTGTGTGCGCACGTGTGCCTGTTATGGGCACAGGTGTGTGTCTGCATTCATGCGTTCATTCTAGGGCTGCCACAGATGATTAATCAGGATGTCAAACCCAGATCTTTAACATCTTTAGCGTTAAACTAACTTCAAATCAAGAGAATAATCTATTAAATCTTGAATAAATCCTGCAGCTTCTTTCCTTCAATAATTTCTGGTTTTAAAACGAGACTCGGGTCTGATGAGGTCGGCATCTAAAACCAGGAACTGTTTTTCACTAGAGATCAAGCTTTGCTCTCTCTGACTCAAACAGAACTTAAGTGCATTTTTCTCTCATATTCAGCTTCACTCTGACTATAGATCTGCAGACCGTAGAGATGCTCTGGCTCAATGCAGGACAGTGAGGATGTCTCTTCATGCTCTTCTGCAGACATTTCACTGGGATGGGGTTCAGAGGAAACATTTAGCTCGTTCTCTTTTTTACTCCACCGTTATAGAGGATCATCTTTTTTTTTTGCTCTCTGTTTGAGCTAATGTTAGCTTAGCTTACTTATGATGATCCCTCTTCAGTTATATTCTGTCACATGTTGTGGAACTCTAGTTCTGCTTCAGATATTGAAAGTTTCCCGCCCTTTCAAGCTCTGACGGCGAGTCATGATGGTACCAGGTTATTTCAGTCGTTGATTAGTCGTCATATAATCGACTAATCATAGCAGTTCTAGTCTATTCATGCTCAGACTCTGATATAAAGAGAGTTTACGTCCCGCTCAAAGCCGTTTCTCTGTTCCTGCAGGACAAGTTTCCCTCCGTGGTGTCTGTGCCTGGAGGCCGCAGGTCAGAGGTGATGGTCCTGAGGCGTCCCGAGCTTCCAGGGTAAACGAACCTTTTCATGGGACGGGGCCGCCCTCACACCCTCCTCACTCCGCCCTGCTCTGCGTTCACAGCGTCGTCCTCTTCATCCACTGGGCAGTTGAAATATCCACGGAGGGAACGGTCGTGCCAAAGATCAACCTGCTGCCCAAAATCCCAGGAAAGGGTAAGCTGCTCGTCCAGCATCTGACACGGGACGGCCTTAAACACACAACGGAACAGAAAAGTGTTCCCGTTCCACATCACAGAGTCTGTCAGGAGTTCTGCGTCCTGATTGGTTGGAGAGCTTGTCAATCAATCTCCTCCCTGCTGTGTAGATCTACATCAATCTGTGGTTGTTTTCATTCCAGAACGCTGGACTTCATTGGTTTGAACTTTTAGAGTTTAAACACAAAAGTGTGAAAATATTTGTCTGAGGAACGTGTTTGAAGCTTTTACAGCCTTAAAACATCCGTCATTATTTCAGCTTCACAAGTTTTTGTGGAACTCCAACGATAAACGAGAGAACGCTGATGAAGAGAGAATCCATAGAAATACTCTCTGTCTGTAGATGAGCTCAGACATGACGGTCACAACACGGCTGATCAATGTTATTCAGGAAGTTCAGTGCAAACTGGGAGGAGCTTAAAGAGACTATTGTGGTTTTATTTTCATCATGTATTAGTCCTATTTTTACTGACTTTTTCTTTGAAAATCAGTTATTTGGTCATGTTTTATTCTATAAATAGTGTTATTTAATTAAAATGATAATACATGAATGAATCTTTTTTTATAAAGTATTTTACAGCTCCTTCAGTGGACCAAAGTGTTTCACAATAAGAAGAAATTTAAATTTAGGCAAGTTAAGAACAAAAATTGAAAACAGCATAAAATTATAAAAAGCAATAAAGTTAATAAAAGATGAACACAAATGCCAGTGACTATTGAGCATTCAAGGTCTTTCTAAATAGTTAAGTTGTGATATCATGCAGACTCCATAATTGAGAACCGGTGTGGTGTCTAAGTACGTCCCCCTGCCAGAACGGGTTTCCCCGCCCTGAGGCGTTACTGATTTGTTACATACTGCTCAGATTTTGTCCCAAAAATAAGATGGATGATGAGGATATACTCTGTTTTGGGGCTTCTGGGAGTTTATTGTCATATTTGTATTTTTGTCACTACATGTTTTAAGTAAACAAAAGCTTTTTGGGTTAAAAGAGAAAAAAAAACAACCTTTATTTTGACTAATTTAGGATAAAAAAATGTGATTTATGAAAGTAACTGTTATGGAAGGATGTAACTACAGAATCATGAAATATTAGGGGGAACAGAGTCATAAAAATAAATCAAACATGACAATAAACGCCCAGAATAAAGTCAGTCGCAATCATCCACCATAAATGTTGGTTATGAGACAAATCGACGTTTCCAGAGCAGGGAAACACATTCTGGCAGGGGGAACGAACCTTGGCACCACAGCGGTAATAGAATAAACTCGGTGACTCCAGAGTTCGGGTTCTCCCTCACAGCATCACCGGGTTCTGGTTCTGGTTCTGTCTGCAGCTCTGGAGCTGTTCCCCTCTCTGCCTGTGGGCGGCGCTGCCGAGGCCTTTCAGAGCCTGCTGAGGATTCTGGGAGCTGAAGGAGCCGTGGAGAGCGTCCTCAGAGCCGTGGCATCTCCTGTGTGAGGGGGAGGAGCATCTGAAGCAGAGAGGAAGCGGGGCTCTTACAAATGTTTATTCTGATAGAAAGCGCGCTGCGGCGGCGGCGGCTCGCCTGCCGTCCAAACCTACAAAAATAAATAATTTAAATACAAAATGTCAGACAGCGGCGTCGTCTGTTGGCACAGCGGCGGCGTGCGGCCGTCATCGTAACAAACCATCCACCGACTCGCGTCACATGACCTTCCTGCCTGTACAGGTTGTACCGGTTCACTGCCGTCCACTCTCCGTCTCCATGGCAACCGTAGCGGTTCCACCAGCAGCCGTCACGTTCAGAGTGGCACCAGTTAGAGGCGGGAAAAAAGACGAAGGCCCGATCACATGACCTGCAGCAGAACTGAGAGTCTGAGGCGGGAGAGTGGACGCAGCGGACAGGAACTGAAGTCAAGTGTTTCCAGTTAGTGACTGCACTGCAGGTGCAGGGGGGGGGCACGACCCCTGACCTCTGACCTCCTGAGTGCAGACTGTAACAGTGAGATTTCTACACACAACATGGACCGGGCTCGCCGTCACGCTGGGCACAGAACCGACGATGGAGGACGCGGTCGGCGCCACTCGGTCTCTGCATGCGGCTTCAAAGCCGTGCGGCGCTGCTCCTGTCCGCACCTGAGGAGCGGCCGATGTGGGCCGACCGGCCCGGGGCGGCCGACCCGGGGCGACTGACCCGGAGTGGCTGATCAACCCGGAGCGGCCGACCCGGAGCGGCCGACCCGGAGCGGCCGACCCGGAGTGGCTGATCAACCCGGAGCGGCCGACCCGGAGCGGCCGACCCGGAGCGGCCGACCCGGAGCGGCCGACCCGGAGCGGCCGACCGGGCCGGCCGACCCGGGCCGGCCGACCCGGAGCGGCCGACCCGGAGCGGCCGGCCCGGAGCGGCCGGCCCGGAGCGGCCGGCCCGGAGCGGCCGGCCCGGAGCGGTCCCAGTCAAGAGGCGACAGCCAACGGTTTAAAAAATAAATACAACGGAGAGAGAGTGGAGCCACCAGGCCGGGATCGAGCTCCTGTTGCCATGACAACACTCCTGCATGAAGCCGAGTCTCTCTCTAACATTCAGGAGCTGAGGAGCTCCTCTCGGAGTCACATGGGGTGGAAGAGGAGCGTGCACTCCTCGCGGTCGGCAGCAGAGAGGATGCTGGGATGCTGAGGCCGCGAGCCTTTAGGCAGAGCACCACCCGTCCTTAGGTAGCAAGACACTATCTTCTGGTCCAGGCGCAGCTGCCGGGGTATACTGTCGAAAGGTTTAGGGTCCAAATCCAAGATGGAGACGGAGGAGGAGAAAGGAGAAGGTCTGAAGTCCCTGAGCCGCCTCAGAGGGGAGAGACTGGAGGAAGAAGAGGACGAAGGTGAGCAGAGGAGAGCTCTGATGATGGTCATCATCATCATCAACATGTGGATGTTCAGGACTCCATAGATCTGGAGGTCAGACTCCATCACACATGGAGACCAAATCAACAACACACCTGAGGTCAAACAGTTATTGATCATCTAAAACGACATTTTCAAAACAATTATGAACTAAATATACAGCATTACCTGTGATTATGATAGTGAGAATGATGGAAGATGAATTTGGCCTCTGAAGATGCTGAAGCTGATATTCAGCTAAAATATTAGCTAAATGCTAAATTAGTCTAAAGAACTAAAAAAAACAAAACACTTAGGTTAGCCAAAACAGCTAGCTGAAATATTAGCTAAAATAGCTTAAAACATCTTAATAAATGCCAAAATAGACCAGAAAGCTGCAGAATGCTGATTTGTAAAACTTTAACTTTTGAACATAATTATGAATAATAAAAATGCAGGAATATTATTCCAGAATAAATCAATTTAAACCTTAAACAACTTTCAATATTTTACTCTCTGTAAAAACATATTTTTTCAAAATGACACAAGTTAGAAATGAGCTCAAGATAACATCGGGTCAGTAATAACAATAAAATAAAATGATCTGGAGGGCCGGATCCGGCCCCCGGGCCTTAATTTTAACATGTGCCGTAGTGGCTCTCCAGCTAAAGAATTATAAAATAATAGCAATTTTTTTAAATATTTGTGCTAAATTAAGATTTGTTTCATTTAAATTAGTTAGCTTTAGAAATGTTTGGCTGAAATTCACCTGGAAGATAAACTGTCTAGATTTTGACATTCCTGCTGTTTCGATCGGTTACGACTCAGATTTTAAACTTTGGAAAAAACAACATAAAAGGCAGATCTTTTATGAGCTCCAACACATATTATGTCATGTTACACAACACTGGGATGATCCTGTTTGGTACAGGAGGGCTTTTATTTTGAAAGAAAATCCAATAAGATTCTGTTAGAAGTCAAAAACAAATGAACATTTTTATAAAATACTAATATATGTTTTTATTCATGCCAAACATAAATATAATTTATATTTATTAATAAAAGAAACAAAGTGATGAATATAAATCAGTAAAACCAGGCGTTGTGGATCCTTTTAGGGTTTGTTCAGCAGAAACAGCCTCAAGTGGTTCTTGTGTAGGATGTCTTTTATTTTGAAATCATGCAAAGCTGTCAAAACTTTTAACCTATTTTGTATTTTTAAAAAATCTATTTTTTCTTCATGTTTGTTTTATTTATGGAAAAAAGCCACAAATGTTGATCTGAATGTATCATGTCAGTAACTAAAACATGAACATAAATCAGAATCTAATTTTCAGAAGACTCTGTTGAGGTTGAGGGTTGCAGATCTAGATCTAGATCTAGATGTAGATCTGCTGGACTCTGGTTCTCCGATCTCTTACCCTTCATCCTCCTCCTCCTCCTCTCTGGGCAGCAGCACCACCATGATGGAGCAGTCCTTTGCGGTCATGGCCACACAGTACTGGTGGACCTGCGTGAGAACGGTTTTAGGGAGGCGTGGCGCCGAGCGTCCGTCTACCACACCTGGAAATCCCTCACCTTAGCGACGGCCGACTCCACGGAGCCGTCGTCCTCCATCCGACACTTCTGCACCTTCTCCAGGAACGCCTCGTTGTACGGACCGTCCACCTGCAGCCGGCTCCTGACACACGGGGGAGGAGGGGTCAGAGCGCCGCTCGGGACGCCGCTCCGCTCCGCTCCTCCGGCTCCACCCACCTCTCTTTGGGGAAGTCCTGCAGGTGCTGCTCCACCCTGCGGTACAGAGGGAAGAGTCCCTCGATGTCCAGCGTGTCCAGCATCTGCGTCTGCAGGATCCGGAACAGAACGCTGTCGGCAGGTAGACCCCGAGAGGCTGCAGAGAGAGGCGGGACCAATCAGAGTCGGACATCCGGCCGAGAGGTCCACCCACTTCAGGCGCGGCTGCTGACCGTGGCTGACTCTCTCTCTGTTGAACAGGCTGGCTTCACAGAAGCTCCGCCCCTCTTCCTGTCGGTCAGTCACCGCTCCTTCATCCCCTCTCCCGCTCAGCAGGGCGTTCACCAGGACCTGCGGACAGGGCGGGGGCGGAGTCACCTTCAGACAGAGGAACACCTGAGGGCCTCAGCAATACTCAATACTTCAAAATATTATATAACTGCAAAACTCTGTCATAGAAAATCACTAAAATAGAATAAAACCACAAATGTTTCAGTGTCCCCCGCCCCCCCCGTCCCGCTGCAGCGAAGGACTATTCATCAACAGATGTTAGTGAGCAGAGAGCTTTTCTAAAACGGATCATCTGTGAAAAAGGAAACAACAAATGTGTGACCACAGTCCCACAGGGAGGACAAAACAGGATCAAAGGAACTCAAAATGAAGACCCATCCATCCAGGATCTTAACCCGCGGTTCCAGAACCTGGCGGGGTTCACCCTGGACAGGCCGTCAGTCTGTCTCAGGGCCAAAAACAGAGAGAGAAAGAGAGAAAGGGCAAAACGAGGGGCAGAATGTTTCTTTCATTTCATTTCATTTTATTTTATTTATTTCATTTTCAAAGCACACATAAGAAGTTTTACAGTAATCAAGGTTTCTGAGAAAAAAAGAAATGAAAATGAAAAGGGACAGAAAGAAGTAAACTTATTAACTCTGCCCCATTTAACCGAGTCAGAAAATAATTTCAGTCAACAAACAGAATTACAAAATTATGCAACAGATAAAGCAAGTGGTAAGAAAAAACAAACACCAAAATATAATAGGGAAAAAAGTAGTAGTATTTACCTTTTTTTTTTTTCCTTCCCTCATTCTTTTCCCTTTTCCTTTCTCTTTTTCCTTCCTTTCACATTAAGCATTAAGCCTGTTTTTAATGACTGTTTGATTCGTATGATGTGAGCATTTGTTTTTTCAGTTTTTTTAAAAGTAATAATTGAATTAGATTCTTTTATAGATTTTTCTAATGTATTCCATAATCTAATACCCTGCACTGAGACACTTTTTTCTTTAATTTTGGTTCTAAATTTATTGGTTTTAAAAATGTCATGCCCTTTTAGGTTATAATTGCTCTTTCTTTTTTCAAACTTCTTTTGTATGTTAAGTGGTAAACTTCTGTGATGTGCTCTGTACATAAGTTTAAATATGGAATGATTTACTAAGTCTTTAAATTTCAGTAGTTTTAGCTTTATAAACAGAGGTGTAGATGGATCCAGATACTTACTCCCAGTAATGATTCTTATTGCTCGTTTTTGTAACACAAATATTGAATTTATTGATTTCTTGTTAGCATTTCCCCAAATTTCTATGCAGTATGTCAGGTATGGTACAATCAGTGAATTATATATGAGGTATAATGATTTCTTCATTCGTTTTATTTTATTTTGGTTCATATTTCAAGTATTTGTTTGTTGGGGGTTTTTTGAGTGATTCGATTAGAAAGTGATTGGATAACAGATAAAAAGGTTTATAAAATAAATGTCTTTAACATTTAAATGTTCTTTTAGTTTTTAAGTGTTTGATGCAGTCTAAAAATAGACCGGTTGTCCAACCCAACCACTGCAGAGACCCCCTCAGGACCCCAGACCATTAAGCTCTTCAGTGGGTTTGAGGCCCAACAGGACAGCAGCATCTCTGCAGAGCAGCGTCAGGAACTCGTTATTAACTCGTTAATATCTCGTCATCACAAGAAAACGATCAAAATAAAAAAAGTAGTTCAGGTCGTTTTCAGCTTCCATAGTTTTTGTACTGAAAAAGTCACTAAAACAGAACGATCTGGATTCAGTTTGAGTTTAGATTCTGACGTTATACAAAAGCTCCTTCCTTTCAGCTGAGGTTTGGATGGAATGACGTCACTGAAAACTTTATCGACTCCTCTGAAGACACGTTTGTTGCTTCAGTTTCTAACTCGTCATTTTCTACGGTGTGTTCTTAGACGGCCACAGGATCCTGTTGTGGATGGAAGTTAAGCCCCGCCCCCCTGAAGGAGCAGCGCTCACCTGGATGAAGTCGTTCAGGATGGCTTTGTTGGTCATGTGACTGCTGCTGCGGTTGTTCCCCTGGAAGTACGGTCGGAGGTGATGCAGCAGCGCGTTGACGTCGGGGGGGTCGTCGCTGCTCTCCTTACAGCTGTAGACGCACTGACCCCCCTGCAGCGGGGAGGAAAACAGAAGGTCACACACGGCTGCTTCAGGTGAGGGCGGGGTTCACCGCTCCGTCCCCCCACACCTGAGAGGAACCCCAACTCCACACAGCCGGGATTTGAACCTCCTCACCTTAAAGACTTTGAAGTTGTTCTGAGGTTCTTCCAGCAGGTGTCTGACGGCGAAGGTCATCCTCTGCTGGTTCCTGCAGCACAGAAACAGCAGCCTGATGACGCCGAGACAGAAAACTGACACAAACTGACCAGTCAACAGCACGGCCTTCAAAAAGAGGAAACATCATCCCGACAGATCAATCCATTCAATCATTGGTTTCTCAGAGCAGAAAATAATGAAAGCTAACATCCAAATGCTCTTTCATTCATTTACAATCTCACCCGGAGAACAGGTCCAGGGGGCAGTACAGACTCCGCCTCTTCCACTTCCCACCGGCCACCTACAGATAAAGGAACAAAGAATCTGATCTGAAATGTGTCCTCACAGTGATGAAGCAGCTGAAGTGAGAGCGTCTCCTCCTCCTCATCGCTCAGACTGAAGGACAGCGCTCACCTTGAAATGCTGATGCATGCAGTAGCGGCACACTCTGGCCTTGATGTCTTTGCTGACGTGTTTGGGGGACGGGAGGAAGCCACACTTGGGCTGAAAGTGAGCAGAGGAGGAGGTGAGGAGTCCGGTGACACTTCACACCACAGATTTCCCTCCCTGCAGCAGAAGCTGCTTTAGCTCCAGCTTCCTCTGCGTCAGACAGCAGGCGCGCATTCTAATGATGTTTAATCAGTCAGAACTAGGGCTGCCACGATTAGTCGACTAATCGACTATTAAAATAATCGACAACTAATTTAATAGTCGATTAGTCGTTACTTTATATTGTATGAAGTCAGATTGTAGTAAAGTTGAAAGTTATAATAGCATTCTGCTAGCTTTTTGGAATATTTTGGCATTTATTAAGGTTTTTTAGGCTATTTTGGAGTTTAGCTAATATTTCAGCAGCATGCTAGCTATTTAGGCTAACTTTAGCTTTTTTACGTTTTTTAGGCAACTTTTGAGTTGAACTTATATTTCAGCTATATGCTAGCTGTTTTGGCTAATATAGGATTTTTCCATTTTTTTAAGGCTAATTTGGAGTTTAGCTAATATTTCAGCAGCATGCTAGCTATTTTGGTTAACTTAAGTTTTTTTAGGCAATTTTTGAGTTTAGCTTATATTTCAACTATATGCTAGCTGTTTTGGCTAATATAGGATTTTTCCGTTTTTTTAAGGCTAATTTGGAATTTAGCTAATATTTCAGCAGCATGCTAGCTATTTCGGCTAACTTTAGCTTTTTTACGTTTTTTAGGCAACTTTTGAGTTGAACTTATATTTCAGCTATATGCTAGCTGTTTTGGCTAATATAGTATTTTTCCATTTTTTAAGGCTAATTTGGAGTTTAGCTAATATTTCAGCAGCATGCTAGCTATTTTGGTTAACTTTAGCTTTTTTACGTTTTTTAGGCAACTTTTGAGTTGAACTTATATTTCAGCTATATGCTAGCTGTTTTGGCTAATATAGTACTTTTCCATTTTTTTAAGGCTAATTTGGAGTTTAGCTAATATTTCAGCAGCATGCTAGCTATTTTGGTTAACTTAAGCTTTTTTAAGTTTTTTTAGGCAATTTTTGAGTTTAGCTTATATTTCAACTATATGCTAGCTGTTTTGGCTAATATACGATTTTTCCGTTTTTTTAAGGCTAATTTGGAATTTAGCTAATATTTCAGCAGCATGCTAGCTATTTCGGCTAACTTTAGCTTTTTTACGTTTTTTAGGCAACTTTTGAGTTGAACTTATATTTCAGCTATATGCTAGCTGTTTTGGCTAATATAGGATTTTTCCATTTTTTTAAGGCTAATTTGGAGTTTAGCTAATATTTCAGCAGCATGCTAGCTATTTTGGTTAACTTAAGTTTTTTTAGGCAATTTTTGAGTTTAGCTTATATTTCAACTATATGCTAGCTGTTTTGGCTAATATAGGATTTTTCCGTTTTTTTAAGGCTAATTTGGAATTTAGCTAATATTTCAGCAGCATGCTAGCTATTTCGGCTAACTTTAGCTTTTTTACGTTTTTTAGGCAACTTTTGAGTTGAACTTATATTTCAGCTATATGCTAGCTGTTTTGGCTAATATAGTATTTTTCCATTTTTTAAGGCTAATTTGGAGTTTAGCTAATATTTCAGCAGCATGCTAGCTATTTTGGTTAACTTAAGTTTTTTTAGGCAATTTTTGAGTTTAGCTTATATTTCAGCTATGTGCTAGCTGTTTTGGCTAATATAGGATTTTTCCGTTTTTTTAAGGCTAATTTGGAATTTAGCTAATATTTCAGCAGCATGCTAGCTATTTAGGCTAACTTTGGCTCTTTTTATTTTTTGGCTAATTTGGCATTTAACTAATATTTTAGCTGGTTATCAACTTCAGCATCTTTACATCCACTTTGGCCATGAACAGATTAGTCGACTAATCGGAAAAAATAATCGGTGATTAGTCGACTATTAAAATAATCGTTTGTGGCAGCCCTAGTCAGAACATTAAACATCAGTGAGGGAGGCGTGTCTTCATGACGCAATCAGACAACATGACGGTTTAGGTCAGAGGTCGGCGACCTTTAGTAGTATAAGAACCGTTTGGGTTTGTTTTCTACTGATCCAAACCTAGAAGGAGCTGCACAGTTTTCATTTGGAGTTTCATTTATGACCTTTTTTTTAAATAATAAGTATGAATTATGTTTATTTTTGGCATAAACAAAAGAAAAAATATAAAAAGAAACTAACATTTATCAAAATGTGATTTTTTTTTATGTTTGACAGAAGCTGAAATAACTTATTCTTCAAATTAAAAGCTGCTCTCCATTTTATTTTATTTTTTTCCTCTTCATCCTCAGCAGTCTTATCCTGCTGGGTTTTGTTCTTTTAGTTTGGGGTTTGGTAGTCTTAGTTTTCTGGCTTTATTTATTTGTTTTCTTGAGTTAGTTTAGTTTAGAGAAAGCTGCTGACTCAGACGGTCGACATGCTGAGTCAGCAGACTCCAGGACTTATTCTATGTTTGGTCGAGGATCCTCCATGGAGATAAAAGATCCTCATGTGATCTGGAGCTGCAGGTTACAAACTCCTGGTTTAGGTCAGCAGAACTTTACCAACTAAACCTGAAAAAATCCTGCATCTGAAATGATTGATGACATCCTGAAGAGCCTGGGTACTGCGTACCTTGATCTCGATGCAGAGGGGCGGGGTCAGCGTTGCCTGGTGCAGAGCTGGGGAGGTCAGGTTGGGCAGACAGAGAGCACAGCCGCTGTAGATGTCCATCACTTTGTCACAGCGCCAAGCTGGAGAGAGGAGGGAGGGGTTAGAGCCCCACACTGGGGGGGGGGAACACACCCGAGCCTTCACCTCCCATCAGAGGCTGCACACGGGTCACCTGCTGCGTAAAGGTTAGAGTTCAAACTCTCATTCCCAGAAAGCCCTGCTGCTGGTTTCAGACCATCACTGGACCTTGGCCACGCCCACTGGGCATTTATGCAGAGACTCTGCAGGCTGCACTCCTCACGTTCAGGTTCGTTTCTAGTCTGTCTCGGGACGCCCTGCATCCCCTGACGGGACGCCCTGCATCCCCCGACGGGACGCCCAGCATCCCCCGACGGGACGCCCTGCATCCCCCGACGGGACGCCCTGCATCCCCCGACGGGACGCCCAGCATCCCCCGACGGGACGCCCAGTATCCCCCGACGGGACGCCCAGCATCCCCCGACGGGACGCCCTGCATCCCCCGACGGGAAGCCCTGCATCCCCCGACGGGACGCCCAGCATCCCCCGACGGGACGCCCTGCATCCCCCGACGGGACGCCCTGCATCCCCCGACGGGACGCCCAGCATCCCCGACGGGACGCCCAGTATCCCCCGACGGGACGCCCAGCATCCCCGACGGGACGCCCTTCATCCCCCGACGGGACGCCCTGCATCCCCCGACGGGACGCCCTGCATGCCCCGACGGGACGCCCTGCATCCCCTCACGGGACGCCCTGCATCCCCTCACGGGACGCCCTGCATCCCCTCACGGGACGCTCTGCATCCTCTGACGGGACGCCCTGCATCCCCTGACGGGACGCTCTCCATCCCCTGACGGGACGCCCTGCATCCCCCGACGGGACGCCCTGCATCCCCTCACGGGACGCTCTGCATCCTCTGACGGGACGCCCTGCATCCCCCGACGGGACGCCCCGCATCCCCTCACGGGACGCCCTGCATCCCCTGACGGGACGCCCTGCATCCCCTGACGGGACGCCCTGCATCCCCCGACGGGACGCTCTCCATCCCCTGACGGGACGCCCTGCATCCGCTCTGATCTCTTACCTGGTCTCTGTTGTTGGATTTTGATTGACAGCTGTCGCACAAACTCCAGAGGCAGTTTCACCACTTCCTGTGCAGAGAGACAGATGAGGGATTTATGGCAGACGTCAGCGCCACTCCAAATTCTGGAGCAGACCAACCGCTTTATGACCCAAAACAGAGACGAAAGCGGCGCTAAGACTGCCTAGCTTGAGAATCAACTACAGTTAGACGATATGAGAGAACATGTAAAAACCAGAAACACAAAGACTAACGTTGAAGTTAGTGTGGAACGCGAGCTTAAGCTTTCTTGTGAGACTGTAGCAATAGGTGAAATGCATATGGGAATAGTTTACTCCCAACTCAGAGGTGAATTTCTATTGAACTCCTGCCGCTCTGCAGAAACAGCGGTCCCCAAACTACAGCCCGAGGGCCGGATCCGGCCCTCCTCCACATTTGACCCGGCCCCCGGAACACTATCACAGATGCAGGCGTTTTTTTTCCGCCCCTCCACCTGTCATCAGTCTGACCAATCAAAAGTTGTTTACATCTTCACTGTTTTGTTGCGATTCTCTCAGTTCCAACAGAAATAGCAGCTAAAGTTTGTGTTCAGCCGTGTAGCTTCTGCTGGATCCGGTATCGACCCGTGGAAAGAATGAACGAAATAATGAAGCTCAGAGACTAGAGTTGGTCTAACATCAGCGTCAGTGTTTCACTGCATTTCCCATAATGCACTGGGTTAAAGTGACAGCACTTCTGCATTACGCTACTAAATTAAGACGATCTATACACCCAAAAATAAATACGTTTTTGTTAAAATTACATACAAACACAAAATTAAAAATAATAAAACTTCAAAACGTTCACTTTTTGTTTTGTTACAACTGAACATAAACATGAATATATTTATTGTGTGTTGTGATCATATAATTGTTTAGATTTACAGTCAGTCTGGCACAAACATTTAAAGAAATTAAATCACTGTCTGGAAAGAACATTTAATTGTTTTTGTGAGGTCATCTAAAATTCCATATTAATAAAGTGATTCATAAATAAATAAATAAAGGGGAAAAACAACAACTTGAGCAAATTTTCAACTAAATTAGTTGAAATCCAAAGATGGAGGAGGAACAGATGCTGGTGTCCTGATGTACCTCGGCTCCAAAAAGGTTGAAAGACAATGTAATAGATTACAAACTGAACCAGGCCCCCCATCGGAGAAGAAGACCCCTATGTGGCCCTCAGAGGAAAAAGTTTGAGGACCCCTACTTAGAAAACAGTACAGATGATTAGATTATGTGTAAAACCAGCAGAACGACCCCTCCCCAGGACTGTGTACACTACAGCGTGACTGGCTTACCCCGCTGTGGATGAACTTGTCCCCCAGCAGGTTGCTCATCACTTTGGAACTGAAGTCAACCATGTTCTGGATCTGCCTGAAGGCCTGCTCAGCCGTCTGCAGCACAAACACACAGAAACACGCCTGAGGTCGCGGCCCGAACAGGAGAAACCTTTATTAAACACGCTAAAACGACATCTTAAAAACTTTAAAAATATAACATAAGTATGAAGTAGATATATAAAACTACCAGCAATAATGCCAGAATGAATGTTGTGAGCTGAATGTGACCACTGAAGATGCTGAAACTGATGGCTAGCTAAAATATTAGATAATGCCAAATTAGCTTAAATAACTAAAAGAAAACAGCTAGCATGTAGCTGAATATATAGCTAAACGTCAAAATAGCCTAGACAACTGAAAAAAGCCTAAATTAGCATAAACAGCTAGCATGTAGCTGAAATATGAGCTAAACTCAAAAGCAGCCTAAAAAATCTTAGTAAATACTAAAACAGTCCAACAAGCTGCAGAATTTCAATTTTTAAAACGTTAAAACTGTAACTTTTTAACATAATTATGAATAATAAAAAGTCAGGAAAATTTTTCCAGAATAAATCAATTTAAACCTTAAATAACTTTCAATGTTTTACTCTCCATAAAAATATATTTTGCTGAAATTAAAATAAGTTAGAAATGAGCTCAAGATAACATCGGGTCATTGATAACAATAAAATAAAAAGATCTGGAGGGCCGGATAGAATCACCCGGAGGGCCGGATCCGGCCCCCGGGCCTTGACTTTAACCTGTGCTTTACAGTATAGAAGAGCAACAGCTTTCAGCGGAGCTCGACAGATGCTGCCAGCTGTGGTCACATATGACAGCTTCAGTCTCGGTTCTTTTTCCGACGCCATCAGATGAAGAGCGGCGCCGCAATGACGGTGACGCGTTTTCAGTCGAGACGGTCCTGCAAGCTGAACGCTCATGGAAATGACTGATCATCATCCAGTATTTTGAGTCAAATGTGCAGCTCATCTGTCGTCTGCTGGTTCACACCGACAGCTGAACAGGCTCTGTGCGGCGCCGCTCCGTTTTATTTACCTAAGAAACGCCGTCACTGTTCAAACCGCTCCTTCTTTCAGGATGTTGTTGTCGTTCAAGTGAAGCAGCTGGAATAACATCCTGCTGCTCGCTTTCGGTTTGACCAGAGAGGAGCCTGAAGAGGCGTCGGTTGAGGTGATCGTTCGGGACAGCGAGCCTCGTTTCCACTGAGCGGTCCGGTCCGGTCCGGTCCGGTTTCATCCACTATTTTGAGCTTTTCCATTGTTAAATGGACCCATTAAACAGTTCTGACCCGTACCTCTTGAGGGCCCCACCCATTGAAGGTCCATTAAAAAATAGAACAGGACAGTTTGGGGCGGAGTCGCCGTTGCCAGCCGTTGATTGGCAGAAAGTGATGACATCAGAGAAGATCAGCGATTCTGTTTTCCTCTTTTCTTCAATCTTCTGTCAAACATTCAGTTCCTGTTCGACAGAAAACGGCGAGCTGCTGGATGACCGCCATCGTTGATGCTTTATTAGTAATTGCTCTACAATGACACGATAGCGATCTACTCCACGCATCCGCCGGGAAAACAAACCGTGGAAGTGAGGCTTAATGGAGTGGAAACCAGAGTTAACTGGACCGGACCGGACCGGACTACTCCTCCAATACTGGACTGACGTCATCCAGCAGAACCATGTGATGTCATCCAGCAGAACCATGTGATGTCATCCAGCAGAACCATGTGATGTCATCCATCAGAACCACGTGACGTCATCCAACAGAACCATGTGACATCATCCAACAGAACCATGTGACATCATCCAACAGAACCATGTGACGTCATCCAACAGAACCATGTGATATCCAGAACTTTTCCTGCCATCTCTGCAACAGCACAGAGGCAGGAAGGAGTTTACGTCTGCAAATGGAGTTTCTACCAAACTCTGTCATCTACTGGAAATAACTGGAATAAAGACAGTTTGGAGACCTCCACCTCAAGATGATTAGGAAGAGGAGATGATTGAACTCCACTCAGAGCCGACTCTGAGTCCGTCCAGCATGAGAATCAGTCTGAATAAACAAACCCGTCAAGTTAATTCAGTTTCCATGTTTCACCAAACAACGTTAGCTCGCAGTGATTGGTCCAAGAATCTGCCAAATGCTTTGAGCGTTTGAGGTGGGGCATCTGATTGGCTAATTAATAACTTGACCTCATAAAAAAAAAAAAAAGAAAAGGTTGATCAAAAACATGTTAAAAAGAAACAGCAGAGCAAGAACAGTTTTTCTGACAGACAGAATGACAGAGCTGTTTATTTCTCAGTAGAAGTCTACGGGACTTTGGCGTGTACTTCCTGTTGGGAACACCAGGGGGGAGTGGATAATCAGTCCACTTCTCTATGTACTGTCTGTGGTTTGAACCCAGGGTTGGTGGTTCGCCGTACGGTTCTGCTGACATCACTATGAGCGCCAGAGAACAACCCCCCCAAAGTCATGGCATCAGAAATGAGCATCATAGGAGCAAAATGTCTTCAGAAAAGGAGCTTTTTACCTGCGGGGGGTTCTCCGAGTCTGCTGCAGGATACTTGAGCAAGCGTAAAACCCTCGGGAACTGCAAAAAAAACAAAGAGGATCCGGTTAGAACTTCTACGGGAACAACTTCACAGACGCCAAGTCTAGTCCACACCTGTCAAAGTCAAGGCCCGGGGGCCGGATCCGGCCCTCCAGATCATTTCATTTGATTGTTATTAATGACCCGATGTTATCTTGTACTTATTTTTAACTATTTTGACAAAATATATTTTATGGAGAGTAAAATACTGAAAGTTATTTAATGTTTAAGTTGATTTATTCTGGAATAATATTCCCACCTTTTTATTATTTGCAATTATGTTATAAAGTTACAGTTTTAAAGTTTTAAAAATAGAAATTCTGTTAGCTTTATGATTATTTTGGCATTTAGCTCATATTTTAGCTGGCTATTTTAGAGTTTGGCTAATATTTCAGCTACATGCTAGCTGTTTTGGCTAATTTAGAGTGTAATTTTATAGGCTAATTAGGCATTCCGCTAATATTTTAGCTTCAGCGTTTTCAGCTATCGGCACTAGCATCTTCAGCTTCCAGCATTCACACTAGCATTATCACAGGTAATGCTATATATCTAGTTCATAATCGTGTTATAAAGTTACGGTTTTAAAGTCTTAAAAATGTAGTTTTAGAGTGTTCAATAAATGTTTATCCTCAGGTGTGTTTTGGATTTTGGCTCCTTTTCTATAGGAGGAACAAATAACCAGCTCTCTTCTACTTTGAAATGGTGATATTAACATGTTGCCTGAGGAAAAACTGAAACAAGCTCATGAGGAAAACACTTCCACATTTGTATCGTGGTCCGTTCACATGCAGAGCGCTCCGGTTGGAGCACCACCTCAGTTTTCTCACAGTCTGGGGTGTGTCAGGAGAAACTCAGCTCTTTCAAAGCTGGCTGAGGAGTGTCAGGCGGCGTGTCAGGCGGCGTGTGCGTCAGCGTGCAAGTCCAGACCCGGTTCTAGTCAAATGAGTCAAAACACGACAGGATTAACCGTTATTCCCAGCAACAAAAGCTGAAACCGAAGCGGCGGGCGGGCGGCCGAGGGGCTGCAGGGCAGCAACTCCTGACACACTTGAGTTAACCCTTCAAACGTTAACGTGATCGTGGCTTTTCTCGGCTTCAGAATCTTCTGGAATCACGTTAACGGTTAAAAGTTTTGGTACGTTTTAGTGCGTGTCGTCACCTCTGTTGTCAGGAACATGAATGACCATGAGGTCACTCCAGGACATCCATCAGAACACAATCACTGCCTGTGGGTGCAACCATAGAAAGTTGCTTTATATTCAAACCCTGCAGTCAAACCCTTATACTCGGTAACCATGGTTACTGCAGCAGGAAGAAACGAGTTCCTCTGGTTTGAGAATCCTGGAGCCTTGATGTTGTTTTCACGGCATCCCAGTGCTGAGAAAAGCAGCCCGCGCGCGCGTCCCACTTCCGTTTCTCCGGCCGGTGTCCGTCACTGTGACTCACGGCCTTCACGCTCTTCCTTCAGCGACCCCGTGAATGTCACGACACGCAAAGGGCGCGCGCGCGTTCACGCGGGGGGGGAGGGCCGAGCACGGCGCTCAGGTCCCACGTCAGGAGTCCAGAACGGATTCCCGGCAGATCCCCGGAACCGGTCCAGAAGTTACACCCGAACTCACACACCCGGTTCCAGCAGAACAGCTCGAACCCCGATGAGAATAACGGGGTGCTGCCGTAAATCGCCGCGTACTAGCTAGCTTACGGCGGTGACAGTTCAGGCAGAACGACGCGGGACTGTCCTCGCGCTTAGCAGCCCGTTGGTTCCGCTTCAGGCCCGTTAGAACCGGACCCCGAAGTTCGCCGAGCCCGGCATGTCAGCGCTGGAGCACCGTTAGCCCGGCCGAGCCTAGCTTCCATCCAGCTAGCTAGCAGCCTTCATTCACCTGAACGTGACAGACGACCAGACTCTTGTTCCCCTCTCCGTGGTACTTCCAGTCGTTCTCGTCCATTTTGTCCACCTCCATCGAAACGGAAGCGCCGAACTCACTTCCTGTTTGTGTTCGAGAAGAACCAAAACACCGCACGTCCACGCACGGGAACACCACCGGCCCCGCGACCTGCTAGCACCAGATTTGACAACAACTGTAGCCGAAGAGGAACTACAACACCTCGTCCAGTTCGTTTAGCGTCACTTCCGATCATACTTTCAAAATAAAAGTTTAGTGAAGTTTTTTTTTTGACCAAATATTTAGACAAACAGCATTAATATCTCAAAATTACCATTATTATTGAACATGAATGGCTGAGAACAAATACGCAAACATAAACAAAAGAAAAAATAACAGTAAACAATCTCGCACAAGAGTAAAATATTTAAGTATGTAAATATAAACAGATTTTTCTCAAAAGAACAAAACATGTGTTCCTATACAGTTTCTCATAAAAAAAATAAATATACAAATTAAGGTGTATTACCTATTTCAGAAATGTGTTCAAAAAATTCAAATAAGACACGAGCTTTGGGTATTTTACATTCTTTTAAAGTAATCTTCCACATTAGTATGTTTTCATTTTTAAAACCAAGAAAAACTTTTTTTTTTAAACGACAGAAGAGATAATTTATTTCTAGTTTAAACTGTTTATATGGCACCTTAAACAAGGCGTTATATATATAAAGTTGAAAGAACATCACAAGAAACGGTGACGCATCTATTTAAGCATTGCCCCTTTTTACAATCTTTTGGCAAATCTTCTGTGGTTTATTTTGTTACAAGTTTGCTCTTTCCTGTTCTTTACTTTGGAAGCATGTGCTGTTTGCCTTCCCCCAGCATAAGAATGTGCTGATTCAATTTAGCCAATCTATTCATTTTACTTGCTAGATTTTGCATCCACAAACACACATTTTCTAATAAAATTCCAAAGTTTTGGAATTTTCACATTTTTTAATCCTACTTTTATTTAATCACTGTATGTGTGTATGTGGATAGGAACACTTTAAAAAGGAGTGATAGGATGCTTCTGGACTTTGTTTGGAAAACAAATGTTAATTTTAAAAAAAAAATCAGTTTTAACTAATTGAATCTGGTGTTTAAACATCACAGACCGAACCCTTAATAACACATTTCCTATCGAATCCAACTTCTATTTGGAATATTACCCCCTCCTGTATTCTTTTCTAAGATCTGTGGTTTAAATTGTCTTCTGGTCTGCAGGTAGACATTCTCAAAATCCCCATAAAGCTCTTAAACTTTCACAGACAGACGCCACTCACCTGGTCCTTCATGTTCAACCAAAAATTCTCGCCTCACTCGTGTTATCATCTGAATAACAGGTGAGTCATTCCACCAAAACAGGAACGTTTACTCCTTAAAATGCTTCAAAATTTAATTTAATTTTTCAACATTTTAATATAAACTTTAGTAATATACACATTTACCTATTCATAATTAGTAGTGGTCAGTCTCAGGCGATTTTCTTTATTTTTTTTACTTTTATTTAACAAACAATGCAACAAACTAACAAACGAAGAAAGACAAAACAGGGAGAAAAAACATTTACCCAATTAATAAAATCAACAGATGCATATTGATAAATGTATAATCAATCTATTGACTTTATTTCATTTTTTACAGCTCTCAAAATGTTATTATCCTCTCTATTGCTCCCTGTTGTTATAAAAACCCAAGACTAACTATATTTGAAAGAAAAAACCAAGAGAAACCCTCTGGCGACCGCTGTCAGAGAGCCGGAGGAACGGTCAGGAATGTTTCCTGTCATCATCAAGACAGCTTCAGCAGGAATTCCTCACAGCTAAGAGGGACTTTGATTTGAAAGGAATTCTTTTGGAACCTGAGGCTGTCGTGAAGACGGCGTTGTGGAGTGGTCGACACGATCCACCACGATGGAAGTCAGACAGGAGAGAGGGAGTCATCTGACATTTAACGCCGTTAAGACTCAGTCTGGAAAAGGATGAAGGACTCAGCATTACGTAAAGGTGAATTCCTGCACTTTGACCGAGACTTTGTCAGAGACAACCAGCTGGACCAGAGAGGGGGTGTGGCCAAACAACAGCGCCAGGGCAGAGCAGCTTCTACTGTCATTGACGGCTGTGGAGTTGAACTTTAATCTACATTATGGAGCTAAAGAGCTCTCAGTGAATCTGCTTCTTCTTCAGATGTCATCATTATTCTTGTTTTCTTTTGTTTTTTGAACTCATCTTAACTGACATGTAAGAGAGAATGTTTCTGGTTGAATGGATCCAGACTCCCGGAGAAACACGGAGTGAGTTTCTTCCAGGAAAACGAGACATTCTAGTCAAACCAGAGCAGAAACTTTCCAGTAACAACCATTAAGGCTCTAATCTTCTAACATCAAATTCCAGGAAAGATAACAACCGAGCAAGTGCACATTTTTCTTGGGGATTCTTTACTCTTCCTAGGAAATGTTTATGGTTACTGCAACAAGTGAAAAATATGTACAATTTTCACTTAAATACAAAAGAAAATGAATGGATAACATTAGCAAATATTGTAGCTGACATCTTACTGGGAGGGGATTTGAACAGGATCATCCTGATAGACCCTTCTGGTCTGATTTAGATCTTAACTCTCTCTCCTAATGCCCTGTTTCAACAAAATGTTATTTCTGTTCCTTCTGCTGTCTTCTACTGGAGGAAATGTAAACCCTGACTTACCATGGAATGATGCTAGGACACTGCAGCAGAAATGATTCATTAATAGCAAGATAAGAGATGTTTTTACAAACGTCTACATCAGGGGTCACCAACCTTTTTGAAACCGAGGGCTACTTCATGGGTACTGAGTCATACGAAGGGCTACCAAATTGAAATAATAAATTTGCTCAGTTTGCCTTTAGTTATACATTATTAATAATGAATAATGATACTCCTCTATGTGAAGACACTGATTTCTCATCGTAATTATCAATAACAACAACAAGCCAGGAAACAAATATGAATATTCAAAACTTGATTAATCTCAACAAATCTTGTCACATTTTGAGGTAATGACCAAATGTAATGTTTTTAACAAAATTACAACTGCTACGTGTTATGAACACACTTTTGAATTGAACAAATTTCAATACTATAATTTAACTTTGCCATGTTACCACATACGTCTGTATCTGTTTCTTTGTTAGTGGGAAGACTGACATTGCATGCTGTTCACCAGTTTAGTGTAATCTGGTGTGTAGCTTGATACTGCAACTGTGAGCGAGTCTTTCAGATGTGCATCAGTGAGGCGTGTTCTGTGTTTGCACTTGATGAAGTTCATGTCAGAAAATGCTGATTCACAGAGATAGGTTGAACCAAACAGGCTGGCAGTCTTCATAGCTGCTGTGTATACTCCTCTGTACTTCTCTGAGTCAACAAGGCACCAAAAGTTTGGTGCACCCTGGTGGGCTTTGAGGTGGAGGTCATTTTGCAGTGTTATGATTTCAATCTCCACCTGTCCAGCATCCAAGTCAAACGTTGAACTTAGTTGCTCAGAAAAGCATGTCATGTCCACATTCATGAAAGGGTTGGATATGAATGCCACACATGGCTCGAGCTGATCAATGTCACAAAACCTATACTCAAACTCTTGCTCAAGTCTGTTGATGACATCACAGTATTTTTCTGCCACTCTGTCAAATGCCTGGGATGCAGAATCATTGTCTTTCAGCACCGACTGCATGGAGGGAAAGTGCAGCACTTTTTTCTCTGTATATCCACTCGGTTCCAGGTCACCTAAGCTTATCTAAAGTTCATGTATAATGTAAGGAAGCCAAAAACGCCCTGCCCTACTTCTTTTTTTAAATCTTTTTCTTCAGAAAAAACGAGATATTAAATCTTTATAAGGAGAAAGCGAGAAAACTGTTTTTTTTTAGTCGTTAACAACAAAAACAGCATAAGAACACTTCAAACAAGTTGTTCTTTAACTGTTTTTTTTTTTTTTATTAGTGGATCTACGCTCCTCAAACGCTTTAATTTAGTCTCATGCACCCGTCCATTTATTCTCCTTAAACCTCCGCACAGATTGATTGACGGCAGACAAGAATCTGCGCGTGGAGCGTTCACTGAGCTCTGGAAATAAACCAACCCAAACAGCCGCTCAACTCAGTCCGCTACAAACTGTAATTTTTATACAATCCGCAGCAAAACAAATCCGTTCTTCAGAGAAAACGTCGACACTGTTTCATCAGTCGATTATATACGGATCCGTGCCGGTGTTCCATGTTTTTTCTGATAAACTGCTTCGTTTTGCTGCCGATATCCGAGGCTCCGTGAACGCACCATCAGCAGCCCTGGGTTCTGTCTCCTTTAAGCGTGAAACTTTAACCAAATTCTAGGAATTTCGAAAAAACATGGTGTCGTAATGACACGGTTTTATAAAAATGTGACAAAACACAAACCAACTCAAGCGATAAGTCATTAAAAACACGGCGACGTGTGTTTTTTTTTATTTGATTCACTAACAAAGGGAGCATTTGGGTGACGTCACAGGAGTGTGGTGACTCGCTTGCAGCGCTGACTCGCTCAGTCCCAGGTGCAGGTGTCAGAAGTCTGTTCAGTGGTAAAACATTATTTATCTAAACTTAAACATGATTTGAATACAAGCTGTACCTTTTGTCAGAAGGAACCTGAAACCACTTCTCATTTGTTTTGGTCTTGTGAATTTACGTCTAAGTTTTGGAAAGACATCCACAAATTCATCAGTGACTCCATCTTCAATGGTTTTCAATTGCATTACAGAGATGTTATTTTTGGTTTCCACAACTTTAGGTCCAAAGATCACAATGGTTTCTTTTTTATTAACATGCTCTTATTTATGGCCAAGTTTCACGTTCATAAAAGTAAAGTAATGAACAAAAAGCCTGAACTTCTGGTTCTTAATATAGAACTTCAACAATACTTAAAAACCATCTCAACCTCCAAGAATACAAAAGCTAAAAAAAAAAAAAACTAGACATCTGTAAATCTCTGAAATTAATAACGTGAATAAATCAAAAGACTGACTCTTGCTTTATTTTTATTTTTTATTTATTTATTTGTTTTAATTAATTTATTTATTTTGTCTCTTGTTTTCTTATTGTCCTGTATTTTCCTTTTTATTTTTTTATTTTTTGTTCTCTTCCTTGCCATTTAATGTCTACCTGTATAAGCTTGGATTCTATTGTCATGTTTGTATTGTACTTCTTACAATGCTCAATAAAAAAAAAAGAAGTCTGTTCAGTGGTATTTAAAAGAATGTCCATAACAAGTAAGCAGCTGGAACATTTTTCTTTTTGAAAACACGACTAGGTCCATTGAAGTTTGTCACTCCGCTCGAGCTGACTGGACTGGTTCACTCGGGCATTTGAAGAGCGCAGCTCCACTAATAAGTAAAAGAACTGACCAAAAACAACTTTTTCTTCTATTGTTTTTGTCGTTAACCGCAAAATAAAGAATCTCAACACAGGTAAAATCTCAGTGTCTCCATGCGGGAAAGGGAGAAGGGGTCGCCCCATTCTTTATTGATTATCTCGTTTTAACGAGAAAACGATTAAATTAAAAGTGGGATAGGCCGTTTTTGGCTTCAGCAATAATAAACATATATGTTAAGATGTTTTGATTCTTTGTGAAGGCAAGTGTGAGTTCAAAAAAATACATCACAATAAAATTAAAATTTTGAGCAGCTCACGAGTTGTGCTATTTTTAGAAGAGACCCGCGGACGACTTATGTGGTGCTCGAGGGCGACCGGGCGCCGTGTTGGTGACCCCTGATTTAAAGTTTTAAAAATTCAGCTTTAGTGTGTTCAATAAATGTTTATCCTGTTTGGCCCGCAGCCTACGGTTTTTGGGGATTTGGGCCCGATTGAGTTTGACACCCCGATCTACAAAATCAACTTATCATAGGTGGCTTATTTTACATATTTGAAACTTATGAGGTAAAGTTTAGGTCTATTATCTAAAAAGTTATCAGTTTAGCTTCCCAAAGCTTTGAGGCCGTGGCGAAGGCGAGCTCATCCATCCATAAAATGAAAACTGGCTGGAACATTTATCAAAGTAAATGTGGGTGGATGTCAGGCTGTGAGGGATGAACAGGACTTCAGGGAGGATAAGGTCCAGGTCACACAGGCTGGCAAGTGAGCCTGTGCAGCTGTGGAGAGGAGAACAGAAACACCAAACCAAGATGAACGAGAAACTTTCACCGACCAAACCAACAGAGGGCAGCAGAGAGCAATGAGTGTCAAGACTAGTGAGGAGGGACAGAAACATTCTTTACATATCGCAGCATTACACCGTAGAACAAGTAGTTAAATTAAGATCAAATTTTATCAAACTTCCAATTGCTCCAAAATAAAAAGAGATTCATTTTAAAATTCTAAATTTTGTGTATCCTTGTAAAGAGTTGTTGAGGATACGATTTGGGTTTCAAGAGAATTCATGTGTTTTTTGTGAGGAGGAAATTGAAACCGTTGATCATTTGTTTTATGAGTGCAAATATGTTGGTTGTTTTTGGGAAGAATTTTATTTTTGGTGCTCATCTAAGTTTGAAGTTTTAGTTCATTTACAAAAGCATGTCATACTTTTTGGAGTAGTCTCTGATGATAGACAGTTTGATTTAGTATTCAATGTTTTGTTAATTTATGGGAAGTTTTATATTCATAAAAGCAAGTATTTTAAGACCAAGCCACTATTCAATGTATTCCATAAAGAACTTTGTTTATATTTCAAATCTTTGAAGTACATGAAAAGTAAAAATGCAAGGACGCTTTACACTTTCATTGAAAACAATAATCTGAATGTAAACCCCTAGTGTTATTTCATTTGATTACGACTCTGTATATCTGTGTTATTTTGTTTTTTATTTTATTTATTTTTTTGTTTGTCTGTTTTTTGTCCCCCCACCCCCTTTATGGTTCAAAATGTTGTAAATTTTGTTTTTTTTTTTTTGAATGCAATAAAAAAAAATAAAAAAAAAAAACATTATTTATATATATCCATATATATATATGGATATATATGGATTAATTTTGTTTCCCTCGACAGCGACTTGACATTTACTTTCTAGCGTATTTTATGCTGATTTCAATGTATATTGTGCCTGTGTTCACATTTATAAAACTAAAAACAGTCTTTCGGGTCGTCTCCCGTCGGCTCGTTTGTTTTTGTTCAGGCACATCTCCGGTCTCACCGATCGGGGTCCTTCCTGGAGGCTCGGCGCCACATCTTTGGAGCTGGAGCAGATGTGAATGAAAACGAGATAAAATTTGTGAAGTACTCGGTCTTTTAAAGCCATCAACGGATTGTGAACTCACAGATTTACAACCATGAACCTGGAACTGCTCGGTAATCGCCATCATTTGTTCCTGTCTTCAGTTTGTCCGCACAGAGCTGACTTTGTTGTGATTAGCATTAGCCTAGCATGCTAACAGCAGAGACCGCAGCGGCGTTCAGATAAAACGATTTAAGTAGTTACTCCAAAATGTAATGGAACGTTTAGTTTTGTCAAATTTGCTTTGTTTGAAGACGAATGCTTTAGTGTTTCTCAGCTGAATGTTTGTTTTGAAATGGTAGCAGAGATGCAGTTAGCTTCGGCAGCTTCGGGACAACATCCTCAGAATGGATGGATTGTTTTTAACCGAACGCATAGATTCAAGTTTTACTGAAGAAATTATAATGTCTTCGTTTGATAAAATAACAACAAAGCCTAATGATTGTTAAAGACAGAAAAAAAAACATAAGTTCCTTTGCTCTAAGTTTGACCTCCCAAATTATTATTATTATTATTATTATTATTATTATTAATGCAGCAGCAGCTGAGTCTCACCCGGAATGTCCTGTAGATCAGGGGTGTTCAGACTCAGATTTGTTGAGTTAAAATGTTTCTGGGAAGACCAATTTTTTCTAATAACATTAAATGCAAATAAACTACTGACATGTTTTTATTTCTTCACTTAGAACAAAACATTATCTGAATATATTTATGCTAAAATAACTGGGAATTTAGTATTTAAAGACCATAAATAAGATAAAGTAAAAAATGTCTATACAACCCCTTTTGTCAACATTAAATCTGCGTTCACATAAAATGTTGCATATTTTTACTATTAAATCCTCACTGTGATATTTTAAATTTAAATCACGTGAGCAGGAAAGTAAAACTAATCGTTATCTTACTCAGAATTACAGAAAACTTGTTTTGTTTACATAAACAAATAAATCTGTTCATCTCATTTTTTACTAGTTCTAGTTCTCACTATTAAAATAGTCAACTAGTCGTCTACTTAAACGTCTAATTGTTGCAGTCGTTGATCTAAGAAGAAGGATGAGACCAGAGAGGGACAGGAGGATGTCTACAGAGATGTTTCTTTTTAATTACATTGTTTCTCTGTCAGACTGAACCAAACAACCTCAGAATTAAGACAAACTTTATATTTACCCCCTTTAACATGTTTGCTTTGTGCTGTAGAGTAGTTTCAAACATTTTAAATCAAGAGAGTCAAACTCAATCCCACAAGGAGCCAAAATCCAAAACACACTTTAGATCGCGGGGCGAACAGGATTTATTGAACACTGTAAAACTACATTTTTAAAACTGTAACTTTCAATGTAATTATGAACTAGATATATAAAATTACCTCTGATAATGTCAGTGTGAATGCTGGAAGCTGAATTTGGTAACTGAAGATGCTGAAATTGATAGCCCAAAAACGCTGAAGCTGATATCACTGAAGCTGAATGTCAAATTTAAAAAACTTTGGTTATCCAAAACCGCTAGCATGTAGCTGGAATAATAGCTAAACTCTAAAATAGCCTTAGAAAATCTTAGTAAATGCTAAAATAGTCCTAAAAGCTAACAGAAAGCCCACTCTGGGCCTTGACTTTGACACGTGTTTTAAATGAACCCGTATTTGAGTTAGTGTGTGATAGGGCTGTCACGATTAGTCGACTAATCGACGACTAATCGACTATTAAAATAATCGACGACTAATTTAATAGTCGATTAGTCGTTACTTTATATTGTATGAAGTCAGAGTGTAGTAAAGTTGAAAGTTATAATAGCATTCTGCTAGCTTTTTGGAATATTTTGGCATTTATTAAGGTTTTTTAGGCTATTTTGGATTTTAGCTGATACTTAATCTAAAAGCTAGCTGTTTGGGCTAACTTAAGCTTTTTTAGGCAATTTTTTGAGTTTAGCTTACATTTCAGCTATATGCTAGCTGTTTTAGCTAATTTAGGATTTTTCCGTTTTTTTAAGACTTATTTGAAATTTAGCTAATATTTCAGCAGCATGCTAGCTATTTTGGTTAACTTAAGCTTTTTTACGTTTTTTAGGCTATTTTGGAGTTTAGCTAATATTTCAGCAGCATGCTAGCTATTTAGGCTAACTTTAGCTTTTTTAAGTTTTTTAGGCAATTTTTGAGTTAGCTCATATTTCAGCTATATGCTAGCTGTAATATAGGATTTTTCCATTTTTTAAGGCTAATTTGGAATTTAGCTAATATTTCAGCAGCATGCTAGCTATTTTGGTTAACTTAAGCTTTTTTAACTTTTTTTAGGCTATTTTGGAGTTTAGCTAATATTTCAGCAGCATGCTAGCTATTTCGGTTAACTTTAGCTTTTTTACGATTTTTAGGCAACTTTTGAGTTTAGCTTATATTTCAGCTATATGCTAGCTGTTTTGGCTAATATAGAATTTTTCCGTTTTTTAAGGCTAATTTGGAATTTAGCGAATATTTCAGCAGCATGCTAGCTATTTAGGCTAATTTTGGCTTTTTTAAGTTTTTTAGGCAATTCTTGAGTTAGCTTATATTTCAGCTATGTGCTAGCTGTTTTGGCTAATATAGGATTTTCCGTTTTTTTAAGGCTAATTTGGAATTTAGCTAATATTTCAGCAGCATGCTAGCTATTTAGGCTAACTTTGGCTCTTTTTATTTTTTGGCTAATTTGGCATTTAACTAATATTTTAGCTGGTTATCAACTTCAGCATCTTTACATCCACTTTGGCCATGAACAGATTAGTCGACTAATCGGAAAAAATAATCGGTGATTAGTCGACTATTAAAATAATCGTTTGTGGCAGCACTAGTGTGTGAGTGATTGAGGCGTCATGTTTCTGTATGACTTCAGAGACGCCGGTCCGTCTGTTCTGTCGCTCTGCTTCCGTCTAGCATTGATCTCCTCGTTGTCTCTCTTTCTAGAGTCATTTGGGCAGAACTATCCAGAGGTGAGCCAGCAGCCTCGAACCCTTTCATGAGTAACCAATAGACCGCTGCGCTCTCGGTTCACATGTCGTTTGCAAACGTGTGCAGGAGGCGGATGGCACTCTGGACTGCATCAGCATGGCGCTCACCTGCACCTTCAACCGCTGGGGAACCCTGCTGGCTGTCGGCTGCAACGACGGGCGCATCGTCATCTGGGACTTCCTCACCAGGGGAATCGCTAAAATCATCAGTGCACACATCCATCCCGTCTGCTCTCTGTGGTAAGGTCATCACGGCCTCATCACGCTCCAGCAGGGCTGACTGTCTTCATATTATCAGTATGTTTAGAGGATGGTTGTATAGGAAATGAGCCGACTCAGGTTTTTGTGTTTTAAGTAATTGTAAGTGAAGCTAAATACATTTAAAAAAAAGTTTTCGTTGTCCCGATTTGTTCTGGTGAGATCTTGAGAAAAGTCCAGATTTACTTTCCTGAGATTTAGTTTTTCTTACCTGTTTTTTCTTGATAATTTAAGATTAATTTTTGATTTTGTTTTATGCATTTCTTGACATATAAACACAAGAGTCCTTCAAAAGTCTAGAAAACAAACAGAAAAAGAAGCAGTGGTCTAAAGTAGAAAAGTCTTTTCTTTCTATTTTGGGACAAAGTTTCTTTTTACTTTGAAGATTTTTCTGTTTAGCATTTTTATAAGTACAGACAAACATTCATCAGAGTAAAAGATTGTTTTTGTGAGAGAGAATTTCTGCTTATATTCATGTCTTTTAATATTTATTTTCATTTTCATGTTAATTTTAATTCCTGTAAAGTTTTTTTATTAACAAATTCAACATTGAAGGAAAATTACAAAACAAAAGGTACAATCTTAAAATCAGTATACAGTAATACAGTCTGAGCTGCCAATACAGAATAAAAAAACATTCTATAAAATAATTGTAATGTATTCAAACAACCCAAAATTATAAACAAATAAGAAAGAAAAAGGGAGTGGATTGAATAAACTGATAAATTATCTCCAAGTTTTAAATTATTTTTATTTTCTAGTCTTTGAAGAGATAAAACATAAAAGATTCAAACCAACGACTGAAGCTTCTTTAAATAAAATGACATTTATGAATGAAAAATGTGTCTAAAATGATCAAATTATTCAACAAAAACTGTTTTCTTCAGTCTTTATTAATGCAACAGAATTGAATATGAATATAGCTAAATGAATGAATTTTGTTTTTTTGTTGAAATCCAATCGTATAAATAGTTTAAAGAAATATGAACAGAGTTAGAGTCATAGAGGAGCTGTCTTTGAGTTTCTATATCATTTTGTCACAAGATGCATAAATTATCATGTAAATTAAATCTTAACCTTAAAATGTTTTTACATGGATACATGTTATTGATTTAAACTGGATTTAAAAAAAACAAGTTCTGATGAGGGACGTGTGTCGAAGTAATAGATGTGATTGGAAAGTTTTTACAGCGATTCCATAAAACTCGTGAAAAGACATTTAGAGTAAAAGACAAATGTGGTCAAAGAGGCTGGCGGTGGCGCCGGCGCCGGCGCCGCTTCATCCCTTCCTGCTGCTGCCCCATATTTTCCACCAAACCAAGCTGATACTTTTTCCTCTGATATACATTAATGTATCTTAGTTTTTAGGGATTCTTTACCTAAAAATGATTTCCAGTGATCACGTTAACATATTACATTCGTCTGCATAACATACATGTTCAGAGAAGTTTAAACAAAGTCACATTAAACATTCAGGTTCAGGGGGAAGCATGTTGGTTACAGGGTTTCTACTGGGTCTTAAAAAGTCTTAAAAGTGTAAATGTTTGAATTTGTAAATAAAACCTTAAAAAGCTTTGAAAAAGTCTAAAACTTTGATATTTATGAGATGAAAACCTGCAGCAGTTTTGAGACAAGAAGAGCGTCACTGCACAGAGCACAAACGAGATGAGAAGCTTCAGTTCACATCAGGAATGAGGAACATATGAATTCATCAAATGGATCAATCAGAAATTGATCTTAATTTAGTCTTGATTAGCCTGAACTGAATAATAGTGTGAATACATTCAATGCAATTTACGCAATCTCGGTATCAAAACGTTCGGCTCGTTAAGGACATTACTGCTTGTGTTTTTGGTTTTCGCAAATTTTACGGTTTTTGCGATTTTGCACAATTTATGCTAATTTTTAGCCCTATGTTAAGTCAATGGGAACATTTTTCAAATGGTTATAAAACTTTCTGCACTTGCGGTATGCTTTTTCGACTAATTTGGCACCTTTTGAGGTTTTTTTGGACTAATTTGGAGTTAAGCTAACATATTATAAGCATGTTAGCTTTTTTGGCTAATTTGGCAACTTTTGAGGTTTTTTGGTGCTAATTCAGGGTTAAGCTAGCATATTAGCAACGTGTTAGCTTTTATGGCTAATTTGGCAACTTTTGAGGTTTTTTGGTGCTAATTCAGGGTTAAGCTAGCATATTAGCAACGTGTTAGCTTTTTTGGCTAATTTGGCATATTTTGAAGGTTTTTATGGGCTAATTCAGGGTTAAGCTTGCATATTAGCAACGTGTTAGCTTTTATGGCTAATTTGGCAACTTTTGAGGTTTTTTGGGCTAATTCGGAGTTAAGCTAACATATTATAAGCATGTTAGCTTTTTTGGCTAATTTGGCAACTTTTGAGGGTTTTTTTGGGCTAATTCTGAGTTAAGCTAACATATTAGCAACGTGTTAGCTTTTATGGCTAATTTGGAAACTTTTAAGGTTTTTTGGGCTAATTCTGAGTTAAGCTAACATATTAGCAACGTGTTAGCTTTTATGGCTAATTTGGTAACTTTTCAGGTTTTTTGGGCTAATTCTGAGTTAAGCTAACATATTAGCAACGTGTTAGCTTTTTTGGCTAATTTGGCTTATTTTGAAGGTTTTTATGGGCTAATTCAGGGTTAAGCTTGCATATTAGCAACGTTAGCTTTTATGGCTAATTTGGCAACTTTTGAGGTTTTTTGGGCTAATTCGGAGTTAAGCTAACATATTATAAGCGTGTTAGCTTTTTTGGCTAATTTGGCAACTTTTAACTTTTTTCGGGCTAATTTGTTGTTAGATAGATAGATAGATAGATAGATAGATAGATAGATAGATAGATAGATAGATAGATAGATAGATAGATAGATAGATAGATAGATAGAATCTTTAATAATCCCTTAGGAAATTTAAATTGGTCATCTGCTGACACTCATAAAAACCATACACACATAAAAACACAATAAAACAATAGGAGTCAGTGGGTTAAAAAATTCAAAGAATAAAAGATAAATTAAAAAATTACAGGAATAAATTAGTTAAATGTCAATGGATTAAATAGATTAAAAGTTAATGGATTAAAATAATTAAAAGCTTCTAAGATGTTCAGCCAAAGAGTTATATTGCCTGATGGCACGAGGAACAAAAGAGTTCTTCATTCTGTCCGTGGAGCAGCGCTGGGACAGCAGTCTGCTGCTGAAAGTACTCCTCCTTCTGGTGAAGGCCTCATGTAGGGGATGTGAGGGATTCTTCACGATGGACCAGAAGACGGTTAAGCTAACAAATTAGCAATGTGTCAGCTTTTTTGGCTAATTTGGCAACTTTTTAACTTTTTTTGGGCTAATTTGGAGTTAAGGTCCCATATTAGCAACGTATTAGCTTTTTTGGCTAATTTGGCTACTTTTCAGGTTTTTATGGGCTAATTCAGGGTTAAGCTAACATATTAGCAATGTGTTAGCTTTTTTGGCTAATTTGACAACTTTTTAGGTTCCTTTGGGATAATTTGGAATTAAGCTAACATATTAGCAACGTGTTACCATTTTTGGCTAATTTGGCAACTTTTCAGGTTTTTTTATTCTAATTTTGAGCTAAGCTAACATATTAGCAATGTGATAGCTTTTTTGGCTAATTTGGCAACTTTTGAGGCTTTTTTGGGCTAATTTGGAGTTAAGCTAACATATTAGCAACGTTTTAGCTTTTTTGGCTAATTTGGCAACTTTTTTGCAAAATGCATTCACACATGCATTATCGTAGGTAATGCACTTTTCTAGTATTATTTGACTTTAGAGCAAAACTGTCTGTGAGTTTGGTCTGAAAAAGAGTTTGTTGTGTTTTTACCCAGCTGGAGTCGGGACGGTCACAAACTGGTGAGCGCCTCCACAGACAACATCGTGTCCCAGTGGGACGTCCTGACCGGAGACTGCGACCAGAGGTTCCGTTTCCCTTCGCCCATCCTGAAACTGCAGTGCCACCCCAGAGACATGTAGGTTCTCCCCAGCGTCACATTCCACACGCGGGCGCTTCTTAACACGCTTTGAACACGCGACGCTGTTTCAGGGACAAAGTCCTGGTGTGTCCCATGAAGTCGGCGCCGGTCCTGCTGACGCTGTCCGACTCCAAACACGTGGTGCTGCCGGTGGACGACGACTCGGACCTGAACGTGGTGGCGGCTTTTGACAGACGAGGAGAGTACATTTACACGGGGAACGCTAAAGGAAAGGTCAGGCCTCCGTCACACAGATAAACCGTCCTGGAAACAGAGAACTCTCACTTTACTCAACTGTTCTAAAAACAGCTTTTCCTACTTGTGTTGCAGATCCTGGTGCTAAACACAGACACTCAGGAGCTGGTGGCTTCATTCAGAGTGACCACAGGAACCAGCAACACCACGGCCATCAAATCCATCGAGTTTGCCCGGAAGGGCAGGTGGGAAATCTGCTCGATCCATATAATCCTCTATAGAATCCTTAATAACACTGCACCAGCACCTCTAAAGCGCTTTGTACAACTCGCATTCACAGTTACTTCTAGAGTCACACGGTCCTCCAGCAGGGGTCAGTGCTTTATACCAAAACAAAAAACTTCATTCGCACAATCAGCATTTTCTTATAATGCAATAAAAGAGTGGAATAATCTTCCAACTATTTATAAAAATCTAACAAACTATTCAACTTTTACTGTAAATGTGAAAAAGTGGCTGTGGGACAATCAGGCATGTGAGCACTGACCAGAACACTTCCTGATCCCTTATTATGTTTCTTGTACAATACTATTGTTTTTGTTGATGTAAAAATTTACATTTTAAGAAGTGTAAGCTTGTTACCCTTTTATTGTTGTATGAAATAGGTTTGAAAGGTAAATTTAATGGTAAGGTTTGAATGAGATGCTGACTGTGTGTGTTATGTATGAAATACTGCTCTGATTGATGAGTTCAACTGATGAATTTTTATTCCTGTAGATTAGGGACTGCAGATGGAAACTAGCTATCTAGCTATAATCTGGTGCAGAACATCTCTGTTTGTTTTAAACTTAATTAATCTGTGCACTGTCCCTTTAAATAAAGACTAAAGAAAGAAAGAAAGAAAGATCCGAGCTGGAAATGTGGACGACCTGAACTCTGACTGTAACTTCCTTAGAGTTTTCAGTTCAGGAGTCAAACTCTGAGGTTAAACTTTGGATCTGGAAGTCCAAATGCAGCTTACAATGGAGGAACTGAGTGTTTGATACCTGCTGATCAATTTCTTTTTAGATATTAGATTTTTTGAAGTGATTCTCTTCTTCTTTCCCGACGTAAAAACTCAGTCACACAGTCAAAACCTTCATCTCGTTCAGGACATTCCTGCTTATTTTTGGTATTTATAAACTTTATGGGTTTTGAAATATTGACCAAAATATTCCCCATAGGAAATGAATGAGAAACTCTTCAAATTTCAAAATTTTAGTTAGATTAACAACATTCCTTTAAAGGGACCATACCATGATGTTCTTCATCCTTCCAGAGTAAACTATATCCATATATATGATCATATGTCACATTAGGAACACTAAAAGACAAATTATTTCTGAATTATGAGTCATTTTTGTGTCCCGTTTTAATACCCGGAAGTAAAACGACTCGATTTCTGAGGCTCCGCCTTTCGCTCCTTGTCGGTCCCGCCCATTTCTCGGCGTTATCCTTGATCCCGCCTCCTCAAAACGTGAACAAAATTTGTAAACGAAACTCTAAGAGAGATGGATGCTCTGCGGTCTGCAGAATCTTCTCTGGATTTTCCCTTTTTCAATCTTTGTATTTTTCTGATGGTTCTGATCGTCTGCATGAAGGTCAGATTCAACGCGGTTTGGTACGGCGGAGGAATCCTGCATGACGGTTACTGGAGATACAGGTCCACACGCTAAAGACACGTCTGTAGAATCAATGTGGATCACGTTAAAAGTTGTTTTATTGAGCATGAATTCATCCAACCACATTTAATTAGTTTCTCATCGTTGTGGTTTTATGTTTGTTTTTAAGAGAATTCTGTAGAAACTCCAACAGAACTTTCTATTGGACCAGCAGCCGGCGCCGTAGGAGACCCAGAAAAGAGAGTTCTACGTTATTCAGTGTTAACATAAACGTTCTATCAAGTAAACAGTTGGAACAATTATTTCCTTCTGGATAACATGATAATCAATGCTCTGGGGGGTGTGTTTGTTGTAGTCTGGGGGCGGAGCTTGCAGCACAGCTGTTGGCATTGATCTTACATCAGCACGTTTCCAACCGCTGGTTTTCGTGGGTATGGGAGGGGCTTCTGCAGGTTTTTAGAGGATTACTCTTAAATGCATGAACGGATCAAAATACTGTTTTGAGGTTCTTTATAGTGAAGAATGAACAATAAAATGCATTTAAAACCTCAAAAAGTAGAATTTTCATGGTAGGGCCCCTTTAAATATATTTATGGGAAATGCTTTGAATTTATAATGGATATTTTCAAAAAAAAATTTGAAGTTTAACTAATATTTTAGCAACATGCTAATGTTTTAGACTAATTTAGCTTTCTGAGGATTTTTAGGCTGTTTTGGAGTTTAGTTAGTATTTAAGCAACAAGCTAGCTTTTTTGGGCTAATTTGGATCTTAACTCATTTTTAAGTAACACTATGTTTTTGCAATATTGGCAATTTCACCTATTATACTAGAGATTTCTCAGGACTGTAGGTAAACTTCAGCGCTCTTTCAAAGTTCTTCAATGACATTTTCAATCTTTTAGCAAATTTAACTAAAATATTTTATATTTTCAGCAATTAAAGTAACTTGAATCACCAGGTTCAGTGAGAAGCTTCAGCATCTTCAGGCTCTTAATTTATGCAACTTTTCTAGTTTTTTCTCTTCAAGTTCTTCTTTCCTCTTAATGTTCCCTCCATACTCTGAGGTCTGACCTTTTCACAGGAGAGCGTCTCCTCCTGCTGAAGTCAGAGCTGATATCTTTGGTCTCAACCTCTCTGAGGTTCTGTGCTCTCTGGAACTGTTGGTTGAGGGTTTCCTTCAGTGGTTCAGATGTTGTTTCTTCTTTTTCCTGCAGCTGCTTCCTCATAAACACAGCCGATCGGATCATCCGAGTGTACGATGGCAGAGAGATCCTGACCTGCGGGAGGGACGGAGAGCCAGAACCCATGCAGAAGCTGCAGGACCTGGTCAACAGGTGAGCGACCTCCAACTGCAGCAGGTTGTTAGGGGTGGAGCCTCGGGGGCGTTTGTCCCATCCCTCCTTCCCTTCTGCTCCCCCTCAGGACTCCATGGAAGCGCTGCTGTTTCTCCGGAGACGGCGAGTACATCGTGGCCGGCTCCGCCCGGCAACACGCGCTCTACATCTGGGAGAAGAGTATCGGCAACCTGGTGAAGATTCTGCATGGAACCAGAGGAGAGCTGCTGCTGGACGTGGCTGTAAGCAGGATTCAGCTGCTCTCTCTGCTGTTTGATACTAGCGCACGGACCTGCAGCTGCAAGAGGGTTGCTGGGAAATGTCTATTGTCTCTCCCAGCTCTATTCTGATTTAGAGAGAACTTCCAGTCGGGCACAAACCGTAATAAATCCCTTTTCACGTGACGTCACCTAAACCGGTTTACCAGTTTAGAACGGCAAAACTGAACACCGTTTAAAGCAATTTCACATAAATATGAGGGCCAGTAGTTGATGAAAAAAATAACAAATTAATCCAAATACATTTTTTTTAATTTGCAGTGTTTGTGAATAATCTCAAAAATAAATGTATATGACACAAAAAACGCACCAGACTATGGATCAAAATGTCTGGTTTTTGTGAAAAAGCAATCTAAACCAAAATAATAACAAGATTAAAGTACGGAAAACAGATAGAATCTTTATTTCTTTTGTAAATAACCAACCCAATGAAGTGTTTTAATGCACACTGTGGAAATTCTGATTCATTTCTGTTCATAAATGTTAACGCATTGATCATAATTTGTTAATCACATGCATTAATATGTCACCATGGTAACCAATTGTAATGTAAATATGTCCAATATTTCTGTTCTAAATGTGCTTGTATTGTTTCCCTCTTAGATCAAATGTTCATAAACTCCACAGCTGCTTCCCCAAAATCCTCCGGATGAGATTAAACCAATCCAGGATTATTTCTCTGATAACACGTTCAAAGTTATGACGAAGGTTACAGGAACTTCAGTGAACGCTGCTTGTTTGATTATGAATTCAGATTTTCTTCTTCTAATTGATGCTAACGCTAGCTCTCCATGACGTAGATCTGCAGAAGATCTTTTCTGATCAGTTAAAGTTGATCACATTTACAACAGAACTAAAGTCAGACAATTTCAACGTGTCTGACCAGAAAGAAAACCAAAAATTCTTGTTATTTTCTCTGTTGCTCATAATCGTGTCTGATCCCTGCAGAATAATGAAGATAAACAAGAATAAAATCATTTGAAACCATCAAAAATATTTATAAAGAAATTATTATTATTATTCAAACATAATTTTCTAAATGCTGAACTTTTGTCTTTTATTTTGAAACCTGAAAATTTGTGTCTTCATAGAATATTCACTCTCCCACATGGTAAACATTTAACAATTACCCCTTAAAATACCCTGAAAAACAACAATTACCTCTGATTACAACAGCTAAATGGAGCCGTGGGTTCAGTTCAATCACAACATGCAGTGATGTGCATCTTAGCTGCGTCTATTACATGAATTCACATCAGTTTGTGTGAATAACATCAAGCAAAACAGAAACCGTTAGAATAATATTTATATAGTAATTTTATTTTCAATAGAAGCTCAAATATTGAAGAATTCCTCACATTAGTGTTTAGATTTGTGAATAATCTAAGAAAGGAAATGAAAATAGAGTTCAGTCGGACATTCATGAAATAAATATTATACATTTTTCTGTTAAACTCTGTGAGGTTATCTTTTATTATTTATGTAAAATTGTGTTCAACAGCGTTCAGGTCTTTGGTTTCCCATGACCCTGTCATCATTTACTCCGACATCACCGTGAAAATGGTCGTTTATTCATTTCCTCCTTCGTGATCAATTTTTAAACGGTTAGCACGTTAGCATGTTGCTCTTTTATCCCTCCACAGTGGCTCTCTGGATGAAAAAAAATAAAATAATAATTAAAAAAAATGGAGATTAACTATTATTTTAGCAACATGATAACGTTTTTGACTAATTTAGTTTTCTGAAGAATTTTATGCTATTTTGGAGTTTAGCTAATATTTTAGTAAAATGCTGATGTTTTCAGCTAATTTTTTATCTACTGAAATTTTTGGGGAATAATTTAGAATTTAGCTTCTATTTTAGCAACATGCTAACGTTTTTGACTAAGTTATTTTACTGAGGAATTTTAGGTTAGTTTGGAGTTCAGCTGGTAATTCAGCAGCAAGCTAACTTTTTTTTTTTGTGAATTTGGCCTCGAAATTGTTTTATATGCTATTTTGGAGTTTAGCTAATATTTTAGCAATTTGCTAACATTTTTAGCAAATTTTTTATCTACTGGAGGTTTTAGGCTAATCTAATTTTGAGTTTAGCTTTTATTACAGCAACATGCTAACATTTTTTGACTAATTTCGTTTTCTGAAGAATTTTATGCTATTTTGGAGTTTAGCTAATATTTTAGTAAAATGCTGATGTTTTCAGCTAATTTTATATCTACTGAAATTTTTGGGGAATAATTTTGAATTTAGCTTCTATTTTAGCAACATGCTAACGTTTTTGACTAAGTTAGTTTACTGAGGAATTTTAGGTTAGTTTGGAGTTCAGCTGGTAATTCAGCAACAAGCTAACTTTTTTTTTTTTTTTAGTGAATTTGGCCTCGAAATTGTTTTATATGCTATTTTGGAGTTTAGCTAATATTTTAGTAAAATGCTGATGTTTTCAGCTAATTTTTTATCTACTGAAATTTTTGGGGAATAATTTAGAATTTAGCTTCTATTTTAGCAACATGCTAACGTTTTTGACTAAGTTATTTTACTGAGGAATTTTAGGCTAGTTTGGAGTTTAGCTGGTAATTCAGAAACAAGCTAACTTTTTTTTTTTGTGAATTTGGCCTCGAAATTGTTTTATATGCTATTTTGGAGTTTAGGTAATATTTTAGCAATTTGCTAACATTTTTAGCTAATTTTTTATCTACTGGAGGTTTTAGGTTAATCTAATTTTGAGTTTAGCTTTTATTACAGCAACATGCTAACATTTTTTAGCTGATTTAGTTTACAGATAAATATTGTGCTCATTTGAAGTTCAGTTAGTAATTAAGCAACAAGCTTTCTTTCTTTGGTACTGAAGTTAAAAGTGTAAAAAAAATCCCTTTTTCTGAGATATTAGTTTCTTTTTACATATTTTTTTGCTTTTGTTTCTGCCAAAAATAGACATTATTCTTATTTATTAAAAAAGAAACCAAAAAGAAGGTTATGAATGCAAATTTCTTAAAGGCTAACGTAAGTCAAGGCGGCTCCTTCTAGGTTCTGATCAGTAGAAAAAAAAGCCCAAACGGCTTTTTTACTGTTAAAAGTTGCCGACCTCTGGGTTAGCACGTCTGTGAGTGAAGAGCTGGCATCCACATGTCACCACCAAATCAAAGTTCAACCTATTTTATCCTCTATCCTGAAAACACGAGAGACATCGCCGCAGAAGCTGAAACTCCCACGTTTACAGAGACTTCTCCTTGAACGCGGCGGCGTGAAGACGCTCGCAGAGGAAACCCGGTTCTGAACTTCTCCGTCTTCTCTCGCCTCGTGTCTTCCAGTGGCATCCAGTTCGACCGATCATCGCCTCCATCTCCAGTGGAGTGGTGTCCATCTGGGCTCAGAACCAAGTGGTTGGTGTCAGAGAAGCCGATGTGCAGGAATGACTGGAGGACGATGGAGCTGCAGCTCAAACGCTGATTCTGTGTTTACAGGAAAACTGGAGCGCCTTCGCTCCAGACTTTAAGGAGCTGGATGAGAATGTGGAATACGAGGAGCGGGAATCGGAGTTTGATATAGAGGATGAAGACAAGAGTGAACCGGAGCAGACGGGTAGGGAAGCCAGTCTTGTTGTACTTGATGAAAAGTCTGCAGTAACTTCTGTAAAACTATTTAAAACTAGGGCTGTGGATTGTTGCTTAGGTGGTGATCCGATACAATTCAGGAATCAAGCTCAACGATTCATGAATCGAACCACGATTCTTACTTTTTAATATTATGTTTATTGCTATGTGAATATTTACTAGATGGAGGAGAATTGAAAGTATTTGTATTGAATCACCAACATTTATACCTTTATTTACAACAGTAGATCAGAATCAACAAAAATGATTTTAACCCCCCCAAAAAAAGATTCAGATAGAAAGAAATTTTGTTTTCCATTTTAAACTTTTTTTTTTTGTCAGCCTTCTGGTTAAGTTCAGCAGTAACATAACATAAAAAGGATGAAAATCTCTGGTGTTTTGTATCATTTAACAACAAAACTTGAAAATGTTCCCCACAGTTTTTTTAATTCTCAAAGTTCTTCGATATTTTTCGATGTACAGTCCGTGTGAAAAAAGTATTTATTTCCACAGTAGAATCATCTGATTCAGGTTGATTACATCCTCCTTTCAGCAGCGTGAGGCTGAGTTTCTTCAGAATAAGATGGAGTTTCATTAATTGCGTCAACTGTTGAAGAATAATCATAACCAAAAGAATGTAAACACTGGAGCTAAAGCTCTGATGTTAAAGCTAATTCATTTTTTCAAAAGTTATGGCACTGAACAGAACTTCAGTCTCAGTTTTTGAACGGAAAAAAAGTCTCACTGGTTTTGCTTTGAAAACCGGAAGCTCGACCGTCAAGAAGATGTTTGTTTACTTCCGGTAACTACCGCGGCTCTTGCGGCTTTGTTTTAGTTCGTAAGCTTAAAATCCTACATTGATCTGCATTTCAGAGGGAAAATAAATCATTCCCAGATCATATTTTGATCATATTTTACTCAAATTTACCATATTTATAAAGATCGCAAATCAGCGATCTTGGACGTCGAGAATATTCGTACTTGAATTTTCGGGAGCAGATCGCGAGTACTCGAGCACCCGGAGACTCGTTACAGCCCTACTTTAAACATTTTCAACTTTTGAACTGGCCGATCTGTACGTTCTGGTACCAAAACTTCCACGTATGGATGATCGTTTGCCTTACAGGTGCAGATGCAGCGGAGGATGAGGAGGTGGACGTGACCACCGTGGATCCCATTGTTGCTTTCTGCAGTAGGTGAGAAGCAAAGCCGTGAGCTGAAGCTCTTATGTTATGATCCTGCAGCATCTGAGGAGAACCGTCTGCTGGTCCTGCTTTCTAACAGTCAGGAATGAGCTTTTCCTGGTCAGAGAGAAACTGAGGAAAGATCCAGAGAGGTTGGGGTTGTTCAGGACGGATGAGAGCTCAGAGAAGCTCGCTCTGCCTTTAGAGAGATGTCAGAACTCCGTATGAAGCTGAAGGCTCCAGGTGGAACTGTGTGAACTGAGGCGCCTGCTCTGGAAACGTCTTCACCAAACTCTGTTTCTGCAGCGATGAAGAGATGGAGGACTGCAAGGCGCTGCTGTACCTGCCCATCGCTCCGGAGGTGGAGGATCCAGAGGAGAACCCCTTCGGTCCTCCCCCTGACGCCGCCGTTCAGGCCGCCACGCCGGAGGACCCTCTGACCGGCGGCGACAAGAAGCAGCGGCAGCTCTCCTCAGAAGGAGGTCCCACCAAAAAGAAGGCTCGCACCACTGTGATCGAGCTGCAGGGGGTGCCCAGTGACGGTGAGAGGGACCGCCCCCGGCGTCCAGCTTCCCCCTCCTCAACCGAATGGGCCGGGGCGGGGTCCGAATTCCCTCCCGATTCACTATCTAGTCTGTTTTCTGTGTTCTAGTGCTGCTCAAATCTACGCTTCCAAAATCGAATGATATAGAAATTTCGGGTCATGTTATTTGATAGTTATTAATGACCCGATGTTATCTTGAGCTCATTTCTAACTTGGATCATTTTGACAAAAAATGTTTTTAAAATATTAAAAGTTATTTAAGGTTTAAATTGATTTATTCTAGAATAATATTCCTGCTTTTTGTTATTCATAATTATGTTGAAAAGTTACAGTTTTTAAGTTTTAAAGTTGGCATTCTGCTAGTTTTTTGGACTATTTCAGTTTTGGATCTATGCTAATATTTCAGCTACATGCTAACTGTTTCAGCTCATTTAGGTTTGTCTCTTTTGATGCTGTTTGGGAGTTTAGTCTATATGTCAGCTAGCTGCTAGCTCTTTTAGCGGTCTCATTTTGTCTCCCCTGTTTCCTGCAGAGGTGCACCCCCTGCTGGGAGTGAAGGGGGACGGCAAGTCCAAGAAGAAGACAGCCGGTCGTCCCAAAGGCTCCAAAGGTAAAGACAAAGACTTCCCCTTCAGGCCCAAGCCCTACAAGGGCGATCGCCCCTCCTTCCCCGTGGGGGCCGAAGCGCTGGGCTCCTCGGCCCCAGGAGGAGGATTGGGTGGAGGAGGAGGGATGAAGTGCAGGGCAGAGGGGGTACTGGCCACAGGTAAGCACGCCCCCCCCCTGCTGCTGAGTGTGGGGGCTCTGCTGCCATGCTGCCCTGCTAGTCTGGCTGACACCTCACCAGTCTGCTCCAAAGCATCTACCCCCCCCGTGCTGCTTTCCTGCCCCCCCCCCCCAGGGGGCTGAAGCCACAGTCTGGAGGTCTCGGAGCATCTGCAGTCACATGTGGACTGAAGTTCTATCCATGATGATCCTGCAGAGAGATAAATGATCCGGCAGGATTAGCTGCTGATCCTTCTGGATGTTGAAGGCTGTTTTCATCCTGAACTTCAGAAGAAGATTGATTTTTCAAACAGTGGAACTTTTCAGTAAAGCAGGTCCATGGCTTCACACGGGAATGATCAATACACACAGAAAGCCTCACATGGGAAGTTAAAGTCCCACTACAATCATTTTTTATTTTCTTTAAATGTTCCCACTAAGTTTTTTTTTTTTAAGCTAAATTTGCATCTTGCTAACATTTTATCTGGCTATCAGCTTCAGTGTTTTTAGCTATTATTTTCAGCATCTTCAGCTGATAAATTCAGCGTGCATGTAATGTTATATCTGGTTCATAATTATGTTCAAAAGTTTTAAAGTTTTAAAAATTTAGTTTTAGAGTTAAAGTCCTCCTACAATGATTTTTAAATTTTTCTTTAAACGTTCCTAGTGGGATTTTAATTCGGACTGTGAAGTTTTTAACAGAAATTCCACATCCTAAATGTCTTTAAAAGCCATTTACTGTTGATCTGAAGACTTCCTTTCCAAAAATTCCTCTGAGTGGGCGTGGCTTACGGCGCTCCTGCTGCAGCTCGCTGGTCCTCAGCATGTTGGTGACAGCTAATGAGATTTTACTTTCAGCTTCTTTTTAAATACATGAGGACAACTTAAAAAAAATCCCGTCTTGGAAACAATTAAAATCCGAGCGGACGATGTGACCTGCGTCTTCACTGCATGATTTTCAATCATAAAATAATGAAAGACATCAGTATGTCCTTTCACTGAATTATAATCCTTTAGACGTTCTGTTATCTTCTGCAGCTGCAGGTCAGCTGGTTACTGTGATAAATGAAAGTTTCAGGAACTCGACAGAGTTTTTCTCAGGACAGCGACTCAAAAGGAGAAAAACTCACAAATGCAAACATGAAATTATTTCTTATGATATTCTTTTCTCTTTCAGAGGAAAAATGCCACAAATACATGTTAAAAACTCAAAAACATGATTTTCATTGGAGGGAGATTTTAAAAACCTGCTCGAACACGTGACGAACACGTAAAGAACACGTGACGAACACGTGAAGAACACGTGACGAACACGTGACGAACACGTGAAGAACACGTGAAGAGCATGTGCAGAAAACGTGAAGAACACGTGAAGAGCATGTGCAGAAAACGTGAAGAGCACGTAAAGAACACGTGACGAACACGTGAAGAACACGTGGCGAACACGTGAAGAACACGTGAAGAACACGTGAAGAACACGTGGCGAACACGTGAAGAACACGTGAAGAACACGTGAAGAACACGTGGCGAACACGTGAAGAACACGTGACTAACACATGAAGAACACGTGACTAACACATGAAGAACACGTGACTAACACATGAAGAACACGTGACTAACACATGAAGAACACATGAAGAACACGTGACTAACACGTGAAGAACATGTGGCGAACACGTGACGAACACGTGAAGAACACGTGACGAACACGTAAAGAACACGTGACGAACACGTGAAGAACACGTGGCGAACACGTGAAGAACACGTGACTAACACATGAAGAACACGTGACTAACACATGAAGAACACATGAAGAACACGTGACTAACACGTGAAGAACATGTGGCGAACACGTGAAGAACACGTGACTAACACATGAAGAACACGTGACTAACACGTGAAGAACACATGAAGAACACGTGGCAAACACGTGGCGAACACGTGAAGAACACGTGACTAACACGTGAAGAACATGTGGCGAACACGTGAAGAACACGTGACTAACACATGAAGAACACGTGACTAACACGTGAAGAACACATGAAGAACACGTGGCAAACACGTGGCGAACACGTGAAGAACACGTGACGAACACGTGAAGAACACGTGGCGAACACGTGAAGAACACGTGGCGAACACGTGAAGAACACGTGGCGAACACGTGAAGAACACGCCATCTGATCCTCACTGACTGACCAAACTTGTTCATTTAATTGATGGTAAATCGTGTATTTCTGGTTAGTGTAAAGTTATTTTCATTTAAAAATCTTTCAGAAACAGGAAGATTTGTAAGTGACCTGAACTTGATAAACTTTATAAACACTCGGACTTCAGTTTACAGAGATGTGGAGGGGACATCTTCAGGTTTGGGGTTCTGAACCTGCAGTGTTTGTTGATGAGGCCCCGCCCCCCAGACTGTGACTCCCCCCCCCCAGTGAACCTCTGCCGACTGCAGCCCCACTCGGACTCGCTGGAGTCGGGCTCCGGTGTGCAGACCGGCTGATCTACTTCCTGCTTGACCTTTGACCCCCCTGCCTCACTCCAGGGCTCTTCACCTGCTGCTGCCGCCTCCTCTCTTCTGCCTCGCTGTGTGTTTCTGACATTCAGGGGAATCTCGGCTTCCATCCCAGACGGAGATGGAGCCGATAGACTCGGTTTGAGTCGTCCGCAGAGATTTGACTTGAGACTTGGAACAAAGTAACTTTGTTAGTTCTTGGTTTTCGTGTCCTGGACTGAAAATCAAAGAAGCAACACAAAGACTTCCAGGTTAACTTACAACAAAGTTCTGTTGAAGTTCAGAATCAGAACCAGAAGGAATCTTTGGTTTTTCTGCTTCTGAACAAAATCAGAAAAGGAAACCGAACAGCTGAGGCGTCGCCGGCGACTAAAACCTTTAAAGGGTAACCAAACCCAAAATCAACCGTTGGCCTCTATAAATGGAGCTTGAAGAGTCCTGTCTGTATTAAGACAAATTAAAGTAAAGCTTTTTAATTCTGGAAAATATGGCCAAAAACCGTCTGTGTTCTGCCCTCTACAGGATGAAACAAGGTATTGCAGTTGGATTTTGTGATTGGTCGATCAAAAAGTCCCAAAAGTCTGAGCTCTAGTATACAAGCCCCACCCATCTTTGAGTCATCATTCGTTAGCAACAGAATGCAGTTGTTCCAAAGAGACATGAAGGCCTCAGCTGCAAAAATCCTCTTAACTTCCTCATTTTTAACAGATTTTCACAATACATGGCTCAAATTAAAGCTTAGAAAATAATTTTGGTTTAATTTACATTATTAATTAATGCACTAAACTAAGCTGTAAATAGTGGCAAAAGCTGCGCTTCTAGTGTTACAGATATTTCGCACCAGGCTGTCAAATTATCTATAGACTGATGTTGGTTTATTGTTTTTATATATCAAAAATAAACGTATATATAGTGATTATATATCCTTCTTATGTACAAGAATCCAGCGCAGATACGATGCTATATAATATATATATGTATATATGTTATATGTGTTATATAATATCGTATATATGTATAAGTGTATATATTATATATGTATATGTGTATATATATATATATATATGTATGTGTATATATATATGTTATGTGTATATATATATATATGTATATGTGTATATATATGTATATGTGTATATATATATATGTATATAAATTAAAATGTATGCATCTTTGGAAAAAAAATTGTACAACTGGTAGAGTTAGAATTCTTTTTTTTACAGACGCACAACCCTTTAGTCACTAATATAAGTTGATATTGAAGCCTTTAACAGCAGAGATCCAGTGTTGATTGATTTACTGTAACCTTTGAACCGTCAACATGATCATTCCAGCAGATTCTGGAGGAGAAAAGCGGCTCTGGATTCACCTTGATGGGTTGTAAAGGTTACAGTCTTTCAGTGTTTCAGCGTCAGCGGCGCCGCCTCAGGTTCACACACAGAGGCAGCGGTCTCTTCATGTTATCGTCCACAGCGTCGCTCTCTCCTGACGCCTCCTCTCTTCCCGCAGGAGCTCTGGTATCTCAGCCGTACAAGCAGCACGACGTCGGGGGGATGGACTGATCCTCTGGAGCTCAGAGACTCCTGTAGAGGAGCAGCAGCAGAGAACCTCCTCCCTCCAACCAGGAGTCCCGGAGGTGGAGGTCTCAGTTCTGCTCCCCTGTGGGAGGACTGTGTGTATGTGTGTATGGGTGCGCGTGTGTGTGTGTGTGTGTGTGTCGTTTTATACGTATTAAAACATTGTGATTTGTACATTTGAAGCTGTTGAGTTTTTTTTCCTGTTTCTGGAACTGTGTGACGTGGTTTCTGGCTCCACTGGTTCTGTGGAGCTTTGGGTTTGTAGGCGTCTCCAGTCTGTAACATCATGTATTCTCCTCATATCCACGTGTTCTGCTCCAGTCCCGTGTTCTGGGATGGAGGCGGTCTGGGGAGTCTCGCCTTCACGGCGTGGAGGAGTCTTCGCCTTCACGGCACGTAACGTTGGAGGAGTCTCGCCGTCCTCACGGCGGGGAGGAGTCTCGCCTTCACGGCGGAGGAGTCTCGCCTTCACGGCGTGGAAAATCGGCGGGGAGGAGTCTCGCCCTTCACGGCGTGGAGGAGTCTCGCCTTCACGGCGTGGAGGAGTCTGCGAGTCTTCACGGCGCATGGAGGAGTCTCGCCTTCACGGCGTGGAGGAGTCTCGCCTTCACGGCGTGGAGGAGTCTCGCCTTCACGGCGGGGAGGAGTCTCGCCTTCACGGCGGGGAGGAGTCTGGCCCTCACGGCGGGGAGGAGTCTCGCCTTCACGGCGTGGAGGAGTCTCGCCTTCACGGCGTGGAGGAGTCTCGTCTTCACGGCGTGGAGGAGTCTCGCCCTCACGGCGTGGAGGAGTCTCGCCTTCACGGCGGGGAGGAGTCTCGCCTTCACGGCGGGGAGGAGTCTCGCCCTCACGGCGTGGAGGAGTCTCGCCCTCACGGCGACCTTCTTCTGCTGCTCAAGACGAACTCGAACCTTCAGGAACTTCAGCTTCATGGAGCTAAATCTGGGCCAATATTATTTGAAACTGAAATAAAATATTTTTAAAAAATATTAATGTTTGGCTGAAAAAATGGGTTTCAAAACTCAAAACTTCAATTTCAAAACATTTTTTTCAGTTTCAAATCTTTTTTTTTTTTCGTTTTTGCATCTCAAAGTTTCAGTTTCAAACTTTTGGCCCCATTGTGGCGGGTTGGGGCGGGGCTAACACGAGGACCAATCAAAATCGATGAGGGTACGTTCACTGGCTCTCAGAACTGTAATAATTACCATCAGAAATGACCGTTCAGTCTGTTTTCTCATAGTCTGAAGCTGTCTCAGACGGGTGTAAAAAGCAGAGTTTTATCTCTTATAAACCGCACGACCAAAACACCGTTCTACCGCGTTCAAAGCGCCATTTTGCTGAGTTAAATACAGGCAAAGAAAACATCCTCGTCTTTGAAACTGAAAAAAAAAGTTCTGAAATTGACATTTTGAGTTTTGAAACCTATTTTGTCAGCCAAACATTAATATTTAAAAAGAAAACTAATATTTTTTTCAAAATATTTTTTTTCTGTTTCAAATAATATTGGCCTTGATTTAGCTCCAGACAGCTTCATGCCTTTAGATTTCATTTGGATTTTCAAATTACAGTAAAGTCTCCAACTTCCATGAAAGAACCCTGAAGAATTTAAACTATCCTCCATGTTTTTATGGAGAGAAAATAGACTCTCTCCAATCTGTGAGTGAATAATTCTTGATTTGTAACTCATACAATATATTCTGTGCATAAGTATAAAATCTATTAGGGAATCGATGGAAAAACATCTTTTCTTTTTTTAGTATTTGGCTGCTGCTTATCTGCAAATAACCACAATATAAAATCAAACAGAAAATTGAACATTTAGAATGTTTATATGAACCCTTTGAGGGCCTGAAACTCTGAAATTGAAACTCTTCATATTTTCTATTTTCAGCAGAACCTCTCCTATGTGACTCAACCTTCATTTACTCATCTCTCCATGTTGTATTCACACACCAGACACAAAATCATGTAAAAACAGAAAATCCTGGGTTTCATTTTGCTGTGGAAACCCCAAAAATGTTTAATGTGGAACTATTTATACAACATAAAATTAAAGTTTTTGTTGTAATTTTATAAAAACAACAAGAATACAATTTGTAACAAACTAATCATGTTTTTGAATAAAAAAAAAAAAAAGTCCCAGATTTCTTTGGTCGACATATAAACAGGCTGTGATGATAGAGAATCATCCCAGATCAGATCAATGATCAGATCTTCATGTGGATTCAGAATTTCTCTCAACAGCACTGAATTCTGTTATTGTTTTTCAGCTTTTCCTCTTTTTTCATAAATGTTCTTTATTGTGTTTGTGAAATACAATATTTTTGGGGGGAGAATACATTTAATCCAGATGGATTTCAGGTGTTGTGTTCAGATGTTCCTGCTCTCAGGTGAAGGTGTGTCTGTTAACTCCAGCTGCAGTTCAAAGTGGCTGATAGGAAAACTCTGATGACCCAGCAGCATTTAAACGCATCACTCGGGGGTGAATTTTTTTCATTCATTCATTCATTAAATGAAAGAAATAAGAAATGTGGTTTTGTGTCCATGTAGTTCCTTTTAAAGATTTAGTCTCAAGCTGTTGTCATTTTCATTTGTAAATTGCATTTTTTTTAATGTCATTAATTTTATATTTATGCACAAAATATATTGAATGAGATCTAAACCAAGAATGACGCAAAAATAGGGGAGATTCTATTTTCTTTCCATAAAAGTTCATCTTTATTTTCCATATTTTCAGAATAAACTCAGTCAGCTTTTATTGTGAAGGATTCCAGCGGAAGGAAGTTCCGTCCCGCACGGTTTGCTTCACTTCAGTCTGAGCACAAACCGCGTGCGCGCGAGTGCGTGGAGGGCGCCACGTCGGCAGAAAAGCAGCGCAGCTCGTGCGGAGGTCCGGAGCGCTCAGCCCGCGCGCGCACACGGAGAGGAGGCGCTGTGGAGGAGCAGACGGCGTCAGCCCCCAGAACCGGAGAAGGGTTCGAGTCCGAGACCGCCGCTTTCAGGTCCAGGTGCCGACGGGAGCCATGGTGAAGGTGAGGGCGCCGCTCAGGTGGGACCTGAGGGGGAGGAGGGGGGGGGGAGTTTGAGACCAGACCGAACCGAACCGGGCCGGGTCTCCGCCAGGTGTCCCGGTTCGGAGCGCAAAGACTCGTGTGAAACCTGGGGAAAGTGTTCCAAAGTGTCCAGAAACTCTGGTCCTGATTGGTCCGGTTCGGTTCGGTTCTAAGGTGTGTATGAGGAACCCTCATCACAGTCTGGTGTTTGCTCATGGGTCTCCGGTACCATCCGCAGATTAGAACCTCGAACTCTGAAGCTGCTGAAAAAATCCAACTGATGTTGAACTGTTCTCCCTGCTTTTATTTTGAAATCCGCCCCTTCAGTATAAAAGCAGAGCTTCAGCTTTGAAGTGCTGAACAGAAGCCTGACGTTTCTGACCTGCAGAACCGGAACCAGAACCGGAGGGGGTTCTGCACCAGCAGGGCGGCAGCGTTTGGGCTTTCACTGCTGGGGGGGGGAACTGCCCTCAGGGGGGGCAACTCCAGCAGGATCTGCACCGCCTGCTACCCCACGTCTCCGTCTTCTGCCTCTTTTAGCAGGACACCCCCCCCCCCCCCCCCCCCCCATGAGGGTCCTGAGACAATAACAAGCGTCGCCATGGTGACGCCTCTCTACAGACACTTTCTTCTAGAAAAGTCTGAAGTGCAGATCCAGCTGGGGGAACCTGAGTGAGTTCCTCAGTGGGTCAGTGAAGGCAGCGTGGTGCGTTCAGGTTCATGCTCGGATTGTTTCTCAAATGTTCCTTGAACTGTTATCAAACCATCTCAAACGCGTCGCTAACCTTCACCTGCTGGTCTGAGGTCTGCACTGATGTCATCTTCAAAGCTGCCAATAAGCAGCAAGGGGTTGTCATGGCGACTGCACCGTCACGACACCTGTAGAGACGTTTGACTCGATCCTTCTGAAAGTTTGCTGTAGAGGAGAGTCGAACTCCATCACACGGGGGGGGGGGGGGGGAATCCAAAACACGCCTGAGGTCAAGGGTCAAACACGATAAACATTTATTAAACTCTAAAACGACATTTTAAAAACGTAACTTTTAACATAATTATGAACTAGATATATAACATTACCTGTGATGATGCTAGTGTGAACACTGGAAGCTGAACATGGCTGCTGAAGATGCTAGTGCTGATAGCTGAAGATGCTAATGCTGATAGCTGAAGATGCTAGTGCTGATAGCTGAAGATGCTAATGCTGATAGCTGAAGATGCTAGTGCTGATAGCTGAAGATGCTAGTGCTGATGGCTGAAGATGCTAATGCTGATAGCTGAAGATGCTAGTGCTGATAGCTGAAGATGCTAGTGCTGATAGCTGAAGATGCTAGTGCTGATAGCTGAAGATGCTAGTGCTGATAGCTGAAGATGCTAATGCTGATAGCTGAAGATGCTAGTGCTGATAGCTGAAGATGCTAATGCTGATAGCTGAAGATGCTAGTGCTGATGGCTGAAAACGTTGAAGTTTACAAGGTGTAGCTGAAAATATAGCTGAACTTCAAAATAGCCTTAAAAAACTGAGAAAAGCCTCAATTAGCCCAGACAGCTAACGTATAAAAATTAGCCTAACTCTAAAACAGCATAAAAAACTTTTTTAAAAAAAGGTAAAATTAGCCAAACAGCTAGCATGAAGCTGAAATATTAGCTAAACTCCAAAACAGCCTAAAACAATTCTAGTAAATGCAATTTAAAACTGTAACGTTTTAACATAATTATGAACTACATATTTAACATAACTTTTAATAATGTTACTGTGATTTTTTTCCCCTTGAAGATGCTGAAATTGATAGCTGAAAATATTGGAGCTGATAGCTGAAAACCCTGAAGTTTACAGCATGTAGCTGATAATATAAACTTCAAAATATCCTAAAAAAAAAAACTGAGAGAAGTCTAAATTAGCCAAACAGCTAGTGTGTAAATATTAGCCCAACTACGAAACAGCCTTAAATCTTTATTTAAAAAAGGCTAAATTAGCCAAAACTGTTAGCATGTAGCTGAAATATTAGCTAAACTCCAAAATAACCTAATGAAATCAGCGTAAATAAAAAATAGTCACAAAAAGTTAGCAAAATGACAATTTTTAAAACTTTAAAACTGTTACTTTTTAACATAATTACCAATAATAAAAAGGCGGGAATATTATTCTGGAATAAATCAATTTAAACCTTAAATCATTTTCAATATTTTACCCTCCATAAACATATTTTGTCGGGTCATTAATAACAATAAAATAAAATGATGTGGAGGACCTGATAGAATTACCTGGAGGGCCGGATCCGGCCCCCGGGCCTCAACTTTGACTTGTGCTTTAAAGGAACTCGTAGGCCCGTCAGAGATCTGATCGTCTGGGACTTCCTGTTTTTCAGGACGTGAACAGCATCAACGTGGAGCCCCAGCCCGGGACCAGCCTGGCCTCAGATGAGGCCGATGAGGCCTCCAGCCAGCCTCCTGAGGGTAAGAGGAGCGCCTGAGGACGGTCCCGGCGTCAGCGGGGAGAGCGCCGCACCCGTCCCGGTCGTGTGTTTGTGTCTCAGTTCAGACCAAACCATAGATCTGAACAATCTGGAGTTTAAATCAGAGAAACATCGTCTCTGTCTCAGACTGAAGCTGAAAATGTCTCTTTGTTCAGGAAGGATGGAACCAGCAACCTCCTTCAGGCTCATCCTGACAGTGACACTTTATACTAGGACAGTCTAGCACAGGGGGTATCAAACATTCGGCCCGCGGGCCGCATCCGGCCTTCCAGCTGGTTTAATCCACCCATTCATGAAGACAAAAATATCTAAGGACGTTGGTGGAAAAAAGCAACTTTCTAGCTCAGGGGTGTCAAACTCAATCGCACAAGGGGCCAAAATCCAAAACACACCTTAAGTCGTGGGCCGAACAGGATAAAATTTTAAAACCTTAAGTTCTGAGAGTTGAAGATGCTGAAATTGATAGCTGAAATACGGAAGCTGATAGCCAGGTAACATTATAGCTAAATACCAAATTAACTAAAAAAACTAAAGAAAAAAATAGCTAATCTTCAAAATAGCCTAAAAAACTGAAAAAAGCCTAAATTAGCCAAAATATCTAGTATGTATTAGTCTCACTCCAAAACAGCCTAAAAAACTTTTTATTAAAAAACAAAAAAGCCACAATTCGCCAAAACAGCTAGCATGTAGCTGAAATATTAGCTAAATTCCAAAATAGCCTAAAAAATCTTAGAAAATAGTCCAAAAGCTAGCAGAATGCCATATTTTAAAACTTTAAAACCGTGACTTTTTAACATAATTCTGAATGATAAAAAGGCTGGAATATTATTCCAGAATAAATCAACTTAAAACTTAAATAACTTTCAATATTTTACTCTCCATAAAAATATATTCTGTCAAAGTTAAAGATAACCTCATTAATAACAATGAAATAAAATGATCTGGAGGGCCGGATAGAATTACTCGGAGGGCCGAATCTGGCCCCCGGGCCTTGACTTTGACACGTGTTCTAGCTCATTCCTGTGGAGAGTTATGGTTCTCTAAAGAAACGGCTGCAATGTTCAGTTCTACCTCTAGGGGGAGTAAAGGAAACAGGAACAGCTGTGAGCTGAATGTGGCCGCTAAAAATGCTAGAACTGATAGCTAAGAATGCCCAAGCTAATATGACAGCTAGCATTATGCTAACATATTAGCTAAATTCTAAGTTTGCCAAAAGAGGTTAAAATGTTTTTGACAAAAAAGCTAGCATAGTGCTAAAATATTAGCTTATCTTTAAATTTCCCTAAACAACTTTTTTTTTTTTGATAAACCAGCTAGCATAATGCTAACATATTAGCTAAACTCTAAGTTTGCCAAAAGAGCTTAAAATGTTTTTGACAAACAAGCTAGCATAGTGCCAAAATATTAGCTTATCTTTAAATTTCCCTAAACAACTGTTTTTGTTTTTTTAATTAAACCAGCTAGCATAATGCTAACATAAAAGCTAAGCTCTAAATTTGACTAAATAATTCTAATTTTGACTAAACAGCTAGCGTAAAGTTAAAATGGAAGTATATTGAAGTTCATAAGTTTCTGAAGGATTTGATCAACTTCTCATTCATTTTTTTTATAGGGCAGATTTTGCTCAATATTTCAAAACTAACATTTATAAATACCAGAAACGTCCTGAACGAGATGAATGTTTTGATACCAGGATTGATGGAAGTCTGATCGAGTTTCATGTACTGAAAAACATTGAAAGCTGCAGGAGAATCACTATAATCACTCTAAATAATAATAACTAAGAAAAAAATCAAATGAAATCTCCAGAGGTTGTTTTGCGGTCATGGTTCTGGTTCTGGTCCGGCCCACTTCAGATCAGACGTCTCATTCCCTCTGCAGACTCCGGCAAAGATCATGAAGCTCCTCCCCCTGGCGTGATGTGGCGAGTCACCGGCGGCCTCTTCAGCGTGACCAGGGGCGTCGTCGGTGCCGCCGTGGGAGGCGTGGCCTGGGTGGGCGGCAAGAGTCTGGAGATCACCAAGTCGGCGGTGACCACCGTTCCCTCGGTGGGGGTGGGGCTAGTGAAGGGGGGCGTGTCCGCCGTGGCCGGCGGCGTCTCCAGCGTCGGCTCGACGGTCGCCAGCAAAGTCCCGTTCACCCCCAAGAGGAAAGATAAGGCCGAGTGACCCCCACCCCCCCCACGGCCATCAGAGAGGCTTCTGACTGATCTCTGCCAATCAGACGCCGCCGTGCCTTCTTTCTCACCAGCATGACGACGTGTCAGCCTCACGTTCAGCATCACCATGGCAACCGGGATGCTTCCTCCTCTGTACGGCTCTAGGAGGACAGAAACTCCCTGTTCTCCTCCTGCTCCTCGCACTCCAGCCTGATTTTGGACGAGTCGTCCTCCTCCTCGCCGCGGCGTGGAAGCGTCCTCAGGATCTGAGGGCTCGCTCTCCCGCCGGTCAGCCTCCAGAACTCCGACGGCGTGCAGGCGCAGGGCGGGGCCTCCGCGGCGCTCTGCGTCCGTCTCTGCTGTGAGAGCGTGCGAGGACACGCGGCGGCGGCGGTCTCTGTTCAGCTGTCCGTTCTTCTCTTCGTCTGCATTTCAAAGCAACATTTGGAGCCAACCGTTGCTGAGAAAATTCTGTTTTTGTGTTTTCTGTCAGTTTATCAATAAATCATAGGAAGGAGAAGTTTCTGTCCTTTTGAAGAATAAAATAATCAAAATCTGCTCTAAAGATTCAAAATTCAAACACGTTTTTACACACGACTCACATCAATAATCCAACGTCACCCAAAGAATTAAACAGCAGGAGCCATGTTGGACTTGACTCCGCCCACTTGAGAGGCTTTGAAGAGCGAGGGTAAGCTGGATAGGCTCCAGCATCCAGGAATGAATAGATGGAAATGTCTTTTTCTCCTGAATGAAAGAATAAAACTTAATTTATCTAACACCATCAGGAGAAAGAAAATTAAAAATTAAGCAAATTAGGAGCAAAAAAAAATAATTCCACCAACTACTGAGGTTTACAAGCCGTTCTACAAAGGAAAGGTGTGATGTGTTCTGGTCGGGATGTTTCTGGATGTCTGCATTCTGGACTGACTGGAGACGGTTGAGTCCCACCAGAGAACAGAGATCTACAGGAATCCCGACGTAGATAAACTGTTTCTAGATCATAGGAGCTAAAAGGTGCAGGTGATAAAAACTCCTTTTGACAACATTGTCAACCCGTTTGTCAGATGTAGAACAGCTGACAGAACCAGATCTCTGTAGTCCGCTGTGGAGCTGTCCCAGAAACACTCCTCTCTGTTTTTGTCTCATTTAAATACAGGAAATTCTGGATCAACAGATCAGCTTTACATTATTTACATCCGTTAAAACATTCTGTTAGGTCTTTTGGTGTCAAAGTGATGAGCAGATGTCTGCAGATCAACGTTACGACGACTCGATGCTGTGCAATGATAGAACCAAGAGAAAAAGAGCATCACTGAGGAGAGAGCCCTGAGGGACTCCACAGGACAGGAGCAACAGACGAGGAGTCCTCAGCCGTTCTGACAGGAGAACTTCTCCCTGATTGACAGGACCGTCAGGTGCGATGCTGACGGGATGTTCCAGTGGAGACACGAGGACTGGACGCTCCACCACGTCGACGGCTGCCGTTGAGTCGAGCAACAGGAGAACTTCAGGATGTTTGGCTTCAACGCTCACAGATGTGTGTTTGTAACCTCCAGCAGGGCGGGGCGGACTGAGCTAAGATCTAAAGCCTGACGGAAACTTCTCACAAATGAAACAGGACTGCAGCTGCTTGACAAAAGACAAACGGAAGACTGAGATAAAACAGAGGAGTGGAGATAAACCGCCTGTAGTGTTCATTCATATGCTCATGAATTACCTTTGGAACTCTAAAAAACAAATTATTTATGAAATATGAGTCACTTTTATGAACTCTTTCTGACGGAGAGTTAGACGGCTCGATCTCTGAGGCTCCGCCTTTCACCCCTTGTGGGTGCCGCCCATTTCATGACGTCATCCTAGAACCAGCGCAGTTTGTCTGCAAATCAAATGACCAAACTTTCACTGAGATGGATGTAGACCTGCAGACATCTGTCAGAGACAGAATGGTGAAGCTAACGGTTCATTTCGTGGTGAAGTTCAGGTAAGAAATGCAAACAAAAGCAGATTTCAGGATTTATTGAAAGAATGAAACGTTGTTCTGATTAACAATATATATATATATATACATTTATATTTATGTGTGTGTGTGTATGTTGCATCTCAAGCTTCATTCCATTAACAATAAATAGATAAAAACATTAACAAGTACAAGGATGGAAACTTTTAAAAAAGAGGAAAAAACCCTTTAAAGTACACTTCATACAGTGTTACAATAAATACACATTTTTTTACTTTATTGACAAATTTTGCACCTACAAAAACATTTACACTCCACAGTCGTGCCAATAAAAATTTTTCACATTTGCCAGAAAAATTAACAAAAAAATGAATAAATGAATAATGACTGCATCATTAATCAGGTAATAATAATAATAATAATAATAATAGTAAAGGATTTCGCTTAAGTTTCAAATGTGACCATGCTTCAACTGTTCTAAGATCTTTTTTGTTGTTTTTATTTATATACAGTCATTTCTCTCTGAAAAACACAAACACTGCTTTTTGTTACACATGAATTTAATATTGAGTCGTGATTATAAGTAAGTTAACCATGTAAATTGTCTCCGTGTTAAATTTCTCTTGAACAAAATATCCTAAAACAATCTGCTCGTAGAATAACTTATAGTCTTTATATAAGTGGATTGTTATAAAACAAGTCAAATGTTTCCAAAATGCTTGAATTCTTTAATACTAACAGAGATGAGACTCAGTTTCTGGTAAAGAACATTTTACATTTGATTAAAAATGTTTCACGGGGTAGAATTAATAGAATTTATAAGTTTAAAATAAATGTCTTTAATTTTATTGGTGATGAAATATTTACTTAAGTTACTCCAGTGAGAAATATAACAATAAATGACGTTGTTCTTCCTTTTGCTGTTGACGTGTTTCACGCTGTGGCCACTAGAGGGCGGGAATCGCGCTGGAGGACGTTGGACTGCAACAGAAGAAGAAGAAACCCGGAAGTAGGAGAGCGTCCGCGCGCACGTGAGCCGTGTTGAAAGCAGAGCGGTCTGTCAGAGATCTGCTGGAAGGTAGAGAGCTTCACCTGCATGTTTACAGGTGCGCGAGATGTTTGTGTTTGTCACAGAACTTTGTTTACTTCCACTCAGTCACGTGACGGTGACGCGCTTCTTATGAAACAGCTTTAGGAGTTCGTCTGTAGCAGAACTCTGAGGTTCCGTCTGTGTGTGGAGTCACTGCAGCCCAGAAACCTCAATATGCAGAGAAGGGTTTTTTTTTTTAATTTAATTTAATTTTCAGACAACACCTGAGAACTATAAATCCCACTCATGACCTGAAGCTCCTCCCCCACAGAAGACTGGAAGAAAGTCAGAAAGTTAGCAGTCTTCTGTAAACCAATATTTGATCTGATTTCCCATGATCCCTCTGAGCTGAGATCTACAGCATCCTCTCCTCCTGGACCACAGAACCTTCTGCTCTCATCAGCATCTCTGTGGTTGCAGAAGATGCTGAGCGATGGGGAAGCTGCAGAGCTGCTGTCCTTCCTGACCCCCGGTACCCGCCCCGACGTGAAGGCCAAGGCCACCGAGTACATCCTGGGACTGTCCGCCAGCAGGTGAAGAAGACCGTGGAGGTGTTGGGGGGTCGACGGTCTCTGTCCGTCTCTGAATCTGAAAGTTTGTTCTGTAAACTTCATCATGAGATATGTGCGAGACTTCATGTAAAACCAAATCCAGGAAATCTGATTGTTTGAGTCTTAAAGAATTGATTTAATAGAGCAGAAAAGAAGTATTTGGTCGTTAAAGTTCATTTCAATCCTTTATATTAAAGAGGTCAAAGGTTTCCTGCAGGTTTGAACTACTGCTGTCACAAACGATTAATTTAATAGTCGACCAATCACTGATTATTTTTTCCGGTTAGTCGACTAATCGGGTCAAATAAAGATTGAAGACGGTAGTTTATTAAACCTTCAATGAATCATGCAGCTTCTTTACTTCATTAGTTTATGGTCGACATGGTCACTATGTGTGGCAGCCCATCCTAACCATCATTAGCTTCAACCTAACTAAAACTAGAGAATGCTAGTGTGAATGCTGGAAGCTGAATTTGGCTGCTGAAAATGCTAAAATGAATACCTAAAAACGCTGAAGCTTATAGCCAGCTAAAATATTAGTTAAATGCCAAATTAGCCTGATAAACTGAAAAAAAAAACAATTTAGCCAAAACATCTAACACACAGCTGAAATATTAGCAAATCTCCAAAATAGCCCAAAAATGAAAAAAGCTTATATTAGCCAAAATAGCTAGCATAGCTGAAATATTAACTAAACTCCAAAATAGCAAAAAAAAAGATACATTTGGCTAAAATAGCTAGCATGTAGCTAAAATATTAGTTAAACTTCAAAATAACCTAAAAATTAAAAAAGGCTAAATTAGCCATGATAGCTCTAGAAATTGGTGTAAATCAGTGTAGAAACGAGCGCTACCGTAGATCATTCCTCTGCACAGCCGTCAGACTGTACAACGCTGCTGTTTAAATGTTTCAATTTTTAATTAGGTTAATATGTGTATTTAGTTATTGTATAGTATTCTATTGTAGGGCTGCCACAAACGATTATTTTAATAGTCGACTAATCACCGATTATTTTTTCAGATTAGTCGACTAATCTGTTCACGGCCAAAGTGGATGTAAAGATGCTGAAGTTGATAACCAGCTAAAATATTAGTTAAATGCCAAATTAGCCAAAAAATAAAAAGAGCCAAAGTTAGCCTAAATAGCTAGCATGCTGCTGAAATATTAGCTAAATTCCACATTAGCCTTAAAAAACCAGAAAAATCCTATATTAGCCAAAACAGCTAGCATATAGCTGAAATATAAGCTAAACTCAAAAATTGCCTAAAAAACTTAAAAAGCTTAAGTTAACCAAAATAGCTAGCATGCTGCTGAAATATTAGCTAAACTCCAATTTAGCCTAAAAAAACCCGGAAAAATCCTATATTAGCAAAAACAGCTAGCATATAGCTGAAATATAAGCTAAACTCAAAAATTGCCTAAAAAAACTTAAAAAAGCTTAAGTTAACCAAAATAGCTAGCATGCTGCTGAAATATTTGCTAAACTCCAAATTAGCCTAAAAAAAAACGGAAAAATCCTATATTAGCAAAAACAGCTAGCATATAGCTGAAATATAAGCTAAACTCAAAAATTTGCCTAAAAAAACTTAAAAAAGCTTAAGTTAACCAAAATAGCTAGCATGCTGCTGAAATATTAGCTAAACTTCAAATTAGCTTTAAAAAATGGAAAAATACTATATTAGCCAAAACAGCTAGCATATAGCTGAAATATAAGCTAAACTCAAAAATTGCCTAAAAAAAACGTAAAAAGCTAAAGTTAGCCGAAATAGCTAGCATGCTGCTGAAATATTAGCTAAACTCCAAAATAGCCTAAAAAACCTTAATAAATGCCAAAATATTCCAAAAAGCTAGCAGAATGCTATTATAACTTTCAACTTTACTACAATCTGACTTCATACAATATAAAGTAACGACTAATCGACTATTAAATTAGTTGTTGATTATTTTAATAGTCGATTAGTCATCGATTAGTCGACTAATCGTTTCAGCCCTATTCTATTGTGTTGTATAGTATTGTATAGTATATAGTTATTGTAGATAGGTGTGTATTACACATATATATATTTATGTTCATAGGAATATGTGTGTTTGCAAAAATGTTTTAGGTATATGGGTGCCATAACAGATAAATTTATCCCTTGGGATATTAATAAAGTTCAATTCAATTCTAGCATGTAGCTGAAATATTAGCTAAATTTCAAAATAGCCACAAAAAAAACCTTTAATAAATGCCAAAATAGCTAGCAGAATGCCATTATAACTTTCAACTTTACTACACTCCGACGCCATATCGTATAAAGTAACGACTGATCGACTATTAAATTAGTCGTCGACTGTTTTAATAGTCGATTAGTCGTTGATTAGTCGACTAATCGTGGCAGCTCTAGTTTGAACACACTGTAGCAGCAATGTTGGTCCATTCCTCCATGCAGATCTCCTCGAGAGCTCCCTCCACAGATTCTCTATTGGATTCAGGTCTCTTCATTCATATTAATGCATGACATCATTTTCACTAGGGGTGTGTCTAAATATTGATATTGCAATATTTAGTCCTGCGATTGATTCTCGATTGATTCTCGATTAATTCTCGGTTGATTCTCGATTGATTCGATCTTTAGTTTTCCTTTGAAGAGGCTGGAAAACACGAGGTTCTCTGGGGGTCGGTGGGGGGCGCACATTTCAAGACTGGCTGTCCTGAGTACAAATATGTCTAAGAATATTTCATTTTTGTTCTGTCGTTTACAACAGTAAGTAGTGACTCTGCTGTTCGTGTTTTCTATTAACACTGAGTTTGACAGAGAATTCCATTTCAGATGGTGTCCACGCTCGTCAAAGACAGTATGACTGATTCGTTCTAAAGTGTTATTTGTTGCAAAAAATAAGACACAAGCTGTTTATTATGATTGTGTGCAAGATAAAAAATAAATGGGGATAAAAGTTCCTGAAAGTATGTTTTTCTATTTCAGGAGAATCAAACTCCATCACACAAGAGGCCAAAATCCAGAACACACCTGAGGTCGAGCAGGATAAACATTTATTGAACTCTCTAAAATTTCATTTTTAAAACTTTAAACTTAACTTTATAACATAATTATAAATAATTATAAAATTTATAATTTTATAAATTATAAAAATTATAGTGTCAGTGTGAATGCTGGAAGATAAATTTTACCGCTAAAGATGCTAATCTGATAGTCAGCTAAAATGTTAGCTAAATGGTAAATTAGCCTTTAAAAAAGTAGATTAGCCATAACAGCTAGCATGTAGCTGAAATATTAGCAAACTACAAAATAATCTAACAAAAGCTTAGTAAATGTAAAAAATAGTTCAAAAAGCTAACAGAATGTCAATTTTTAAAACTTTAAAACTAACCTTTTAACATAATTATGAATAATAAAAAGCAGGAATATTATTCCAGAATAAATCAACTTAAACCTTAAATAAATTTAAATATTTTACTCTCCATAAAAATATATTTTGTCAAAATTATACAAGTTAGAAATGAGCTCAAGATAACATCGAGTCATTAATAACAACAAAATCAAATGATCTGGAGGGCCGGATCCGGCCCCCGGGCCTTGACTTTAACACATGTTCTATATGATAATTTGTATCAGTTATTGCAGTATCGGGGTATCATTGATATTGTGTGATTCCCAGCTTTGATTTTCACAGACATGCCAGTGTGAGGTTGAACTTTGGTTTTTTTAAATTTTAGCTTTAAAATTTCCTTTATTTTGTAGGGAAATGTTTCCGACTATTACGTTAAATTTCATGTAGATTTTACCTTCAACTGTCAAAACAAACATGTGCAGTGTTTGAACATCCTGGGATTTTGCAAGTTCTCCCACTTAGAAATCCTGGAGGGTCCGACATGTTCCTGTTCGGTCCACTGTGACCCCGGGCTCACGCCGCCAGCGTTGCGGCTCCGACGCGAGCGCCGCAGTCTTTACGTAACTTTGGAAGTGCGAGAGGAAATCCCACGTCCTCCGTCTGCGTTCAGGTCTCTGAGGTCAGGTCACTGCAGTCAGGTCTCTGCGGTCAGGTCTCTGCGGTCAAGTCTCTGAGGTCAGGTCTCTACGGTCAGGTCTCTGAGGTCAGGTCTCTACGGTCAGGTCTCTGCGGTCAGGTCTCTGCGGTCAGGTCTCTGTGGTCAGATCTCTGAGGTCAGGTCTCTGTGGTCAGGTCTCTGTGGTCAGGTCTCTGTGGTCAGATCTCTGAGGTCAGGTCTCTGTGGTCAGGTCTCTGTGGTCAGGTCTCTGTGGTCAGGTCTCTGAGGTCAGGTCTCTGCGGTCAAGTCTCTGAGGTCAGGTCTCTGAGGTCAGGTCTCTGTGGTCAGGTCTCTGCGGTCAGGTCTCTGCGGTCAGGTCTCTGCGGTCAGGTCTCTGCAGTCAGGTCTCTGCGTCTGCGGTCAGGTCTCTGCCGTCAGGTCTCTCCGGTCAAGTCTCTGCTGTCAGGTCTCTGTGGTCAGGTCTCTACGGTCAGGTCTCTGCGTCGCTGGGAATCCGTTTCGTTTGGTTCAAGTTTTCGCCTGATGACGCAGCAAATGGAGGGGGGTTAGCGTGAAGATATGTGAGTTTCTGAGTTTTGCGAGGTCGGCAGCAGAGCCTGTGGCTGCAGCCGACCAGCAGCTGCAGCGAGACCACTCCCACATCGCGCCTGACCTCGAACGCTCGTGATGTGAGCCGGGGTGAGAGATTTCATCTAAAAAAAGTCAGGAAATCATGCTGTTTGAGTTCTACATGAAATGATTTATTTATGGATTTATTTCTAAAAACAGACTTCAGCTTCATTGAAGGTTTGGATTATGTTCTACATGTTAAACTCCTCCCCTTTCTCTCTCGTGATTCGTAGGGAAGGATGCTGCTTCCTACGCTCTAAACCGGACATGGTCGGCGCCTTGTTTGCGCTGACCTCTGACCCCTCTGTCGCCATAGCGAAGGAGTGCTACCACATCCTCATCAACCTGTCGGCGGACGAGACTCTGCATCAGGTGGGATCAGGATCAGGATCAGGATCTGGACGGATCGTCGTCTGGGACCTGCTGTAAAGTGTCTGGTGTCTCGTCCAGGTTCTATTGTCGGCCGTTGAAGTTCTTCCAGTTCTGTTCAAGAGGCTCCTGGATCCAGATTACCTGTTCTCCGACCAGATCTCCACCATCCTGTCCAACCTGACGCGCCACGAGAAGACCTGCAGGACGGTGTTCAAGGCGAGTGGGGAAGTCTGTAGGACGTCCCAGCATCTCGTTCTGCTGCTGGAGTTCTACATCTTTTCTTTCATCTGGTTCTGATTCAGATGAAATGTTGGGTTCTGGGCTTGTTTTAACGTGACCCGTCTCTCTCTCTGCTTCAGGCTCTGCAGGAGGACGTTGGTCTGGATAAACTGGTGGAGATCTTCTGCACTGAAGGCTACAATGTGAAGGCTAAACTCCACTACCTGGGTCCTCTGCTGTCCAACCTGACCCAGCTGCCCGAGGCCAGAAACACCTTGATGGACCGGGACAGGTGAGAGGAACTCACTCTGCCAGCTTCACTTTATTATATTGTTGTGGTTTCCAACAGACATAAACTCTGTTGCTGTCATTTCTGTGGCTCACTGACCCAAAACTCCTGGGTCGGGACTAAGGATGTCCTGATCCGATCACGTGATCAAGAATCGGGTCGACCACGTGGTGAATGACTCGATCGATATCGGATGTTCTCCCCCGATCAGTATTAATAATAATAATAATACATTTTATTTATATGGCGCCTTTCTCGGCACTCAAGGTCGCCTTACAGACACAGATAAAAACATAAAACACAATTATAGTTTAAAACACATCAATAAAAGACAAAAGAAATCAACAATAAAATTACAGGTGGGTGTCAGGTTTGGAATGCACTGCGGAAGAGGTGAGTTTTCAGATGTTTAGTGAATTGTGCAAGAGAGGTCATGTTCTGTAGTTCAGAGGGGAGGGAGTTCCAGAGTTGTGGGCAGAGGTGCTGAAGGCTCTACCCCCCATGGTGATGAACGTGGTCGAGGGGGAACCAGGCGGAGGGAGGAGGAGGACCTGAGGGAGCGGGTGGGAGCAGCAACGTTATGAGTTCTGAGAGGTACGGAGGGGCGAGATTGTGGAGGGCTTTAAAAGTTAAAATGAGGATTTTGTATGTGATCCGGTGAGGTACTGGTAACCAGTGAAGCTGCTGTAGGGATGGGCGTGATATGATGACTGGGGGTTTGGGTTATTATTCGGGCAGCTGAGTTTTGAACCAGTTGAAGCTTACGGAGGGTTTTTTGAGGAAGTCCAGAAAGAAGAGAATTGCAGTAATCAATCCGGGAGGTGATGAGGCTATGGACCAGGACAGCTGTGGAGTGAGGGGTGAGGAGGGACGGAGTCGTCGGATGTTGCGGAGGTGGAAGTAGGCAGAGCGGGGTGATGTTGTTTATATGGGCAGAGAAGGACAAAGTGCTGTCAGAGGAGACACCCAGACTCTTAGCCTGAGGGGAGGGAAATATGAAGAGTTATCGAGGAGAGGAGAGTAATTACTGCTTTTACTGAGGGAGGATTTTGTGCCAACACACAAGAAGTTCAGTTTTATTACAATTTAACTTTAGGAAATTTGCAGTGAACCAAGACTTGACTTCACAAAGACATTCAGAGAGGGAGGAAGGTGGAAAAGTGGAGCCAGGTTTGGAGGAGATATAGATCTGGGTGTCATCCGCGTAGCAATGAAACTGAACATTATGTTTCCGAAAAATTTAACCGAGGGAGAAGGTAGATAATGAAGAGCAGGCCCCCAGGACAGAGCCCTGAGCACGCCCGAGGTGATGGGAGTAACGGGAGAGGTGAATGATTTTAACTGGATAAACTGGGTGCGATTTGAGAGGTAGGAATGGAACCAGCTGAGGGGTAGGTTGGTGATGCCAATATTAGATAGTCTGTCCAGAAGGATGGGGTGAGAGATGGTGTCGAAAGCCGCACTTAGATCTAGCAGGAGGAGGATGGAGATTGAACCCGGCATCTGCAGCGAGGAGGAGGTCGTGGTGACCTTGGGAGGGCTGTTTCTGTGCTGTGGAGGGGACGGAAACCAGATTGGAGCTGTTCGTATAAACTGTTGTCGGAGAGATGATCACGGAGTTGAGCGGCTACAGTTTTTTCCAGAATTTTTGAGATGAAAGGATGTTTGATATTGGGCGAAAGTTATTGAGGTTGGATGGGTCAGAGCCAGGTTTTTTAAGTATGGGGGTGGTGACGACTGCTGACTTGAGGGCAGAGGGGACAGTTCCAGTCTTTAGCGAAGCCATGAATGATGTTGGTGATGAGCGGGGCCAGAGAAGGGACGACAGCTTTGAGCAAGGTAGTGGGTATTGATCAAGTTGGCAGGAAGGAGGTGCTGGATTTTTGGATGAGTTCACTAATTTGATCGACCGATGGGAGGTTAAAATCAGAGAATGGGTGTAGTGGGGAGACAGAGCAGCGGGGATTGAATTTGGGTTTAAGGAAGTTTGTAGTTGCTGGTGGATTTGCTCAATTTTAGAAGTGAAAAATGATGCCAGAGTGTTGCAAAAGTCTAAGGAGTACAGTGGGGGGGGAGTGCGTTAGGACATGTTGTTGTTTTGGAGAGAAGAGAGAAAAGGGCTTTTGGATTTCTCTACTGAGGTGTTAACTAGATCAGAAAAAATAAGAGATTTTTGCCTTGGAGATGGCATCATTGTAGTGAGAGATGTGGTTGGTGAAACATCTGCTTATGAACACTCAGACCAGTTTTCCTGTATAATCTCTCCAGTTGTCGTCCATTGGCTTTCAGCTTTCTGAGACTGGGGGTGAACCAGGTGCAGAAGTAGTGTGAATGTGATGGTTTGGATTTGAGTGGAGCAAGGTTGTCCAGAAGATCATGGAGGTTGCAGTTGTAATATGAGAGCAACTCATCAGGGGTGGAGAGACTGTCAGTGGGGGGAAGGCTGCTGATGAGTGAGGATAGGTAGTCCAGGTTGATGTCTTTGATTTTCCGGAAGGTGATGGTACGTGGAATGTTGGAGAAAAAGGTTGATTTTAAAGGATAACAGCATGTGATCTGAGGAGGGGAAAATGTGTGGTTTACAGTCCAGAGGGGAAACACCTGAATAGCAGAGGAGGTCAAGTATGTGTCCGTTTTTATGGGTGGGGAAGCTGATATGTTGATGAAGACCAAAGCTGTCCAGGCAGGATAAAAAATCTTTAGTGAGGATGTTGCTAAGACAGTCCAAGTGGATATTAAAGTCCCCAAGAATTACCAGATTTGGTGATAATGTAGACAGGTGAGTTAAAAAATCTGAAAAATCCGAGATAAAATCCTTATTTGGTTTTGGGGTCGGTAGATGGTGGCGACAACAGTTGGCGTAGGTCCGGATATCTGGCATACAGATGCCTCGAATGACTGACAGGTGGGGACAGTCACAGGCGCGACCCTCCAGTTCTCCCGGAAGATCATAGCGAGCCCACCCCCGCGCCCCGAGACGCGGGGGTGCGCAATGTAAACGAACCCCGGAGGTGTTACGTCATTTAGGGAAGCGAAGTCATTCGGCTGCTGCCAAGTCTCTGTTAAGCACATGAAGTCCAGTTTTTGATCGAGGAGGAGATCTTTGACGAGATCCCCCTTGCTCGTGAGCGAGCGGACGTTGAGGAGACCGAAGTTGGCGGTGGTGCTGGAGATCTTTGCAGCTTTGTTGTTGGTTGCCGGGGCCAGGCGAGCCAGCGCACCAGGGTCTGCGCGGCGGCGGGAGTTCCTCGGAGGACGTCGTGTTGAGGACCAGAATGACCGGATTGAGCTGGAGTCACCATCTTGTAGGATCCGCCGGGAGCCGCGGTGAATGTATCTCCGGCGGGGCTGATGCAGGATGTCCGGGTGTTGGAGTAGCGCTGGCGGAGGTGCATTGAGTGGAGTCGGGCGGAGTTTGGCAAAGTCGAGAGCAGAGTACTGGAGGAGAGCTGTCAGTGGGAGCTTGACCAGAGACAGGATAGTCCAGGCAAGTAAAATACACACAGAATTAATCCACATTGTTGCAGATGTGGCGAGAAGACAGCAGGCAGGGCTAGCTCTCGCTCACAACTGAATGGCGGGTCTGAACCAGAGGTGATCAGATCTGGTAAAACACACACAAAGTTGGTAGAAAAAGTGGTAAAAATTTGGTAGTATAGAGTATCTGACGACTTGACAACAAAAATTAAAGTCCACTGGCTGAAAATTCGTAAAAACTTAATTGTGGTCCAGGGGAGCAGCGGCAGCCAGAGACGCGCCAGCGTTCACTCACCCGGAAGTGGAAAGATGACTGTCAATTGGATTGGATAGTATTGGATATATGATTTATTCTGATCAGCGCTTCATGTTTCAATCTAATTAAATACTCCACCAGATGTCTGCATTCCATCAACAGATCACAAAATGCTGCCATGAAACGCAGCAGTTTAAACCGAAAGCTAACAAAAACAGTTCAGCTAGCTAGCTAGGAGCTCAGATTCAGACTTCTGGGATCAATACCTCTGTTAAAAACGCTTTAAACTGACAGCTAGTGTCTCTATTGGTTTGTACGAGCGTAAATCACAAACTTGGAAGAGATTTTGTGTCTTTTTTGGTGGGTCGCGACTTGAATTTTGAATCGTGATCCATGAGATTTGAGTCGCAATCCACGAGATTTGAGTCGAGACCCACGAGATTTGAGTCGCGACCCACGAGATTTGAGTCGCGACCCACGAGATTTGAGTCGCGACCCACGAGATTTGAGTCGCGACCCACGAGATTTGAGTCGCGATCCAAGAGATTTGAGTCGCGACCCGTGAGATTTGAGTCGCGACCCGTGAGATTTGAGTCACGATCCACGAGCTGTGTCGCGACCCACGAGATTTGAGTCGCGATCCACGAGATTTGAGTCGCTATCCACGAGATTTGAGTCGCGACCCATGAGATTTGAGTCGCGATCCAAGAGATTTGAGTCGCGACCCACGAGATTTGAGTCGCGATCCACGAGATTTGAGTCGCGATCCACGAGATTTGAGTCGCGACCCACGAGATTTGAGTCGCTATTCACGAGATTTGAGTCGCGATCCAAGAGATTTGAGTCGCGATCCAAGAGATTTGAGTCGGTATCCACGAGATTTGAGTCGCGATCCACGAGATTTGAGTCGCGATCCAAGAGATTTGAGTCGCGATCCAAGAGATTTGAGTCGCTATCCAAGAGATTTGAGTCGCGATCCAAGAGATTTGAGTCGCTATCCACGAGATTTGAGTCGCGATCCACGAGATTTGAGTCGCGATCCAAGAGATTTGAGTCGCTATCCACGAGATTTAAGTCGCAATCCACGAGATTTGGTCGTGACCCACGAGATTTGAGTCGCTATCCACGAGATTTGAGTCGCGATCCACGAGATTTGAGTCGCAATCCAAGAGATTTGAGTCGCTATCCACGAGATTTGAGTGGCGATCCACGAGATTTAAGTCGCAATCCACGAGATTTGGTCGTGACCCACGCCTTTTGGTCGCGGGTGCGTCAGGTGACCCACCAGGAATATGTCGGCCTCGCATGGATGTCCCATGCTCACGATCGGCAGTCCCCTTCCTTCGTGCAGCGTCTTTCATTTGAGAGCTCAGAGATGAGGTAAAAGATGCTTGTGTTCTTCAGAGTGCGTCTTCCACGCTGGCTTGCACCCCACAAAACGTTCAGCGTTTGAAGTGGCGGAGTCGTAGGAACCCGCGGCTGCTGCTGACCACGAGTGTTCACTCCAGCTTCTCAACCTGTCAATCCGGCTCCAGGTGGAGCGCCGCTTCGATGGCAAACAATCTTGCACGCCCCTCACCTTCAGCCTCCAGTGGGCGTGGGACCCCAGCTGTAGGCTGTTTCCGAGACCTCAGCTCGGTGAGAGACTGGTCTCGCTTGACGCGAGCAGTTGGTGGTCTACAGGATCGTAGGAGAACTGAGGTGAAGCCAGGACACCGCTTCGAAGTTCTTTGCTCCTGAAGACATCGCGTTGCTCTGTTTGTTGATCCGGACTCAGTGCTTGTTCCCTCCAGCTTCTCGTCCGGTTGTGGAGAAGGAGCGTTTCAGGTGTGAGCGCTGGCCGGCCTGCCTGACAAGTACGAGAAGAATGAAGTGAAGGACTCACCCGTTTGTTTTAGGGATGGTCAATTGTCATCTGCCATTTTAGATGGAAGGAGAGCTGAATGAAGAAAAAAGGACTCCAATCAAAGGGGCTGGCACATATTATAGGCGCCAAAACGAGGCGACACGTGGCCGCGAGGCGCTCCCTGTAGTTTCACCTGATCTGTCAGTGTCATCACCATCATCTCCTGAACATAGGAACGCCAATCCTCCACGTGTTTTCATGGTGATGCCGCAGGCCGGGTACTTGTGCTCTGAAGCTCCGGCTGATCTTTCCGCTTGATGCTCTAAAGTGGGTTTCTGCAGGACTTGATTATGTGGTCAACTCCACCGCCATCTTCATTGTTTCCAGAATCTCTGTCTGTGTCCCTCGAAATGTTCACAATAGGGCTGCCACAAACGATTATTTTAATAGTCGACTAATCATCGATTAATTTTTCCGATTAGTCGACTAATCGGATCATGGACAAAGTGGGATGTAAAGAAAATCTGAAATATGATTAGCTTTAAAACAAAAAATTCCTAAATTAGCTAAACAATGTATACTAAATATTAGCTAAACATCGCATAATTAAGCCTAAAAACTGTAAAGAAAATCCCAAATTAGCTAAAATAAGCTAAGCATATAGGCTGAAATATTAGCTAAACTCCAAATTAGCCTAAACTAAACTGTAAAAAAAATCCCCATAATTAGCTAAAATAGTGAAATATTAGCTAAACTCCAAATTAGCCTAAAAAACTGTAAAAAATCCAAATTAGCCAAAATTAGCTTACAATGTAGCTTGGAAATAATAGAAAAACTCAAAATTAGCCTAAAAAACGGTAAACATTTAGAATTAAGCGCTAAGCTAACATGTAAATGAGATATTAGCTAAAGACTCCAAATTTGCCTACAAAACTGAAAAAATCCTAATTAGCCAAAAGAGCTAATATGTAGCTGAAATATTATCTTAATTCCAAATTAGCCTAAAAAACTGAAAAAGCCTAAATTAGCCAAAAATAGCTAGCATGAAGCTAAAATATTAGCTAAACTCCAAAATAGCCTGAAAACCTTAATAAATGCCAAAATAGTCTAAAAAAGCTGCAGAATGTCATTATAACTTTCAACTTCACTACAGTCTGACTCCATATATTATAAAGTAAACGACTAATCGACTATTAAATTAGTTGTCGACTATTTTAATAGTCGATTAGTCATCGATTAGTCGACTAATCGTGGCAGCCCTAGTTCACAGCGTGATCATCCGAGCGCTCGCCGCCGCTGAGTCAGCGAGAGCCGCTCCGACAGTCAGTCGAGCGGAGACGTCCCAAAGGCGCACAAGAACATTTGACAGATTTTGGAAGTTGGTACATAAAAGACTCACCGGATGATCAGGCGAACCGAAATTCTTTTAAGTTTTTTTTTAGTCCCTTGAAAAAATACAGTGTTTAAGTCACTGTGGAGTTAAAGTGTAACGATTTGATTCTCATCATCACTGATGCATCCATCGTTTTCTGAATCCACTGATTTCCTTTTTGGGATGTGGGGTTGCTGGAGCCTATCCCAGTGACTCTCTGACAGGTTGGCAGTCAGTCGGGATCATTCTCAAATTCACACCGTTTAGTAACTTGTGAGGAAGCTCGAGTGCAAACCACTGCACCACCGTGCAGCTCCTGATTCAGTTTAATAATCAATTCAATGCTTTGTTTTATAATAAAATATGATGGTGCTTTAAAAAAAAAAATCTTTGCTCATTTTATCAATTAATTGAGTTGAAATGTAATTGATATAATTGGTAAATGCATTCTCAGTGGATCAAATCCACAAATTGGTTTTGTTTTCTTTAAAGACGAGAACTGTTTTCCCTTTGAGTGATGCATGAAGAGAGTAAATGATTATTGAAGTGAAAGTGTTGAATGTTTAGCTGAACTGTGATGCAGTTTTCATACTCGAGTGTTAAACTCAATCACACAAGAGGTCAAAATCCACAACACACCTGAGGTTGCAGACCGAACAGGATAAACATTTATTAAACAATCTAAAACGACAATTTAAAACTTTAAAACTGTAGCTTTTTAACATAATCATGAACTAGATTTATAACATTACCTGTGATAATGCTGGTGTGAATGCTGGAAGCTGAATTTGGCCCCTGAAGATTCTGACATTGATAGCTAAAAACTTTGAAGCTGATAGCTTGCTAAAATGTTAGCAAAATGCCAAATTAGTCTTAAAAAAAAAAAAAAAACTAAAGAAAATAACAGGTTAACCAAAATAGCTAGGATGTAGCTGACATTTTAATTACATTTCTAAATACCCTAAAAACTTAAGAGAGCCTAAATTAACCAAAATAGTTAACTTAAAGCTAAACATTTAATTATGAACTCGATATATAACTTTACCTTGGATAATGCTAGTTTGAATGCTGGAAGCTGAATTTGGCCCCTGAAGATGCTCATGACGATCTCCAAAACTGTCTAAAAAACGTTTTAAAAAAAAAGCAGAAATTAGCCGAATTAGCTAGCATAAAGCAAAAAATTTTAGCTAAACTCCAAAAGCCTAAAAAATATCAGTAAATTCCAAAATATCCATAAAGCTGCAGAATGCTACTTTTTAAAACTGTAACTTTTTAACATAATTATGAATAATCAAAAGGCAGGAATATTATTTTAGAATAAATCAACTTAAACCTTTAATAAATTTCAATATTTTAATCTTCATAAAGATATATTTTGTCAAAATGACTTAAGTTAGAAATCAGCAGAAGATAACATCTGAGTATTAAAACGATCAAATGTTGTGGAGAGCAGCAGACTCTATTCAGCTGCTGACGCCTCCTGCAGAACCCCCCCCCCTCCCCCCTGACCTCCGCTGTGATGTTCAGGTCTCCCTGTGGACCTCCAGTATCTCCCCGAGGACAAGAAAAGAGAGGAGGACCCCGACATCAGGAAGATGCTCTTGGAGGCTCTGCTGCTGGTATGAAAGCTTTCTGCTCCTCTCTGCTCCTCACTCCTCCTCACTGTTCCTCACTGCTCCTCATTATTCCTCTCTGTTCCTCACTCCTCCTCACTGCTCCTCTCTGCTCCTCACTCCTCCTCACTGTTCCTCACTGCTCCTCATTATTCCTCTCTGTTCCTCACTCCTCCTCACTGCTCCTCTCTGTTCCTCACTCCTCCTCACTGCTCCTCACTGCTCCTCTCTGCTCCTCACTTCTCCTCATTCCTCCTCGCTGCTCCTCATTCCTCCTCACTGCTCCTCACTCCTCCTCACTGCTCCTCTCTGCTCCTCACTCCTCCTCACTGTTCCTCACTTCTCCTCATTCCTCCTCGCTGCTCCTCACTGCTCCTCATTCCTCCTCTCTGCTCCTCACTGCTCCTCACTGCTCCTCATTCCTCCTCACTCCTCCTCACTGCTCCTCACTGCTCCTCACTGCTCCTCACTGCTCCTCACTCCTCCTCACTGTTCCTCACTGCTCCTCACTGCTCCTCACTCCTCCTCACTGTTCCTCACTGCTCCTCTCTGCTCCTCTCTGTTCCTCACTCCTCCTCACTGCTCCTCACTGCTCCTCACTCCTCCTCACTGCTCCTCACTGCTCCTCTCTGCTCCTCACTGCTCCTTACTCCTCCTCTCTGCTCCTCACTGTTCCTCACTGTTCCTCACTTCTCCTCATTCCTCCTCGCTGCTCCTCACTGCTCCTCATTCCTCCTCTCTGCTCCTCACTGCTCCTCACTGCTCCTCATTCCTCCTCACTGCTCCTCACTCCTCCTCACTGCTCCTCACTGCTCCTCACTGCTCCTCACTGCTCCTCTCTGCTCCTCACTGCTCCTTACTCCTCCTCTCTGCTCCTCACTCCTCCTCACTGTTCCTCACTGCTCCTCATTATTCCTCTCTGTTCCTCACTCCTCCTCACTCCTCCTCACTGCTCCTCACTGCTCCTCTCTGCTCCTCACTCCTCCTCACTGCTCCTCTCTGCTCCTCTCTGCTCCTCACTGCTCCTCACTGCTCCTCTCTGCTCCTCACTCCTCCTCACTCCTCCTCTCTGCTCCTCACTGCTCCTCACTGCTCCTCATTCCTCCTCACTGCTCCTCACTGCTCCTCACTGCTCCTCTCTGCTCCTCTCTGCTCCTCACTGCTCCTTACTCCTCCTCTCTGCTCCTCACTCCTCCTCACTGTTCCTCACTGCTCCTCATTATTCCTCTCTGTTCCTCACTCCTCCTCACTCCTCCTCACTGCTCCTCACTGCTCCTCTCTGCTCCTCACTCCTCCTCACTCCTCCTCACTGCTCCTCACTGCTCCTCTCTGCTCCTCTCTGCTCCTCACTGCTCCTCACTGCTCCTCTCTGCTCCTCTCTGCTCCTCACTCCTCCTCACTCCTCCTCTCTGCTCCTCACTGCTCCTCTCTGCTCCTCACTCCTCCTCACTGCTCCTCATTCCTCCTCGCTGCTCCTCACTGCTCCTCATTCCTCCTCTCTGCTCCTCACTGCTCCTCACTGCTCCTCATTCCTCCTCACTGCTCCTCTCCTCCTCACTGCTCCTCACTGCTCCTCACTGCTCCTCACTGCTCCTCTCTGCTCCTCACTGCTCCTTACTCCTCCTCTCTGCTCCTCACTCCTCCTCACTGTTCCTCACTGCTCCTCATTATTCCTCTCTGTTCCTCACTCCTCCTCACTCCTCCTCACTGCTCCTCACTGCTCCTCTCTGCTCCTCTCTGCTCCTCACTGCTCCTCACTGCTCCTCTCTGCTCCTCACTCCTCCTCACTCCTCCTCTCTGCTCCTCACTGCTCCTCTCTGCTCCTCACTCCTCCTCACTCCTCCTCACTGCTCCTCACTGCTCCTCTCTGCTCCTCTCTGCTCCTCACTGCTCCTCACTGCTCCTCTCTGCTCCTCACTCCTCCTCACTCCTCCTCTCTGCTCCTCACTGCTCCTCACTGCTCCTCATTCCTCCTCACTGCTCCTCACTGCTCCTCTCTGCTCCTCACTGCTCCTTACTCCTCCTCTCTGCTCCTCACTCCTCCTCACTGTTCCTCACTGCTCCTCATTATTCCTCTCTGTTCCTCACTCCTCCTCACTCCTCCTCACTGCTCCTCACTGCTCCTCTCTGCTCCTCACTCCTCCTCACTCCTCCTCACTGCTCCTCACTGCTCCTCTCTGCTCCTCTCTGCTCCTCACTGCTCCTCACTGCTCCTCTCTGCTCCTCACTCCTCCTCACTCCTCCTCTCTGATCCTCACTGCTCCTCTCTGCTCCTCACTCCTCCTCACTGCTCCTCATTCCTCCTCACTGCTCCTCACTCCTCCTCACTGCTCCTCATTCCTCCTCACTGCTCCTCATTCCTCCTCTCTGCTCCTCACTCCTCCTCACTCCTCCTCACTGCTCCTCTCTGCTCCTCTCTGCTCCTCACTGCTCCTCACTGCTCCTCTCTGCTCCTCACTCCTCCTCACTCCTCCTCTCTGCTCCTCACTGCTCCTCACTGCTCCTCATTCCTCCTCACTGCTCCTCACTGCTCCTCACTGCTCCTCTCTGCTCCTCTCTGCTCCTCACTGCTCCTTACTCCTCCTCTCTGCTCCTCACTCCTCCTCACTGTTCCTCACTGCTCCTCATTATTCCTCTCTGTTCCTCACTCCTCCTCACTCCTCCTCACTGCTCCTCTCTGCTCCTCACTCCTCCTCACTCCTCCTCACTGCTCCTCACTGCTCCTCTCTGCTCCTCTCTGCTCCTCACTGCTCCTCACTGCTCCTCACTGCTCCTCTCTGCTCCTCACTCCTCCTCACTCCTCCTCTCTGCTCCTCACTGCTCCTCTCTGCTCCTCACTCCTCCTCACTGCTCCTCATTCCTCCTCGCTGCTCCTCACTGCTCCTCATTCTCCTCTCTGCTCCTCACTGCTCCTCACTGCTCCTCATTCCTCCTCACTGCTCCTCACTCCTCCTCACTGCTCCTCACTGCTCCTCACTGCTCCTCTCTGCTCCTCACTGCTCCTTACTCCTCCTCTCTGCTCCTCACTCCTCCTCACTGTTCCTCACTGCTCCTCATTATTCCTCTCTGTTCCTCACTCCTCCTCACTCCTCCTCACTGCTCCTCACTGCTCCTCTCTGCTCCTCACTCCTCCTCACTCCTCCTCACTGCTCCTCACTGCTCCTCTCTGCTCCTCTCTGCTCCTCACTGCTCCTCACTGCTCCTCTCTGCTCCTCACTCCTCCTCACTCCTCCTCTCTGCTCCTCACTGCTCCTCACTGCTCCTCATTCCTCCTCACTGCTCCTCACTGCTCCTCACTGCTCCTCTCTGCTCCTCACTGCTCCTTACTCCTCCTCTCTGCTCCTCACTCCTCCTCACTGTTCCTCACTGCTCCTCATTATTCCTCTCTGTTCCTCACTCCTCCTCACTCCTCCTCACTGCTCCTCACTGCTCCTCTCTGCTCCTCACTCCTCCTCACTCCTCCTCACTGCTCCTCACTGCTCCTCTCTGCTCCTCTCTGCTCCTCACTGCTCCTCACTGCTCCTCACTGCTCCTCTCTGCTCCTCACTCCTCCTCACTCCTCCTCTCTGCTCCTCACTGCTCCTCTCTGCTCCTCACTCCTCCTCACTGCTCCTCATTCCTCCTCACTGCTCCTCACTCCTCCTCACTGCTCCTCATTCCTCCTCACTGCTCCTCATTCCTCCTCTCTGCTCCTCGCTGCTCCTCTCTGCTCCTCTCTGCTCCTCGCTGCTCCTCACTGCTCCTCTCTGCTCCTCTCTGCTCCTCTCTGCTCCTCACTCCTCCTCACTCCTCCTCTGCTCACAGCTGACGGCCACCAAAGCTGGACGGAAAGCGCTGAAGGACAAGAAGGTTTATCCCATCATGAGGGAATTCCACCGCTGGGAGCCGGACGTCCATGTGGCGGCTGCGTGTGAAAAGCTGATCCAGGTAGAGAAGACCTTCTCTGGATCAGCGTCTCTGAGAATCTAGAGGTTCTGTGCAGCAGCGGCCGGCCACTCTAACTCTGCAGGATTGAACCCAGCTGAAAGGTTTCTGTTTCCTCGGCGGTTTGTCTTCATCTGAGGAGATCTCTCTTCATCCTTTTCCTCCAGAAATGGGCGTGGCTCTGGAAAACCTTTGAAACATAGATATATATTTAATTCTTTTTGTCAGTGAACCATCTAAAAGCTTCTCTGAAGGACAGCTGAGCTTCTGTTCATCACTCTTGAGAGCTGCCTGAACAGATTCCACGTCCAACATCAGAATGATCCACATCTTCTCTCTGCTCCCTCATTGGTCGAGGTTTGACCTCGTTTAACCTTCACTCAGTTTTTTGTTTTGTTTGTACCCTAAAACCATCATAGAGACACGAGAACACAACACATTATGCATTTAAATTCCTCTTTATGTAAAGCTGGATGATACAGAATACTTGATATCCCGATAATGTTTTTCACGATATATATCACAAAATAAATCAAATAACTATATTTGTCAAATTTGCATACTTGTAGAAATGTGTGATCAGCAGCAGCGTGTTTAGAATTAAATATTTATTTCTTATCAAACCTTAAACAACAGATGCAATAAACTCATTTCCTATTGAGAAAAGGTTTAATTGCGATATATATCGTTATCGTTTTATCGCTCAGCCCTGTGTTCACACAGACCGTGGTTCCAAAGCAGTCGCTTGAACGCACATGGATGAGCTCGGTGTGAACGTGGCTCGATTGATTTAGTCTGATTTACCGTCCTGACCTGGCAGAAACACTTCTCAGCATTGAGAGGGTTTGTGAGGCATGGAGGGGAAAGAGCCATGGTTTGGGCTTGATCTATGGCTGTTTTATGATCACTTTTTATCTTAAATCTTAGAACAGATGTAAAACAACATTGCATTTCAACAGCTGGAGTAAATATTTGGAACAGGCTAGATGAAGACATTAAAGATTGTAGAACGTTGAATAGTTTCAAACAAATGTATAAAAAGAAAATTATAAAATTATACAGCGATATTGAATGCTGAATATTTTTGGTAAAAATGTTTAGTGAAATTATGTTTAAATTATCAGGAATGTAGCAGCTCCCTTTGTTTAGTATAAAGGGAGTAGCCATTATAAGCTTTGGCTTCTGTCTACTCCCTTTCAGACTTTCCATGATTTCATGTTTTGTTTGCTTTTGTTATTGTTGAATTGAAACTGTTACATAATGCCTGGAAATGTCTGGAAAAAATAAATAAATCTGAAATAAATAAATAAAAATCTAGGGCCAGGAATCAATAATTAATTAGTAATTAATCGCAAACCTGGAAAAAAATGAATCGCGATTAACTTATTTCTTTAATGACAGGATTTGTCGACCACTTATTGTAATTACAATACGAAACCACACAAAACTACATTTAGAACATTAAGTTTTAATTGAGGCTGTTAATTGGTTTTTGTGTTGTGATTAAACATGTTTTATTGGGTAAATTTGATGACAGAATGCAGCTTTTGATCCAAAGCAGAGGAGAGAGAAATGTTTCCGTTTTCACGCGTCTGCTGCAGGTGCTGATCGGAGAAGAGCCGGAGCCCGGAATGGAAAACCTCATGGAGGTGCAGATCCCCGACGACGTGGAGAAGAAGCTGAAGGAGATGGATGCCAGAGAGCAGGAGGAGCTGGAGAAAGAGGAGAGGAGGAGGTGTGAGGAAGAAAGCAGAGAGAGAAGCTGAACGGCGGTCTGACCTCCACAGGAACTCCAGCACGCCGCCGTCCGACTGAAGGAGGCGGAGACTGAAAGGAAGGAGGAAACTCTCCCAGCACGTGGAAGCAGCTTTCCTTCAGTCTTTTCTTTCCTTTTGTTAATGAAAACAGTCGAGATCATTTCTACGTTTTCAGACTCGTAATAACAGGAACATCACCTGTTACTTCATCTAAATGTTCTTTACTTCAGAGATAGAATGATGGAATAAACTGGATTCTATTTACCAGGAAGAGATTATTTACAGCAGGGGGGGTCTAACTCCAAAACACACCTCAGATCGCAGGATAAACATTTATTAAACGCTCTAAAACTACATTTTTAAAACTTTAAATCAAACATTTTTAAACATAATGATGAACTTAAATATATAGCATTATCTACAATAATGCTGGAAGATGCTGAAGCTGAAAGCCGCTAAAATATTAGCCAAACTCTAAACAGCTGAAAAAACTTTTAAAAAGCCAAAACAGTTAGCATGAAGCTGAAATATTAGCTAAACTCCAAAATAACCAAAACATCTCAGGAAATGCCAAAATAGTAAAAAAAAAAAAAACTAGCAGAATACCAGTTTTTAAAGCTGTAATATTTTAACATAATTATGAAGAATAAACAGGCAGGAATATTATTCCAGAATAAATCAACTTAAACCTTAAATAACTTTTAATATTTTACTCTCATTACATTTTTCTAAATTATATAAGTTAAAAATGAGCTCAAGAGAACATCGGGTCATTAATAACATTTATTTAATAAAATGATCTGGAGGGCCGGATCCGGCCCCCGGGCCTTGACTTTAACACATGTGATCTATATTGTATTAACTGACTGACTGATGGAATAATCTGGAGTTTATAACTGTAACAGATTATTTACTGGCAGAAATGAGGATTTGGGATTTCACCTCAGAGGAAACAGAAAATCATTTCTTTACTTTATGTTTCTGTACTTCCTGTTTGAACTATTGAAACATTTATCACAATAAAACGATTCTGAAATGTCTGAATGCAAAGACTTGTCAGCAGGAAGCCGTCTGCACTTTAGTCCTTCTTTCTTTCTTCACTGCAAAGGCAGAAAACGGGACTTTGGTCTGAGAGCCAAACAGAAAAACATGTTTGTGTTTCAGACCTCCTCCACCAGCAGGAGGCGCTGTGCGCTCAAACCACAGCCTGTAACAGGAGGACTTGAAGACAAATCTGCACATTTCCTGACCAACCAGCATCCAGACCTGGTGCCCCCCACCCCCGGGCCCTCTCTGTTTACCCTCTGTGTGCAGGACGTCGGGGGAACGGGCCTTTTGGTCGGGGGCTTCATCTGTGGGGGCTTCACAGATCCTGAGCTCTGAGAAATGTGTCTGAGGACGACAGTGGCGGCGTGTGCGCATGCTCCAGCGGGACTGTGAAACCACCCCCCTGCCGAAAGGACAGCTGGAGCCCTGCTACCCCCCCCACACACACAGAGGCCTGTCTTTGAGAGGACTCCTTCAACACTTGAGCTGTCACAGTGACGCTTCAACACAGAATCTTTAACATACAGCAGCAACAATTCCAGCAGATTCTGAAGGAGAAACGGTTGAAAAGTTACGTTTAAGTCAAAAGACACAAACGCTGGAGATCCAGTGGTAAAGTCGCCTTATGACAAGTTTTTAATTAAAAAATCCCGGTAGTGTTGTAGTTTTTAAAAAAATCTTTATTGCCTTAATATGTAGAAATACAGGCAGTTAACAAAATCCTGATAAACACAAACAGGCGTTGAGATTGGGTATATTATAGATATAAAAACAACAAAAAACAATGATGTACTCACACAACCATCCATGCACATTTACTCACACATGCACATATAGAACAGGAATATAAACAGTCAAAATAAGGTAATCAGGATGACAGTATGTAGTAAATGTTATTCAAAAATAACAGTCACTCCAGTCCATCTTTTCAGAAAGACATAGTTTAGCTGGGCAGTCAAGGACTCCATCATAACTTGTTTCAGTTTTTGTATCCATTGAGTTATTGTTGGTGGATTTGGTTTAAGCCAGTTTAAAGGAATAATCTTTCTTGCAATCATCACTAAGACATGTAAAATATAACATTGTTTATTAGTGAAAAATTCTTTGTTGTACAGGTCAAGAACGAAAACACAAAGATCCACATGCAGATCCATCCTTATATACTGTATATCCACCCTCTATCTTCTTTTCATATTCTCCCACTATGGTCTGATTTTTGGGGATGTCCCAAAACATCTGTGTATGATCACTAACCGTGCCACATTCCCTCCAACATTTATCTGTGGAGTCATTTTGACAGATATGTTTTTTTTTTTTTTTAATCTAATGTTTGTTTTCCAGTCAAACTCCTTCCAGATTTGACTTCCAATGTTTTCATGGCAGTCAGTGCTCAGCCTGTCCCACATCTGTTCAGATTACGTTCATTTTGATATGTTGTGTGTTGTCTGACATACTCATCATTAATTTCTGATATAATATAGATATTAACTTATTTTCTGGTATTTTATTTTCAATTATAAATTAGGATTCAATATGACTTGGTTTTATCTTCACCATGTCCTATTCCAGGTGTTTTGTTATATAGTCTCTATCTGAAGATATCTATACAGGGAAAAGAAAACTGTTTTTGCAGATCTGAAATTGATTTCAATGTTTGTCCACAAAACGAGTGATGTAGAACTTTCAAACACCGGATCTTCTATACATGGAAGAAACTCAAAGTTACCTATTATGAAGTTTTTAATCAAAATCCAACGACCTAAATGTCTTAAAAATCTCTTTTCTTGTGGATCTGAAACCTGTTTCCACAATCTCCTCTGAGGGGGTGTGGCTTTGGGTGCTCCGCCCCAGACACCCCCCACCACCACCCCCGTCTGATCTGTGTCTCGCTAGCGTAAATCATCACAGCTGCTACATAAAAATCCAAAACACACCTTAAGCCGAACAGGATAAACATTTAATGAACACACTAAAGATACATTTTTAAAGCTTTAAAACTGTGACTTTTTAACATAACTGTGATTTAGATATATAGCATTAATGCTAGAATGAATGCTGTAAGCTGAATTTGGCCGCTGAAGATGCTGAAGCTGAAAGCTAAAGCTAAACAGGCAGCTAAAAAATTAGCTAAATGACAAATTAGGCTAAAAAACTTATAAAGGAAAAAACTTTGATAAGCCAAAACGTCTAGGATGTAGCTGAAGAAAATAGCTGAACTTCAAAAGGAAAAAAAAAATGAAAAAAAAGTTCTGAATTAGCCAAAACAGCTAGCATGTAGCTGAAATATTAGCTAAACTCCAAAACAGTCTAAATAAATGCCAAAATAGTCCAAAAAGCTAGCAGAATGCTAACTTTTAAAACTTTAACTTTTTGACACAATTTTGAATAATAAAAATGCAGGAATATTATTCCAGAATAAACCAACTTAAACCTTAATTAACTTTTAATATTTTACTCTCCTTGACATTTTATCAAAATCATACAAGTTAGAAATATGTGTCATTAATAACAATAAAATAAAATGATGTGGAGGGCCGGATCCGGCCCCCGGGCCTTGACACATGCTCTTCCCCACTAGCTGGTTTACTGCACGGTGCACCTCCTGAACCTAAAGCTTCCAGCTTCATGTCAGACTCTTCTTCTGACCTTCAAAGCTCAGAATGAGGGAAATTTGCCTCCAAGTTTCAAGAATCTCATTTCTGTTTTCAGTGGGAGTTCTGCTTGGTGCTGTTGCGCGCTCAGCAGCACCGTCTCTGCTGTGAAGCTGTACTTTTCCACTCCAAACTTTAACCTGTAACTCCATCCGGTCTCTCCTCCCCCCACATGATCACAACACAACTCCCATTCACACTTTCACGGGGAGAAGAGGGAACGCAAAGCGTTGAGAGGTTTGCTTGGAAATGCAGATCAAATCCTGAAAATAAAATGCTAAAAACAAAATAAAGTCCATGAAAACCTCTGGAAACTATATATTAAAACAGGGGTGTCAAACTCAATCGCACAAGGGGCCAAAATCCAAAACACACCTTAAGTCGTGGGCCGAACAGGATAAAATTTTAAAACCTTAAGTTCTGAGAGTTGAAGATGCTGAAATTGATAGCTGAAAATACGGAAGCTGATAGCCAGGTAACATTATAGCTAAATACCAAATTAACTAAAAAAACTAAAGAAAAAAAATAGCTAATCTTCAAAATAGCCCAAAAACTGAAAAAGCCTAAATTAGCCAAAATATCTAGTATGTAATATTAGTCTCACTCCAAAACAGCCTAAAAAACTTTTATTTAAAAAACAAAAAAAGCCACAATTCGCCAAAACAGCTAGCATGTAGCTGAAATATTAGCTAAATTCCAAAATAGCCTAAAAAATCTTAGAAAATAGTCCAAAAGCTAGCAAAATGCCATATTTTAAAACTTTAAAACTGTGACTTTTTAACATAATTCTGAATGATAAAAAGGCAGGAATATTATTCCAGAATAAATCAACTTAAAACTTAAATAACTTTCAAATATTTTACTCTCCATAAAAAATATAGTCTGTCAAATTTATACAAGTTAAAGATAACCGCAACATGGTGGGGCATTGGGTCATTAATAACAATGTTATAAAATGATCTGGAGGGCCGGATAGAATTACCCGGAGGGCCGGATCCGGCCCCCGGGCCTTGACTTTGACACATGTGTATTAAAAAGACTAAAATGCAATTTCACACCTGGATGTGTGACAGCAGAAGAGTCCTTTCAGGATTTTCAGTGTCTTCAGGATTAAACTGGTTCAGAGATCCAGTTCCTGAAACTCGTTTTCAAGCTGTCTGCTTTACAAAATAAGGAAACTGGTTCTCAAAAAGTCAAAGTTGAAATTCTGTCCGAGTGTGTGTTGGACGGGTGGGCGGGGCTTTGCGCTGCAGTGATTGGATCCTGCGTCCGCCTGTGTTGTGGTGATTGGTGGATTCATCAGGACAGTAGGTCACAAACATCTTCAGTTATTGCAGCTTCTTGAAGATTTTTACGACTTCATTATTGATTTTTTCACTGATGGGAATGTCTGATTGAGAGAATCTCATATGAAAATACAGAGACTGGAGATCCGTGAGGAGCTGCAGCCTTGAGCGAAACAGTTTGTTGTGCAGGACCGACGCGCAAGCTTTCAAAGAAAACAAACGGATGGCGTCTTTGGAAGAACGACGTGGGAAACCAGCAAAGTTCTGACACAAACATGAAAAACAAGAACGCTGCTGCCAAGTCCTGAAGCGCTCCAGTCCTGTTTTCTAACTCGCCCTGCCCTTACCTGTTATGGGGAAGCACACCTGAGGGTTATCTGCAACAACAGCGGGACTCCGCCCCTTAGCACTGGATTTTGACATCCCTGGATTAGTGCAGGACTTTGCTCTAAACCAGGGGTGGGCAATTTATTTTGACTCGTGGGCCACATAGGGTTCTAAAATTTGGCAAAAGGGCCGGACAAGGAGCAGATGGAAGGAGAGATTGGGTAATCAACCTCATAAACTAAAAAAATAATATGGAATTTAGAGAAAAACATGCTTTAATTTGGATTCAAATTCACATATATTCATTTAAAAACAGAAAATTTGGGAGTTTTAATTTCTAAATTTTGATTTTTGTTCTCTTTTGGGTGATCCAATGGGTTGATGTTCTTCAGAGGAAAATGTGAACTCAAAGAAATGCTGCATTTATGTGGTGTAGGAATAATCCGAAAGATCACCATCTGACTCAGAAAGGAACACATACGAACGTCAGAGAAACAACACCATTCATGGGAAGAAACCAGAAATACAATGAAAAGAAAACAATAATTAGGATTTTTGATTCAATGTATTTATATTTGGAGGGCCACATTAAGTAGCTTAAGGGCCGCATGTGGCCCCCGGGCCGTAGTTTGCCCACCCCTGCTCTAAACCCACGGAACCCAGAGGAGAAACGTGTTTCAGAGGAGATGCAGGCGCGTTATTCTGCAGCAGAAACCAGGAGAGAAGGACGGAAAAGAAGCCAAACGGATCGTCATGAAGAGAGAACGTCCAGACGAGGAAAGAGGGAGAAGTTCACACTGAAACATTTGAATGTTTCATGTAACATTTATGTAACATTTATAGCTTCAGTATTTCCCCAGATGGTTAGAAGTGGGCAGGAAATGTGGCCCCGATTGGGTTTGTCTGCAGTTTCGGTGGCCCCGCCTACATTTGCCCACATTGGCTTGTAGCCTGGCTCGCTATGCTAGCCAGCCGCCTAGTAGACAATGGAACAAGCTAACGAGGGTTAGCTGCTATCTCGCTACGCTGTCCACTGTGCGGTTGACTATAGTGAGCCGCCCTCCTGAGTGCCCACTTGTGCCGATAGCATAGCGAGCTAGCTGCCCTTCCTAGCTCACTAAGCTGTTCAACGGGCGGCTGGCTAGCGTACTAGCCTAGTTAGTCTCTGAATCCGACGGAGAACATATTTGTGTTTGCCTAGATTGGCTTTAGTGGGGACTCAGTGGTCTGGGCCCCTATGCTACCCAGAGAGTCAGACTACTGTAATGAGCGTCCACCCAAGACAGTGAGGACAAATACAGATGGGGCCACCATGGAACTCGTGGACAAACCAACCTGGGGCCCACCAATTCAGCCCAAAGGTAAACCATATGGGGCCTACATTGAAATGTTGGCTGAGGAGCAACTGTTGTTGGTCTGGACTGATCATTAGGACTTGGAGTGTATTCAGATAGCCAAGTGTCTCAATACTTGCCAAGCAAGATAGGCTCAGTTTTTGACAGTTTTGATTCCTCCCTGGTCTACGGCTGGAAGCCCCGTCTCACAACTCCCAGCAGGAGACTGAGGCTTTTGTCTGCTTGTTTGTCTCTGGAACGCAGGGTGAAGGCTTCCTGATCCAGCCTCTCCACCTGCCGGCCGTTCTAGATCATATTATTGTTCTTATAATTTCAATCAACCAGAATGGTGGAGCTGCATGTTTGTCCGCCTCATCTGAACGTGCTGATGGTTTCTTTGGGTCGGTGTGAACCCACTTCTGTCATTCTGAGGCACATGTGTCAAAGTCAAGGCCCGGGGGCCGGATCCGGGCCTCCGGGTAATTCTATCCGGCCGTCCAGATCATTTTATTTCATTGTTATTAATGGCCCGATGTTATCTTTCGCCTATTTTTTTCTTGTTTAATTTCAACAAAATGTATTTTCTGGAGAGTAAAATATTTAAAAGTTAATTTAAGGTTAACTTAATTTATTTGGAATAATATTGCTGCCTTTTATTATTCATAATTATGTTAAAAAGTTACAATTTCTAAAAATTGGAATCCTAGTTTTATGGACTATTTTGGCATTTACTAAGAATTTTTTAGGCTATTTTTGGAGTTTAGCTAATATTTCAGCTACATGCTAGCTGTTTTGATTGACTTAAGTTTTTTTTCTTTTAGTTTTTTCGGCTAATTTGTCAGCTAGCTAATATTTTATCTGTCTCTCAGCTTTAGCGTTTTCAGCTATTAGCTTGAGTGTTTTTAAATATCAATTTCAGCAACTTCACTATCAGCACTAGCATCTTTAGCAGCCAAATTCAGTTTACAGCATTCACACTAACATCACCACATGCTACATATCTAGTTCATAACTATGTTAAAAGTTACATTTTTAAAGTTTTAATATATTAGTTTTAGAGTGTTCAATAAATGTTTATCCTGTTCGGCCCGCGACCTAATGTGTGTTTTGGATTTTGGCTCCTTGTGTGATTGAGTTTGACACCCCTGTTCTGAGGTGTGAATAGTCCACTCTGTGGCTGCATTTTCTGTATGCGGAAGCAAATCGGTTGCACCGCTCTCCCGCATGCGCGAACCATACGTCACTTCCGCTAAAGCATTTTGCGGTCTTCGGATGGTACCAACAACAATAAACTCGTATGATGTTAATATAGCACTTCAAAAATATTTATTATAGTGAAAACATTCACTTATTGTTGAATAAACGAAAGGAAAAATACACGTTAAGGATAATAACCTTACGATCTTGCAGTGACTATCACGGACTACAAATGTTTTCTTCTTCTGCAGTTTTACATGACGGCAGTTTACTCCTTAGTCTAAGAGGAAACAGCGCCACTTCAAAACACTTTATTTTATCCAGTAATCCAAATTCTTTTTAAACAGTAACTCGGTGGCTTTTCTTCGCTCAGTAATCCAGTCAGGAGAAGCTCTCGGTTGTTGAGAAAAACGTAAATTCTTGTGATCAAGGAATTTTACTGTTTGGAAATGACTCTGTCGTATAGTGGGCGAAGAGCGGAAGTGCTGTATGGTTCGCGCATGCGCGGTAAGTGGTGCAACCGTTTTGCTTCCGCATACAGAAAATGCAGCGACACACTCCACCAAATCGAGTTAACTCTGGGCAGGAAGTCCCAGTTTCCACTTCCTGTGGATGACACGGCTGCACTGTTTGTTTGGGGGAAAAACATCGTTTCTCAATTGAAATCCGAGAGCTAACTTCAGTGAGGTTGTGATTGAAACATGGAGAGCATGTTTCTGTGGTATGTGACTGAAAGACATGTTCAAACAAGCAACATTGAGATGCAGGTCAAAACTGTTCAGTGAAACACCTGATGCAAGCTTGTGCAGGTGGATGACAAGAACAAAGATGAAATCATTCTGCAAGTTTGAGGGGATTTTGTGTCTTTTTACTCAAAAAGTCAATTTTTAAGCTGAAAGAGGAAAATAGGGGTTTTTCTTTGTTCTTGTGGTGTTTTTCTCATGATGGAGGACATACAAGAACTGAAGACAAAAACCACATTTATGAGTGTTTTTTAATTCAAATCACAATGAATCAGGAGCAGAAGAAAACGCACCATTTGAAAAATCTCAGTCGTCACGGAGCAACTATCATGTGATGCATCAATAGATCCATGAATGTCTTTGATTTCCTCGTCTGAGCTGGAATCTGGATCAGAACCGTACAGCTGGATAGAAATGATGTTGCTGCTGTTTTTGATGCACTGTTAATGTGAGGTAGGGGTTGTGAGGGGCTATAAGAGAGCATGTACTCCCCTCTTCTCCATTATTTAGCTTATTTAGTTATCTGTGCTTCTGTTTGGTGCAGTTTGATTCAGGTCTTCTTCCTCTTTCCCATTTCATTGGGAGAGATTTCAGATCCCACATGGATCATATGTGTTCCTGTTGTTGGCCGTGGACCTCGCCTCTGGCTCATTTTAGTTATTTGAGGTTTCAGTTGATTTATTCTGGAATAATATTCCTGCCTTTTTTTATTATTCATAATTATGCTAAAAAGTTACAGTTTAGAAATTGGCTTTCTGTCAGCTTTTTGGACTAGTTTGACATTTACTAAGATTTTCCGGGTTATGAGTTAAACTAATTTTTGCTGGCTATATTGGTTAACTCAGGTTTTTTTAAATTTAGCTAATATTCAAGCTACATGCTAGCTGTTATGACTAAGTTAGGCTATTTTTATTTTTTTTTTAAAGTTTTTTTAGGTTCTTCTGTCCTGTGGAGGGCGTTTTGGGAGTATGGGGTCTCTGTACGACCGGAGGAGGAGCTTGGTTCGCATGGCCGGTGTAGGTACGCCGAGTAGATGTGGTACCCACACCGGCAGTAAGTCAGACCTGTTCCTGGTGCATGTTGGACTCCAGCAGGGCTGCCCTTTATCACCGGTTCTGTTCATAGTGTTTATGGACAGAATTTCTAGGCACAGCCAGGGTCCGGAGGGGATCTGGTTTAGGGATCACAGGATTTAATCTCTGCTCTTTGCAGACGATGTTGTTCTGTTGGCTCCATCTCCAGCATGGATAGAAGCAGTTTGCAGCCGAGTGTGAAGCGGCTGGGATGAGGGTCAGCACCGCTAAGTCTGAGGTCATGGTTCTGGACCGGAGAAAGGTAGTTTGCCCTCTCTCACTGGGTGGAGTGCTCCTGCCTCAGGGGGAGGAGTTTAAATATCTTGGGGTCTTGTTTACGAGTGAGGGAAGATCGGAGCGTGAGATTGACAGGCGGATCGGAGCGGCGTCCGCCATTTTGCGGTCGCTGTACCGGTCCGTTGTGGCGAAAAGAGACCTGAGCCAGAAAGCAAAGCTCTGGATTTACCGGTCGATCTTCGTTCCAGTTCTCACCTATGATCATGAACTCTGGGTCGTGACCGAAAGAATGAGATCCTGACTACAAGCGGCTGAAATGAGTTTTCTCCGGAGGGTGGCTGGACGCTCCCTTAGAGATAGGGTGAGGAGCTCAGTCACCCAGAGTGAGCTCGGAGTAGAGCCGCTTCTCCTCCACATCCAGAGGAGCCAGTTGAGGTGGTTCGGGCATCTGGTTCGGATGCCTCCTGGACGCCTCCCTGGAGAGGTGTTCCGGGCATGTCCCACTGGGCGGAGGCCCCGGGGAAGACCCAGGACACGTTGGAGAGACTATGTTTCTCGGCTGACCTGAACACCTCGGGGTCCCCCCAGAGGAGCTGGAGGAAGTGGCCGGGGAGAGGGAAGTCTGGGCATCTTTGCTTAGACTGCTGCCCCCCCGACCCGGTCCGGATGAAGCGGAAGAAGATGGATGGATGGATGGATGAATGGAGGTTCTTTTTAGAGTTTAGCTAATATTACAGGAACATGCTAGCTGTTTTGGCTAACAGCATTTTAAACATTTTTTTTGGCTGTTTAGTCAATATTTTAGCTAAATGTTAGCCATTTTGGCTAATTTAAGCTTTTTTCAGTTTTCAAGACTATTTTGAAGTTTAGCTCTTTTTTTTTAGCTACGTACTAGCCGTTTTTGGCTACACAAAGTTTTTAAGGCTAATTTGGCGTTTAGCTAATATGTAGCTGGCTATCAGCTTTAGAATCTTCAGCAGCAGAATTCAGCTTACAGCGTTAGGATTATCACAGGTAAATATCTGGTTCATAATTATGTTAAAAGTTATAGTTTCTTGTGTTTTTTTAAAAGTTGTTCAGCCCACGACCTAAAGTGTTTTAGTTTTTGGTTCATTGAGCTTGCCCCCCCCTCTTAAACTTTTATCATAACCTTTATCAAACCATCATTACCCTTCATTCCAGGAAAAATAACAGAGGTATTAGAGCTCTTTTTCAGGGAAACAATTTGTGGATAATGTGTCCTTGAAAAAGGTCTGGCTTTTACCTAATCAGTACCTTATTTCCAATAAAATTAAGGAGGTTTCTTATAAAATTTTACACAGATTCTACCCCACAAAAACTTATTTAAAAAGATTTAAACCTGATATTGATACTTTGTGTTCCTTCTGTAAATCTTCTCAAGAAACAGTGACTCATCTCTTTTGGCATTGCCCTTTCTTAAAATCTTTCTGGCAAATTTTCTGTGATTTCTTCTGTTATAAGTTTGCTCTGTCATTTTCTTTACTTTGGAAACATGTTCTGTTTGGCTTCCACCAACATAGGAATCTGACATTTCAATTTTTAATCAATTTATTCCTTTTTCTTTCCAAATTTTACATCCATAAATGCAAATTCTCTAACAAAATTCCTAAATATTCCTTGTTTCTGGTGGAGGCCAAGCTATATATTGAATCAATATTTTTTTCAAAAAACCAAAAGGCTGTGAAATGTATTGAAATTTGTTTGCAATACAGAATATTTAAAAAAAAAAATGTAAACTCTGCAAATTATCTGACTTTAATTTTATTCACTCACTGTATGACTTTTCTTATTTAATTCTACCCCTGGCCTTTTAATTTTACTTTGTTTTGTGTTATTTTGATTTATTTATTTTTATTTAATAGTTTATAATGTTTGTATACACATGCAATAGCTATTTTGCACCTTTTTTGTATTGAATTTGATGTTTGCAATAAAGTTTAAGTCTTCAGTCTAGCCGGTGTGTGTGAGAAAAACTAAAATGAAAACATTGAAGCATCATCCAACATTAGATTTATTGACCTGATTCTGCGCACGTGCAGCGTTCTGTCGTCATCAGCGTGACGCTGATTGGCTGCTTGAGCTCCCCTCCCCGCCCACATTCTTTGTGTACAACAATAACAAAGTATTGAACATAAACTCCAAAAACATGACTGACGTTTTAGAGCTCAGTCGTATTTGAACGTCACTTCCTGTCGTCTTCACGCGCACAGGAAGTGGCAGAACTCCGCGAAGTCCTTCTGCATGAAGTTCTGGCTCTGCAGCAGGTCGTGCTCGGATGGGAAGTACTGCATGCTGTCCTCCTCCAGAGCCACGCGCTCCCCGCGCAGGCACGCGCCGTCCTGGTGCAGTACCACGAGCCGCCGCGGGGGCGTGGTCGAGCCGCGGGGGTCGGGGCTGTCCGGGAGCGCCCCCCGGGCGTTCTCCAGGGCGCCCAGGTACGAGTCCATGTCCGTGAGCTCCGCGTCGCTGTCGGAGCTGCAGCCGCAGTCGCTCCCCACCGAGTCGGAGCGCAGGTGCTGCATCTGGTACTTCTCGCGCATCAGGAACTGGTTGGTGTTTTTCGGAGCCCGCATCCCGCGCGCCCGGTTCCCCTTCACGTTGACGGGACGCAGCGACACCGTGCGCGGGTGGGCGCGTCGGGAGTGATGACGTAGCCGTCTCCAGCGCCCTCCCCCCGCCGTCCTCCGCGCGCTGCAGCTCTTGGAGCATCCGTGCGTGCTGCGGACGGCCGCCTCGCGCGCTTCAGCCTCGCGCGCCTTCTGCAGCTGGAAGCTCCTCCTGCACATGATCTCTGAGAGCATGTCTGGTCGTCGTCGCTCCCTTTGCCCCTCCCTCACATCCTCCTCTCCTCTCAGAGGAGCACCGATGCTTCTGACGGAGATCCCAGCGACCCCCCCGCGGGGGTCTACCTCTTCACTCCTCTTTGTCGTTTCTTCTTCTTGACCTCTGGCTTTGGCTGGTGCATAGCCCGCGCTTCCTCTCCGTCCAGCAGCAGCTTGCCTGCGGTCACGCCCCCCGTGTGACGAGTCTTCGGTCACGGGGGTCCTCGCGGCTCTGACCCGGGGCAGCAGGGGGCTGTTGGGGCTGATTTGAGGCAGATTTGACAACTATGGACTCTCCTGCACGGACGGACTTCAGCTGTTGCTCTGCCTCCTCCCCCCTGCGTACTTAAACAGACGGAATGATCCATCTGCTGGTTTTCCGAGGGGGGGGATCTGGGATAACTCTTTCATGCCGTCATCGGAGGGTTGGATCAACTTTAGAGAAAATAAACCGTAACTGTTTGTATCTGATACGTCGACAAACATTTTGATCTTTAGTTCAATCTAGTAACGCTGAAGAACCCCCCCCCCCCTCGCAGCATGGTTCGGTCCGGTCGATGTGAAACCTGATCCCCCCTCCTGTTCCTGACAGCAACAACAACTCAGCGGCGCCCCCTGCAGGATTCCGTCATTACTGCAAACAGTTCTACTCACCAGAACCGACACCGAGCTGCCTCGCAGCGGGAAGCAGATCAGAACCACACGTGTCTGTTCAGAACCTGAACAGAACTGGTCGCTTTGATGACACTTTCCTGCAGAAACTGTTAAACTAGATCTCTGTCGAAGGGGATTTCTTCTCCTCTAGCTCCACCATCAGGATGGAATTTATCTTAAAAAAAAACATCCAGTAAAAACAACAGCCTGCAGCCTCCATAGTGTTGGTGCAGAACAAACATTTGGACCAGAATCAGGCTTCAGTCCGTCAGTGTCATCTATCAGTTAAAGAGACCAGAGTTAGTTCTCACAATTTGAATTTATCCATAGTTTTCTCGTATTAAAAAAAAGAAATAAAATCATCAGTATTTCCTACATGAGCTAGAATTAGAAATGTCTTTATTTTGTCATTGCACTTGTACAATGAAATTTAAAAGCAATCCCCATTCCTTGGTGCAGAAGCAATAACGATAAAATATAAGGAGAGAAGTATAAATGAAATGAGTTGGCTTCAAATGTTTCTCTCTTTTGCTACTAGAAGTCATCGTAACCAGAACTAATAAACCATCAAAGACATTTGATACAACATAGAATTTCAATGATGAACTAGGATGTTAAAAAAATGATGTGTACAATTTAATTTAAAGCTAGAATCTGCAAACAAGTTTTATTATTAATACCACCCCTGGATGGATGTTATCAATGCCCCTTATGTTTAAATAATGGGTAAATAAAACTAAAACTAAACAGTTTTCAGTGCTAAAAGTTTTGTTTTATTATCTCATAATATAAGTTGCTAACGAACAAACAAAAACAAACTTACAAACAGCCTCTAAAGGTCTACATGTCCTCAATATTTATATTGTTAATAAGAGTTTGGATTTTAGAAGACGACACATTAAAACATGTCAGAACATCATCATCTGTAAACCTGCACACATTCAGTCACAGCTCTGACTAACAGTACAACATCAATGTTTACACAAAGTTGGAAAAAAAGGTTTGGAAACTTGTGACCATCAACCCCATGTGACTTCCTGACAAACATGGTAAGCTAGCTGCTGCATAGCGTTAGCATTATAGCTAAAAGATGACTCAGAATAAAGCTACGACTTTTGGCTTTATAATGAGTGTTTTTGATTTACTAACAAACCACAAACTTTCAACACAAAAACAACACAAACATGAAAATGTCCTCTGATCCATTTAAAATGATGATCTCACCTCAATGTTTTATGTCTGTTAAGCATAAATAGAAGTTCAAATGATAAAGCGATCAAAGACAGAGAAGTGTACCACAGCAGCATGTTGTGTGTCTGTGATCGGCAGTGTGACAACAAACCGTGGCGTCCCCCATTTGAACTCAGAAAAATCTCTGATTCTACATTTAAAGTCTAATTCTGGGTTGAGCTAAATTTTAAAGTCTTTTGGACGGTGAATGTCTGAGTCTGGATGTGTTGGGACTCGTCAACGATTCATTTCAACAATGATTTGACTCATTTCATAATTGGTGGTTGTTGATGTGATAGATTCATTTTTAACCATCCGAGTCACTGACCTAAAATGGATCCCAAACTTCCACCAGTGCGACTCAGAGATAAATACCTGTGCAGGTGAGGTTTTCTAGATTCCTTTTCCAAGATAATCAAGAGTAAATCAAATCAAACAAGTAAACAAGAATGACTGTCAAATCCATTCACATTTTAGTCTGATATAGTTGTTTTTCCACATCAGAATAATCATTAAAACATTCTACCACACTTTATGGTCACATGACTTTAATCAATATGAAGTGTTTTACCACACATTGGACTGGAACGATGTTTTTGCTGCATCACATGTGTTATCTGCTGTCATTTTTAATGTTAAAGGAAATTAAACCGACCATGTCTCTATCCTAATTATTTTTTCCAATATCAACATAATTAATGGATTTAATTTTGATTTTCTACTGGTACTTGATGATTTAACTCACAGCTCACCTTAGGCAGAGGGATTCTGTTGGATCTGAGGAATATTAATCAGTAATTGTTAAACATCTCATTGGGAATATTCCACAAAGTTCTCAAAATGTAAGCCACTTTACTTTTCTAAGTTTTAAGGAAGAATATTCATAATCACAAAGCTCCACTTATCTGAGAAACAAATTAGAAACATAATCATTTGTTAAATAACAATTTATATCAATCAATAATTCTATATAAACATTGCTCTGCTTCACGTGCTGTAGAACCCTTAACTAACAATTTTTGTTTCTTGGATTCAAGTCTGTCCATCATCTTGGTTTAAATAAAGTTTTTAGGTTTTTTTTCAGTGGGTCAGCTGCTTGGTCTGGATTCAAAACAAACATGGCGGCGGGAGTTGGGTGAGCGGGGTTGTTTTGCGGTTTGAAAGCGGTCGCTGAAGGTACCGGCTCATCCGGGTCTGGAAATGGATCCTCCGGTCTTTGCAGAGGTGGTTCCGGAGAGGACCGTGAAGGTTCTGGGTTCGGAGCTGGTGGAAAACTACACGGTACGTCTTTTCCGGCGAGTTAGCTTATCTAGCTAACAGCTAGCTGCGCCGGAGCTTCGTCACACCGACAACATTAATTCAGAGGAAATCCCGGAACCGGAGGAAACACGTTTAGTTGTTGCTTTAGTTACTGTGAATGATTGTTTCTGTGGTGGTTAGACTGAAAAGTTTAGAAGCTTTAAATGGACGGAAGCCGAGAGGCTAACCACAGTTAGCATTTCTTCCACTGCAGCGTCACGCAAATTCCGAAACCGTCCCTAAACACGTCTTTGGTTTATACATTCTCATTTGTGTCGTACAAATCAGCCGCGTCAGTGACCCTCACGTCCTCCACCTGTAGCAGGGCTTCGGTTAAACGTGACCTGTCTGTCTGTGTGTCCAGGTGTACATCATCGAGGTGATGGTCGGGCAGTACCGCTGGACCGTGAAGCACCGGTACAGCGACTTTCACGAGCTTCACGAGAAGGTAAGAGGCTGGAGACAACCAGCACGGAGCTCTTCACTACTGGCAGGGTTTGTAACGTCAAAGCCAGTGATGTGTTGCCAGATAGGGTCACCGTTTTCCAGCCAAAATCATTGAAAAACACAAGAAAATCCCAATAACCGCCCAAGAACTCAACCAGGGATTAAATAGCTGTAATAAGCATCAATTATTGCATTCATCCATTATTTTTTTTACTTACCCTTTTGATTAAAACTCAAACTCTGAAACATATTTTAAGTTATATTACATCCTCCATTTTTATTTAAGCACAGCAAAACATAAATCAAGACTCCTACTGAACTTTATTATCAACCACTGAAGAACAAAAGGGATTTCTGTCTATACATTCTCTATTACTATTCAAACATAATGAGTCTTTTTTCAAAATATGTGAAGTATGTCAAATATTTCACATTTGTCTGAGGTTTATTATCTAAGACGGAATGTGAGGCAGACAGGAAAACAGCTGTGTTATGTTTGATCTAAATAAAGAAAAAAGATAATTTGACCAAGAATATTTAAAAATATTAAAGAAGCATGACATTATTATAGGGGTCGGCAACGTTTATGACTTGAAGTGCCAATTCTAAATGTTCTGCTAAACATGAGTTCCATCAGCAACTATAATGTGAACTCTGTTGTCGTTCACCTTTCTGCTGATCCTGTCAGAGATCATCTCAGTCAATCAGCTTTCACTGATTCTCACCTTTTTACGCTGGATGATCCTCCTGATACAATCCTGTATTTTAAGGTACAGAGAAATCAACTTATGCAGCAGAATGAAGGATCTTATCTAAGGATCCTCACTGGATTTTAGCTCAATGAATCAAACCCATGTCCCACACCAGCCAGCGGAGCTATCCAGTCACCTCTAACTGTGAACTTTAACCCCACAAAAAATCAATATATCTGGAAAAAATGTCATTCACAAACAGCAGGTCAAAGACCTTGTTTGAACATATTAGCTCAAAATTGTGCTTTCTTAATAATATTGCAAAAAAGAAAATAGTTGAAATGGTATTGAAACTATGTTTGTTTGGAAACCAAAAGTCCTGCATTTGTTTTAATGTGATACCAACATCAACATGATTGGATACATCAGAACAAAATATCCAGAATATTTCTTAGAACTTCACAACTATTAAAAAAATAAAAAGTGTTTGCTTTTGGATTTTTTGTTACATTATGAGACATGAGCTGAGTAACTTGTTAGTTTATTCTGTGATGAAGCTTTATTTGCATGTAAAACTAAATGTTTTGTTATTTATTTGATATTAATAGTGATTTAAATTTCCTGCATCTGGACTAGTGCTGCCACAAACGATTATTTTAATAGTCGACTAATCATCGATTAATTTTTCCGATTAGTCAACTAATCGGATCATGGACAAAGTGGATGTAAAGAAAATCTGAAATATGATTAGCTTTAAAACTAAAAAATCCTAAATAAGCTAAAATCGCTAGCATATAGCTGAAATATTAGCTAAACTCCAAATTAGTCTAAAAAACTGTACAAATTCCAAATTAGCCAAAAATAGCTAGCATGTAGCTGAAGTAATAGCAAAACTCCAAATTAGCCTAAAAAACTCTAAAAATCCCAAATTAGCCAAAATAGCTAAAATGTAGCTGAAATATTAGTTAAACTCCAAATTAGCCTAAAAAACTGTAAAAATTCCAAATTAGCCAAAATAGGTAGCATGTAGCCGGAATAATAGAAAAACTCCAAATTAGCCTAAAAAACTGTAAACATTTAGAATTAGCTAGCGAACATGTAGCTGTTAGATTAGCTAAAAACTTGAAATTGGTCTAAAAAAACGAAAATCCTAATTAGCCAAAGAGCTATATGTAGGCTGGATATTATCTTAATTCATTAGTAGCTAAAAACTTAAAAAGCCTAAATTAGCCAAAATAGCTAGCATGAAGCTAAAATATTAGCTAAACTCCAATAGCCTGAAAACCTTAATAAATGCCAAAATAGTCTAAAAAGCTAGCAGAATGTCATTTAACTTTCAACTTACCGCTGACTCCATATATTATAAAGTACGCTATTCGACTATGGCTGTGGTGTGTATGTGTTATTGAATTAGTTGTCGACTATTTTTAATGTCGATTAGTCATTGATTAGTCGACTAATCGTGGCAGCCCTAATCTGGACAGAATCATTCTTCATTTTCACTCTCAGTAAATACAGTGATCATCAGCTGTGATATTCATTTCAATACGTGTTCATATTGACATGTAGCAGAACAGAAAACAAGTCCGAGTATAATCTGACCTTATTTGGTTATTAATCAACAAACTGAACTTATCGATCAATCTGTATTTATTAAAATGTATTTTTATGTGTTGCAGCTCAGAGAGATTCACAATGACAAACATTAAATACAAAAGGAGAAAAATTCAAACCAACAACCATTTACTTCTGGAATCTCTTAATCCAGCAGCAGATCAACCACAGATCATCACCAGAACCCACCAGAACCAGTAACAGGTCCACTACAGCTGCATGCTGGACCGGAACCGCTCCAACAAGATGAACCCCGTGAATATAAACACGACTAAACCAGGAAATACGATAAAAAAAAGATTTCCATGAGGAAACAGAACTTAATTAATGTCAGCGACGACAAAAACTCGACCATAAAAAAGCTGCTCATCATAATTTTTTGCTTCACGCTCTTCCCGTCACTCACGCGCTCAAATCTCCACACATTCATCTTAACAGTTTTTTTTTATTTCACCGTGGCAAAGTTCATGAAGGCTGACACGGAGGGTGACGTGGGTTATGTGAAACTAGAAAGTTAAAAGAAAAAAACCTGCAGTATTTATATGGGTGGGCGGGGTCACAGCGCGGCGTGAATGGACCCTTTCCTTGTGACGCCTTGGGGGATCAAAGATCCTTGTGGGAAGAGATGTTCACTCTTTACAAATCCAAAAAATATAAACTAATGACAAAAGTGCTGATTGTTGTCACGGCCCGGCGTGCCGCCGTCTTTCCCTCGGCGTGCCGCCGTCTTTCCCTCGGCGTGCCGCCGTCTTTCCCTCGGCGTGCCGCCGTCTTTCCCTCGGCGTGCCGCCGTCTTTCCCTCGGCGTGCCGCCGTCTTTCCCTCGGCGTGCATGTTGCTGCATAGATTTGACTGTAGGGCTGCCACAATTAGTCGACTAATCAATGACTAATCGACTATTAAAATAATCGACAACTAATTTAATAGTCGATTAGTCGTTACTTTATATTGTATGAAGTCAGATTGTAGTAAAGTTAAAAGTTATAATAGCATTCTGCAGCTTTTTGGACTATTTTGGCATTTAATAAGTTTCTTTGGCCTTTTATGGAGTTTAGTAATATTTAATCTACATGCTAGCTGTTTTGGCTAACTTAAGTTTCTTTTTTTAGTTTTTTTTAATCTATTTTTAAGTTTAACTAATATTTCAGCGACATAGCTATTTTGTTAATTTAGGATTTTTCTGTTTTTTTTAGGCTAATTTTGAGTTTAGCTAATATTTCAACAGCATGCTAGCTATTTTGGTTAACTTTGGCTCTTTTTATTTTTTAGGCTAATTTGGCATTTAATGAATATTTCAGCTGGTTATCAACTTCAGCGTCTTTACATCCAGTTTGCGCATGACCCGATTAGTCGACTAATCGGAAAAAATAATCGGTGATTAGTCGACTGTTAAAACAATCGTTTGTGGCAGCCCTATTTGACTGTCGTATGACTCTCATTGTCACAGGGATCCAAACAGTCGTGTAGGTTTAGAGGTGCAGCAGGTTGGGATGAATGAACTCCCACTCGTGGTCATGTATGTGGTCATGACTCTGGTTTTCATCCCAACGTCTCTCTCCGTTCAGCTGACGGCAGAGAAGAAGGTGGACCGGGGGCTGCTGCCTCCAAAGAAGATTCTGGGGAAAAACTCCAAGAGCCTGGTGGAGCGCCGGCAGAAGGAGCTGGAGCTCTACCTGCACACGCTCCTGCAGCAGTTTCCTGAGGCCACGCCCACCCCGCTCGCCTCCTTCCTGCTCTTTCACCTCTACGTGGGTATCACCTGTGAAAACACTCTAAACTTGTTCTTTTGTATTTGAATTTTTCTTAGTACCAAATATAGATTTTTCTGTCTGTTTGAAAAAAGTCATTTTTATTGAACCACATGTGCTAAAGTCACGGCCCGAGGGCCGGATCCGGCCCTCCGAGTAATTCTATAAAGGTTAGAATCCCCAAACCGCTGAGTTTAAGGTGAAGGTGGTTTTCTTCTGGTCCCTTGCAGGAGATCAACGGCATCACCACGGCTCTGGCTGAGGAGCTGTACCACAGAGGTTAGACTCCACCAGCAGAAGCCGCCGTTTGTCCGATGAATCCTAAAGAAGCAGACGCTCTGGACGCCTGCTGGAAGAGAAAAAACTCAGATTCAAACATGCAGTTTAAGGAAAACTTTCCTCATTTTCCTTTTTATGTATTTGTTATTTTCTAAAACATTAATCAGTGTTTGTATGTAGTTTTTTATCTTAACCTCCTGAATCTTCCCGCGGAGCTGTGACTGCACAGAACTCTGTTGTGTAAGTGTTTGCAGCGTCTCACTGCTCGTCGTGTCGATGTGCTGCAGGTGAGCAGCTGCTGCAGGCGGGTCAAGTCTTCTGTCTCCGCCCCCTGCAGCTTTACTCCGTCTCCCAGCAGCTTCGGCTCGCCAAACCAACCTGCTTCAGCGGAGACGCCAAGAGTGACTTGGGACACATCCTGGACTTCACCTGCAGGCTGCGGTACCTGAAGGTAGAGCTGCAGGCTGTGGAGATCCACTCAGATACGATTCTTTGTGTTTTCTTTTTTTAAACTCGTTCTTAGTAATGACACTGATGACTGCACGACACTTTTTCCTCGCAGATCTGATAAAAGCTGTTTTTCTCTCTTAGATTTCTGGCAGCAGAGGCTCAGTCGGGACCAGTAACATCCAGGAGACCGCTCTGCCCTTCGACCTGTCTGTTTTCAAGTCCCTGCTGCAGATAGAGGTCTTTCTGTTCAACTTAAAATAGTTTTTAAAATAGTCCTTCCTGTCTTCATTATCTAGAGGGGTTCAATAACACGTGTGAAGGTAAAAAGGTCGTTCTGAACCACATGTGAGCGCTGGTCACCCAGTTTAGGTGAACACTGGAGAGTTTTGGGTCTAAGAGGAGGTCCAGCATAAAGCTCATTTCCTTAAAGCAGGAATGTCAAACTCAATCAAACAAAGGGCCAAAATCCAATACACAGCTGAGGTCGCGGGTCGAACAGGATAAATGTTTATTGAACACTCTAAAACTACATGTTTAAAACTTTGAAAACGTAAATTTATAACTTAATGATGAAGTAGATATATGCATTACTGGCAATAATGCTAGAGTGAATGATGTAAGCTGAATTTGGCCATTGAAGATGCTGAAACTGATAGCTGAAAATGCTGAAGCTGAAAATGCTGAAAGCTAAAAACGGTGAAGCTGATAGCTAAAGCTAATAGCCAACTAAAATATGAGCTAAATTCCAAAATAACCTTAAGAAAAGAAAACTTAGGTCTGTAAGCTAACGTAGCTGAAAAAATATCTAAACTTCTAATTTCGCCTAATGTGCCTAATTTCCCAGCCTGGGATGAATAAAGTATTTCTATTCTATTCAAATTAGTCTTGAAATACTCAAAAAAAGCCCAAATTAGCCAAAACCGCTAGCATGTAGCTGAAATATTAGCTGCACTCCAAACAGCCTAAAAACAAGAAAAAGCCTAAATAAGACTAAAAGCTAGCAAAATGCAGATTTTTAAAACTTTGAAACTGTAACTTTTTAACATAAATCTTAATAATAAAAAGTCAGGAATATTATTCCAGAATAAATCAACTTAAACCTTAAATGAATTTCAGTATTTTACTCTCTATAAACATATTTTGCTTCGAAATGATACAAGTTAGAAATGAGTTCAAGATAACATCGGGTCATTAATAACAATAAAATAAAAAGATCTGGAGGGCCGGATAGAATTACCCAGAGGGCCGGATCCGGCCCCCGGGCCTCGACTTCGACACACGTGACTTAAAGTTTCTCTTTTAATTACTGCCAAGACTGAGATAAATAATGTCAGATACATCAACAAACACCCGCTCCATCTCCAGCTCTGATCTTCTGCCTTCAGATCAGCGACTGCAGCTCGCAGCAGATTGGCGGTCTGCCGGCTCTGAGGTCTTCGCTCGCCACCATGACTGTCCGGCGGACCACCGACCTCATGACGGTGTGGTCACGAGAACAGGACTCCAACGTTTGTGAACCGCGCGAGCTGACCTGTGTCGCGTTGCTGTCGCCCCGCAGTCCATCCTGCTCCCTGAAGCCAGCGAGTTCTCCCAGTGGGAGCCTGAGGGGGCGGAGTCTGCGTGTCCCGTCACGGCTGTCATTCCGGTGTGGAAGAATCTGACCACCTTGGACATGAGCCACAACTGCATCAGCACCATCGACAGCTCTGTGGTATAACACGACACGAGCGATCACGCACACGGATCACACATCCCAGTGAATGAGATCCGGTTTCTCTGACTCTCCTGCTGGATTCCTCTGCAGAGAGTCATCCCCAAAGTGGAGTTCTTGGATCTGAGCTACAACAAGCTGTCCTCGGTGGAAAACCTCCAGGTATGTCTGTTTGACACCTCGGCCCTTTTACACAAGTCAGAGTTCCAAAAAGATCAAAAGCATAAAATCAGAAAGAGAAACGAGATGAAAACCTGGATTTTCTGGATTTAGGGGTTGAAACTTAATCAACAATGGAGAGAAGATACATTTCATGGCGCCTCGTTACTTTGCACAAAGGCGCTTTACAGTCACGTTCACGCACCGATGGCGGTGTAGGTCCTACAGCGGCTCCACGGTGGCGTTTAGTGTCGTCCCCAAAGACACTTCAACACGTGAGTGGGCGAGGCAGAACCGAGCCTGCGATCGTCCATTCAGAGGTCGACCACTCTCCAACCGCGCCACAGCCGCCCCAAAATAAAGATGCTCCAATACTTTGTATAATCATGTAAACTAAGGCTGGGTTGTTAAAATCGATCTGAATAGATCTAAGCTTATTAGATAAATAATCGATCCATAAAAATAGAGATTGTCCACTAGCTTGATGCTAACATTTAATGGGATTTCCCATAGGATAGCTAATGCTAATGCTAATGTTGGGTCGACCTGAACATACATTCTGACTAAATGAACATCTTTATAAACTCACAGGAAGGAATTCTCCAAATACTTTTTTAAAGTAACCATTTGTGGTTTAAAGCTTTGTTTTTTTTTAAATCATTCCTTCGTCTTCTTCTTCTGGAATAAAGTGTAATGCTATAGTGCGATCGCCACCTAGTGGCCAAACTGAAACTCCCTCCAGGAGAAGCAGAACAATGTTTACATTAATGATCTGAATATTTTAGTTAGAACTTCTCCTTTAGAGAATCCATGAAACTCTGGATGATATTAACAATCTCAGTATTTCACTGATACATTTACAGTCTGTGATCTGGATCAGATTAATCTTTCCAGAATCAAATCGATTCTGGAAAGTATCGATACTCAGTCCTAAAGTAAACCTCTTCATTAAAAAAAATTAAACCTTTGATCTCTGCGAGATTTCGATTGTTGACCTTTAGTTTTAGTAGTTGATAGTAGTAGATATTTAAAGTAGTAGTACTAGGTAGTAGTAGATATTTGTAGCAGATAGTAGTAGATATTTGCATTAGTAGATAGTAGTAGATATTTATAGTTGTAGTAGATAGTAGCAGTTGTAGATGGTATTGCATATTTGTAGTAGTAGATAATAATAGTAGTAGGTAGTATTAGGTATTAGTAGATAGTGGTTTATATTTGTAGTTGTATATAGTAGTGGATATTTGTAGTGGTAGATAGTAGTAATAGATATTCATAGTAGTCGATGTTTTCTGGTCTCCCTGCTGAATCTCTCCTCTTCACTATAACCAGATCCAGATCAGAGCGGTTTTCATCGGTTCGGTTCCGTCTGTCCTCCTCTCTCTCTGCTCGCAGCATCTGTACAACCTGGTCCACGTGGACCTGTCCTTCAACAACCTCCGAGTGCTGGAAGCCGCTCACACCCGACTGGGGAACATCAAGACGCTGAGCCTGGCGGGGAACCAGCTGGAGAGTCTGAGCGGCCTTTCAAAGCTCTACTCGCTGGTGGATTTGGACCTCAGCCATAACCAGCTGGCCCAGGTAACCAGAACCAGAGAGCCCAGATACCAGAGGACAGATGCATAGCTGTCTGTGTTCCTGTAGTGGGAATGTTCTGGATCTACATGGAGGTGAAACCAGCAGTCCTCTCTTACTGTCATGTTTTCAGTTGGAGGAAATCCGAAACATCAGCTCCCTGCCGTGCCTGGAGAAACTCAACCTGTCCAGTAACCCCATCTGCATCGACCCAGACTACAGAACCAAAGTTCTGGCCCAGTTTGGAGACCGTGCAGCCGAGGTAGGACAGCAGAATGACGGATGTGTCGCTTCGGTGACACGGCTGTCATCGTTCACCGTCCTCTGCGCTCTCAGGTCTGTCTGGACTGTAGAGCCACGGTGGAGCGGGAACTGGACACGGTGGAGGTTCTAAAAGCCATTCAGAAAGCCAAAGAGGTCAAAGATCGCATGAGCAGCTCAGAGAAGAAGGTAAAGCGGGTCGGATCTCCCATATGTGACGTGACTCCACCTCTGACACTCTGTGATGTCTGTCTGCACTCCAGACCAGTGAGGAGACCAAGCTGTCTGCTGCTCCGCCCCCTCCGCCCTCCTCTGCCCTCCCCTCTCCTGCTGACTCCTCCTCTTCCCATCAGACCCTCGAGGACGCCCCCCCCAGTCAAGGTAACCAAGTATGTATCTGCTGCAGCAGCTGAACTTAAGTTTGTGCATTTAGTTTATCTTTTGGAAACTGCTGAAGGGACCGCAGAGAATTCTGGGAAAATATTTTAGAGTTGTTTAAGTTGATTTATTCTAGAATAATATTCCTGCTTTTTATTATTCATAATTATGTTAAAAAGTTACAGTTTTAAACTTTTAAAATTGGCATTCTCCTTGTTTTTTGGAATATTTTGGCATTTACTGAGATTCTTTTTTGGCTTTTTTGGAGGTTAGCTAATATTCTCTCTTTATTTGTTTCCTTTCATGAAGCATCAGGAACATCAAAACACAAAATCAAATACAGAATACAACACAGTCCTAAAACTTCATGAATGAAAGGGAGCAGATGGAAGAACAATGTTCTTATTTTGTGCCTGCCCCTGCTAAATCAAAAATACTCATATGTATAAACCAATATACAGTTTTAGATGGCCCCACCGTTGGCCATTAACAAGCCAAACAATATAATAATACAAAAAGAAAATTAAATCAGAAGATAAAATCAACTACTTTTAACATAACTTTCCAATTTCATTCTCCTAAACATATTCTTAAACTGAAGAATATTTGTACAACTTTTCAAATCAATTTTTTGTAAGTTAACACCAATAAAAGAAAAACACATTTGTTTTAAAGTGGTGCGAACTACTGGGTACTTGAAATCAAATCTCCTTCTATGATTTAAATCTTCAGAACTAAAAACAAACAACCTAAGCAAACTCTCTGGCAGTTCTCTGTTTTTAACTTTAAACATTCCTAACATAATTTGTTGTTCTATTATGTCTTCAAATTTTAAATTTATTAAAATTTTATTAAATTTAAATTTATATTTCAGCTACATGCTAGCTGTTTTGGCTAATTTAGTCTTTTGTAAAGAGGTTTTTTAGGCTGTTTTAGATTTAGGCTTATATTTACATGCTAGCTTTTTTGGCTAACCCAAGTTTTTTGTTTTTTAGGCTAATTTGGCATTTATCTAATATCTTAGTTGGTTACCCTGAAGAAAGATAACCGGCTGAACCATAGTTCAGTGATTCAGTGATGCCGATAGGGATTTCAGCTTTGCCGCATTGCTTCAATTCAATTCATTTTAGCAATTATCACAGGTAATGGTATATATCTAGTTCATAATTATGTTTAAAAGTTACCGTTTTAAAGTGTGTTCAATAAATGTTTACCTCAGGTGTGTTTTGGATTTTGACCCCTTGTCCCCTGAAGGGATGACTCCACAGGTGTGAAATGTTTTAAAACTGAGGAACATTTTAAAACTAAAGTTTTTTGTAATCTCTATGTTCACTCCCTCAAGAGTGACAGAGTCAGGTTTTGATTGTGTGCAGCAGAAGTACGATCACAGGTTCAGTTCTGTGATGGATCCTCCAGCTCCATCCACAGTGTTGCATCTTGGGACAGACTGACAGTTCAGTTCAGTGACCAACCTTCTCTCTCTCTGTGTCTTCTTGTTGTGGAGGTGATGATCCCAGCAGCAGCTGCGGTGGCTGCGCAGCCTCCAGCAGACCTTCAAACCGGCGTACCGCTCCCGTCTGCGGACACAGCTCAGGTCAGACACGCCGACACCATAAAAGAATGCAAAATCAGGATTATTGCACAAGAAGAAACTTTCACTTGTGCAGTTTACTATAATACAAACACACAATGCTGCTACTTTTGAAAACAAATAGTCACTTAACTGCAATAGCAAACTTTAACTTTAAAGAGACTTTTAAAAGATAAAAGCTCCAGGTAGAGAAAGTGATCAAAACTTTTATCAAAAATTTTTATATTTCTGACTGAATGTAATAATAATAATGTAATGTAACTGAATGTATATATCTAGGAGGCTGACATCAGTAACTTAATGTAAATGACCACAAACAAATGGACATTAGCTAATAAACCATGGTTTGAGGGGACACATGTTCTCAAATAAAAATTGTTGTGCTCCCACTGGTGTGTGAATGTGTATTTTGAATGTCCCGGTGATGGTCGGAGGGGCCGTAGGCGCGAACTGGCAGCCACGCCTCTGTCAGCCTGCCCCAGGGCAGCTGTGGCTACAGTTGTAGCTTACCATCACCAAGTATGAATGAGGTGTGTATGAATAATGGGTATTCATTGTAAGCGCTTTGAGCGTCTGGAAAAGCGCAGATAAATCTAATCCATTATTATTATTATTATTATTATTATTATTAAAAAGTCACAACGTAACAGTGTAGGAACATGTGCTTTAAATGTCGTAACAAACTGTTCTGACGAGCTTTTTCTGCCGCCGGCTCTCTATTATGGAGCAGAATTCCAGCAGAACGGATCACGATGTCAGACCGAACCGGCCTTAAAGCTGATTTGAAAACACACCTTTTAATGCTCAGTAGTCTGTGACATTTTAGTTTATTTATTCTATTTTATTAGTTTAATTGTATTCTTATTTATCTTTTATGTATTTTACTGCAGACTGCTTTTGTAATTTTATACCTTTTTTTATAATTTCTTCTTAATTTATCTCATTTTTAAACCTTTTTTCTTTTATTGTGAAGCACTTTGACATTCTGTAAGCAGTTCTGAAGTGATATATAAATAAAGTTAATTCATAGAGGATTGATAAAACACATAAACTGTCTTAATTTACTGTCATGTCAGGAGTGCTTGAAAATGAGTTTATTTAAATAATAATAATAATACATTTTATTTATATAGCGCTTTTAAAAGACACTCAAAGATGCTTACAAAACAAATTACATTAAAAACATTACTAAGAAGAATTTAATAAAAATAAATAAATAATAATGAAAATAATAATAATAGTAAATAAATAAATAAAATACAAAGTATGCAGTAAAATTAAAGATTAAAAGCAGTTTTAAAAAACAGAGTTTTAAGAGATAAAACACTATATGTTTTATCTTGTATTATTTTACTATTATAAGATCATCTCATCTCTCAGAACTGCTTCAGCTCCATAACTCGTTTGTGAATGAATTCACTTTTATTTATTTAGTATTTTACAACTTTACACCAAAGTGATTCACATTAAGAAACGGAATCGAAAATGACTAAATTTAGACAAATTAAGAACAGAATAAAAACAGCATAAAATTACAAAAATTAATCAGCAATGATAAACCTATACGTTGGATAAGAATGAAACCATTTCTTTACTGATGATGTCTGTTCTCCTGTTCTCATACTGGAGAAATGTCTCTGTTATGCGTTTGAACACATTTACTAGAATATATTAACCGGTTTCATCATGATGGGATTTTTGTTCACGTGGTTAGAATGAATCAGATGTAATAATCTTCATAAACCGGATGTATCCAGAGGAGGCCTGTTCAGGGTACACTGCAATAACAGAGGTGAGGAGTGACGCTTATCTTTGAATTTTTCTAGAATAAAAAAATGATCCAAAAACAAAAGACAGGGTTTTAGGAAGGGTTTGTTGTGAAGATGTCCTTCAAAATAAAACATAATCACTCTGAATAACATGTTCTGTGTCTGTCTGTGATGTTTTCCTGCAGGAACAGAAATCTGCAGTCACTCCGTCTGAGCCGGCATCGGCCCCGGCTTCAGCCCCGGCTTCAGCTTCAGCATCAGCTTCGGCTTCAGCCCCGGCTTCAGCTTCAGCTTCAGCTTCAGCATCAGCAGCTGCATCAGCTTCAGCTTCAGCTTCAGCCTCAGCTTCAGCTTCAGCAGCTGCTGACCGGTCAGTGTGAGACTCCTGTCTCCTGCTCTCTCAGTTGATCCTCAGTCCTTGTGGTTGTTCCTGAGTGGATCAGAAAACTCGTCTCTGATTTGTATTCAGATGGTTTTCGGGTGAGCCTGAGGAGCTGCTGTCCTGCTCCTATTAACCCCCCACCCCCCACAGAAGCACCTGATCCAGGTGATGGGCAGCAGGACTCTGGCTCTGCCGGCCTGGAGTTTGTGCTGCTGTTCAATCTAAGCTTAATAAATCAATAATCGATCCATAAAAGTAGAGATCGATCCAACTCAGAATGCTAAGTCGGCTAGCTTGATGCTAAGCTATAAAGGAACTTCCCACAGGACGGCGGACGCTAACGCTCAGTCAACCTAAACATGCATTACTGACTAAATGAACATCTTTGTAGGAATTTTCTAAACTCTTTGTTGGAAATATTATTTAAAGTAACCATTTATGGTCTAAAACGCAGTTTTCTGTTCATACTTTCTTCTTTTTCTGGAATAAAGTGTACTGATGGAATGTGATCGCCCCCTAGTGGCCAAACTGAAACGGCCTCCAGGAGAAGCAGAACAATCGTCTCTGGATGATATCAACAATCTCATTATTATTAATATTAAAATCTTTATAACATTTATTAGATTATTAATATATTTCTAAACAAATGTTGTTTAAATGTGTAAACTCAATATTCTGATTTCTCCTGTTTGACCTTTTCCCAGCATGCTCTCTGTTTATTAAAGCTCCGTTCCTCTGTGTCATACCAGAGTCAGTAGATTGTACTAACCACATACTACATTCACATGTTTACTTCAACATACGATCCTGTGTGTTCTTCTTGCAGTTGTGACCCGTCATCCTCCAGTCCGGTCCAAAGCCCCTGTTACCTGTGCAGCTCCGCCCTCCCTCCTCTGCTGCCCTCTCACCTGTTCTCTCTGTCATCCAACCGAGACTTCATTACCCAGCTCTCCCAGCACCTCTGCTCTGCCCTCCGGGAGCAGGAGACGGCGGAGGAGAAGCTGGAGAGGAGCTCTGACTCAGGCGGAGGTCAAGTTGGTCTGGAGAAGGTGGATTTAGGAAGCTCCAGGTAACAGAACGAGTTTCCTGAAAAACTGCTGTATGGGATTTGAAGTTCTTCAGTATCTTCAAATATTTCCTGTTCCAACAGCTGGAGTAGATCTGTTAGGATAAGAGGTCATGTTCATATCAGACGTGTGAAGGTTCCTCTGAGGAGGTCCAACGTCTGCACTGATGTCATGTGACTGCACCTGCTGGGATCATAGCAGAGAGACCCAGATTCATGGATCTGGATCTGGATCTGGATTCCTGGATCTGGATCTGGATCTGGATCTAGATTCATGGATCTGGATTCATGGATCTGGATTCATGGATCTGGATTCATGGATCTGGATTCATGGATCTGGATCTGGATCTGGATTCATGGATCTGGATTCATGGATTCATGGATCTGGATCTGGATCTGGATTCATGGATCTGGATCCAGATTCATGGATCTGGATCTGGATTCATGGATCTTGATCTGAATTCATGGATCTGGATCTGGATTCATGGATCTGGATCTGGATCTGGATTCATGGATCTGGATCTGGATTCATGGATCTGGATCTAGATCTGGATTCATGGATCTGGATCTGGATCTGGATCTGGATTCATGGATCTGGATCTGGATTCATGGATCTGGATCTGGATTCATGGATCTGGATCTGGATCTGGATTCATGGATCTGGATCTGGATCTGGATTCATGGATCTGGATCTAGATCTGGATTCATGGATCTGGATTTGGATTCATGGATCTGGATTTGGATTCATGGATCTGGATCTGGATTCATGGATCTTGATCTGAATTCATGGATCTGGATCTGGATTCATGGATCTGGATCTGGATCTGGATTCATGGATCTGGATCTGGATTCATGGATCTGGATCTAGATCTGGATTCATGGATCTGGATCTGGATCTGGATCTGGATTCATGGATCTGGATCTGGATTCATGGATCTGGATCTGGATTCATGGATCTGGATCTGGATCTGGATTCATGGATCTGGATCTGGATCTGGATTCATGGATCTGGATCTAGATCTGGATTCATGGATCTGGATTTGGATTCATGGATCTGGATTTGGATTCATGGATCTGGATCTGGATTCATGGATCTAGATCTGGATTCGTGGATCTGGATCTGGATCTGGATCCAGATTCATGCATCTGGATCTGGATTCGTTTATACGTCGACTAGACCAGAATCGGGACGTTTCGGCCCCAAACCGATCAGGTTCCAGAACACAGACATGTTCGTCTTCTGCTCTTTTCTCCTGAAACAAAGTCTGAAGCGTCTCTTCATAATGACAGACCGATGAGAACGCGACTGATTGGTAGAGCTGTCAAATTAATGCGTTAATCACAATGAACCAATTACAGACATTTTAGTGTATTATTTCTTTAATCACATTAATCTAATTTTTGTGTCGGATGTTATTCTGTGTTCTGCACACCTGGAGGAGCATTTTATCAGGTCATTCTACGGTCATTGAAGAAATAACAATATTTTAAATATATATGTTAGAACTTCTGTCCTGTTATATTTTTAAATGTAAATTGTTTTTTACAAAAGCCAACTGTTGAATATGTGATGCATCACGTTGTAATGGTAACTGTGTCACGCTCTCGCTCTTTTTTTAAGAATGATGATCGTCATGATTAGTTAAGAAAAGCATCATTTTAGAGGAAACGTTTCACTCTTAATGCTCGTTCTGTCCAGATGATGAAGCAAAAGTCTATTTTAAAACAAAATTAAGTCTAAATAGTTCAACTCCTCCTCTCTATTTCAATCATTCCTCCTTAAATTTTCTTCTCTTTTTCTTTTCTGCTTCATCATAGTCTTTAGTTTAATTAAATAGTAAAATCCAGTTCATGTCTCTTCTACTGTCTTGCTGTTGTGATACACTGTGGAATAAAGTATATCAATATTTGAATTTTGGTTTAATAAGCAACTTGTGTTCAATACGTTTTCCTAATGTTTTTTGACGTAAATCAGAGTTCTCTGATGATTTTCATTTGTTCAAGATTGAAAAAAAAAGTAACCCCCTCCTCGATGGTATCAGAGTAAAGGTTAAAGTCATTTATAATAATGAAAAAAGACTTCATAAAGCCATAAAGCCTTTTTAGTTTTATTTTGATCTTTAACTGCAACACAACAAAATGGACAAAATACCTTAAAATTAGACTTTTAACAGCAATTAATGGGTTGAAAGTCACTGCGATTAAATCGATTGATTAATTACTCAAAAATGAATCGCATGACAACACCACTGATTGGCATAAAAGTCATAAAAGCCGGCCCAGTGACCTCGTGGTAGAGTGTCCGCCCTGAGACTGTGAGGTCGTGAGTCTGCTTGACATTAAGGGGTTGGATTGGGGGGTTAAACCACCAAATGGTTCCAGAGCGCAGCTGTGTCTGCTGCTCACCACTCCCCCAGGGGAGGGGTCAGATCTGAAGAACACACTTGGCTGTGTGAGAAGTAATGAGACTTTAATTCTGAGGAGTTTGGTCAGCTCCTCTCACGTTCTGTCCTCAGATCTTCTGTCAGAGTGTTGAGTGATGTTATTTCATGTATTATAACCTGATTGCTTGAAATAAACCATTTCATTCATTCATTCATCCATTCATTCATCCATCATTTCATTCATTCATTCATCCATTTATTCATCCATCATTTCATTCATTCATCCATTCATTCATCCATTTATTCATCCATCATTTCATTCATTCATTCATTCATTCATTTATTCATCCATCATTCCATTCATTCATCCATTCATTCATTCATTCATTCATTCATTCATTCATTCATCCATTTATTCATCCATCATTTCATTCATTCATCCATTCATTCATTCATTCATTCATTCATCCATTCATTCATTCATCCATTTATTCATCCATCATTTCATTCATTCATTCATTCATCCTTTCATTCATTCATTTATTCATTCATCCATCATCTCATTCATTCATCATTCATCCATCATTCATTCATTCATTCTCATTCATTCATTCATTCATCATCATTTCTCACATCATTCATTCATTCATTCATTCATCATTCATTCATTCATTCATTCATTCATTATCATTCCATTTATTCATTCATTCATTCATTTTCATTCATTCATTCATTCATTCATTCATTCATTCATTCATCCATTCATTCAGTGAGTGTTGCATGCTGCAGGACATGAGGCCGACTCTGAACCGGATCAGCTTCAGAACAGAGACTCCATTTTCATCTTTCTTGTGTTTATGCGCTCTTCCATCTGGGTCCAGAGACGGCTACTTTGAGATGGGATTGGATGATTCAGTGGAAGAGCCGCTAAGCTCCTCCCCCTCGCTGCTCCCTGCTCCTGCGGTCGAGGAGCCCGGCGGCCTCCAGCCGGAGTGTGAGGAGGTCCAGGTCCTCAGAGTTCTGTGGTGCTGCTGTGTTCGGGTGGAGGAGGAGCTGAGGCAGAGCGCGGCGTGTCTGGTGCTGACCAGCCAATACCTGAGCCTGCTGTTCCTGTCACATGACGCCATCTGGACCAATCAGGGCTCAGGTGAGCGAACGCTCTGGCTGTAAAAACTCTGGAGGATTTCTGTTTCTGACCACAAACACAACCTGGAGATTCTAGATGAGTTTTAATAAAGATGAGATTAGAAATGAATACATTCACTGTAGATCACGTGTCAAAGTCGAGGCCCGGGGGCCGGATCCGGCCCTCAGGGTAATTCTATCCGGCCCTCCAGATCATTTTATCTTATTTTCATTAATGACCCGATGTTATCTTGAGCTCATTTCTAACTTGTATAAATTTGACAAAATATATTTTAATGGAGAGTTAAATATTAAAAGTTATTTAAGGTTTAAATTGATTTATTCTGGAATTATATTCCTGACTTTTTATTATTCAGAATTATGTTAAAAAGTTACAGTTTTAAGGCATTCTGCAGCTTTTTGGACTATTTTGGTATTTACTAAGCTTTTATATGCTTATATATTACATATTTCAGCTACATGCTAGCTGTTTTGACTAACTTAAGTTTTTTGTTTGTTTTTAGGCTGGGTTCTGCTATTATTGGCTGTATTTTTAGTTATTTTGAGGGGACAATAAATTAACACTGCTATACTAATTTTACACTGACTACTGTTCATTGTGTCAAAGAGTCGTTTATGTAGAGTTGTCTGATTAAAAGATATAACTAAATGTTTGCTGAGATGTGAGGGGTGTACTCACTTTTGTGACATACTGTATATATCTGGCTTTTAATTATGTTACAAATTTAAAGTTTTAAAAATTTTGTTTTAGAGTTTCGATATAGCAGACTTCAGGATTTTAAGACAGGTTTTTATGATAGTCGAGGCCTAAAATGCTGAATGTTACGTCAGCTTTTGTGAGAAGTCGCAACAGAAGTTGCGTAAACATAAATATATATATATATATATATATATAAAAAAGTGTTAATTGTGAAAATAATCTCTTTCTCATATTCCAACTCTTTTTATTGTGACACTTGCACTATAGGAAAACACTTCACCATCACTTTATACGATGTTGTTGAGCTGTCATGTAACTTGAATAGAATCATGAAACACAAAATGAACTTTTGATTCTCTCTGCTCACAATAACCCAGATATTTGTGAATTGAATTAAACATACTTTAGAATAAAATGACATTTTCCTGGAAAAGATTCTAATCTTAAGATAGCTGGTCAGAGGTCAGAGGTCATCCATGACTGTTGTCACGGTAGATTGGTTAAGGTTGCAGTGAAGTTACGGTGAATATCATGCGATCATGATATCCTGGAGGATCTGATGTTTATCCTGTTTGACCTGCGACCTCAGGTGTGTTTTGGATTGACTTTGACTCTCCTGCTATAGATATTTATTTAATGAAGGTAAATTAGTGAGAAGCAAAGAAACAGTAGAAAATGTGAAAATCCTTACAAGTTATCACACACTGTTGGAAGCAGAAACACAAGTTAAACATGTATTTTCTTACCTGGATATACATGTACTACTGTACTGTACTACTGTACATTCTGTTGTTTTGTTTGGGGGTTAATCTGCATTTTTTGTTTTGATGTTGACCTTAATCTTTGCACAGGAGACGTCGGTCTCGTCAACACTTTCTATTGATTTTCTTTTCATTTTACTTTCTTATTTTTCCACTTAGTGAAGTCAACTTTAAAATTGTTGTTTTGATAGACCATAAAATAATAGTTAATTTGTCTCTTGATTCTGATTGGCTGCAGGGTGTTGCATTAAAAATAACAGGATTGGAGTTCTAATAATTAAATAAATGACCATGTTAAAATCAGGATAATGCGTTTTGAGGTGAACATTATCATAATGAATGGATTTTGTAGAAGCAAAGTGGAAGACCGTCTTAACTCATGAGATCCATTGGTTTATAATACGGACTCCATGTTGGATTATCTAATACTTCGATGCTTCCTCTCATTGATATTTCCTCAGAACACTTTTAAAGCAGTTTTCTGATTAGACAGAAAAATGTTTAGTCAATCCCAGATTTTTATAACAGACACATTTCAACTGTGAGAAAATATAAAGAATATAAAGATCAAAGAATGTAGGAAATCCCATGGATTTGTCTGTATAATGGAGCTGGAGCGAGTGTTAACCTGGAGCGTGCTGTCGCCTGCAGACCAGCTGCAGGACGTGTCTGTGGAGGCGCTGCTGGCGTCCCTCCACGTGGACGTCCTGCTGCCGCTCTCCCAGCTGCTGCTGCTGCCCTCCGGCGCCGGCCTTCCCGACTCCTGCATCGCCTTCGGGCTCCACGCCGGCCCCACCCGCTGGTACATCTTCTCTGAGGCCGAGGAGGTCCGGCAGACCAGAGCCCAGATGAGCGTCCTGCTCCAGGTCTGCATCCGCGGGGGGGGGGGGTCCTGCTAACAAGAAGACTGTTGGTGGAAATGCTGTTTGTTGCAGGAGGTGGAGTCTCCGAGGAGCAGCCCCCTCCCCCCATCCTGGGAGCAGGAGGAGCGTCTGGGAGGATATCCTGTGCACCTTCTCTGCTCCTCTTCATCACCATCTTCCTCAGAGGACCCCGGCCCCCCCTCGCTCCTCTTCCTCACAGACGGACAGCTCTGGGTGATGAAGGTGGACTTTGCAGAACTGACTCGCCAGTCGTCCTCGTCCCGCTGCAGACCGGCTGGCGTTCCACTCGGCTCCGTCGCGGTGCACCCCAGACAGCGAGACGCTGGGTCAGGGGGTCGGACCCAAACGTGCCCCCACCCACAGCACGTCCACAGGTGCTGAAGGGACTCCCCCAATGTTCACTCTTACTCCTCAGATATTCGTTGGTTGATGGATGACTTCTGGTTCTGCTCACTGACCAGGAACGATGAAGCCGTGCTGCGGGTCAAATCAGGATCAGGTGGAACACGTGGGAAAAGAGAACTGAACATTTGAAAAAATAATAATGAAACCTTTGAAAAAAAATTGAAAAAAAGTAAATTTGAAACTTGAAAATGTTAATTTGTACTTTCCTTTTTTGGTTTCTCTGTTTTTGGTTTTTGAGTTTTCACTGCTGAGCTGATCTACCTTTACATGGGGGCGGGGCTTTGAGCTGATTGGCTACCGGGACACGTTTCCCATGATCCCCTGATGTGACGTCTTTTCTGCTGCAGATGTTCGTCTCTGAGCATCACTGCTGTGCAGTTTGACCTCACTAATGTCACGGTTTCATGTTTGGTGGATGAATCTCCTCCGTGTGGTTTTTAACACGCATGTCGGCAGAGTTTCATCTTCATGATTAGATCCTTGTTTTCATGCTAACGTTAGACTTATTTTCTACAAAAGTTTGAGCAGAAAAAAAATGAAAGAGTGAGAAAATATTGATGTGTAGTGAGGATTCCTGTCACTCCATGGGAAACGTGTCCCGGGAGCCAATCAGCTCAAAGCCCCGCCCCCATGTAAAGTTAAGATCAGAGAAAACTCATCAAAACTAAAAACAGAAAACTGAGAACAAGCAGGGAGAAAGAAAAAGCTGAAAGTACAAATAAATATTTATTTTTTGTAGCAGTTTATTTTTTAAATTCAAGTTTCAAATTTACATTTTTTTTCTAAGTATTTCTTTCAAGTTTTGAATATTTTTTTCACATGTATAATCCTGCGTTCATTCCTTTCAACCTGATCCTGATAGGAACTTGATGAATTGTTGGATCATCGTGGTTCTGGTTCTGGTTCTTGACTCCTTCATCGTCCCAAACATTCTGTCCCGTCTGACGCCCGTCCCTTTTCCAGGACGGGTCACTGCGTGGAGCTGCTGCTCCAGGGTCAGAGGCAGCTGCTCCTCTTCCCCCTGACCCGGGACAGGAGCTCCTTCCTGGAGGCTCTGAAGCAGAGAAAAGCCTCTCTGGGGGGGCTGCAGACGCTGGCTTTGCCCCCTCTGCCGGCCGGTGAGGAGCGGCCTCCAAACTTTGGTCCTGTTGGTCGGATGTGAGCTGATCGTGGTTGTCTTCTCAGGCTGTCGCAGGTCCTCCAATCAGAGCTGCTCCACAGGCGACGCCGCTCAGCAAACACTCAGCAGGTAGACGGACTTCTGATTAGAGTCTTTGGGATTTGAACTCACCACCTTCCAGTCGCAGGACGGACACTCTACCACGAGGACACGGAGCTGGCGAGTTCACCTCAAAAATCCTCTGAGAACGCCTGAGAGTCCCGGAAAGCGTCGTCTCTGAACCAGAAGAGGAGGTCCTCACCGCCTGTGCAGATGTCATCGTTCAGTCAGAGGGGGGGGCAGTGGGTTTTAGGGGGGGGACACGTTTAGCTGAACCAGAGTCTGAATCATCAGTCTGAATACACCAAAGCGGACTCTGGTCTGGAACCAGGAACCGCTCTCTGACCAGAGCGGGAAATCTCAGGGTGACTCGTGATACGATACGATTCACAATACGATTCGCGATACGATTCGCGATGCGATTCGCGATACGATTCACAATACGATTTATGATACGATTCCTGATATGATTCGCGATACGATTCACAATACGATTTATGATACGATTCCTGATATGATTCGCGATACGATTCACGATACCGATGTATCCAATCATCATTACCTCAGTAATCTATGATATTTAAACAAATATATTTAATTTCTTCAAAAACTTTTTAGTTCAATTTAAAACACAATATGTTAATTTAACTTCATTCCCAACATTTGATTATTAACAGATTAAGATTAACATTAATGTTCTTTACAGTAATACAAATATAAAACCTGATTAATTGATTTATCTGGATTGTAAAGTGAAGGACTTCCATCATTTCTGCTGCTCATTGTTTTGCCCCGCCCTCTTAATTCCTGGCCAATGACTATAGAGATCTCCAGTCACGTTTGTGACTGAATAGACCGATTGACGGCAGTCTGAATACAAAGTCCAGGACTCGGTCCAGACCTTCTGTATACAGTGATCCACTGATGTTTCCATCCTCTCTGCCTGCAGCCGTGACTCCGCCCACCTTCTTGTGGAGGAAAACCAGCCGCCCCCCCACCTCATGGCCGCTCTCTGTCCAGCACTGAAGCTCCTGGCTGAACTGGGGGGTCAAAAGCTGCTGAGCTTCTTCTGCAGATACATCGCTGTGGTAAGACTGCTGCGGGGGGCAGTGGGGGGGGAGGGGGGGCAGTGAGGGGGGTGCCAGCTGCTGTCCTCCACCTCCTCCCGCGTCTCCTGTCTTCAGTCTGAGGCCGAGGACCTCCGGCAGGTCATGTGGCTCTCCGTTCTGCTCTACGACGCCCCCCACGCCGAGCTGCCCTGCTGCCTGCTGCTCTCCACCGACGCCATCTACTTCCTGCTGGCGGAGTCTGCCGCCCCGCCGGGACATTGCTCAGGTACAGTGGGCGGAGCTTCTGTGGTCACAACGACAGAAAGCGTCCGACCAGCGAGACATTGTGGTTCGAGTTCCGAAGGTTCCTGTCTTTCCCCAGCGCTGGGCGCTCCCGCCGCCGGAGAGCCGGACGCCCGTCTGTGCTGCTGCCTGTCTGTCCGCCTGTCCGAGCTGCTGGCCGTCAACGTGGGCCTGTTCGACCAGTTCTTCAGAGTGGTGGGACGCTCGGCCAATCAGATCGTGAGCTGCCTGAGCAGGGACAGCTACGGGACGGGCGTCTTCCTGCAGGAGCTGATGTCGGCTCTCAGTCTGCAGCAGCAGCCCCCCCCCACAGAGCCGGCGGAGCAGGACTTCTACTCCCAGTTCACCGACACGGGGACAGGTGACCCTCCACTGTTCCACGTGTAACAGGACGTCCAGCTCAAACGCACACGGTCCAGACCCCAAAACACAGGATGAACATAACAGAACACTCTAGATCAGGGGTCACCAACCCCTTTTGAACCTGAGGGCTACATCATGGGTACAGAGTCATACGAAGGGCTACCATTTTGAAATAACAAATTTTGAATAGTTATAGGTAGCTTTACATGATCAATTATGAATAATGATACTCCTATGTAAAGACACAGATTTCTCATAAGAATTATCAACAACGACAACAAGCTAGGAAGCAGATATCAATGTTGAGCATTTATTTAATCTCAGTAATTCAATTTTCCGACGATCACTTGCACTTCATGGAAAAACGTTCCATTTCCACTCTGTTGTTTCATGTTTATCAGTAATTTAATGTAAAAAAAAAAATCAACTTACACATTTTTAAACAAATCTTTTCACATTTTGAACAAAGGATGGTATTTAAACAAATTGAATGATCTTTGAACAGGAGTAGGTCAGAGGTCACCCAAACTTATCTAAAGTTCATGTATCATGAACATATTTTTAAGACGTTTTAACTTTCAAATCTATGCAAATGTGAGTGTAAAAAAAAAAAAAAAAAAAAACGAAGAAAATTGTATTTAAGATGCAGCTCACAAGTGAGTTGTGTTATTTTTAGAAGAGACCTGCGGGTACCTTGTGGGGTCCTTGAGGGCTACCTGGTGCCCGCGGGCACCACGTTGGTGACCCCTGCTCTAGAAATACATTTTTAAAACTTTAACTTTAGAACATGTAGCCCACTCGGGCTACAAACATAATTATGAACCAGATAAACATGACATGCAAACTGAACGTATCAGCTGAAAATGCTGAAGTTGAAGCCACATGAAATATTAGCAAAATGCAAATTTAGCCTAAAAAAAAACATAGTTTGGTCTAAACAGCTAGCATGTAGCTGAAATGTTAGCTAAACTCCAAAATAGCCTAAAAAAACACCAAAAAATCAGAAAATCTAGCAGAATATTAATTTTAACACCATAAAACTGTAACTTTATAACATAATTCTGAATAAAAACATAAACCTGAAATAACTTTCAATATTTTATCCTCCATGAAAATATATTTTCTCAAAATTATTCAAGTTAGAACTAAGCCCACAATAACATCGAGTCATCAGTAACAATAAGATAAAATGATCTGGGGGGCCGGGTCCGGCCCCCGCGCCTCGACACGTTTAGGTCATGTGTTTCTCCGTCTGCTCCTGCAGGGAAGATGCACAACTACGAGCTGATCCACAGCAGCAAGGTGAAGTTCATTTATCCCAGCGAGGAAGAGATGGGAGACTTGACCTTCATCGTGGCGGAGAGGAAGACTCCGGCCAGCGCCGCCGCTTCCTCCTCCGAGTCCTTCGACATTCTGCTGTACCTGCTGGTCTTTCAGGTGGGAGCTCCGCCCCCGTCTTCAGCATCAGCTGAAGTCATCTGAAGGTTTCTGCTTCACGCAGGTTCAGGTTCCCAGCCAGGAACCTGCTGGCTCCTCCTCCTCGGAGCCCGGCGCTGGTACCGCTCCGGTTCTGCTGCCCAGAACTCTGATCCTCACCAGCTCAGACGTGTTCCTGCTGGACGAGGACTACATCAGCTATCCTCTGCCTGACTTTGCTAAGGAACCTCCTTCAAGGTGAAGCCTCGTTTCTCCTTCTGAAGAAAATCCTGTTTGTATCAAGAAAAGAACAAATGTCGTCAGAAATCCTTTATTTCTCCTTTAAATCAATCCAACATTCGTGGACAGACTCTGTTTGAATGAATGATCTTCTTTCTGCTGCACTAAACCCTCATCCGATAAACGCCGTCTCCGATAAACGGCGTTCTCCAACAAACGCCGTCTCCGACAAACGCCGTCTCCGACAAACGCCGTCTCCGACAAACGCCGTCTCCGACAAACGCCGTCTCCGACAAACGCCGTCTCCGACAAACGCCGTCTCCGACAAACGCCGTCTCCGACAAACGCCGTTCTCCGACAAACGGCGTTTCTCGACTAACGCCGTCTCCGATAAACGGCGTTCTCCGACAAACGCCGTCTCCGACAAACGCCGTCTCCGACAAACGCCGTTCTCCGACAAACGGCGTTCTCCGACAAACGGCGTTCTCCGATAAACGGCGTTCTCCGACAAACGCCGTCTCCGACAAACGCCGTCTCCGACAAACGGCGTTCTCCGACAAACGGCGTCTCCGACAAACGCCGTCTCCGACAAACGCCGTTCTCCGATAAACGGCGTTCTCCGACAAACGCCGTCTCCGACAAACGCCGTTCTCCGATAAACGGCGTTCTCCGACAAACGGCGTTCTCCGACAAACGCCGTCTCCGACAAACGCCGTCTCCGACAAACGCCGTTCTCCGACAAACGGCGTTCTCCGACTAACGCCGTCTCCGATAAACGGCGTTCTCCGACAAACGCCGTCTCCGACAAACGCCGTCTCCGACAAACGCCGTTCTCCGACAAACGGCGTTCTCCGACAAACGGCGTTCTCCGATAAACGGCGTTCTCCGACAAACGCCGTCTCCGACAAACGCCGTCTCCGACAAACGGCGTTCTCCGACAAACGGCGTCTCCGACAAACGGCGTTCTCCGACAAACGGCGTTCTCCGACAAACGGCGTTCTCCGATAAACGCCGTCTCCGATAAACGGCGTTCTCCGATAAACGGCGTTCTCCGACAAACGGCGTTCTCCGACAAACGCCGTCTCCGATAAACGGCGTTCTCCGACAAACGCCGTCTCCGACAAACGCCGTCTCCGACAAACGCCGTCTCGGATAAACGGCGTTCTCCGACAAACGCCGTCTCCGATAAACGGCGTTCTCCGACAAACGCCATCTCGGATAAACGGCGTTCTCCGATAAACGGCGTTCTCCGACAAACGCCGTCTCCGATAAACGCCATCTCGGATAAACGCCGTCTCCGATAAACGCCGTCTCCGACAAACGGCGTTCTCCGACAAACGGCGTTCTCCGACAAACGCCGTCTCCGATAAACGGCGTTCTCCGACAAACGGCGTTCTCCGACAAACGCCGTCTCCGATAAACGGCGTTCTCCGACAAACGGCGTTCTCCGACAAACGCCGTCTCCGATAAACGGCGTTCTCCGACAAACGGCGTTCTCCGACAAACGCCGTCTCCGATAAACGGCGTTCTCCGACAAACGGCGTTCTCCGACAAACGGCGTTCTCCGACAAACGCCGTCTCCGATAAACGCCGTCTCCGATAAACGGCGTTCTGGAAGAACCCGGGTCTTTCTCCGTACTTCTCTAGTAAACGTCAGAGGCTGCAGAGGATTTTATTCTCTAAAACTCTGAGTGAACCCGCGCTCTTCCCTTCTTCCTCCAGGGAGCGGTACCGGTTCTGTGTGGCGCGGAGGATCCGGGATCTGGACCGGGTCCTGCTCGGATACCAGACGTACCCTCAGGCTCTGACTCTGGTGTTCGACGACCTCCCCGACCTGCTGTGCCGTCTCACCGTGGACCACTTCGCCATGAGCGGCGAGGAGGCCCCGCCCGAGGTGGGCGTGGCCAACAGGAGCCCGGAGAGCCAGGTGCAGTGGTGCATCTTCGTCCCCGGCGCCAGCAGCAGAGAGCGGCTCATATCCGTCCTGGCTCGCCAGTGGGAGGCGCTGTGCAGCCGGGAGCTTCCCGTGGAGCTCACCGGCTGATTGGCTCCAGGATTCCACCGCCGTGACGGCAGCAAATCAGGGACGTCTCACGGCTGCGCTTCAGGAAACGGCGCCGCGCGACTTTTGAAGAGAGTTCTCAGATGTGAAGTTTCAGAAAATGTAGAGAAGATTCTCAGAACAGTTCTTCATGTTCACAGGGAGGAGCTGATCTGTCCGGATCTGTCCGGATCTGTCCGGGTCTGTCCGGGTCTGTCTTGATCTGTCCTGGTCTGTCCGGGTCTGTCCGGGTCTGTCCGGGTCTGTCTTGATCTGTCCTGATCTGTCCGGGTCTGTCCGGGTCTGTCTTCTGTCCTGATCTGTCCGGATCTGTCCGGGTCTGTCCGGGTCTGTCCGGATCTATCCGGGATCTATCCGGGTTCTGTCCGGGATCTATCGGGATCTATCCGGGATCTATCCGGTCTGTCCGGATCTATCCGGGATCTATCCGGGATCTAATAATTCCGGATCTAATAGGTCTGTCCTCTATCCGGGATCTATCCGGGATCTATCCGGGATCTATCCGGGTCTGTCCGGGTCTGTCCGGGTCTGTCCGGATCTATCCGGGATCTATCCGGGTCTGTCCGGTCTATCCGGATCTATCCGGGATCTATCCGGGTCTGTCGGGTCCGGATCTCCGGGATCTATCCGGGTCTGTCCGGATCCGGGTCTGTCCGGGTCTGTCTGTTTTTTCCTGTGTTCAGAGGAGTAAATCCAGGGATCTACTAATGAAATTCACCACTTTGTTCACTTTATGCTGAAACCAAAAGTTCTTCTGATGTTTTCAGTTTCTGGTCGATGAAACGCACAAACGCCGGCGAGCCGCAGGTCATGTGACTGAGCTCTCTCTCTCCAGGTGTCGGTGCAGTTCAGAGAGATTCAAGTAAACTCGTCTTTTTCCGTTTCCATCCTTCATAAAGGTTTGTCTGCATCCTTCTCTCTGGTCAACAGAAACTCCAAACATCCTCCATGTGTTTCTGTGGGTCTCATGGACAGTAACCGTGTTCTAAGCATGTGTCATACGTGCTCCTGGATCAGCTGACTTTGGTCAGATCGTCGGTTTCTCTCACAGAGCTGCAGTTTCAGGTTTTACTGGAACTTTGAGAAAGCAATAAAACCCGACGTGAGAGAAGAATGAGTGAGTGAGTTACAGTAACTTCAGGTGTAATCAGGGTCTGCAACCTTCAACTCTGACTGAACGTTCATGTTCTCCATGAATGAACCTGATGGAGCCACAGACAGAAGACTCGGATGGTTCTGCTATTGTGATAAACAGAAAGAACTGTTGTTCATTTATCATGAAAGAAACATCAAAGGAAAATACTTCTCTTTTTACTTTGCATTAAAGTATTTCTTACTATGTGTTACAAGTATAAACTCGTTTGGGATTCATCTAATATTCTAAATGTTAATATCAAAACAGTTTTGACTTCTACGGGACTTTTGGATTTAATTTGAAGTTTCTGCTGGAATGTCAACATTCTGCTTCTGGACTGTTTGAGTTTTTACTGAGATTTTTAGAGTTTAACTAAAATTTCAGCTAATTGCATCAAATTTAGACTTTTTTTAGTATTGTTGGTTAATTTGGAGTTTAGTTAATGTTTCAGCTACATGCTAGCTGTTTGGGCTAATTTAGACTTTTTTCAGCTTTTTGGCTGTTTTTAAGTTCAGCTAAAATTTCAGCTAAATGGTTTTGGATAAATTTACCTCAACTATCTAGCACAGGGGTGGGCAAACTACGGCCCGGGGGCCACATGCGGCCCCTTAAGCTACTTAATGTGGCCCTCCAAATTAAAATACATTGAATCAAAAATCCTAATTATTGTTTTATTCTCATTGTATTTCTGGTTTCTTCCCATGAATGGTGTTGTTTCTCTGACGTTCGTGTGTGTTCCTTTCTGAGTCAGATGCTGATCTTTCGGATTATTCCTACACCACATAAATGCAGCATTTCTTTAAGTTCACATTTTCCTCTGAAGAACATCAACCCATTGGATCACCAAAAACAGAACAAAAATCAAAATTTAGAAATTAAAACTCCCAAATTTTCTGTTTTTAAATGAATATATGTGAATTTGAATCCAAATTAAAGCATGTTTTTCTCTAAATTCCATATTATCTTTTTAGTTTATGAGGTTGATTACCCAATCTCTCCTTCCATCTGCTCCTTGTCCGGACCTTATGCCAAATTTTAGAACCCTTTGTGGCCCACGAGTCAAAACAATTGCCCACCCCTGATCTAGCATCTTCAGCGGTCGTATTACAGTATTCACACTAGCATTATCACTAATTCTATCTGTGTAGTTACTGTTGAACATTCAGAAACTTCTTTTTCTTGAATAAAACTCCCATAACAGAATGGTTATAGAACCTCATGTGGCTGCAGAGCTGCAGGTTGCAGATCCTGTTCTGGTCTGATCTGAGGACTTTCACAGCTCCTGTGAACATGTTTGTCTCTGGACTCCAGAGAGTTTAGAGGATTTCATTCTTGATCTTTTATGTGATCCAAAACAGGAACATGAAGCAGTTTTAATGCAGACTCCTGACCAGCTCTGTGTGGACGGTTCTTCTCAGATCTTTCTGTCCAGAATCAACTGCATCCACTGCCGTTGGAACGTTCTGTGAAATCAGCTTCTGATGTAGTGCCGCCTTTTCTGAGGTGCAGAGCAGAAACAGACGTCTGCTCGACCTCCTCACAGATCCTCAACATCAGGGCTTCCTCCTCTGGAAGAACCGCACTTCCAGACCTTCTCTCCAGATCAAACCTCACCTGCTGCCTCTGCAGATCAGTTAACCCTGTAACTCACCGTCAGACACAAACTGGAATTATTCTGTTAATGAAGTTACAGTAAATAAAGACTGGATCTCAGGTGTTAGAGGCTTAAATTTCTTGGATGTTTTTTCTCAGCTGTCTGTCATCCTGTCACAACATCAAGTATTAATTAATTTTGTTTTTCAGTTCAAAACTTTGTAATATTATCTGTTGTTAATAAAATATTTGTTAATGTGATCCAAAGTGTCTTATGCTGTTAAAAATATATGATTTTATACAGTTAGAGTTTCTTCAGTCTGCTTTAGGTTCTTTCTGGAGTTGCTGGAGCCTATCCACATTAGGGTGGGGTGGGTGGGTGGGGGGGGTTCTTCAGTCCATCCACAGGGACTCACTACCACACACTCACAATCACACCTTCAGGACAATTTAGATCACGTGTGTCAGAGTCGAGGCCCGGGGACCGAGTTCGGCCCTCTGGGTGATTCTATCCGGCCCTCCAGATCATTTAAATTTTATTCTGAACGGCTCGATGTTCTGGCTGCAGACCGGCCTCGGATCAGGACTGGTTTGTGTCGCGGCAGCAGACTCGGACCGGGCTAGAGTTAGGAGAACGGTACAGGCAGAGTTTTAGTTTTAGTGTATTAAATAAACGCTTCTCCTCTTCAAACTGCGACCTCAGGTGTGATTTGGATCACCTGTGTGATTGAGTTTAGGATTGCCACTAAACTGAGGAAGCGTGATTCTGGACCCTGGGCACAGGCGATCTTGGCGGACGCCTAGGGCGCCATCTGCTTGAGGGGGCGCCAAATTGCAATGATTTTTTTTTTTTATTTTAAGATAGTTTGAGACACTCATCTTTAAGTAAATATGTTTACAAAATGTGATAATTAAAACCATAAATAAAACAACAAAAAAGTTTGACATAAACAATCTGCCTGATGCTCCGCCCCTTTTCCTGAAGCAGTTTGGGGGTGGGGTGTGGGGTGAGGGGGCATGTAGTGTTTTCTGTTAGAGCTTCTTTAAAAATTTAAGGATGAAAAAGCAGCAAAACAGCCGGGGGGGGGGGGAGACAGCTTTAGGGTAAAAAGAAAGGAAGAGGAAGAAAAAATACTCCTCTTTCTGGTCAGAATGAAGAATTTTAACTGCAGATCTATTTTTTTTTTATCTCTTTAAATCAGGGGTGGGCAATTGTTTTGACTCGTGGGCCACAAAGGGTTCTAAAATTTGGCATAAGGGCCGGACAAGGAGCAGATGGATGAAGAGATTGGGGTAATCAACCTCATAAACTAAAAAAATATGGAATTTAGAGAAAAACATGCTTTAATTTGGATTCAAATTCACATATATTCATTTAAAAACAGAAAATTTGGGAGTTTTAATTTCTAAATTTTGATTTTTGTTCTCTTTTGGGTGATCCAATGGGTTGATGTTCTTCAGAGGAAAATGTGAACTCAAAGAAATGCTGCATTTATGTGGTGTAGGAATAATCCGAAAGATCACCATCTGACTCAGAAAGGAACACACACGAACGTCAGAGAAACAACACCATTCATGGGAAGAAACCAGAAATACAATGAAAATAAAACAATAATTAGGATTTTTGATTCAATGTATTTTAATTTGGAGGGCCACATTAAGTAGCTTAAGGGGCCGCATGTGGCCCCCGGGCCATAGTTTGCCCACTCCTGCTTTAAACCCTAAAAGATGGAACTCTTTCATCCTTAGACACTGGAGATCTCTGTCAGAACATCAACCGTCCCGGGAGTGATGTCCCAAATGTTGGACCTGTGCACAGGTCAGGGGTTCCCGTCCTGGCTAGGATGAAGTCTATTAAGCTAAAAACAAGTTTCAAGTTTTTATTTAATTCTTGAGAATTAAAGTTGAATGAATCATTGTCATTCAGTGTTTCTCTTTAGCGTGGAGTGATGTTCACGTCACGTTTCGGCTCGGACAGAATGCAGCCCAGGACGGGAACACAGAAGGACCCAGCTGGGATTCAAACCAGAGCCTTTCACTGTGAGATGAGAGCACAAACCACTCCACCACCGTGCCGCCTCAGAGGTGAAATCCTGGGTTTCCTCCGTCTTCATCTTCAGCCTGAAGGAACTTCAGGAATCCTCTGAGAACCTTTTCTTGTGTGACTGCAAACATTTTCGGAAGTGGGCCAACACCCAGACATGAAAACGGTCCTGCTAATGAGGCGGATCGGCGTGAAGCGGACGGAAGCTGAAACGCAGCGTTCGGGGGGGGCTCCAGGGACGGGGTGGGACTGAAAAACAGAAGCTGGTCCAGATGGAGTGGAGATGAACGTCTGAAGACCTCATCGGGTCACGGCGGCTCTCATCTCAATAAACAGCTTTAACTGTTTCTGTATTTCAGCCTCTTCAGAATGAAGCTGAACTCGGTCATTCAGGGATTTCCGACAGCAGGAAAAGATCTTCAAGTCTTCTGATTCTCACTGAGAAGCTGCTGCATCAGCACTAAATCCTTCTGCGCCGTCAGGGTTGTTCAGCGGCGTTCCACTCGTTCCACTTCCTGTTTCCTGCCTGCGGCTGCTGCTCGTCGTGATGTTGGACTGACTTCCTTTCTCGGGACGCTTGGACGGGGAGGGGGGGGGGGGGGAGATACTGTAACAGGAAGAGTCTGATCAGCAAAAGCCCCCGCCTGACCCGGAGCCTGGCGGGTTCCAGAACCAACTGAGAAGAAACTGTCGGTCCAAAGCTCAGCGCAGGAGAACCTGCAGACGAGACTGAAGAAGAACCCGTTCATTTAGGAAACAAAACTTCAAAACAAGTTAAACTAGAGGAGACCTGTTGGGAATATTGATTAACAAAATTATGTTATGTGTGGGCCTTGAAGCCAGTTCACCTCACCTCCCCCGAGAGAGATTCACTCAGCTTCATGGAAAGTTACTGGTATCTCTTTGTCTCATTCCTGGGCTTGGACACGACTCCTTTTAAGGACATAGGCTCACGGTTTATGACTTCTGACACAGGACCCCTGACTGTCGTTGCCTAGCAACGGCCACGCGGTATAAAAGTGCATGTCTGCGGGTGGGGGTCAGGAACTCCCACGAGGTAACTCTGTGTAGTGAGCTGGTCGGATTTCTCCTCTGTTGCAAAGAGTAATAAAAGTAACTGAGATCAATAAGGCCTGGTTCTTGGATTTTTTAGGAACATTTATAGAAATCTCTTTAGGAAAAAAGTCATTCTTGACAGTTGGTGCCGAAACCCGGGAGACAACAGCCGTCCAAGGAGGACCGCGAGGGAAGACGACTGAAATCCTGTACAGGGCGGGTCCGTTACCGGACCCGTGAACAGAAGACCTCGGACACGACGTTTGACTCCGGGGCCGGTCGATAGGGTCTTCTCTCAGCAGCCCTCCGAGGCGGTGACGTCTCCTGAGGGCCAACGAACCAGGTCAGTTATTGATTCAGTCTAATATGAGGTTTTAAAAGGAAAATAAGTGTTTAAGTGAATAAGACGAAAAGGGAATATAAGAGAAATAAGAGAAAAGTGAAGAGTAAAAGTGAATATTAAAGAGAAAATCCTAGTGGGTTGTAAGGAATCGACAGGTTCGCCGCCACACGCGAAACAGGTGTTCTTTGATCAGTAATATTTTCAGCGGTCGCCAATGTAAACGTTGTACGTGTCCGTCGATAAGAAATTGATCAAGACCGTTTTAACACACGTGGGAAAAAGTGTTAATTGGCAGAAGTAATTTTGAATCAACTCTATCGCCAGGAGTCACCAATGAAAAATTGTACGTGGCTGTCGACAATAGATTGATTAGACGGAATAAAAGGTTTTTGTCGGGAAAAAAAGTGATTTAAGAGTGAAATAGAGTAAAGCGCTGGGGAAAGGTTTATTTTGGGGGTGGGCAGAAAAGACAAAGAAAAAAACGTGCAGGAAAGCTGTCTGTGACGAGCCGAAGGAGCAGAAGGAGGGGCTGGAGCAAGGCTGGGTGGCGCGGACACGCGCAGAGAGAGAGAGCACATCAGAGCACAAAGGTGGGGGCTCGACGGTGGAGTGATCACTTACAGACTTACTGATTACAGCTGAGAAATACAAGGCCTGTTAACAACTGAGCTCATAAAAATAAATAAAATAAAATAAAATTAGATATTGGATACATAAAATAAAATAAAATAGAATAAAATAAACCTAAAATAAATAAAATAAGATTGTAAGAAAGGGTGTGTTTGTCCATGGACAGTGTGAGTGCAGAAAAGTTGTCTCAGTGAGTTTTATGTGTGTGAATGTTTGTGTGTATTTCTTAAATAGCTATTCATAACATTTAAAGTTCTTTTTTAATTTTCTCCTTTATTTTTCCCTTAAGTTTTAACTTGAATATTCCCTTAAGCTTTTTAATTATACTTTTAATCTTTTGTGTGTATGACTTTGACTAACAGAACTTTTAAGTCTTCTTTGTGTCTTTAAGTCTAAAAAAGGGAAAAAACCTATGAACAAAACAAAAAACTATAGTTGAGGATACAGCTTAGACTACTATTTCTCACTTAGTGATCACATTCCTGTGCCTGCAGACGAAGGCACAACCCCCACACACACTTAGTCACTCAGATCTTCATCCACGCACGCACATAGACCAACACACAGCCATTCCATACCACAACATAAAGACACCTACACCTACACATTGTTGATCAACCAAGTCATTGATAGAATTAGAATACATTTAACTCACTCAAATAACAAGGCAACATGGAAGCCATATAACTTCAAAGCAGAAAAAAAAAACCAGAGCATAGACAGCACCCCCGAGCTGATAACCAACCACAGAAACAGCAGAATGGATGAGAGAATTGTTGCAAAGTGAAGAAGTGTCGAGAACAAATAATCTGCCAGATGTTCCTTGTTCCCCACAGGAGGAGCTGTTGCAGCCAGGTGACCAGATCCTGATCAAGGTGATCAAAAGAAAAACCTGGGCTGCACCCCGCTGTGGGAGATCCTTCACTGTCCAGCTGACCACCTCCACTGCTGTGAAGATCGCTGAGAGAGCCACTCGGATCCACCAGAGCCATTGCAAGAAGCTGGTACCTCTGAAGGATGGTAGGAGTGGAAGACGCCCGGTACCAAAACCTTTGGGTGCTGAAGAAGCCAACTGATCTCCTACCCCAGCTCTAGTCCTTACAGCAGGTCACAAAACCCAGAGCAATGACGATTTCTGTGACAATCACCAGAACCACCTCAAGATTCTATGGGTTGTCCCTCAGCGAAGGGGGAAACAGACAGGACAAATTCACCAAACCCTCAGTAACTGGACCCAACCTGGGTTTGAAGCTGTCAAGAACAATTAGTGGCAACCGCCGCCGATGGAAGCCTGACTCGTGCAGTAGGAGGACTGCGTAGTCTGAGCAATAAAATGAAGGAACATTCAGGTGTTGATACATCCATGTGGGACAGTTGGTTAGATATGTTTGGAGCATACAAGACCCTTATTTCTTCTATTTTGATTCCACTTGCTGTGTTTACTTCAATTCTTACTGTTTGTGGTTGCTGTTTGATTCCTTGCCTACGTAGCCTTATCCAACGTCTCATTATAAAAACCATTGAAGACCCCAGCAGTCAAGTTATGGTACATCTTTTGCAGGCTGGTGACAATGATGATTCTGATGATGACGATGATGAATATGTTGCTTAAGTTACATTTTATAGTCCCTGCTTTTCTTAGCTACCTGTGGCTTTTGAAGTGTTCGCACCATGAGTGGGACGAGGGGGAATTTCCCACTGGGTTTTCGCCCCTCCACGGGGGCTCAGACGAAATCTGTTTCTGATGTTTTAGGTTAAAACTGTTAATGCAGGAGACTTAAAACTGATGTTTTCAAGATTGCTGTTGCGAGCTCGAGTGCTTCAAGACCCACAACAGGGCGGAACTGTTGGGAATATTGATTAACAAAATTATGTTATGTGTGGGCCTTGAAGCCAGTTCACCTCACCTCCCCCGAGAGAGATTCACTCAGCTTCATGGAAAGTTACTGGTATCTCTTTGTCTCATTCCTGGGCTTGGACACGACTCCTTTTAAGGACATAGGCTCACGGTTTATGACTTCTGACACAGGACCCCTGACTGTCGTTGCCTAGCAACGGCCACGCGGTATAAAAGTGCATGTCTGCGGGTGGGGGTCAGGAACTCCCACGAGGTAACTCTGTGTAGTTGGCTGGTCGGATTTCTCCTCTGTTGCAAAGAGTAATAAAAGTAACTGAGATCAATAAGGCCTGGTTCTTGGATTTTTTAGGAACATTTATAGAAATCTCTTTAGGAAAAAAGTCATTCTTGACCTGACAGCTCGCGCCTGTACCATCAGACATTCACCAGCTGCGGCTCCTGAGATATTGACGGCCCGTGTCACTGCGGTCCTAAGGTTGACGGCCCCCGTGCCACCTGCAGCTCTAAGGTATTGAGGCCCCGTGCCACCTGCGGCTCCTGAGATATTGGCGGACCACGTGCCACCTGCAGCCCCCGTGCCACCTGCAGCTCCTAAGGTATTGACGGCCCCCGTGCACCTGCGGCTCCTGAGATATTGGCGGACCCCGTGCCACCTGCAGCCCCCGTGCCAACTGCGGCTCCTAAGGTATTGACGGCCCCGTGCCACCTGCGGCTCCTGAGATATTGACGGCCCCCGTGCTGCGGCTCCTAAGGTATTGACGGCCCCCGTGCCACCTGCAGCTCCTAAGGTATTGACGGCCCCCGTGCCACCTGCGGCTCCTAAGGTATTGACGGCCCCCGTGCCACCTGCGGCTTCTGAGATATTGGGGACCCGTGCCACTGCAGCCCCGCGGTATGCAGCTCTAAGGTATTGACGGCCCCGTGCCACCTGCGGCTCCTAAGGTATTGACGGCCCCCGTGCCACTACGGCTTCTGAGATTGTGACGGCCCCGTGCCACCTGCGGCTCGCACTAACAGCTACAAGCTTCATACGCGCCCCCCCCTGAGGTACCAGTGGCCCCCGTGCCAACTGGGGCCTGAGCCACCTGCGGCTCCTGAAATATCGGCGGCCCCCGTGCCACCTGCGGCTCCCAGTCCTCATGCGACTCCCAAACCACCTGCAGCTCTTTTATTCTTCTCTGGTTGAAGAAAAAACTAGTTTGTCACATTCTATGTGACACAAGGTGTCCTTTATTTTGAAAGGAAATCATGTGAACCTCTGTCAAAAGTTATAAACTGTTTTTAAAACAAAGATATTTCCTCTTTTTACTCGCATTAGTGACGCTTTATAATAAGATCCCTTAATAAACTTCTTATAAGACATTAACAAGCGTTAGAAATGTGTTATTAAGCAGCTTCTGAAGACATTTATCAGCATTCATTGGTGTCTTACAAATGATAAAAGATTTCACTGTTATCATGAATTTTTTTATTTAATTTCATTTTTTTCATTAACACACAATTTAACTTGAGTTTGTAAACTCAAGTTGATAGAAGGAAAAAACATGAAAAGGGGACGGAAAGAGAAACGTATTCTGTCTTCCTTTTAACAATCAATAATAATCAATCAATAAATAAAGAAAGCTACAGATACACAAGCATTCGGTGATTATTTACACAATAAGAGAAAATTGGGAAAGAAAAAAAACAAAATCTTATAATTACAACATCAACCAGTGTGAAGGGAAATAATCTTTGGGATGAGTCATTGTTTTTGTTTTAGATCGTTTTTGTAGTCGTTGATAAAACGGTTTTTAATGCAGTTTTTAAAACTTAATATTGTTGAAGCATTTTTAATTTCTACACTCAATTTTTTATTTATCCATATTCTGATACACATCGTTCTTTTAGCAGAATTCTGTGTTTGTCCTTTTAGATTAAATTTACTTTTTCTTTTCATGTTTCTTTTCATTAAATTAGTTTTTGTCTGATGGGTCTGAAAGTTAGAAACATAGTTATAAACTGATCTTAAGCTGCATTCTTGAACAGAACTTTGTGTTCTGGGCTCAGGTCCACGATCCTCTGACTGAAGTCACTGAACAGATCCGTTACTCCAGACCTCTGTGGTCACGGACAAAGACTTTAGAACAGGAGGTTATGTACCACTGATTGAAACATGACACACAGAGGTCTGACAGAACATACTAGAACCTCACTTTGAGGGTTCAGAGTCACAGCTGAAGTCCAACTTCAATCATCTTTTCATCTGTTTTCTTTTGGTTAACATCAGAAACCTGTAATGTTTTCTGGGACATAGTTTCTGCAGAGCAGCAGGAGTCCTTCAGAAATTCACCTCTGAGTTGTGGGCGGGACTTCTGACACTGAAGTAACCCTCCTCTGATATCCCATCATCCCTTCTCTCTCCCACTAGCTTACAGCCCCTCACAACCTAATTTTAGTTCATGAGAACCTTTAAGCAACTCCAACAAATCAAGAGCTGAACTCTTTAGAGGAGCCAAAATCCAAAACATTCCGAACAGGATAAACATCTATTGAAAACACTAAAAACACGTTTTTAAAACTTAAAACTGTAACTTTTTAATATAATTATAAACTAAAGACATCACATTACCTGTGATAATGTTAGTGTGAATGCTGTTGGGGGAATTTGGCTGCTGAAAAAGCTGAAACTGATAGCTGAAAACACTGAAGCTGAAATATTAGCTCAACGCTAAGTTAGCCTAAAAAAACAGCAAAAAAACTTAGCATGTAGCTGGATTTGGTTTAACCAGATTTCCGAGGAAAAACTTCTGGACTTGGACTCCAAAAGAAAATTCTGAATACACAAAAAATGCTCCAAAGCACACGGGTCAAGTCAAGGCCCGGGGGCCGGATCCGGCCCTCTATCCGGCCCTCCAAATCATTTTATTGTTATTAATGATCCGATAATATCTTGAGCTCATTTCTAACTTGTATAGTTTTGAGAAAATATGTTTTTATGGAGAGTAAAATATAGAAAGTTGTTTAAGTTGATTTATTCTGGAATAATATTCCTGAATTTGTATTATTCATAATTATGTTAATAAATTATGGTTTCAAAGTTTTTGAAACATTCTGCTCGCTTTATGGACTATTTTGAGATTTACTAAGATTTTTTTAGGCTCTTTTGGAGTTCAGCTAATATTTCAGCTACATGCTAGCTGTTTTGGCTAATCTACTTTTTTTTGTTTAGTATTTTTTCATCTGGCATTTAGCTAATATTTTAGCTGGCTATCAGTTTCAGCATTTTTTTTTAGCTATTAGCTACAGTGATTTCAGCTGTTTCAGCATTTTTAACAATCAATTTCAGCATTTTTCAGTGGTTAAATTCATCTTCCAGCATTCACACTAGCATTATAACATGTAATGCTATATATCTATTTCATAATTATGTTAAAAGTTACAGTTTTAAAGTTTTAAACATGTAGTTTTAGAGTGTTAATAAATGTGGATTTTGGCCTCTCGTGTGGTTGAGTTTGACACCAAAGTGACGTCTCTTCTTTAGAAATCAACCGAGTTTCCTCTTTGAAGCGCTTTGATGCTCCGGCTGAGTTTAAAGCATAAGATCGCTCCACATCTGCCCGTGTGACAGGAACTGTGGCTGTGAAAACCCTGAATGTGCAGGAATGTTTGTCAGAACACAATCTACTGCAGACGCGCCGCTTTCTGCCCGTTTCCTGCCATTGTTCTGCCTGCGCACCGCCGACCTTTGCCCTCTGCTGCAGCCGCTCTCAGCTGCGTCTGCTCATCCAGGGAAAACAGGAAAGAACCTCGTCTTTCTGTCCTGTTTCATTCTGAGAAGAAGATAACTGTCAGCTGACGGGGGAATCTGAAGGAAGTCCGTCCAGCAGGAATCTGCTCCCTCTGAAGCTTTTCTGATGGCGTTCTATGAAGAAAGTCGTGCTGCTGCTGCTGCTGCTGCTGCTGCTGCTGCTGCTGCTGCTGCTGCTGCTCATGTTTGCATCGCCTCACCAGGATTTCACCTAAAACTTTAGGTTGATTTGTTTGAGGTGGATTTAAGTGGTTCAGAGTGTAGCTTGTGTTCAGTCTAGAGCTGCCACAAACGATTATTTTAATAATCGACTAATCACTGATTATCTTTTACGATTAGTCGACTAATCGGGTCATTCGCAAACTGGATGTAAACACATTTTAACCATCATTAGCTTTAAAGTAACTAAAACTAGATATATAACATTACCTGTGATAATGTTAGTGAGAATGCTCTAAGCTGCATTTGGCCACTGAAGATGCTCGTGCTGATAGCTGAAGATGCTGAAATTTATAGCTGAAAACGCTGAAGCTGATAGCCAGCTTAAATATTATCTAAACTCCAAATTAACCTAAAAAACTGAAAAAAGGCTAAATTAATCAAAACAGCTACCATGTTGCTGAAATATTAATAAACTCCAAAACAGCTAAAAAAAAACCCTGTAGAAAAGCCTAAATTAGCCAAAATAGCTAGCATGTCGCTGAAATATTAGCTAAACTCCAAATTAGCCTAAAAATTAAAGAAGAAAAAATTAGCCAAAACATATGGAATGCAGCTGAAATATTAGCTAAACTCCAAATTAGCCTAAAAATTAAAGAAGAAAAAATTAGCCAAAACATATGGAATCCAGCTGTTTATTAGCTGAACTCTTAAACAGCCTAAAAAACTGAAGAAAAGCCTAAATTAGCCAAAATAGCTAGCATGCAGCTGAAATATTAGCTAAACTCCAATATAGCCTAAGAACCTTAATAAATGCTAAAATACTCTAAAAATGTTGCAGAATGCAATCACAACTTTCACCTTTACTAAACTCTGACTCCATATAATATGAAATAACGATTAATCGACTATTAAATTAGTTGTTGACTATTTTAATAATCGATTAGTCGACTAATCGTGGCAGCTCTAGTTCAGTCCTTGGTTTAGGTCTCTTTAGGATGCTGGTTTTGAGTTTTTTTTTTCCTGGTGATGGGCAGATGAAGCTTCATGAAGCAGTGAAGCCTTTCATCCAATCGGTTCATTCCATCAATGCTTCATGAAGCTTCATGTTCTCCAGGAGGACATCTAGTGGACACAAAAATCCCTTGAAATTAAAATGTGTTTTTTTGAAAAACCTTTGAGTAAACGTCAGAAAAATAAAGAAGTTTTCAAACATGCACTTTGCCTAAACTTTCTTTGTGTTTACATATGTTTTATGTCTTTATAAAATAAATTTAACAAATTAATTATTTCGGGAAATAAAGGAAAATTAGGAAATAATGAAAAGGACCATTTGGGTTGGGGGAGGGTGCTTTTATACAGCTCCAGTACCGACTTGCACCGAGTCTTAGTGACATGAGGTGGTTTGAGTTTAACAGTGATCCTCATTTTATAACATTGAGGTCAGGCTGGGTCAGTGTGTTTACAGGACGGATATTTTTCTAATAATAATAATATTAATAATAGCAGCTTCTGTAAATGTCCTCACTTCAGTTTATCTCCAAGTTCTCACATCAAACATGGATGGAGCCTGCGGGATGAAGCGCTTCATGAATCGGTCACATGGTCCATCCAGGGGGTCCTGCCTCTGGGTCGTCCTGATCCCTCCATGTAACAAAGACAAGATCTTTCTGCATGTCTTAGCATAAAAGAAGAAAATATAGAATATTTCGTCTGTACTCTTTCAGTACAGACACTGCTGACAATTAAGACAATAAGACGAAATTTCTGAAAAAAATTATGCTCCTCCCACATTTGTTTAAAATGCCTCCTATACAGCTTAGCTAGCTGAAAAAGAACGCTAAACGCTTCGGGAGTAACCGTGAAGGATCATGGGTATTTCTAACACACAGAAAAAACTGAGGCCAGAAGTATATTACATCCGTAGAGTTTTGGAACACCGTAGAGCAGGAGTGTCAAACTCAATGGGAGGAGCCAAAATCCACAACACACCTTATAGGTCGTGAACAGGATAAACATTTATTGAACACTCTAAAAATAGATTTTTGAAACTTTAAAACTGTAACTTTTTAACAGAATTATAGATTAAACATATAGCATTAGCTGTGATAATGCTAGTGTGAATGCTGGAAGCTAAAATTTGGCCGCAGAAGATGCTAGTGCTGATAGCTGAAGATGCTAAAATTGATAGCTAAAATTGCTGAAGCTGAAATCCCTGAAGCTGATAGTTGAAGACGCTAAAGCTAATAGCCAGCTAAATATTAGCCGTATGCCAAAGAAGCCTAAATAAAAACTGAAAAAATTGCCTAAATTAGCCAAAACAGCTAGCATGTAGCTGTAATATTAGCTATACAGTTTTAAAGTTTTAACATTTTAGTTTTAGTGTTCAATAAATGTTTATCCGGTTCGGCCCGGGACCTGAGGAGCATTTTGGGTTTTGACCCCCTGATGTAAACAGTATTTAGACGGAAACCAACGATCTTCACTGACGTGTTCAGAGCAAAAAAGTGAATCTGGATGATAGTTTGAAGCTTGTTTTGTGTCTGCAGGGATGTGCAGGTGGACCACAGAGCGGCTGCGGCTGCGGCTGCGTCTGCGGCTGCCGGTCTGACCCTCTCCTGGTATTTCAGGGGGAAGCAGTAGGAGGATGTGACCTCCGCTGGAAGTTTCCCGCCCAGCCACTCTCTGCCGTCCCCTTTTCCTCTGCTGGTTCAGACGGGACGGGACGGTTGTTCCGGCTTCACACCGTCAACTCAACGCAAGCCCAGAATCTTTCTGATCCGCCTGATAACTTCTTGGATCCGCCCTCCTGTTTGTCATGATTTTTTCACTGAAAGTTTCAGCTTTTTCCCACCTTCAGCCCGTGGATTCCAGCCCTGTTGTGGTGTAACCGTTCTCTTCCTGTGCTGAGGATGTTGTTATCTCTGTGAAGCCTCGGCACACAGACAGACGCTTCACTGCCTGAACTCCTGCTGAATCTCTGGTTTGATCTCTGATTGGAGGACAGACAGGTTCGTCTCCCTGGATGTGAAACCTTCAGCCATGCTGCACCTCCTCCTTCTCCTCCTCCTGCTGGGACCATGTCTGCAAGCATTCCAGCAAGAACAGGTACGACAAACATGGAGGGAGTATGTGTTGTTGTTGTTGGAATTCAGAAATAGAAGAGAAGCCTCTTTAATCTAGAGTGTTCAGTGCTCCTATAGTAGAGTTACACAATGATGGGCGAGGATCCGAACAATAATTGTAGCATGTATGTTTGTTGTTCCAGCAACTCCCAAACATGATTTAAAGTCTTGTAAATGCATTAAATCACAGAATCTTTCTTCCCCAACGACTTAAACTGATATTCTAGTCTTAAATCAGAGCTCATTTTAGAATTTGATCAGAATATTTAAAAATGACAGAAATATGAAACTCAATGAAAGACGTAGAACAAAAAAAAAAGATTAATGATGGAGCTTTAAGAAAACATCCCCCACAACATGACACCACCACCACCAGCCTGATACAATCCATGTTTTCATGTAGTTGATACCAAAGCAGGTATCAGCAAATTTTCGTTTTGAAAATTCTTAACTTTGAGTTTAGCCATGGATTTTGAAGCGACTGTAACTCTATTACATTTGTATCTGTTCTGGTGTTTTTGTAATCCTGTCAGCTTTTATCTGGCTCTAGAAGGATCTGTTCTCTGCATACTTTACAAAACTAAACTTCTAAACAAATGTCTGATAAAACTCAGCTTCCAGAATTCTGTTTCTCTGATCTGTTTGTGAAGGTTTATTACATTTACCGTCCTCAGAGAACCGTCTCACTTCTGCAAATATTCACATTCCATCACTTTTAAATGAAGTTGAATCCAAAGTCTTCAGTCTTTTCTTTGTTTAGCAGGCTCTTGGATAAACACCTGCTGCTGTGATCCTTTAGCCTCATGCAGATTCCTGCTGAGGTAGATGGAGGGTCTACTGCCAGTGATGTTCTCACTGGTAGCAGAATCCTTGTTGTTTTTTACCAACATGTCAGAGTCCAGGACAATCATCAGTGATGATGCGTACACAGAGGAATTCTAAAAAATAAAATAGTAAAATAGCAATGTCTAGGATGCACGGAACAATCACGGAACCGGACGGTCAGCAGGATTTGGGACCCGACCCGCATCGGTGCCGGGTCAAGGTTAGGGTAGGTTTGGACAAACCGCCCGGAACCTTTTTTAATTGGGCCCCGAATGACTTTTGCGATTTACAGAGATTCACAATCCGTTATGCAACATACATCATTTACCCTAAATCTAATTATTTAGATTCGTACATACATTTACTCAAATCTAAATATATAAATCTGAACTTATATATTAACTCAAATCTAAATATATAAATCTGAACTATATATTTAACTCAAATCTAAATATATAAATCTGAACTATTATTTAACTCAAATCTAAATTATAAATTTGAACTATATATTTAGCTGCAAAACTTATATATTTAGTTTGAAAAATAATATTTAGGTTAGATTTAAATATTTAATGAGCAAACTAAATATTTAATTTCAAAACTTAAATATTTTAGTTTGTAGGCTAAATATTAGCTTAAAATTAAATATTTAGTTGGTTAACTAAATATTTAGTTATAAATGTAACATTTATAAATATTTATTTAAAGGGTGAGAATATGCATTTGAAAAACAAAACCTGTTTTTTTCTCCTAAAACACGCTAAATATCTGAAAACAGTGATGTAAAAATTTTACATCTCTGATTTGCAAACGGCACCCCATAGGAGTGTGCTGCACAGTCCTCAGGACATTTGTGGAATAGAGGTGACCCCCCCATTCCCACCACTTAAGGTCCGTCGGTGAAGAAATCCCATATCCAGTCGCAGATGGAAGTTCAGGGGGAATTATGGTTGTAGTGTGTCCTCTCTCCAGATGGACCGTCAGGGCGATGAGATCGTCTGTAGACCTCTGCCCAGCCAACATTTCAATGTGGGCCCATTTGGTTTACCTTTGGGTGGAATTGATGGGCCCCATCTGTGTTTGGGGACTCAGTGGTCTGGATTCCTCCACTAACCAGCCGCCCGGCAGACAGCGTAGCGAGTTAGCGAGCTCCGCTGCCCAGCGAGCCAGACCACTGAGTCCCCACCTGAACCAACGTAGGCAAACACAGATGGGGCCAACATGGAACCTGCAGACAAACCCACATGGGGTCCACCAATTCAGCCCAAAGGTAAACCAAACGGGGCCCACATTGAACTGAGTCAAACTGCAGACGTGTCTCTTTGATTTGTTCAAGGCACTTCAAAACATCCGATGTGAGAACGACGAGCTTTAAGACAGGACTACGGTGGCCAGGAAGTGCAAAACAATAATACATTTACCGAAACACATTTACATTTCGACCGAAACACATTTACATTTCGACCGAAACACATTTACATTTCGACCGAAACACATTAACATTTCGACCGAAACACATTAACATTTCGACCGAAACACATTTACATTTCGACCGAAACACATTAACATTTCGACCGAAACACATTAACATTTCGACCGAAACACATTTACGTTTCGACCGAAACACATTTACGTTTCGACCGAAACACATTAACATTTCAACCGAAACACATTTACGTTTCGACCGAAACACATTTACGTTTCGACCGAAACACATTTACGTTTCGACCGAAACACATTAACATTTCGACCGAAACACATTAACATTTCGACCGAAACACATTTTACATTTCGACCGAAACACATTTACATTTCGACCGAAACACATTAACATTTCAACCGAAACACATTAACATTTCGACCGAAACACATTTACATTTCGACCGAAACACATTAACATTTCAACCGAAACACATTAACATTTCGACCGAAACACATTTACATTTCGACCGAAACACATTAAATTTCGACCGAAACACATTAACATTTCGACCGAAACACATTTACATTTCGACCGAAACACATTTACATTTAGACCGAAACACATTTACATTTCGACCGAAACACATTAACATTTCGACCGAAACACATTAACATTTCGACCGAAACACATTAACATTTCGACCGAAACACATTAACATTTCGACCGAAACACATTAACATTTCGACCGAAACACATTTACATTTCGACCGAAACACATTAACGTTTCGACCGAAACACATTAACGTTTCGACCGAAACACATTTACGTTTCGACCGAAACACATTTACGTTTCGACCGAAACACATTTACGTTTCGACCGAAACACATTTACGTTTCGACCGAAACACATTTACGTTTCGACCGAAACACATTAACGTTTCGACCGAAACACATTAACATTTCGACCGAAACACATTAACATTTCGACCGAAACACATTTTACATTTCGACCGAAACACATTTACATTTCGACCGAAACACATTAACATTTCAACCGAAACACATTAACATTTCGACCGAAACACATTTACATTTCGACCGAAACACATTAACATTTCAACCGAAACACATTAACATTTCGACGAAAACACATTTACATTTCGACCGAAACACATTAACATTTCGACCGAAACACATTAACATTTCGACCGAAACACATTAACATTTCGACCGAAACACATTAACATTTCGACCGAAACACATTTACATTTCGACCGAAACACATTTACATTTAGACCGAAACACATTTACATTTCGACCGAAACACATTAACATTTCGACCGAAACACATTTACATTTCGACCGAAACACATTTACATTTAGACCGAAACACATTTACATTTCGACCGAAACACATTAACATTTCGACCGAAACACATTAACATTTCGACCGAATGTAAATGTGTTTCGGTAAATGTATTATTGTTTTGCACTTCCCGGCCACCGTACAGGACCCTGAGGGGAACTTTGGGATAGGAACTACTGTGGAAATCCTAAAATGGTGCTCATGGTAGACTGGCTCAGGACGTTTCTAAATACGCATACACCCCCTCCTGAAGACTGGGTCCTTCTTTAGATGGTAAACTTTAGATGGAGTCCAGCACACAGCAGCTCCTCGTGTCCCGCTGAAGGAACGCCATTCGGTTTGTTTCTGACAGACTTCCATGCGGGATCGTGTGGAGTTGCGGTTTACTGTGAGGGTTTTCCTCATCACACCAGGATCCTGTTTTCAAATCCGAGATCTTCTCTTACGGCTCCATTGTGAGCAAATGGAGAGTTTCTCAGGAATCAGCTCACTGATGTGTTGATGCTCCGCAAATGTCCTGCAATCATGCATGAGGTGGGATGGGAGTGCGAGGGCAAATAAAAGCATCAGTGACCCGGAACCAGAACTGCTGTTGGAGCTGACGTAGAACCAGGATAAAAACATTCAGGTTTATTATAAAAAGTGTTATGTTTTGGTTTTAATTCTTCTTCTTCGTTTATTCTGGGTCCAACGTTTGTTTCCTGCTGTTTGCTGCAGCAGGTTTTCCCTCCAGGCCGCTGTGATGTCCAGCAGAGGCTGGAGAAGAAGACCGACTGCACCTCCTGCGCCGCCGGCCTCACGGCTCGCTGTCCTCCAGGCTTTTCGCACGCCGGCACCGCCAACTGCAGGTTGGAGCACGCTTCGCAGGGCTGCAGCGTCACGTCTGCTGCACGTCCAGAACCGCCAAACCACAGAACCAATCTGATGTTTTCAGGGTGAACAGGAGTTTTTAGACAGTGATTTCACTGCACAAAGGAGGAACTTCCTCTTGAATTCTGACAAGTCTGAAGGAAAGAACATTTTTGCTTGAAAAAAATGAAACGAGAGATTTGAATCCCAGATCTGATGAACTGATTTAGCATTGTAGATGAAGACAGATTTGATTTGGACCAGCATGCATGCGGTCAAACTGACGGCGTCTCTCGTCCTTCACTGCAGTTACCAGGTGCATATTGGAAACGCCCACATGGAGCTGCAGGGATGTCAGCACGTCTGCGCCAAGACGATCTTGCAGCCCCAGTGCTGCCCGGGTTTCTGGGGTCCTCTGTGCCTCCGTGAGTGCTTAACTGTTCAACAGTAACAGGAAATGATGCAGCGAGTCTTTGACTGAGACTGGGAGCAGAGCTGAGCTGCACTTCATCTCTAAATGATGCCAATAATCACAATTATAACTGACTGAACTGATTGATTATATTGATGTGATTTTAATATTAAAACAACGTAAAATAATTTTAAAAGGTATTTCTGTTAGTTTCTGTTAAGAATGAAGCAGAAAATCATCAACATAAACAAGTATATTGTCACATAACTGCACTGACACTGACTTGTTCCAAAACACCTAAAACACATGTCAAAGTCAAGGCCCGGGGGCCGAATCCGGCCCTCCAGGTGATTCTCCAGATCATTTTATTTTATTGTTATTAATAACCTGATGTTATCTTGCACTCATTTCTAACTTGTATAATTTTGATAAAATTGATGTTTATGGAGAGTAAAAGTTATTTACGGTTTAAATTGATATATTCTGAATAATATTCCTTTTTAGTTATCAGCTTCAGCGTTTTCCGCTATCAGTTTCAGTGTTTTCAGCTATCAGCGTTTTCAGCCATGAGATTCAGCATTTTCAGCTATCAGCTTCAGTGTTTTCAGCTATCAGCGTTTCAGCCATGAGATTCAGCATTTTCAGCCATCAGCTTCAGCGTTTTCAGCTTCAGTGTTTTGAGCTATCAGCTTCAGTGTTTTCAGCTATCAGCTTCAGTGTTTTCAGCTATCAGCTTCAGTGTTTTGAGCTATCAGTTTCAGTGTTTTCAGCTATCAGGGTTTTCAGCCACCAGCTTCAGCGTTTTCAGCTTCAGTGTTTTCAGCTATCAGCGTTTTCAGCCATGAGATTCAGCATTTTCAGCTATCAGTTTCAGTGTTTTCAGCTATCAGTGTTTTCAGCCATCAGCTTCAGCGTTTTTAGGTATTAAATTCAGCATCTTCAGCTATCAGAACCAACAAGATATATCACTAGAGATGACATGCAGCTTTTTACTGCTGTCCAAGATAATTAAAGAGAGACGCCATATTGGAGTGGTATTAAAAACAATGAGACATGTTTAAGCAAACACAGTAAAATTACCATAAAATGCTTCATTTTGGTCCAATTTTAACAAGGAGAAAACTTTGATCATCAGAAAAATCATTCCCAGGTCATGGTATTAATGTTTTTGTACAAAGTGCAACAAATTAACAACATTTCAAACTTTAAAAAAAAATCAATATGGTATTAAATAAGAAACACTATACATACCTGATGCATGGTTGTGATTTTATTTAAATCTACACAGACTAACATTGACACAAACTCCTCGGTCTGAGTTTATAAACAGATCGGTGAGTAGCCGACATCGCCGTGGATCGCTAATATATGAGCCGGTGTGGTACCAAGGTAAGTTCCCCCTGCCAGAATTTGTATCCCCAGTCTTAGAGATTGTTGATTTGATTCGTAATGCTCCTATTTTTTCCCCAAAGCGTAAAAAATAAGGTGGATGACTAAAATACACTATTCTGAGGCTTTTGGGAGTTTTTTTTGTCATATTTGCATTCCCCCCCCCTCCCTCCCGAACATTTCTATGTGAAACGACAGCTTAGTGTTTGTACTACAAACTATTGGGGGTACAGATTCTGTCAGGCTGGATCAGCAGCAGCCTGACAGAATCTTTTTCCCCTGTCATATTACATAGAATATGAGGGGGAAAAATTACTCAAACATCACAGTAAACTCTCAAAAGGTCCAGAATAAAGTATTTTGCTATCATCCACTTTCTTTTTATGGTTTTGGGGGAAAAATACGAGTGTTACTAAACAAATGAATGATCCCAAAGACAGGGGATACAAATTCTGGCAGGGGGAACTTACCTTCCCACCAGACGGGGATTCAGGGATGATGGACTCTTCCCTCTTGAAGAAATCCTGGTTCGTTTATTTTTCTCCACATAGTAATCTGATTACCAGAAGGTCGTCTGGTCTGATCTAAGGGTCCAACACACAAATACCACAATCGTCCTCCATAAAGCAAAAAGAAAACATGGAAATAGTGAGAAGTCTAAAGCTGACTTTGAACAGATCAGCCTAAACGTTCATTATTGAGAGTAAACTCACTCAGATCTTGTTCAGATGTTTTTTAGATCTCCTTTATCAGCTGACAGCAATAATTTACTAGTGAAAAGTCACATTCTGTTTTTTCCAGATGTTTGTACAATTGTAACACAGCAGTAAACAGACATCTAGACCATTCCAATATGGCGCCCGACTTTGCATACGCAACAGAACTAAATGAACATCTTTATAAACTCAGATATTAATTTTCCAGTTTTTTAAGGAAATATTTTTAAAGTAATCCTTTGTGGTCTAAAACAGTTTTCTTTTCTCATTCTTTTCTGGAAAAAAGCGTACTGTTATAGAATGAGCTCCACCTAGTGGCCAAACGTCCTCCAGGAGAAGCAGAACAATGTTTGCAATGTTAATGATCTGATTTTAGTTAGAACTTCTCCTTTAGAGAATCCATGTAACACTGGATGATATTAACAATCTAAGTATTTCACCAATACAGTTTACAGAATTGGAACGGGATCATTTTAATATAAATAAACGTAAAAGAAATGATTGATTATTAATGTAATTCTAAACAAATGTGTCTAAATATGTAAACTCCAAATTGAATTGAGTGGATCGAAAGAATAAAAGAAAATCCGAATCGAATGGGTCCAGGTTCTGGTGAATCAAATACATTCTGGAAATTCTTCTCAGTACCCCACCTTGTGATGCGTGACTCTGTTTCCTCACAAAAGCAACCTTGTTTTTGTCTGCAGCTTGTCCGAGCTGGTCGGGGAAGATCTGCAACTTCAACGGGGTTTGCATGGATGGAGACCTGGGCAACGGCACCTGCCTCTGCAACGTCAGTCTGTTTCACACTTTCTCATGAATCTGGATCTCCCTGGTGCAGGAGACATCCAGAGTATAGATAATGTATCGGTGAACATGGACCTGATGAGGTGTGTCATGTGACAGAAAGAGGAGGCCAATGGGGTGAAGCAGGACTTGTGTATTGGCCTGTGAGGTGGAGAGGAAACGAAACAAAACAAAAAAAAATTTAAACATTTATTTTTATCTGCAGTGACGTTTAGTCAGAACCTGGTCTCTGGTTCTGTTGGGACTCAAAGTGTCACCACTTAAAGTACATGTTTTCAGGTTTTAAAAATAGTCATTCCGTTAGCTTTTTGAACTATTTGGGCATTTCCTAAGATTTTTTAGGCTACTTTGGAGTTTAGCTGATATTTCAGCTACATGCTAGCTGTTTTGGCTAACCTAAGATTTTTTTTAGTTTTAGGCTAACTTGGAATTTAGCTAATATTTTAGCTAGCTATCATCTTAAGTGGTTTAAGTTATCAATTTTAGCATCTTTGGTCAAATTCAGCTTACAGCAGTATGGCAGGTAATGCTAGATATGTGTGTGTCTCTGTGTAAAAGTAGCTGAACAAACCAAGGCCAGCCTTTTAATTCCCCCCCAATCCCGTTTCTGCAGGACGGCTTCTCTGGGTTTGCCTGTCAGGAGTGTAAGAATCCGAAAGCTTTTGGGAACAAGTGCGACCGAGGTAGGCACCGTCATCATCACACGGTTATCCTCTAGAAAGTGAAAAAGATTCTTTATCTAGACATGAATTAAGTCTGCTTGGATGAAACTTTTAAACCGACAGCATTCTCTAAGGCAGGGGTCACCAACGTGGTGCCCGGGGGCACCAGGTAGCCCTCAAGGACCCCATAAGGTGCCCTCAGGGGTCTTTTAAAAATAGTGAAACTCACATGTGAGCTGCATCTAAAATTAAATGGTATTCTGTTGCATTTTTTTAAATTACACTTTAATTACATATATTTAAAAATGAAAAGGTCTTAAACATATGTTCATGATTTGTGAACTTTAGATAGATTTAGTTGACCTACTCCACTTCAAAGATCATTAATTTTTTAAAAGTACTGAAGATTTGGTCATTAGTTCATAATTTGAAAAGATTTGTTTAAAAATGTCTAAGTTGATTTTTCTTTAACCTTACATAATTGATAAACATTGAACAACGTAGTGAAAATAGGGAAACTTTTCCCATGAAATGTTGTGATGTAAGGGATCATCTGAAAATATAACAATTACTGAGATGAATTAAGTGCTGAATTTTGATATTTGTTTCCTAGCTTGTTGTTATTTTTGATTATTATGGTGAGAAATCATTGTCTGTACATAGATGATTATCATTATTCATTATTAATAATGTATAACAACAACAAAATTGGTTGTTTCAAAATGGTAGCCCTTCGCATGACTCAGTATCTGTGAAGTAGCCCTCCGTTTTACAAATGTTGGGGACCCCTGCTCTAAGGTGATCTGGATGTGCAGAAAACGAAGGTGATCCAGAGAAAATAAAGAACAGTCAAGTCCAGTTTCTGAAGACGGAGATGCCTTCATGACATTTGATCATCTCCGCGGTTACAGGCTGACAGTCTGTCTGAAGCTTCAGAAAACTGACTTCTGATTGATTATTTCATTCAGAGCGTGTTTATGGATAAAGGAAGGATTAAAAGCTTTGTGCAAAGATGGTTCTGACTGTTGGGCATACTAAAAATGTTGTTGGATGTGGGGAACAACAGTAGCCTAACAGTTTCAGCTTTGTGTTGACCCTCCTGACCGGTCCGGCCCACAGTGTTTCCGCGTCTCTGCAGGAGGTCAGAGCTTTGAGAGATGCAGCTTTTCAGGGAAACTCCATGTCCTTTAGGGCAACTTTCTCCACCTTTAACAGCAGGTTTTTCCCCTCACTTTCAAAGGAAAGCTATACTATTAACTTTACTGCGCACATAGGTTTCTGAAGCGGTTCCTCTGTTTGTACGCAGAATGTGACTGTCAGCGTGGAGTGTGTAACAAAGGCCCAGATGGGGACGGGCAGTGTATGTGTCAGCCACCGTACACTGGGAGGCACTGTGACGAAGGTGAGACAAAAGTAAATAAATAGACAATTATGAATTTATATATATATATATATATATATATATATATATATATATATATATATATATATATATAACATATAACACATAACATACATATATACACATATACGCAGACACACACAGAGAGAATATATATATATATATATATATATATATATACATATATAAAACCTATATATGTGTATATATATATATATATATATAATATATATAATATATTATATATATATATATATATATATATAATATATATAATATATATATATATATCTTGTAGAGGACCAGAGCGAAAGGGGTGAAAGGGGTGATTTCGTGTATATATATTATATATGTCATGCATACATGTATATATAAATTATATATGTATGAGTACATACATTTTTTATGCTAGATTATGATTTTTCATTTCAAGTTAGTTGTGCAGTAGTTTAGTTGTGCACCAGTGTCGATTTCTGACTAAGAAAGCAGTAGCTTCTGCAGTTTCTTTGCTGTTGTGTAACTGTTTTATTATTTATAAATAATATTTAAACGTGTTGATTCTTATAAAATGGGGGGGTTGTCCGCCACATGCTGCATTCAATGACCAGCTCCGTCTGCTTCGTCCACAGTGAGCAGCAAGTGCATTGCCTGCAGCCCGTTCTCGTACTGCAAAGGAGGCGGAGACAAAGCGGCGTGTGAATGCTTGCCTGGTTACAGACGGACCTCACAGAACAAATGCATGGGTAGATGGATTAGCTTTTTCTTCTGGTCAAAAGAGCTTCATGGTTTGAAGAAAATCCCAAACCAGTTCTATGTATGTTTCATATTGTTTATAATGGGATGGGATTATGATTAAATAACCAGTTTTTGCAGCTCAGATTGGAAGAAAACACATTTGTTCCAAGTTTATGGGACAGCACGGAGTTTTTCACACAGAACATTTGACATTTAGCCCAGAGTGTTCACACTGGAAAGGGAGGGAGGGGCTTCTCCACCATCCTTTTCTACTCTTTACAGCAACGTCTAGCAGTGGCGGTCCTAGCACAGACACCCCCACCTTGAGACGTACTCAACTATTTAAGAATCAATTAAGAATAACTCTTTTAAGGATAACATCACACGTTGCTTGAGGTTTAAAATGAGCTCCAACATGAGATATAAGACAACTATATAGTGGATCTTAAAGCTTGAAAATGTTCATTGCTTATCAGTATAGAGAAACTCTCATAAGAATAAAATCACACATATGTTTACTTAAAGTTTAAAAATACAAATATCACAAATCAACCCAGAAAATACATTCTAAACTTGGTCTGCTTCTGTTAACTAAAAATGTACCACAAATATTTAGAAGTAAATGTGATATGAATCTTACAGAAGATTTAGACAAATATACCAAAGCAGAGGGGTTAAAGCTGTGTATTTTTAATGGAATTTATGACAAAAAAAACCCCACAGAAATTGAAAAATTACTACAGAAAACTAAACACTAAACCATTTCAGTAATCTATGGATTTGTAACATTTTCTGATTTTCTAGCTAAACATTTATGATTTATTGAGGAAAAACTTAGAATTACATCAAATTAAAGACATGACGCACAAAGACACATCTCTGCGCTCTGCTGTGTTCACTTTACAAACTTTTTGCAAAAATCCAGAAGTGAAAATAATATTTTTGTTTTGAATCCTCTCAGCATTCTCCTTTACTTCTCTGATCATCTGTTTCCTCAGTGACTGACCGAAGCTTCTTGTGGATGTTTGCATAATGTTTTCTCATTAACATTGACCTTCTGTGATCAAATGAGGGCGGGGACACGCGTCCGTTCACACAGCAGTGACTGTCATTTAGAACACACGTGTCAAAGTCAAGGCCCGGGGGCCGGATCCGGCCCTCCGGGTAATTCTATCCGGCCCTCCAGAGCATTTTATTTTATTATTATTAATGGCCCGATGTTATCTCGCGCTCATTTCTAACTTGTATAATTTTGACAAAATATATTTTTATGGATAGTAAAATACTGAAAGGTACTTAAGGTTTAAGTTGATTTATTCTGGAATAATATTCCTGCCTTTATTATTCATAATTATGTTAAAAAGTTACAGTTTTAAAGTTTTGAAAATAGGCATTTTGCTAGATTTTTGGACTATTTTGGCATCTACTAAGACTTTTTGGACTGATTTTGTGTTTAGCTATTATTTCAACTACACGTTAGCTGTTTTGGCTAACCTCAGTGATTTTTTTTTTGTTGTTGTTATTTAGGTTAATTAGCTTATATTTTAACTAATAGCTTCAGCGTTTTTAAGCTATCATTTTCAGCATCTTCACCAAATCCAGCTAAACAGCATTCACACTAGCATTACCACAGGTGATGCTATTTATCTAGTTCATAATTGTGTTAAATATTACAGATTTAAAGTTTTATAACTGTAGTTTTAAAGTGTTCATTAAATGTTTATCCTGTTCGGCCCGGACACACGGTGTGTTGTGGATTTTGGCCCCTTGTGTGATTGAGTTTGACAGCCCTGATTTAGAAAGAGACCTCTGTGGAAAAAAATACTTGTACAAATGTGAAGTTTTTCTGATGTTTGCACATTTTTCAGTATATGTTCTACACTGAAATCTAAATGCAGTTTTGAAATGAAGCCTCCCACTGTTTGTCCCTCTACTCAGCCTTTTGCTCTCAGAGAGATTGTGACATCAACGCAGCTTGCTCTTTACGAGGATCAAAGATAAAGTGCGTCTGCAAGCCCGGCTTTGAGGGCGACGGCCAGATCTGCATACCCAGAAACCCCTGCTTGCAGAACAACGGAGGGTGTCCCGTCAACTCCACCGTCTGTGTCTTCAAAGGACCCGACAAGGTGAGGGCGCCCTCCAGAGCCCGGGCCCGGTCCAAGCCTTGGTTTGTGTGTCACTGTGTGTCTCTGTCTCTCAGTCCAGCTGTGAGTGCATGTCTGGCATGGCGCCTGTAGGTGGCAGCCCTGAGTCTGGCTGCAGGCTCCTGTCTGCATGTCCTCCTGGCACCTGTGGCCTCACAGCGGTGTGTCTGACTGAACTGGACGGAAAACCCAGGTCAGATCTGATTCATGATTTATGCTCGATCAAATGTAAACCTAGTCCTGATGAAACGATGCTCAGATCATTCAGAAATGCTGCAGGAGGAGAAACCAGAGGAGGAAAAACTCTCCAAAGACCTTCTGCACGTCTAATCTCAGCTAATACAGTTTTTAGCATCAAACTGTAAATAGAGAAGTTGCATTACCTGCGATAATGCTTTTTATTGAAAGTAGTCGCTGAAGATACTGAAGCTTTTTGCTGAAAATGGTTACTTTAATTGTTGAAGGGATTTGCTGAAAATGCAAAAGCTATTTGTAAAATGTTTAAATTTGTTGAAAGACTGAAAATTTTGTTAAAGAATTATGAAAGAGCGCTCATGTTGATCCATATTTTAAAAAAAAATTGTAGGAAATTTGCTTAACAAACCTGAGTAGATGCCAAATTGGCAAAACAAAAGAAGCTTAAATACAAGCTAAACCCCAAAATAACCTAAAATTCCTCAGTAAACTAAATAAGTCAAAAACGTTAGCCCTTTACTAAAATTGAAGCTAAACTCCAGTGGATCATAAATTAGCCAAAAACCTTGGCATTTTGCTAAAATATGAACTAAACTCCAAATTAGCATAAAGACCAGATGCCAAATTAGCAAAAAAAAAAAAAAAGCTAGCTCATTGCTTAAATACAAGGTAAACTCCAAAATAGTCTAAAATTCCTTAGTAAACTAAATTACTCCAAAATCATTAGCCTGTTGCTAAAATTTGAGCTAAACTCTAAATGAGCCTGAATCCCCCAGTAGATAATAAATTAGCCAAAAACGTTAGCATGTTGCTAAAATATTAGCTAAACTCCAAATTAGCCAAAAAAAGCTAAAACATTGCTTAAATACTAGCAAAAAATGCCAAGTTATCAATATAAGAGCTCAGTGTCATTTATTAATTACTATGAATAAGTGAAACATAACCCATGAATATATTTAAAGGTTTGTTGCTAATCTACCTAAAAATACAAAATTTGAAGACTTTCTCATTCATTTCATATGGAGCATATTTTGTTCAATATTTAACAAACTATAAAATTCATGAAAACCAAACATACAAGCAGTAATGCCCTGAAGAAGCTGAACGTTTTGATGCCAGTATTGCTAAATTCACTGAAAGTTTGATTGATTTCTATTTGCTGAAAAACCTTCGGAGAGGAGCAGGAGAATCCCTGATTAATGTCAACATGTTAGCATCCGTGTTTGTAACTTTTTAAATGATTTCTGACATGTCGATATTTCATTCAAATGTGTTTTAGTGCTCCACAGTGAAACGTGAGAAGACCTTCTCTATGTGTTTTACTCGTCCCTCACAGATGTGTCTGTGAGCCCACTCAGATTGGAGATGGACGCCATTGCTATGGCAACCTGATGGAGCGCCTCTTCGAGCTGGACACAAGCGGGAGCCAGAGGGGGAACCTGACGGGAGCTGTCGCTTTGTTTGGTAAAGACACAAAAAGAAATAAAATGTTGCAGTGAATGTTTTAAATATCAGGTCAGCTTGAAAAAATAAGTCATATAAAGTCAGGAGTGTTCATGCTTCAAAGCAAAAAAACAGTTAATTTTGAGATTAAATAAAAATGTTTTTTTTTTTTTAATGATCTGAAATTCCACTGTTTAACCTTTGACCCCGTGTGTTTCAGAGGCAGGCTGTGTGCGGCTGCTGACCCACAGTGGACCCTTCACGGTCTTCGTACCCGTCCAGAAAACTCCTCTGACTGTACGTCAGCCGTCTGTTTGCTGGACTGAGTTCACGTCAGATTTTTGAGCAGTCGGACTAAAACCCGTCAGGAGAGTGAGGCCTGAAAGCATTGGTGCTGGGTTGATGATAATCCATCTGAATCAATCTAAGCTTGGTAGATCAATGATCGATTAATTAAAATAGAGATCGATTTAGCACATAAAGCAGGGGTCGGCAACCTTTCACAGTAAAAGAGCCGTTTGGGCTCGTTTTCTAAAGATCCAAACCTAGAAGGAGCCGCACTGACTTACGTTAGCCTTTAAGAAATTTGGATTTGCATTTATAACCTTCTTTTTGGTTTCTTTTGTAATAAATATAAATAATGTCTATTTTTGGCACAAACAAAAGCAAAAAATATATATATAAAAAGAAACTAATATCTCAGAAAAAGGGATTCTTTTTTACACTTTTAACTTTAGTGGCAAAAAAGCTAGCTCGTTGCTTAATTACTAGCTGAACTTCAAATTAGCATAACATTTCTCTGTAAATTAAATCAGCCAAAAATGTTAGCATGTTGCTGAGATAAAAGCTAAACTCAAAATTAGCCTAAAGCCCTCAGTAGATAACAAATTACCAGTAGCTAAAAATGTTAGCATATTGTTAAAATGTTAGCTAAACTACAAATTAGCACAAAAAACTATTAAGAAGCCAAATTTGCAAAACAAAAAGAAGTTAGCTTGTTGCTTAATTACTCACTGAACTCCAAAATAGCCTAAAATTCCTCAGTAAACTATCTTAGTCAAAAACGTTAGCATGTTGCTAAAATAGAAGCTAAATTCTAAATTATCCCCCCCAAAAATTCATAGATAAAAAATGTTAGCTGTAGCATCAGCATTTTAACTGAAATGATTAGCTAAGACTCCAGTTAGCATAAAATTCTCTCCGAAAATGCTTAGTCAAAAACGTTAGCATGTTTGGCTAAAAATAGAAGTAATTCTAAATTATCCCCCCAAAAATTCAGTAGATAAAAAATAGCTGAAAACATCAGCATTTTAACTGAAATATTAGCTAACTCCAAATTAGCATAAAATATCTCAGAAAACTTAGTCAAAAACGTTAGCATGTTGCTAAAATAGAAGCTAAATTCTAAATTATCCCCCCAAAAAATTCAGCAGATAAAAAATTAGCTGAAAACATTAGCATGTTGCAGCATATGTCATAAAACTTTGTCAAAAATGTTAGCATGTTGCTAAAATATTAGCTAATCTCTATTTTTTTTTAAAAATTACTATTTTATTCTTCTTCATCGAGAGAGCCACTATGGAGAGATAAAAGAGCCCCATGAGGCCCTGGAGCCGCAGGTTGCAGACCCCTGACATAAAGCTAAAGTCTGCTAGCTTGATGCTAACGTTTAATGGAATTTCCCATAGGACGGCTAAAGCTAACGACCAGTTAACCTAAACATACTTTCTGACTAAATGAACATCTTTATAAACTCACAGGCATGACTTTTCCAAACTATTTTAAGGAAATATTTTGAAATAATCATTTGTGATTTGAATTTATGTTCTTATTCTTCTTGATAATGATAGTGTTCTGTTGATAGTGTTCTCTTGTAGCGCAAGCTCCACCTAGTGGCCAAAGTGAAACACCCTCCAACAGAACAATGTTAATAAGCTGTTGTATATTCAAAGCATATAGTAGATTATTAACATATTCCTAAATAAATGTGTCTAAATCTGTAAACTCAAAATTTAATTAAATCAGATTGAATTGAGTTGATTGAAAGAATCAAAGAAAATCAGAATCAAACTGATCCAGAGTCTGGTGAATCGAATCAATTCTGGAAATGATTATTGATACCCAACCTTTGGTTCTCAGAGATGTCTTCTAATCTCTTTTAGATTTAGATTTTATAATTATTACAGAGTCTTCATTGCTCTGTCCCATGATGGGATGCTTCTCAATGTTTTTTATCATCGTTGGATGAAACCAGTTGATAATCTGTTTACCTGCATTCACTCTCCAGGGTTTAAATTTGGAGTCTGTGTGTAAAAACCACCTGATCCTGAGACAGCACCTGTACAGCGAGCTGGAGGGGCGGGACATCACTCTTTACGGGGGAGGAAAAGTGAGGTTTAAGCCAAACAGGGTAAGGCATCTTCTCCACACTCCTGCTCCAGAAAGAAGGTTAACTTACCATCTGGTAAACCCTGAGCTCGGGGTTGATTAAACCCACACACACGGAGTGTGTCCGTTCTAAAACACCTGATCAGTTTCAGTTCAATCAACCCCCTGCTGGTTACCCAGAGGTACTGCGTGTGCACACTGGAGCCGTGAAGACCTTCTCAACTGATCAGAATGAAAACTGAAGGAGATTATAATTACTCTGAATCATAAACAGACATATTTCCACTCATACGTACAAAAAGAAACACATTGAATCTATTAAATATGAAGTTCCTTTAATTTCTTGAAAAAGAGAGGGAGGAAGCACAGCTTCAAACAAATAAGATGACAAGTCTCTAATAAATGTTACCGCTCTTGTAGAATAATCTCTACAACAGGAGAGAGCACATCGATACGTGGACCCATCAACCTCTCCAACACATTCTAATGGAGAATTTAGGATTTTTTTGGGGCTATTTCAGAGTTATGCTAATATTTCATCTGCATGCTAGCTACTTTGGCTAATTTTTGATTTTTTTTTCTTCATTTTTTTAAGTTATTTTGGTCTTTAACTAATATTTTAGCTGGCTATTAGCTTCAGCGTTTTTAGCTATCAATTTCAGCTCCCAAATTCAGCTTACAGCATTCACCCTAGCGTTATAACAGGTTATGCTGTATATCTATGGAGTCTCGAAAGAGCCAAAATGAAATAAATATATTTATTATGAAATAAATAAATAAATGTGGCATTAAATAAATAAATGTTGAAATAAATAATAAATGTTGAAATAAATGTGGCATTAAAATATTAAAATAGCAATTAAAAAGCCATTTCACATTTTCATAATTATTTATTTATTTCATGATTTCATTATACATTTCATGAAACAGGAAGTGGACACACCATTAAAATGCAATCTGTCAGATTCTCTCGTCAAACACTGGGCAATGAAATAAATAAATATGTCATGAAATACTTAAATGTGCTCTTTTAATATTTTAATGCCACATTTATTTCAACATTTTATTTATTTATTTCAACATTTATTTATTTAATGCCACATTTATTTATTTAATGCCACATTTATTTATTTAATGGTGTATATATTTATTTCATTTTGGCTCTTTCGAGACTCCATATATATCTAGTCTTTAGTTAGTTTAAAGCTAATGATGCTTTACCCATTAAATTCTAAGCATGTCTCCTGTGTTGGAACGATCTCATTGGAGGACACGTCCCGCCTGATCACCTGAAGACCTTTCACCGTCACGAGAATCATCTGAAAGATTTCATCTCTTCTGTTTCTGCAGAGGTTCATCCTCCTGGACAACCCCAGCAAGATGTACAATGTGATCGTCTCCGATCTGCCAGCAGCAAATGGCGTCATCCACATCATCGACCAGCCAATCACAAACATGCTCTCAGAGTGGAAGCTTCAGGATGAAAAAGTGAGTTTTTCTTCTCACCATAAATACCTCAAATGCTTACCATGTTCTGTCTGAGATTGTTACAAGAGTTTAGAGAATATTGGATTTGTTTCTTTTTAAGTTTATTGGAAAGACGGTGGGAGAGATCCTGAGAATGGACGAAAGCTACAACCGCTTCCTGTCATTGGTGGACGTGAGTATCTGTGTGACAGCAGCGACCGTGGAGCCTTCACCCACAGAAAACCTCTGGCTCGTGACAGGAGAAGTCAACATCATGCTGGATCAAAGATCATTGAGGATTTTTTATGATCCTGCTCTCATTAAAGGATTGGAGCTTAACTCCGCCCACAAGACCAACTCAGTGTCCATGTGGGAGGAGTCTAAAGAGGAGATTCTGAATGATGAGCTAGCAGCGATAAAAAGCTTTTTGATGAAACCTGAAGGTCAAAAGAACTCAGGTGTTAGGTTACTTCAGTGTTTATTTACTCCAGTATTTAGTTACTCCAGTGTTTAGTTACTCCAGTATTTAGTTACTTCAGTATTTAGTTACGTTAATGTTACGTTAGTATCATGTTACTTCAGTGTTTAGTTACTTCAGTGTTTAGTTACTACAGTATTTAGTTACTTCAGTATTTAGTTACTTCAGTATTTAGTTACGTTAATGTTAAGTTACGTTAGTATCATGTTACTTCAGTGTTAAGGTACATCAGTGTTTAGTTATTTCAGTATTTAGTTACTTCAGTGTTTAGTTACATCAGTGTTAAGTCACTTCATTGTCATGTTACTTCAGTGTAATGTTACTTCAATGTTAAGTTACTTCAGTATTTAGTTACTTCAGTGTTTAGTTACTCCAGTGCTTAGCTGTTTTAGTGTTTATTTACTTTAGTGTTTAGTTGCATCAGTATTTAGTTACTTGAGTGTTAAGTTATTTCATTGTTTAGTTACCTCACTGTTTACACATTACTCTTTAGTTACTTTACTACTCAGTTTAATCAGTGTTTAGTTACTTTAATGCTTAGTAATTTCACTGTTTAGTTACTCCAGTGTTTTGTTTTTTCAATATTTAGTTACTTTAATGTTTAGTTGCGTCAGTATCTAGTTACTTCAGTGTGAAGGTATTTCAGTGTTTAGTTACTTTACGGTTTTGTTACTTCAATGTTCAGTTACATCATTATTTTGTTACTTTAGTGTTTAGTTACTCCATTGTTTAGTTACTTCAGTGTTTAGCTACTTCAGTGTTAAGTTACATAATTGTTCAGTTACTTTAATGTTTAGTTACCTAATTGTTTATTTACTTTAATGTTTATTTACCTCTTTTAGTTTCAGAATGTTGAACTGATGCAGGTTCTTGCTGAATGCCGTCTTCCTTTCGCTCCTGTAGAACTGCGGGGCGGCGCCGCCTCTGAACGGACCCGGACCCCTCACAGTGTTCGTCCCCACTAACGAGGCTGTGGACCGAGCCCGAGACGGCAGCATCCTGTACATGCTGCACCACGTAAGGATGGCGGCGAGGCGGGTCAGGTTAGGGTCAGGTCAGGGTCAGGTCAGGTCAGGTCAGGTCAGGGTCAGGTCAGGTCAGGGTCAGGTTAGGGTCAGGTCAGGTCAGGTCAGGGTCATGTTAGGGTCAGATTAGGGTCAGGTCAGGGTCAGGTTAGGGTCAGGGTCAGTTAGGGTCAGATAGGGTCAGGTCAGGTTAGGGTCAGGTCAGGTTAGGGTCAGGGTCAGGTCAGGGTCAGGTAAGGGTCAGGTAAGGGTCAGATAGGGTCAGGGTCATGTTAGGGTCAGATTAGGTTCAGGTCAGGGTCAGGTTAGGTCAGGGTCAGGTTAGGGTCAGATAGGGTCAGGTCAGGTTAGGGTCAGGGTATTAGGGTCAGGTCAGGTTAGGGTCAGGGTCAGGTTAGGGTCAGGGTCAGGTTAGGGTCAGGGTCAGGTAGTTAGGTCAGTAGGTAGTCAGTGTAGTGTCAGTTAGGGTCAGGGGTTAGTAGGTCAGGTAGGGGTAAGGGTCAGGTGCAGGTATATAGGGTTAGGTGCAGGGGTCAGGGTCAGATAGTAAGTAGTTTCAGTCAGGTAGGTTCAGGTCAGATAGGGTCAGGGTCAGGTTAGGGTCAGATTAGGTTCAGGTCAGGGTCAGGTCAGGTCAGGGTCAGGTCAGGGTCAGAGGTTAGGTCGTCGGTCAAGGGTCAGGTCAGGGTCAGGTTAGGGTCAGATAGGGTCAGGTCAGGTAAGGTCAGGGTCAGGGTCAGGTCAGGTGGTCAGGGTCAGGTTAGGTTAGGGTCAGGTTAGGGTCAGATAGGGTCAGGGTCGGGTCAGGGTCAGGTAAGGGTCAGGGTCACGGCTGTACAAGTACAAACATGAAATTTTCTCACTGCTGAGATTCATTGCAGAAAAATAAAGAAGAATTTATATTTGATATTGTATTATATTTCAATATTTTTTACAAACTTTTCTAAATCTTTGTAATGGAAAGATGGTGGCCATGAGGCCACGTTTTCCATCAGTTAAAACATTTTCATGAGTTTTGGGATCAGAGTGCAGAAAAACACAAACCAGAGTTTCTCTGCCAAACTGACCATACAAACCTGCTCGCTGTGCAACACGAGTTAGTCTGACATCCTTTGTGCTGTTTTTAAATCCAAGATTAGGTGATCCGACTCCAACCTTCTGGTATCAGTGAATCCTGCTGTATTTTGGATCCTTTTATCTGTGGAGGTTTTTTTCTCTTTTTTCAGCAGACTCCCGGCCAGACAAACACTAGATCCAGCTTCACACAGTTAACTGAATCTTGGTTTCTGAATCTCCAGGAAGTGTTTTTTTCTTTTCCAGGCCAAACATAAACTTCAGGAGCTGCTCAGAAACCACGTGTACTCGCGTGCTGTGGTAAGACTTCAGACTCTTCTTCTTCATGGTTTGTGTTCTGCTGATTCACATTCTTTAGTGTTATCACCTTTTCTCCTCTGCCCACACTCTTGCTTCTCTTGATTTTAGGTTTTCTCCCTTTTTGGAATGTTTCTCAAATGTTAAAAAGTTGTTTTTATTCTAAATCACAGAGTCTCTTTTCTGTTCCTCTGGTTGATCTCTAAAGTATCTCATCCTTTTTCATGGGTCATGTTCCATTCTAGTCCCTATTTATCTATCATTGCAGCTCTTTAAAGAACAAAAATCTTTCTTTCAGGATCATTTTCTAGTCTTAATGAAGAAAAGAGATTGTTCTTTCTTTGTTTCATTTAACAATCTTGATCCAGATAATCTGTTCAGTTTGGAAACATTGACGTTGCTGGACAGTGTTCCTGAAGGAAAAACCTTTTTTTTGTCTCCAGCTTACAGTGGATGACTTGACATCTCTTCCTTGGGTTCGGACGATGGCCAATCAGTTGATCAGCATCAGAGTTTCTGACAGTGTACGTATTCTCAGAATCCTCGAAGTGTTTCATGGAAATACTTCTGCAGAAGAGACCAAAGGATAAAGACGAGCTTTAGTAAGCATGTAGTTTGTTTGGTTAGAAGTCTCAAAGATGCGCTGAGGTTTCCCTCCTTTAACACCAGAGCTCCAGTGTTTATGTCATTTGATTTACTGGAACTTTTCAACCTTTAATAGAATAATTCCAGCTGATTCTGAAGGAGAAAATCCTCCAGTATGTTAAAGATTTAGTGTCTAAGCATCACCGGCGACGCCTCAGGGGTTAAAGGGTTAAAGATGATGACGATAGTCCATTTATTTCCAGTTAGTTTGAACTTAAAGAGTCTGTTTTCAAATCCGCAGGGGGAGATTCTGTTGGGGAAGAACGCCGTACACTTGGCGCGCCCCAACATCATGGCGTCCAACGGGGTCATTCACATGATCGACGGGCTGCTGTACCCGCCCTCCATCCTTCCCATCCTGCCCCACCGCTGTGATGTCATCCAGAGCAAGATCACGGTGGTGAGAGCATCTCCAGACAGGAAGTGATGGAGAAGACGCGCTGAAAGCTTTAGCTATGTTTGAATTCTCATCTTTAGTAGATGTTTCCTCCGTTCTGTCTGATAAGCTGGTACGCAGTTATTTACAAGTTTAGAATTGTGTTAGTTTTTAGCTACAGACAGGAAATTAATGCTCTGGGGCAGGGGGGGGGGGTCAAACTCATTCAACCCCTCTGATCTCAAGTGGGCCGGACCAGAAACATAACAGCTAGATAACCTATGGTCAGCTTGTTATCTGCAGCTTTGCTTCTGTTTTATTTTTTCTCAGTTGTAAAAAAACCTCAAACAACTTAGTCGGATAATCACTTATTATTACATGTTTATTCAAAGAGGCCAAATTAATCCAAATAAAATTTGTTTCATTTTTTAAAATTGTTTATTCAATATTTCCCAGACTGAATATTTTACTGATATTGAAGCAATCCCAACTGTAAACTCAAGATTGGGCTGAGAAAAAAACATAAATGAAAAATGTAACTGAAATAAACCTTTCTATTACGGAGGAAATTAGGTGGACTGTATAACTGGTTCGGGTTTGGGGGGTTTACAGGAAACAAGATGGGGTGTCGGTCAGAACACATATGGGGAAAGAAGAGATGAGGATCCACTTGAAATGTATTCCATGTGTTTATTCGTTGCTGAGCAGGATTTGTACAATTAGTCTGAGAACAATTAGAAAGAAGTTTTCTCTTAAACAAGATATATGAAGACTTACTGTGCTTAAATAAAGTATACAAATAAGAAAAGTAATGAGTGCATAATTACCAGCTTAAACTCCTCATAAAGGCAATATAAATAATCAAATCTTCTCTAAACAAACAACCTAAATATCACTCGGTAAAATAAGGCAAAATGGCGAACTCTAGTGGTCAACAAAAATAACTACACCGAGGGAGAAATCCACGTAACTCCCGGCGGAAACTCACTACGTATGTATCAGGAACCCAATAACAAATCATAAACTATTTCTTAAACTCAAAGGATAATTAACAAAGGATTTTTGTAGCGATATTGGCGCTGCTCATGTGCAGTAGGACCCACCAGGGAGCTAACTTTGCTAGCTTGTACCACACAGTCTCTCATAATTAAAACAAATAAAGGAAACAAAGGAAATAGAAACTCACGTTTGGTCAGTTACTTAGTACTTTCCACAACAGCAACAGGAACGCACAGAAATGTCCGGCACGGTTTTAAACATTTAGCCTCTCTCTCTCTCTCTCTGCTGCCTTGAGCACGTGGCAAACTGAAACTAAACGAGACGAACTGCAGAACCAACGAAGAAGAAACTGAGTGTCGCAGCCTATGACATAAGCAGCGGGCGGAGCCTTTGTAACACTTTCCCTCCTGAAACCCGGCACGGTTCGTCCCTCAATATCAGATTCCTGCGTAACAACCCGTTTCACAACGTTAATAATATGAGCAAAACGCAAAGAAAAATCCTAAAATCTTTTCCTGCTGTAGCTGCTTTTCCTTTGCTCCCCCTAGTGGTGGAATCGCACGTTGCGGTCATTTCTTTATAGGGGCCATATTATGAAAAAACAATTTTTTTGGTTTTAAGTGTATTATAATGTTCATTCCTCAATATATAATCATCACGCGCTGATGTCACAGAGTGAGAACCGCCCCTTTCAGGAAGAGTCTGACAGCTCCGCCCCCAGTTTCTCCATGGAGATAGCAGTGATCAGCAAAAAACTTTCATTCCATCTCAAACAGATGTTCGTTACTTTAGAGGCGGGGCTCCTTAAAGACCCCCCCCCCCCCCCCCCCCACTCCGGTCGGGCACAGTCGTGCAGACGTTGAGTGTGTTTGTGTTGTGAACCAGTGTAGCGATGGCAGGGTTTACTAAAGGCAGATATATGGTTATGGATGTTTATTATTGTGGCAGAAACGAAGACACGCTTCTGGCTCTTGGATGACGTCATGAAATGGGCGGCGGCCACACGCGGCGGCAGGCGGAGCTTCTGGAATGGAGTCGTTTTACTTTTGGGTAGAAAAAACTCGCAAAAAATTACGACGGAGTATTAGGGTCACCGAAAAAAAAAAAAAAGTAATATTACAAGTTTTTTTCTCGTAGATATACGACTTTAAATCTCGTAAATTTACTAGAAAAAAGTCGTAACTGCTAAATTATGAGAATAAAGTCGTATATTTATGACTTTAAAAGTCATAGGTTAAATTTACAACTTTTAAAGTCGTAAATTTATGAGAAAAAAACGTGTAAATCTACGGGATTTAAAGTCGTAAATCTACGAGATTAAAAGTCGTAATTTAATGAGAAAAGAACCAAAGTTGTCTGTTTATCAGAGCCGTGCTTGAAGATGAAAGACGTGGAGAATCTGGTGTAGATTATGTCCAGATCGTGTTTAAAAGCAGAGAAATTCTGAACCTTTTGGTGATTCAAAATCAAATTATTTCCGGGTTCGGTAGTGCGTGTTGTCTTGCGTATCTTCAAGTAAGCAAAAGAGGCGTTATTATTGTGTTAAACAGACTTTTTATTAACAGTCTCTTCATACTGCTGCACTGTGCATGACTAGCGCTCATCTGCTTACTACTTGCCGTGCACCGAACATGTGACCAGTCGCTTGGCCTTCTGGGTAATGCAGTTCGTAAACAGCTAACTTCAATACACAACAGTGCGGAGTTTCATATGTAAAATAAAGAGCTCAGAGATACACGTTCATCAGGATCGTCACTTTATTACATCTTTCATTTCCTTTCTCCACCTTACATCATGTCTCTGTCATGCTCAGAAACCAAAAGAGAATGTAAACAGAGCTCCGGACGCCTCCTTCTCCAAATGAAACGTCCCGTCTCGACACAAAACAACATTGAGAAATGACAACGTTAGCACAAGAACATTGAAAATTCCAAAAACTAGTCCTCTTCAGACGGAAGCATCACAGAGTTGGAGGAGATCTGGTCTGTCAGAGGAAGAAATGACTGAAGTGGACAGCTGGAGGATATGGACCGCTTCATAAACGGGATCTGCAGAGATCCTGCAAGCAGCATCAACGAATAAAACATTAATACACTGTAAATCAAATAAAGGAACTTCCAAATATTTGGAATATTTTAAACATTCAGTTTACCTGATGAAATCCAAGACGCTTTTCACAGTTTGGTTGGTCTGCTTCAGTTCACGGCATAAATTCACTGGAATGTAGACTCCCCTCGATTTTAATAAAGTTATGAGAAAAAAGTCGTAAATCTACGAGATTAAAACTCATACATTTACTAGATTTAAAGTCGTATATCTACGAGAAAAAAACTTGTAATATTCTTTTTTTTTTTTCGGTGACCCTAATACTCCGTCGTAAAAAATAACTAATATTTCATTAAAAAAATGTTTTAGTGTGAAATGTTTTTTTGTATGATCATAGATGGATATAAGTTACTCTGAAAGGATTAAGAAAATCCTAGTTGGGCCCCTTTAAAGAACCACAACTCGCCACAGGAATGGGATAAAAATTGTTTTTTTTTTTCAATGTTTCTCTTCATGAATGGACCGGACTAAACCATCTGGCGGGTCCGATACGGCCCACAGGCAGCATGTTTCACACCCCTGCTCTGGGACCTTTGATTTGAATTAAAACCCGCTTTACACTGAACTGTTGATTGTGACTCCTGTCTTGTAGTGTAATGTTGCAGCTCCTGATCCGTTTGTGTTTCAGGGCCCGTGTGTTCACTGTGGATACCTCAACAACACCCAGTGTCCACCTGGAAGCACCGAAATGGTAAATCCTCCTTTTCCTTCTTCTTACACCTTTCTAATCCTTTCTTTTTGCACCTCCTCCTCTGACTCCCCCCAACACTCCTCCTCTCACTTCTCCTCCATCCTTCTCCCATTCCTCTCCCACCATCATGGCTCAAATGTGCAGACCAAAAACTGGACACCAGGGAGAAAAGGAACGCAGTTTATTGAATGAGTGGAACAAAGAAACGGCATTTCTCCTTCCACTTGTCATCTCTTTCTCTCATTCTTCCTCTCGTTTCTCCTCCTCCTCACACCTGCTGCCTCTCCCTTTTCCTCCAGTTCTTCCTGTCATTTTTTTCTTCTTTGCTGCATTTTTAACCGTCTAGAGTCGATTTTAAGAGTTTGATTGTTCCTTCAACGTCGTGCAGACATTAAAATCCACCCAAGTTTGACTTTCTCTGTTGGCATTTTGTCGTCATAACTACTGGCTCCTCCCACACATTGGCTGAACTAAACTAAACAAAGGGAGTAATAGTGCATTCTCTTTTGATATCTGTCAAACTGACTGCTTTGATGTGCACACCGCGGAGAACTTCATTTGTTGACCACGTCAGTGGAACACATGGATGATGTTGAGCGAGTATCTCTATGTTTCGGAGCAAACACTTCACCGGGTCTGGGTTCTCCAGAGACGCTCGCAGTACGATGAATTTCAGCGTTTACAGCTGGAGCTGCGTCTGGATGACGACCGGTTGATTCGACACTTCCGTCTCTCCGTGGCCGTTTGAAGACTTCTGTCCTCCATTATCACGAGAGGGAAGAATGAAAATAAAACTGGAAGATCTTTTTATTTCTGTCTAAATGCTGTAGCGATCGCTCACCAGCAGACAGAAGCTGTGTCGGCTCTCCGTCTGCCCGGCAGCCAACCCCCGGCCGGCCGGCACAGGGAGCTCTGCTGCCCAGAAACCAGCAGCCTGAGCGGCGGTGTATGCTAGCTCAGGGAGGCGACGCTCGCTCGATCTGCCAGACGTTGGGAAGTAGGGCTGCCACGATTAGTCGACTAATCGACGACTAATCGACTATTAAAATAGTCGACAACTAATTTAATAGTCGATTAGTCGTTACTTTATAATATATGGAGTTAGAGTGTCGTAAAGTTGAAAGTTATAATAAAAATATGCTAGCTTTTTAGACTATTTTGGCATTTATCAAGGTTTGTTTAAGCTATTAGCTAGCAGTTTTGGCTAGCTGAGGCTTTTAATTATTGTTTAGGCTAATTTGGAATTTAGCTAATATTTCAGCTACAAGCTAGCTATTCTGGTTAATTTAGGCTTTTTTCGGTTTTTAGGCTAACTTGGTGTTTAGCTAATATTTCAGCTAGATGCTAGCTGTTTTGGCTAACTTTAGCTTTTTTAAAAAAAAAGTTTTTTAGGGTGTTTTGGAATTTAGCTAATATTTAAGCTACATGCTAGCTATTTTGGAAAAATTTAGGATTTCTTTCAGTTTTTAAGGCTATTTTGGAGTTAAGTTAACATGTCAGCTACATGCTAGCTGTTTTGGCTAGCTGAGGCTTTTAATTATTTTTTAGGCTAATTTGGAGTTTAGCTAATATTTCAGCTACAAGCTAGCTATTCTGGTTAATTTAGGCTTTTTTTCCGTTTTTTTGGCTAATTTGGTGTTTAGCTAATACTTCAGCTAGATGCTAGCTGTTTTGGCTAAGTTAAGCTTTATTAAAAAAGTTTTTTAGGGTGTTTTGGAATTTAGCTCATATTTAAGCTACATGCTAGCTATTTTGGAAAATTTAGGATTTTTTTTCAGTTTTTTAAGGCTATTTTGGAGTTAAGTTCATATGTCAGCTACATACTAGCAGTTTTGGCTAGCTGAGGCTTTTAATTATTTTTTAGGCTAATTTGGAATTTAGCTAATATTTCAGCTACAAGCTAGCTATTCTGGTTAATTTAGGCTTTTTTTCCGTTTTTTTGGCTAATTTGGTGTTTAGCTAATACTTCAGCTAGATGCTAGCTGTTTTGGCTAAGTTAAGCTTTATTAAAAAAGTTTTTTAGGGTGTTTTGGAATTTAGCTCATATTTAAGCTACATGCTAGCTATTTTGGAAAATTTAGGATTTTTTTTCAGTTTTTTAAGCTATTTTGGGTTAAGTTCATATGTCAGCTACATACTAGCAGTTTTGGCTAGCTGAGGCTTTTAATTATTTTTTAGGCTAATTTGGAATTTAGCTAATATTTCAGCTACAAGCTAGCTATTCTGGTTAATTTAGGCTTTTTCGGTTTTTAGGCTAACTTGGTGTTTAGCTAATATTTCAGCTAGATGCTAGCTGTTTTGGCTAACTTTAGCTTTTTTTAAAAAAAAGTTTTTTAGGGTGTTTTGGAATTTAGCTAATATTTCAGCTAGATGCTAGCTTTGGCTAACTTTAGCTTTTTAAAAAAAGTTTTTTAGGGTGTTTTGGAATTTAGCTCATATTTAAGCTACATGCTAGCTATTTTGGAAAAAATTTAGGATTTCTTTCAGTTTTTTAAGGCTATTTTGGAATTAAGTTCATATGTCAGCTACATGCTAGCAGTTTTGGCTAGCTGAGGCTTTTAAATTATTTTTAGGCTAATTTGGAGTTTAGCTAATATTGCAGCTACAAGCTAGCTATTCTGGTTAATTTAGGCTTTTTTCGTTTTTAGGCTAACTTGGTGTTTAGCTAATATTTCAGCTAGATGCTAGCTGTTTTGGCTAACTTTAGCTTTTTAAAAAAAAAGTTTTTTAGGGTGTTTTGGAATTTAGTTAATATTTAAGCTACATTGCTAGCTTTTTGGAAAAATTTAGGAATTTCTTTCAGTTTTTTAAGGCTTTTATTTTTGGAGGTAAGTTAAACTAGCTCTTAGCGAATTTAGCAATATTAGCTAGCTAGTTTTGGCAACTTTGAGTTTTTATATATTTCATTAGCTATGCTAATTTGGCATTATTGGCTAATTTATTTTTAGTGCATCAGCTTTAGTGTTTTTACTATCAATTCAGCATCTTTCGCTGTCGTCACTCGCCAGCTTTCAAAATTCAGCTTACAGCATTCACACAAGCATTTTTACAGATATGCTGGTGTGGAATATATTTAGTTCTTTAGTTTGTTTAAGCTAATAATGGTTAGATGTGTGTTTTACATCAGTTGTGCATGAACCCGATTAGCTCGACTATCGGAAAAAAATAATCGGTGATTAGTCGACTATTAAAATAATCGTTGTGGCAGCTAATTGGGAAGCAGAGTTTACTGTTGACTGGATGGCTTGCTAGCATAGGGGCTGGTCGCTGCTCGATGGGCTCCGTGACAGACTGGCGACCTGTCCGGGGTGTTTCCCGCCTTTTCCTAACAGTACCGAGAATGTCTTGAGCCATCCCGTGGGCCCCAGTGGGTTAAAAACTGACGAAAATCATTGAGCCGCCATGTTGAATTTCTGTTTCTACCCTTTGATCTGGTCACTGAAAACGTCACGTGCTCAAAGCTGAGTCCCTGATTGGTTGATGTGCTCACCACGCCTTACCGTGCCCAATGTCCAAATCGCGCCGCGTCTTACCGCGCCTTTACATTGACTTAACAGTGAAAGTTGACTGCTCTGCTGCGTTCGATGTGAATGCTCCAACACTAAAGGACTGAGAGGTTCTGATGAGCAGACTGAGATGAACAGTAAACCCGACACACAGGATGATTGATTTAACTGAACAAACCTGTATAATAAACTGAGACTGACAGCAGCAAAAACACAAAACCTGTAAAGTGAAAAACAAACTAGGAAAGTTGCATGACCTGCGATAATGCAAGTTTGAAAGCTTTTTGCTAAATCTGGTTGCTGAAAAAGCCGAAGCAATCTACTCTAGTTGGCAAAGGGAATTTTTGTAAATACAAAAGTTTTGCAAATCGCAAAATATGAGAAAAGACTGGAAATTTTGTTAAAGAACTATGAAAAACCGCAGAAGTTGACGTAAATTTCTAAAAACTGTTCGGAAGTTTGCTTAAAAATCCTCAATAAATTCCAATTTTGCAAAAACATGTACTTTGTTGCTTAAATATGAACTAAACTCTAAATTAGCCATAAAAACTTTACTAGATGCAAAATCAGCCATAAAAACCTAGCACTTTGCTAAAATGCTAACTCAACTTTAAAATAGCCTAAAATTTCTCAGCAAACTAAACTAGTCAAAAATGTTAGCCTGCCGCTAAAATAGATTTTTAACTCAAAAATAGCCTAACAACCTCAGTAGATGACAAATTAGACAAAAAATGTCAGTATGTTGCTAAAATGTTACATAAAATATCATAAAAAAAACTCAGTAAATGCCAAATTACCAAACTGAGCTAGCATGATGCTAATATAACAGCTCAATGCTAAATTATTTAAAAATGTCTGAAAACAATAGTTTCAAAGTGTGGAAAGTCTTTGAAGAAGTTGAAAGTTTTGCAGTAACATCCAATGGGGCATATTTTGCTCAGTATGTCAAAAACTAAAGTTTATGAATACCAGGAATACGCGCAGTAATGTCCTGAACCAGCTGAATGTTTGGATGACAAGATTTATGAAACTGATGATTGAGTTTTTACGAACAGCGGGAGAATCACTCTAGTGTGAATGCTGACTAAGCAATCACACAACTAAAGGCAGAATCCTCACAAGCTTAACTTCACCTCGAGGTATGGTGTAAACTTATATAGAGCTTTTCTACCTTCCTTGAAGGCCCAAAGTGCTTCATAGTCACATATGTTCACACACTGGTGGAGGCTCCGCCCCCAAACACTGTCTGGCGCAACCAACCAGAGGAAATTTGGGGTTTACGCCCCATTTACACTGGACGCGAAAGCGCCGCGAAGCGGCGCGGAACGGAGTCCGCTTCCATTCTGCGCCCTTGTTATCCTATGGCGTCGTCTCACAAAGGAGCGGAGCGGAGCGGAGGGCCCGCGCGGTTGCAGCGGATCGTTCTCCGCGTCTGACCTATTTTGTGCGCGAGCCGCGAGCGTTACGCGTCAAATTCTGGCCGGAAGTTTGCATCAAGATACATGAGAAAAATCGCGGTTTCTTTTCAAAATATAAACAGTTTTTCACAATAAAATGCTGCGATTGACAAAGGTGATCATGTTTTTGTATCTAAACAGGCGGTAGACACGAATATAAACATACAATCACATCACAAACGTGCGCGCGAGCACAGAGACACAAAACAGACAGACACGCACACTTTTTTTTTTTCTTTTTTTCACAGACACGTACACATGCATATTAACGTGGATAGACTCCGGTGCGGGGTGAGGAGTTTCGGGAGTTAATAAAACTAAAACAGAGAGACAGAGAGCAGCTCATCTTAGCAGAAACAGGGGGTAATATTTCTAAAACACACAACACAGACAGACACGAGCGCACAGATCAACGCAGTGAGCAGACTCTGGAGCGAGTGGGCGGGGCTGCGGATTTTGGAGAGAGAAAAGAGATGCAGAGAGCTGCTCCTCTTAGCAGAAATATGGGTTAATAATTGTAGTTTATTAATTTTACCCACACACACACACCTGCGAGCGTGTCGTGCGCACAGACACACAAACGAGATGCACAACGCGCGCACACAGATCAGTACAGTGGGCCGACAGAGCGTGGTGGCGGGTTTGAGAGAGCAGTTTTTCTTAGCAGGAACATGGGTTAATGTCTTTAGGCTATGAAATTATCAACCATGATGGCAAAAACAAAAAAAGCTCTAGCAGAAGCGCCTGTGGACCGCCGCGGAAAAATGAACGTCTGGTGTGAACGACAGAGCGGAGCGGAAGCGGCGCGGACTCCGCTTCGCGGCGCTTCCGCGTCCAGTGTGACCCCGGCGTAACGGGGTCACACGTAACAGCGTAACGGGCGTTAGAGTCTTCCCTAAGGACACTTTGACACATGGGGGGGTGGTGTATATTATATATTTTAATAATTTGATCATTTATTTAGTTTCATGTGAATTGCTGTTACCCCAAATGAACAAAAAAATGTCAAAATTCATTTTTAAAGTTCAGAAATAGTTTTGTGTGTTCTTAGTGTCTGGAATAAACCTGGACTCTTCCAGATCGGGGTGTTTACGGCGTTTTTCTCTCCTCAGAGCAGCTACCAGAACGACTGTGAGTACGTCTCCATCCTGTCTGGCAGACTCATCAAGGGCTGCGCCAAATACTGCAACACCACCACACAGGTGAGTCTTCGAGCGGTTTAACTGAGGAAGGTGGATGTTAAGAAGCAAACTGGAAAAGCCCATCAATTATCATTCAAAAATGAAACCTTTTAGTATAGAGGCTGTATTGAGGTCAGTGAAACAAAGATAAGGTGTCCAAATCTTCATAAAACGATCCTTCGTGGAGTGGAGAAGACAGGTCAAGTATTCCAGAGGGAAAAGTTCAATGATAAGTCTATGCCAGTTTGCTTTAGAAGGAGGATTCTCACTTATCCATGATAGGAAAATGTTCTTACGTGCAGCATAAGTCAGGATATCATAAAGTCTGCTAGAGGTGGAAGTACGTTTAATCTCACTGTAACCAAGAAGCAGGGAAACTGGATTCAATGTCAGATCTGTCCCGAGAATCTTCTTATGGGCTTTTCTTAATTTTTGTTTTTTGTAATTGTATGTATATTCTTTTTTTAATTATCTTTAAATTAGTTTATTATTATAGTTCTAATTTCTATTTATTTTTAACCCTGTGAGATTGATTTTTTTTTGTTTGTTTTTTTATGTATTCATTAATCTTTTATTTATTTATTTGATCTTATGATTCTGGATTAGTATTATGCTGAGCTATGTTTATGTTTGAAAATATGTTGAAAAGGCAATAAAAAGAATAAAAAAAAAAAAAAAGAAAAAAAGAAGCAAACTGGAAACTAGAGACGCTCAGCCAGAAGAACTGAAGTTTATTTTGTTTGATCTTGTTATGTCACTTCCTGTTCTTCATGGTTCGTGCCATGCATGTCTCCACATGGCGTGTGCCTGGTATGTGCTGAACAGAGCGCGGAGTGCTGTCCAGGCTTCTTCGGTCCAGACTGTCAGCCCTGCATTGGAGGATTTCAGCATCCGTGTTACGACAAAGGAGCAGTAAGAAACCCGAGTCTCTGAAACTGCAGCATCAGCTGGCATCTCTGAGGAACACCTCCCTGGTCTGTGCAGTGCTTCGACGGTATCCACGGCAACGGCTCCTGCAGCTGCCACTCGGGCTTCAAGGGAGTGGCGTGCCACATCTGTTCAGATCAGTCCAAACACGGAGAAAACTGTGACGAAGGTAAAGGAGCGAGCTCCTCATCGCCGTCCGGGTCCGAGAGGCTGACCGCCGCACCTGTCTGCAGACTGCCGCTGCGTCCACGGCGTCTGCGACAACCGGCCCGGCAGCGGCGGGGCGTGCCGGAGAGGATCCTGTTTGGAGGGATTCTCGGGGGAGAACTGCGACAAAAAGGCCGTGCCGTGCAACTCTGACGGCCTGCTGCAGCACTGCCACATCCACGCCTTCTGCACGCAGGCGGGCCTGGACACCAGGTGACGGGGGGGGGTCAAAACTAGAACGGGGGGGATGAGGAGGTCAGCGCTGCTGCCTCACAGCCAAAGGCTCCCGGTTTCAATCCCAGCTGAGTCCTCGTTGCTCGAGGGCTTCCCGCATCAGCACTGACGCCTGACACAAGCATCCACACTGAACACGATTCACTGAGGGAATAAATCCACGATTCACTGAGACTCCTGATATCACTGTGGACAGAACCGATCGTCCACAAACAATCCATGTTTTGAACATGTTTCTGGTGCGTCACGACCAAATCTCATGGGTCACAACAAGATCTTGTGGGCCGGACCAAATCTCAGGGGTCATGACTCAAATCTCGTGGGTTATGACCCATAAAGTAATATTATGAATCAAAATGAATCCATCATGTCAACAGACGCTCTGATGCTCAATTTATGGTATAAAATTACATTAAAGCTTTGATGAGGCGGCTCACAGATCTCAGCTCATGATTGTGGGTCGAGACCCACGAGATTTGGTTGCGATCCATGAGATTTCGTCATGACCCACGAGATTTAAGTTGCAACCCACAAGATTTGAGTTGCGACTCACTAGATTTGAGTAGCGAGCCGCGAGATTTGAGTAACGACCAACGAGATTTGAGTCACGATCAACGAGATTTGAGTAACGAGCCGCGAGATTTGAGTAACGACCAACGAGATTTGAGTAACGACCAACGAGATTTGAGTAACGACCAACAAGATTTGAGTCACGATCCACAAGATTTGAGTTGCGACTCACTATGTTTGAGTAGCGAGCCGCAAGATTTGAGTAACGATCAACGAGATTTGAGTAACGACCAACGAGATTTGAGTCACGACCAACGAGATTTGAGTCACGATCCACGAGATTTGGTTGCAATCCATGAGATTTCGTCACGACCCATAAGATTTAAGTTGGGACCCACGAGATTTGGTCCCGACCCACGAGATATAAGTTGCAATCCACGAGATTTGAGTAGGGCGAACCACCGGAAATAGATCAGAGCTGTTGGCAGCGCCTGCTGTCTCTCAAATAAAGGCTAATAAGAAGACCATAAAAGGATGAAACTAAACAAGCGTTTGATCACAAAACTTTGCATTAATTAGATATAAAATTAGGGCTGGGTATCAATAACAATTTACAAAAGAGCCTGGATCGATTTAATTTAGATTTTTTTTTCATTCTTTTGATCCTCTCAATTCAATTTAGAGCATTTGTTTAGAAATACATGTTTACATACTATATGTTTTGAATATATTTATTCTAATACTGTAAATGTATCAGTGAAATACTGAGATTGTTAATATCATCCAGAGTTTCATAAATTCTCTAAAGGAGAAGTTCTAACTAAAATGTTCAGATCATTAATGTAAACATTGTTCTGCTTCTCCTGGAGGACGTTTCAGTTTGACCACTAGGTGGCGATCATGCTATAGCATTACAGCTTATTCCAGAAGAAGAAAGTCTGAACAAAAACCTGTTTTAGACCATAAATACTTAAAAAACATTTCCTTAAAAGAGTTTGGAACATTCATATAAAGATGTTCATTTAGTCAGAATGTGTGTTTAGGTTAGCATGTCTTATTTTATGTGGTAGATCCAGCTCTACGTCATGGATTGATCATTCATCTATTAAGCTTAGATCAAGTTGAATTGATGGATTTGATCAACCCAACCCTGGAAAAAAGAATAACAGATCAAGTTACAGATCAGTAACAACCTCAAAACAGTTTGAAATGATAGTTTAGCAATTATTTTGGATCAATAGAAATAAAAGAGATATGGAGCAGCAGATCATTGGGCCAAACCTTAAACTGTTCAGATGAGACTTCCTGAAGGGATTTACTCGGGGGGGGGACTCGCCCCCTCAGTGTGGAGGTTGCTGTTGGACATGTTAACATCGGTGTCATGAAGCATTGATGGTCTCATCAGCAGCTTCTCCACTGTCCACAGACTCCTCATCCTCTCAGACACAAACCAGCATGGGTCAGCCCAGGTGGTGGTGGGCGGGGCTAAGTTTGCTTCCTGTGCTCCTCCAGGTGCGTCTGCAGTGATGGATATGACGGTGACGGTCTCTTCTGTTCTCCCGTCAACCTCTGCCTGAAGAGCACCAGAGGAGGCTGCGACGCCAACGTAAGGAGGACTCTGAAACTGAGGGAGCGGCTGGAGAGCTGCGACCGGCGCCGGAGTTCTGACGACCCGTTTGTCTGCAGGCTGACTGCGTGTACGCGGGTCCGGGTAACGTGTCCTGCGTGTGCGCTGAGGGCTGGACGGGAGACGGCAGGGTATGTGTGGAGATCAACAACTGCAGGGTGGACGGAGGAGGCTGCAGTCCAGATGCGTACTGCACCCACATCGGACCCGGACAGGTGAGTCACACCTGCAGCGGTGACGTGTTAGACCGTATCTGTAGAACTGGAGCTCAGGTTCAGACGCGCTGCATCCTGCAACCTCCATCCATGTTGCAAGGTGGACGTCCACGATGACTTTCCACTTTTACTAATGGTTTAAAAATCCCTGATTGGACAATATCTTCAAAATGATCATACGTGTCAAAGTCAAGGGTAATTCTATTCGGCCCTCCAGATCATTTTATTTTATTGTTACTAATGAACCAATGTTCTCTTTTTTTTAAATTGTACAATTTTTACAAAATACTTGTTTATGGAGAGTAAAATATTGAAAGTTATTTAAGGTTTAAATTAATTTATTCTGGAATAATATTCCTGCCTTTTTATTATTCAGAATTATGTAAAAACTTACAGTTTTAAAGTTTTAAAAATGATCATTCTGCTACTTTTTGGATTATTTTGGAATTACTAAAATTTTTAGGTTATTACGGAGTTCAGCTAATATTTCAGCTACATGCTAGCTGTTTTGGCTAACCTACGTTTTTGTTTGTTTTGGGCTGGTTTTGTATTTAGCTAATATTTTAGCTGGTTATAAGTTTCAGTATTTTCAGCTATCAGCACTAGCATCTTCTTTGCTGTAAGTGAAATTCAGCTTACATCATTCACACAAGCATTATAACAGCTAATGCTATATATCTAGTTCATAATTACCCTAAAAAGTTACTGTTTTAAAGTTTTAAAGATGTAGTTTTACGTTCAATAAATGTTTCTCCTGTTTGTCCCGCGACCTCAAGTGTTTTTAGGATTTTGGCCCCTTGTGTGATTGAGCTTAACACCCCTGAAAAAGAGGCTCCTCCCTTTTTTTTAGCAGAGTTAGTGAAGAATCGGAGAATCAAAAATGAGAAAAACTGTCAACAAACACACAGGTGTGTCATAAAAGTCTTCTTCAAAATGACGAAGGTCTGTGGTTACCCACCACATCTTCCCAGAATCCTTTGGGAAAGTCTTTCCAGATGCAGGAAATGGACAGAGTAAAAGAGATTCTACTAACACAGCTACTATTAAGCATCAATAGATCACATGACTGTAAGTAGACATAACACTATTACTGGGGTTAGCTCAGCCTGGAGGTCTTCAGTTCAGTAGCGGTTTTAGGCACGGGCAGTGCGGGCAGTAGCCCGGGGCGGCAGTTCATAGGGGGCGGCATCTCGGCTTGAACAAAAATTGGACCTCTGTGGTGTTTAGTATCTGTGTGGTGTTAGGAACGGCCTGAAACAAGCGAGTTGGCGCCCCCAGGTGGAACAAGCGCCCCTGTTAATTAGGTGTGTAATGAAGAAAAGGAGGGGTAACGCAAGCAATAGAAGCACCTTTGATAATACCATTCCATGCACTTGTGGCAATGCGTAAGCGTCAAAGGAACGCCTTAATTTCAAGTGGGATGCGAATGCAAATACACATAATATCAGGATGACACGTAATACCTCTGTGGCAAGGGATCTTGATATTGCTTTAGACAGTGCCTTTATAATAAAACAAGTGGGGTAGTGATCAGTCTCTCCGTCATTCTCACTCAGGGTGCAGGAAGAAGTGAAACACAACAGGCCAAAATAACAAATGGAAACAGTGTTAAACGGTCAGACAACAAAACACATAAATGAAAACTCAAACTTAAACCCAATTCTAACCAGACAGGCAAAAGAAATGGTTACCCACAATTCCTTGCGCTGCCAGATCTGACAGCAAGCCTGCAACCATCACTACAATATACACGGTTTTTAGGTTTCGTTTTGATCACGTGGTCAGACGACCTCTGGCGCATTTGAAAATGCTGGTTAAGGTTAGGATTACGTTTACGGTTCTAAAAGCAAATTGTAGGTTTTTGCGGCTGTTTCTGATGCTCACGTGTCCACCAGGGGATGTTTCAAATGTGGAAAAGACATTTAAACACATTCAGGACCGTGCAGGACTTACGTAGAAATCACGTAGTCCAGCTACAAAAGAAAGAAAAAAACATAAAAATAAAAAGTAGTTTTAAGCTTTATTTTCTTGTCTTTTCCTGTTTTTTTCTGGTTAGTCTTTACTTTAACCATAATATTTTCAATTTTTTTAACCAGTTAACTGGAGATTTTAACTGTTAAAGTGGATTAGTTGTGAGCCTGTGTGCATGAAGTTTATTATTTTGTTTCATCATGTTGGGTTCTATGTTTAGGCAATAGTATATTCATAAATCTGTTGGTAGTTTTTAAGATTAATATTAACCATAAACAACTACTCCATGGTGACAAAACATAATGTAACCAGTCTAAAAATGTGCCAATCATAGGATTGAAGACGGTGACCATAAGCCCATAAGTCATAAGACCATAAGGCCAATGGCCTTCAATTGCTTTTCTGATGTCTGAAACGTCAGATGTCTCCTGGTTTTCTTCCATGGTTAGCTTTTACTTGTTAGCAACAATTCTGTGAAAAGTCAAGGTTAAAGTGGTTTGAAGATGATGAAGATTAAGAGAGGGAAACTGTCTTTAGCCCAAAAGGCGGAGTCACACCTTTATTTATCATCCACTTCTACTGGTTGGAGCGCATGGTGATAACAGAAATGATGTCTGACTATCCAGACGGCTGGTTCCAGCTGCTGTCAGGCAGAAGACAGCAACGAGCTGCATATGAGGGTCGGGGCAGGCGGCAAACGAGCAGAATCAAAGATGAAACAGGATGAGGTGAACAGGAGATCAGATCTGGATGAAACGCTCAGTATGCAGGATGAGCGGCACAAACAATACTTCACACTGAGTGAGGCTCTTGTACTAAAGTCTCCTGTGAGAGATTAGCAAATGAGAGTCAGCTGAGCGGCATCCAGGAACTGTGCACTGGGGCTGCTGGGAGATGTAGTGCAGTTAGTACTCTGGAGACGTTCCCGCCGGTGACCAGAGGGGGAGACGGAGCGCTGACTCCTGACATGAGATTGTTGGGAGATTGTTGTCGAGTCCGTTCATGGTCCAGTCACCGTTCAGAAACACGTCACTGATACAGCAACGCCTTAATAGAATCAAAACAGCTGATCAAACCTGTCATGAACAATAAACATGAAAGAAGGAGGTTTGTGTATGTTTTGGTGAACGTTTCGTCTTGTTTTCATGAGACTCAGAAGGATTTTGGTCCCTTTGGAAACCGACCTTCTCTGATCTTTAGAGGAGCTCCAACATTTAGTGCTTCTGCGTTTTATCTCGTTTTCCCTGTGACTTTAGATCCATCTCTTCATGGTTCATTTCATGGTCACTTAACAAATGCGTGAACTGTTTAGCCGCTTGAAGCCTATTGACAGTATATGTCAGAGAAACGACTGTATATCTCTGTCTGCAGAATGAGTGTGTCTGCAAAGACGGTTATGTCGGGAACGGAAAGGAGTGTGAACTCATCAACCCGTGCACCAAGAAGAACGGAGGCTGCCATGAACTGGTACACACACACACACGCTGGAACATGTATGTATACACGCTATAGAACATTCTACTGATAGTCTAAGACAGGAGTCTGCAACCTTTGACACTAAAAGAGCCGTTTGCTCCAGTTTCTTACAGACCAGAATAGGGCTACCACAAACGATTATTTTAATAGTCGACTAATCATCGATTAATTTTTCCGATTAGTCGACTAATCGGATCATGGACAAAGTGGATGTAAAGAAAATTTGAAATATGATTAGCTTTAAAACAAAATTATCCTAAATAAGCTAAAATCGCTAGCATATAGCTGAAATATTAGCTAAACTCCAAATTAGTCTAAAAAACTGTAAAAATTCCAAATTAGCCAAAATAGGTAGCATGTAAATGGAATAATAGAAAACTCCAAATTAGCGTACAAAACTGTAAACATTTAGAATTAGCTTGCTAACATGTAAATGAAATTATTAGCTAAACTTCCAAATTTAGCCTACCAAAACTGAAAAAAATCCTGAAAAATTAAGCCAAAAAAGCTAATATGTAGCTGAAATATTATCTTAATTCCAAATTAGCCTAAAAAACTGAAAAAGCCTAAATTAGCCAAAATAGCTAGCATGAAACTAAAATATTAGCTAAACTCCAAATTAGTCTAAAAAACTGTAAAAATTCCAAATTAGCCAAAATAGCTAGCATGTAGCTGAAGACATAGCAAAACTCCAAATTAGCCTAAAAAAACTGTAAAAATCCCAAATTAGCCAAAATAGCTAACATATAGCTGAAATATTAGCTAAACTCCAAATTAGCCTAAAAAACTGTAAAAAAAAATCCCATATTGGCTAAAATAGTGAAATATTAGCTAAACTCCAAATTAGCCCTAAAAAACTGTAAAAATTCAAAATTAGCCAAAATAGGTAGCAGGTAGCTGGAATAATAGAAAAACTCCAAATTAGCCTAAAAAACTGTAAACATTTAGAATTAGCTAGCTAACATGTAAATGAAATATTAGCTAAACTCCAAATTTGCCTACAAAACTGAAAAAATCCTAAATTAGCCAAAAGAGCTAATATGTAGCTGAAATATTATCTTAATTCCAAATTAGCCTAAAAAACTGAAAAAGCCTAAATTAGCCAAAATAGCTAGCATGAAGCTAAAATATTAGCTAAACTCCAAAATAGCCTGAAAACCCTTAATAAATGCCAAAATCGTCTAAAAAGCTAGCAGAATGTCATTATAACTTTCAACTTCACTACAGCCTGACTCCATATATTATAAAGTAACGACTAATCGACTATTAAATTAGTTGTCGACTATTTTAATAGTCGATTAGTCATCGATTAGTCGACTAATCGTGGCGGCCCTAGACCAGAACCCAACGAGAGCCACAGTCTCACTCTTCATTCCAGGGCAGCAGAGTCAGTCGTAGATCAGTAGTCGTGGTCCGAACAGGAGACGTCCAGATCAAATCAGATCAGATCAGATCAAACTTTGTCAAACACTCAAAATCAAACACTGTTCAACATATCACCACACCAAGGTTTGGTAAAAAAATAAATAAAAATGATAATAATTAGATAGATAAAATAAAATAAATACTAAAAGAATGAAAGAAAGTAGAAATCTGGCTTGTTCTGGAGTGAGGAAACAATATTTTATTTTAGGGACCGCTCCACTCAAGTGACCCCCCAGTACGCTACTACAGGACCCCCCAAATCCAAGCAAATTATCTTCCCAGTCATCACAGGCTGTGATGTTTGGAGCCAAAAATACGTCAACATAGAAGCACATGGATGTAGATGATTGTTTCGGTTCAGTCCAAGGGAGCGTGTCCTACACTGGACAAACACAAAATCTTACCAAATATTTGTTTGTCTAGTTTTTAGTGTAAATATCTTATTGCACTTGTTTTGAGAGAATAAATCTTAAATATCTTGTTGAGTCGATTTGTGTTAAAATATCTTATTTTAAGACATTTTCAGCAAGTTTTTTGAGTTTAATAGTTATTATCACTTACAATAGGAATTTTCAGCAGAAACCTTGTTAGTGAACGCTGTGGCCTTGTTTCTATAAACAGATTTGCTTGATATAAGAAAACAGCAACATTTTATTTGACTTGAAGTTAAATTTAAGTTGAATTAAAAAAGCATAAAAACTACGTTGTTTCTACATAATCAATTAATTGCATTGAGTTAGTGATCTGCTATGATGTCTGCTAGTTCTGCAACAACAGGCTAACCAAGACAAAAAAGGATTTTAGTTCTGATTTAGCTATTTCATCCCAACACTGTTGTCTTTGTATGCTTAATGTGAGAAATAGATTTCATTAGACATTTTTTTAAATCAGACAATATATGTGACCCCCAAAAAAAAAAACCTCCAGCCCACCTTCTGCTTTAGATGGACTCGGTCTCACCTGGAGTCTGGACTGAAAATGCAAACTGTGCTCTTTTCATCTCTGCAGGCTAAGTGTGAGCAGAAAGAAGGCGGTCTTCATACCTGTACCTGTCCTGATGGCTACGCTGGTGATGGGAACATTTGTTATGGATCATTGTTTAATGTGAGTTCTGCAGTCATGGTGGAGTTTAGGAACCCTCCTTCAGATCTTCATTTGTAGAAGCTTCAGCTGTTCCTCTGACGGAGCTCCAGGCTAAAGCAGTTAAAAGAGCATTTGTGCCTTTTTCAGGAGCTGGACTTGAACTCGGACCTGTACAGTTTTGCACGTCTAATAAGGGTGTGTATGTTCCTCCTTCCGTCACGTCGATTATGCTTTTATAACATGGCTGAGAACTACCGTGTTGTTTGGATGCAGAAGTTTCGCCACTCGTCAGATGATCTAAGCCAGAACCTCACGGTGCTGGTTCCATCTCAAGAAGTGCTGAGGAACATGAGCTCAGACGATAGCAAGTTCTGGACCAGTCGGCACCACCTCCCTCACTTCCTGCGGTGACCTCACGCGCTCACATGCACGCTCATGTCCACAACACAAAGGCAGATATTAACCGCAATTTGAGGATTGATTGAAGTATTTGTCTTGTTTCTCATTGTTAATATGAGTAGATATTATTAGAAGATGCATTTCTTCTGTCTGACTCCAAGTGTTCATGTCTTTTTTTTCTCTTTTTCTTTGCATGAACGATAAAACTAATTAAAATCTAAGTTAGTGTTTGTGTCCCTCATGTCTGCAGGGCTCACTTCCTGCAGGGGGTTTACTCTGTGGAGGACCTGGACACTTTAGTGGGGAGCAGCCTGCCCACCCTGAACCCCGCCATCCAATGGGAAGTGAGGAAAATCAACGGGGTAAGAACCGTCCCACCTGGAGAGCAGGTCCAGCAAACGCCTGTGCTCTGTCTGTCTGCAAGACTCTGCATCCATGTGACATGGCGCTCCGAGCGGACGAGCGCTAATAAACAGGAAAAACACTAAAGAAGAACAACCTGCGTGTCGGACGCTGATCCATCGGCTGGATGTGCATCATTATCAAATAATAATCATCTATTTATACCAGAATAGATGGTATACTGAGGCTCTTTTATCTCTCTATAGTGGCTCTCTGGACGAAGACAAATAAAATAGTAATTTTCAAACAAAATCTGAGATTAGCTATTATTTTAGCAACATGCTAATATTTTTGGCTAATTTGTTTTCTACTGGGGTTTTTTGGTTAATTTAGAGTTTTAGCTTCTATTTTAGCAACATGCTAATGTTTTTGACTAATTTAATTTACTGAGGAATTTTATGCTAATTTGGAGTTTAGCTAATATTTTAGTAAAATGCTGATGTTTTCAGCTAATTCGTTATCTACTGAATATTTTTTTTTTGATAATTTAGAATATAGCTTCTATTTTAGCAGCATGCTAACGTTTTTGACTAAGTTAGTTTACTGAGAAATTTTAGGCTATTGTGGAGTTCAGCTAGTAATTAAGCAACAAGCTAGCTTTTTTTTGTCGGATTTGGCCTCTAGTTTTTATTTTGCAAATTGTGAGTTTAGCTAATATTTTAGCAGTGTGCTAACATTTTTAGCCAATTTGTTATCTACTGGGGGTTTTAGGATAATTTTGAGTTTAGCTATTATTTTAGCAACATGCTAATATTTTTGGCTAATTTGTTTTCTAGTGGGGTTTTTTGGCTAATTTAGAGTTTTAGCTTCTTTTTAGCAACATGCTAACGTTTTTGACTAATTTAATTTACTGAGGAATTTTATGCAAATTTTGAGTTTAGCTAATATTTTAGTAAAATGCTGATGTTTTCAGCTAATTAATTATCTACTGAATATTTTTTTTGATAATTTAGAATTTAGCTTCTATTTTAGCAACATGCTAACGTTTTTGACTAATTTAATTTACTGAGGAATTTTATGCTAATTTGGAGTTTAGCTAATATTTTAGTAAAATGCTGATGTTTGCAGCTAATTAATTATCTACTGAATTTTTTTGTGGATAATTTAGAATTTAGCTCCTATTTTAGCAGCATGCTAACGTTTTTGACGAAGTTAGTTTACTGAGAAATTTTAGGCTATTTTGGAGTTCAGCTAGTATTTAAGCAACATGCTAGCTTTTTTTTTTGTCGGATTTGGCCTCTAGTTTTTATTTTGCTAATTGTGAGTTTAGCTAATATTTTAGCAACATGCTAATATTTTTGACTAATTTAGTTTACTGAGGAATTTTATGCTAATTTTGAGTTTAGCTAATATTTTAGTAAAATGCTGATGTTTTCAGCTAATTAATTATCTACTGAATATTTTTTGTGGATAATTTAGAATTTAGCTCCTATTTTAGCAACATGCTAACGTTTTTGACTAAGTTAGTTTATTGAGAAATTTTAGCTAATTTGGAGTTTAGCTAATATTTTAGTAAAATGCTGATGTTTTCAGCTAATTAATTATCTACTGAATATTTTTTTTTGATAATTTAGAATTTAGCTTCTATTTTAGCAGCATGCTAACGTTTTTGACTAAGTTAGTTTACTGAGAAATTTTAGGCTATTTTGGAGTTCAGCTAGTAATTAAGCAACAAGCTAGCTTTTTTTTGTCGGATTTGGCCTCAAGTTTTTATTTTGCAAATTGTGAGTTTAGCTAATATGTTAGCAGTGTGCTAACATTTTTAGCCAATTTGTTATCTACTGGGGGTTTTAGGATAATTTTGAGTTTAGCTATTATTTTAGCAACATGCTAATATTTTTGGCTAATTTGTTTTCTAGTGGGGTTTTTTGGCTAATTTAGAGTTTTAGCTTCTATTTTAGCAACATGCTAACGTTTTTGACTAATTTAATTTACTGAGGAATTTTATGCTAATTTGGAGTTTAGCTAATATTTTAGTAAAATGCTGATGTTTTCAGCTAATTAGTTATCTACTGAATATTTTTTTTTTGATAATTTAGAATTTAGCTTCTATTTTAGCAACATGCTAACGTTTTTGACTAAGTTAGTTTACTGAGAAATTTTAGGCTATTGTGGAGTTCAGCTAGTAATTAAGCAACAAGCTAGCTTTTTTTTGTCGGATTTGGCCTCAAGTTTTTATTTTGCAAATTGTGAGTTTAGCTAATATGTTAGCAGTGTGCTAACATTTTTAGCCAATTTGTTATCTACTGGGGTTTTAGGATAATTTTGAGTTTAGCTATTATTTTAGCAACATGCTAATATTTTTGGCTAATTTGTTTTTCTAGTGGGGTTTTTTGGCTAATTTAGAGTTTTAGCTTCTATTTTAGCAACATGCTAACGTTTTTGACTAATTTAATTTACTGAGGAATTTTATGCAAATTTTGAGTTTAGCTAATATTTTAGTAAAATGCTGATGTTTTCAGCTAATTAATTATCTACTGAATATTTTTTTTGGATAATTTAGAATTTAGCTTCTATTTTAGCAACATGCTAACGTTTTTGACTAATTTAATTTACTGAGGAATTTTATGCTAATTTGGAGTTTAGCTAATATTTTAGTAAAATGCTGATGTTTTCAGCTAATTAGTTATCTACTGAATATTTTTTTTTGGATAATTTAGAATATAGCTTCTATTTTAGCAACATGCTAACGTTTTTGACTAAGTTAGTTTACTGAGAAATTTTAGGCTATTTTGGAGTTAAATTAGTAATTAAGCAACAAGCTAGCTTTTTTGTCAAATTTGGCCTCTAGTTTTTTTTTTTTTAATTTGTTTTGTTTTGCTAATTAAGAGTTTAGCTAATATTTTAGCAGTGTGCTAACATTTTTAGCCAATTTGTTATCTACTGGGGGTTTTAGGATAATTTTGAGTTTAGCTTTTATTTCAGCAACATGCTAACATTTTTGGCTGATTTAATTTACAGAGAAATGTTATGCTAATTTGAAATTCAGCTAGTAAATAAGCAACGAGCTAGCTTTTATGCTACTAAAATTAAAAACGTTTCTCATATCGAGAGATGCTGGTTAAATGTTTTGGCTTTTGCTTATGCAAAAAATAGACATTATTCATATTTATTAAAAAAAAAGGCTATGTATACAATTCCAAATTTCTTAAAGGCTAACATCAACTAGGTCTATTCTAGGTTTTGATCAGTAGAAAATGAGTGCAAATGACTCTTTTGCTGTTAAAGGTCACGACCTCTGATTTCTACAATTATTTGGTTCAATTTTAGGATTTTTAATCCACAGTATTAATTTGGCTCCAGAAATAATCTGGACGACAGTAAAAATATGAGACTGACATGTTTTCAGCAGCACTAGCTTCTGTCTCTGTCAGCTGGATTCTGATGTTGTGGTCGTGATCGTGTTCCTCCAGGTCCTTCATGTGGGAAACGCCTCCATCCTCACACACAACCTGCCTGCCATCAACGGATACATCCACATCGTCAACCAGGTACGGCGGCCGTTCGGGGGTCCTCGGGTAAACCACACCTGGTAAAAGGTTTGCTTAGAGCTCAGTTTAATGAAAACCAAATCAAAAGACAAAAATGAGAAAAACATATCTGCACATGTTGTAATCTGTTCAGTCGTTCAAACAATAAAGTCAAGTTTGACGTTTGGTGAAGGCCCTTCTGAGTCACTTTGTGATATTTCGGGTGTCCCAAACTCGTGGCACGCTAGGTATGGTACCAGGCACAAACCAGGCCCAGACGCAGAACCGGAACCAAATCGGTACCAGACGCAGAAACAGACCCGAATCAGTGACAGACATGGAACCAGACCCCAATCTGTACCAGACATGGTACCGGGAATGGATCAGGCCCTGACGCAGAACCGGACCAGAATCGGTACCAGACACGGTACTGGGCATGAACCAGGCCTGGGTGCAGTACCGGACGTGCACTGCTACCAGGTTAGGGTACCGGTACGAGTTGAGGACACCCAAAACAACACAGAGGGTTCCTTAACCAACCGTCAATATGTGACATCAGACAGGACGACAACGTGCTGCAAATGCAACTTCTGCAGGTTTACAACAAACAACACAAATACAAAATCCTTCCATAATGATGCAAATGAGGTTCAAAACTGAACCTAAGCCTGAACTCTGAGTCTGTTGAGACAAAAGACCCGTTTTTGCAATGACGCCCACATATCCGCCGTCATTGGTCCACGTAGATGTTGAGTGTTGGAGGTTGGTCCATGTGTGGCTGACACACATGTCTCTCAGTTATGCACCCAATCCCTCTCACTGTCAGACACATGAACTCATGCAAATACTCAGGAAGAAAAGTTCTGTTGGATTGTTCCATTGCTCCATTGTTTCCTTTAGCCGTTGTTTCACTTCTGTTTTCATCGTGTTATTTGTGTCTTTGTTGGTTGTGTTCAGATTCTGGCTCCTCCGTCTTCAGACCTCCCGCCCGAGCCTCCAACCCTGATGGCGTTTTTGAACTCCTCCTCCAACTTCACCCTTTTCAGACAGTATGCTCTGGTAAGGCTCTACAGGGAACCAATGAGGAGAAGATAGATGACCAGTGACTAACAGACAAGTGAAGGGCTTCAGTATCACACGAGATTACATTCATCTGTGAGGATTTCATCAAGTTTGTTTAAAGTTAGCAGGAGGCTTCTTCTGCTGTTCTTAAATAACAGTTAGTGAGGTGTAGCTTGTGAGAATTGACTGAAGATGGTCTTTTTTTTACGCTGTCCTCTGATTGTTTTTTTTCAGATGTACAACATGTCCGAAGACCTGAGAGACTCGGATTTTACCGTCCTGCTGCCAACAGACGAGGCCATCAGAAAACATTTGGGCACAACCAACTCCTCTGTTCTGGTATGTTCAGGCAGGAACTGAGCACAGATAAAAGCGCACAAAGCTACATCAGGGTCAGACTGGCAGATCAGAGTCCAGGCGAGGGTCGAGGCAGGCGGCAATCCCAGATAAAGCAGAGTCAGATCCGGATAGAAACGCTTAGTAATGCAGGCAGGGCGGTACTAACAATACTTCGCACCGAGTGAGCTTAAGTGTCCTGTGGGTTATTAGCAAATGAAAGTCAGCTAAACGGCATCCAGGAACTGTGCGCTGGGGTTGCTGGGAGATGAAGTGCAGTCAATACTGTGGAGTACTGATGATTAGAGGGGGAGACGGAGCAAAAACCATGTTTCTGCTTCTCTACCCGGTTCTTGTTCTGGGAACAATCTCCGAGTCATTTTCATTTCTCTGTTCAGAGCTCCGATGTGTTCCGGTACCACATCATCCCCAAAGAGCTGCTCCACATGGACCACCTTCACGATGGCCTGCTGAGCAGCACTCTGCTCGGAGCGGACTACCAGGTCCAGTTCCATCTCAACGACAGAAATCAGGTACCAAACTGACGAGGTTTCAGCGTCGCGGCAGGATTTGTTTGACTGTTTGTCAACAAAAAAATTTAAAAAGTAGATGGTGGACTTATGGATCTCCACAAGGCTTCTGGGGTATTAAAGTAATACTGTACTCTATTGGTGTCTGATAATAGAAGCAGTATCATTTGTAATACTGTCATGAATAAATTTGACTTATTAAAGAAAGGATTTTTTTCTAAAAAAATCAGAATCCACGAATACGGGGAACCCCCCAGTCTCCGTCTCACCCCAGACCCCCCCGCGGCCGAATAATTACCGAACAGTCTTTAGCGCACAGTGACTTTTAAAGGATTAAACACGAGCACACAGGAGCAGTAAGAACAAAAACTGTAGAAGAAGACACTCCACAAAAGAGTTTTTTAATTTATTAGTGGATCTGCGCTCCTCAAACTCCTCAAATTCATCTCTGTCTCTTTATTTCCCTAAAACCTTTGAACAAACAGGTTGATGGACAGATCACCGGGCCGACGAGCGTGTCCGCATGGTGCGTTCACTGAACTGCTGACATTAGCGGACCCAAACAGCCACTCGGTCCAAATCAGTTTGCTACAATGCTTTTGTCATTTTTATACAGTCCGCAGCAAAAAAAAGAATTTTTTCAGGAAAAATGTCGACATTATTAAAGCAGAAAATTATATATGGATCAGCCAATGTACGGAGCTCAGTGAACGCACCTTGTAGAAAAGCTCAGGAGGCCTGGTTCGGGGGTTAATAAAGGGATGGAATTAAAGCGTTTGAGCAGCGGAGATCTAAAAACAACTTTTGGGGAGTGTTTTCTTCTGCTGTTTATGTTCTTAACCACTAAAGAAAAGGATTTAAATCAGATAAAGTCTTGGCGTCTTCATGCGGGAAGGAGAGAGGTTCTTCATTATCTCATTATAATGAGAAAACAAACTTTGTTTTCTCGTTATAAAGAGACTGTGGATCTCATTTAAACGAGAAAACAATAAAAGAAATAGGGCAGGACATTTTCGGCTTTGTTCTGTAAATGGTTTGTTCATTTGACACTTTTCCAATATATTTGTTTCATTAATTCAGAAATGATTCATACGATCATTTCATGTTGTTATTGTTTTAATAATTGTGACTTCATTTCCATTTTGTACAGTAGAGGAAAATCCAGCTGATTGATAATGTTCATGATTATGAACTAGATATACAGCATTACCTGTGATAATACTAGCGTGAATGCTGGAAGCTGAATTTGGCCACTGAAAATGCTGAAATTGATAGCTAAAATCAGTGAAGCTGATGGCCGGCTAAAATATTAGCGAAATACCAAATTAGCCAAAAACAGAAAGAAAAAATTTAGGTTAGCGAATCAGCTAGCATGTAGCTGAAATAATAGCTAAACTCCAAACTTTAAAACTTTTTAACATAATTACAAATAATAAAAAGGCAGAAATATTATTCCAGAATAAATCAACTTCAAATAACTTTCAATATTTGACCCTCCATAAAAATATATTTTGTCACAATTATTCAAGTTAGAAGTAAGCATTAATTAATTAATTACAATACAATAAAATGATCTGGATGTCGGATAGAATTACTCGGAGGGCCGGATCCGGCCCCCGGGCCGTGACTTTGACACGTGTTGTATACCGAGGTAAATGTGGAGGAATATTGAAGGTATTAAAATATGAATACCCTCTAAACTGAACCCCCACAGAGAGGAAAGACCCTGCAGAGCTTCATCCTTGTTCTTTATCCGCTCATTTCTCCTCCCGTCCTCCAGACTTTGGTGAACGGCGTTCCTCTCGACAGCAGCGACTTTGAGACGCAGGACGGCGTCGTCATCGTTCTTCGGCAAGTCCTCCAAATCAGTCGCAACAGATGCAGCCAGCAGGTCGCCCTGCAAGTCAGCGTAAGGAGAAGAATCCTCCGCCTCACTGAGAACGCAGACACGGAGGTGGAGAAACCAAACCCACGGCTGTTTCTCTGTGCAGGGAAGGTGCTCGGACTGCGACGGCCCTCCGCGATGCCTCTTCAGCTACACGCCCGTGAGGAAACGCTTTCAGAAGAAAGCCGCTCGCTACATTCACCATGAATGAAACCGAAGTGTTGTCACAGAGAAGCTCTCCTGCTGCCCTCCTCTCAGCCTGTTTCCTCTTCCTGCAGACTCGACCACAGTTTCCAGCGAACATGAAGTCCAACTGCAGGTTCAGGAAGAGGATCGGATCCAGGAGGAAGTTTGTCCCGGGATGCGTCATCAAATGTCTGCGCTTCACCACGGTCAGCAGACGTTCCTGGACCTGTTACCCAGTAGAAACTAACTTTACTAAACTCATGCCAACTCTATACACTCACAATTAGAGAGATTGTGACCAATAAAACAGGAAGTGAATAAATTACTTGTTTTTCAGCCTTTCTTTCCCCAGTGTTGGGATCATTTTCAATCTCTCTCTCTCTGTTGACTCAATATATCTGAATCATTCTATCTCTATACTTCTCAACATACTTGTGTCACTTTATGTCAATATTTATCAATATACTGTATCTCTTTTACCCTATCTCTATACATCTCAATATATCTGTGTCACTATATATATCATAATATATCTATATCACTCTATCTCTACATATCTCAATATACAGTGTATCTGTATCTATCTCTATATATCTCAATACATTTATGTCACTATTTCTTTATATATCTTCATATATTTGTATCACTCTATGTCTGTATATCTCATTAGATATGGATCTATCTCTATATATCTTGAAATATCTGTATTACCCTATCTCTATACATCTCAATACATCTGTGTCCCTATATCTCTACATATCTCAATATCTACATATATATATCTCAATTTATCTGTATCTATGTCTATATATCTCTATCACTCTATCTATATCTATATATCTGTATCTATCTCTATATATCTGTATCTATCTCTATATATCTCAATATCTACATATATATATCTCAATTTATCTGTATCTCTATATATTTGTATCACTCTTTATCTATTTATCTCATTAGATATGTATCTATCTCTATATATCTTAAAATATCTGTATTACCCTATCTCTATACATCTCAATACATCTATGTCCTTATATCTCTACATATCTCAATATCTTCATATATATCTCAATTTATCTGTATCTCCATATATTTGTATCACTCTTTATTTATCTCATTAGATATGTATCTATCTCTATATATTTTAAAATATCTGTATTACTCTATATATCTCAATATTTCTGCATCTATGTCAATATATCTCTGTCACTCTATCTCTATCTACATTCATATGTATGTATACTTGTTTGTCTCCTCTGGATTTTTTTAATCTTAATCCCAAACTGCTCGGTATCGTTCAGATCCTTTGATCGTCATTGATCTGTGTGTGTCCTGCAGGATCACTCTTGCTGCCCCGGTTACTATGGTCACGAGTGCTTTAAATGCCCTGGAGACATCGGCAGCGCGTGCTCCAATCATGGGAAGTGTCTGGATGGTATCCATGGCAACGGGGAGTGCCAGTGCTTGGAGGGTTTCCATGGCACCACGTGTGAGGACTGTGAGCCTGGACGCTATGGACTCAACTGCTCCTCCAGTGAGAGTTCCTCTCTGCTGCTCCTCTTCCTTCACCAGGAGGAGCGACGAAATATATCAACTCTGATTAAAGAAATCAAACAGAGTGTCTTCCTCTGTGCGGCAGAATGCGTGTGTGCAAACGGGAAGTGTGATGACGGCTTGGCGGGAAGCGGCCGGTGTATCTGCCACAAAGGTTGGAAAGGAAGTTCCTGTTCTGTAGGTAAGAACGGCCAGAATGGGACCTGAGAAGTCTCTAAATGCTCTCCTGCAATCAGAATGTGGAGACATCTGACTGAACTAATCAGCAGCTGGTGGTCGATCTGGAGGACCAGGAATGAAGAACACTGCTCCAAAGAGACATGGTAAACATAAAGCTTCATGTTGTTTAGGAACCACGAATATCTTAAAATGAGTTTATTTTTCCCTAATATCAAGCTCATTTTGACTAATATAAATATAATCCCTAAGATTAATTTTCTCAAACTTATTCTTTATAAACAAAAGAACTTTTCTATTCTTGAAAAAGAATAGTGAACTGTTAGCACTATTCTTTTACATGATCATTTACTTTAAATTCTTGAATTAAGACTAAACTCCTTCATTGATATTGACCATATAAATGTCAGAGGCTTGAATGAAGACAATATTATTGTAATTATTGTGTTTTTACTCATAATAGGTAACAAGCCTTAATATCTGATCGAGATAATTAAGAATCAAAACTCTTAAAATAAGGTGAAGGATCTAAAATCTAAGTGAGAAGAATTATCTTACCATTAAAAACATGCATGTATAAGCTTGTTTTCGATCTCTTAGATTTCTCTTTTTACACTCGGCCTCCATGCTGACACAGTAACGTGGTTCATGGAAGTCTAGAAAAAGCTTTACCTGGAGTAAAGATTTATTATGTTTGTGCTGCAAAAGCTACTATCAGGTGTTTTCTGCACCTTTTGACGGTGTTAACTCTACTGACCTCATTCCTTTGGTTTGGACTTTTCTAAGTATTTCTTTTCTATACGACTAGCACAGAGATCTGCAACCTGCGGCTCCACATGAGGCTCTTATCTCTCCATAGTGGCTCTCTGGATGAAGAAAAATAAAATTATAATTAAAAGGAAGATGGAGATTAACTATTATTTTAGGAACATGATTTTGGCTAATTTAGTTAGTAAAATGCTGATGTTTTCAGCTAATTTTTTATCTACTGAATTTTTTTGGAGGGATAATTTAGAATTTAGCTTCTATTTTAGCAACATGCTAACGTTTTTGACTAAGTTTACTGAGGAATTTTAGGCTATTTTGAAGTTCAGCTAATAATTCAGTAACAAGCTAGCTTTTTTAGCCTCTAATTAGTTTTTTGATGCTAATTTGGAGTTTAGCTAATATTTTAGCAATATGCTAACATTTTTAGCTAATTTGTTATCTATTGGGGGTTCCAGGCTAATTTTGAGTTTAGCTTTTATTTCAGCAACATGCTAACATTTTTGGCTGATTTAATTTACAGAGAAATGTTATGCTAATTTGAAGTTCAGCTAGTAATTAAGCAACAAGCTAGCTTTTATGCTACTAAAGTTAAAAACGTAAAAAAAAAACCCTTTTTTAGACATTATTTATATTTATTAAAAAAGAAACCAAAAAGAAGGTTATGAATGCAAATCCAAATTTCTTAAAGGCTAACGTAAGTCAGTGCGGCTCCTTCTAGGTTCTGATCAGTAAAAAACGAGTCCAAACGGTTCTTTTACTGTGAAAGGTTGCTGACCTCTGGGTTAGCAGCAAAGCATCAAACATGCTAAACACATCCACACACATCATGAAACATGGTGTATACATGAATCCATGCAGACCGTCGGTTTGCCTTCTCTAAGCTGTGGACCGACCCGGACCCTAAAGCTGGTTCTCTCTGTAGCTGCGTCACCGGGCCGAAGGGGAAGGCGGCGGTCTGCGTCTGTGTGGCGGGCTACGAGGGAAACGGGACGCACTGCAAAGGTACGACACATCTTCAGACGCGTGCAGCCGGTCGTGTTTAAACACATCCTGCCCCCCCCCGTCTGTCAGAGATGGACCTGTGCAGCAGGTCCAACGGTGGATGTTCAGAGTTCGCCGTCTGCACGAAGGTGTCAGCCGGAGAGAGGACCTGCTCCTGTAAGGAGGGCTACACGGGAGACGGAGTCGTTTGCCTCGGTAAGGAACGCCCTCTGAACGCCGGTAAAGGTCAAAACTCTTCAATCAGTGATGGATTCTGAAGCGGAGAAAAGCAGCTTCACGCTGATCTGCAGCCGTGCATACTGGTGACGTCCGTACACCATCAGCTGATCCCAATGTGGGGAAAAGCTGATTTTTATGCAGCACTTAGTAATGTGGTGCAAACTGGTCAGAATTATGAAATCATTTCTCTCTGTATCTAAATCTGACAGTGACTGTGTTGAAGGTCGAGGAGTCCGTGAATGTGGAACAGCTTTAGTGTTATTTATGGGCCGCTGGCGACATCTCTGGTGTTAAAGTGAATGGATTGGAGGCCAAGATCACCGCTCTGTGTGTCCGATCCGAGTCTCCAATGGGAAGATGGAATCCAGCGTGAAGCGGGTTGAAGGAAACCCTGAATATTGACCTGGATTAGACAAACGGACTGGCGCCGGAACGACCATCTCCAATCGGACGTTCTCTGGCCAAGGACACACTCCCTGGACGAGCCCAAACAAATCCCCTGAAAGCAGAGCTGGGGGGTCATGGAAACCTCCATTCCTACCCTCTCCACGACCTTTGCCCTAGTTGTGTGATTGCTTAGTGAGCATTCACACTTCAGTGATTCCCCGTCTGCTCTCCGTACGGTTTTTGATTCGTTTCTTTCAGTGATTTCAGTTAATCTTGGTATCAGAACCCAGGTTTACTGCTTGTACTTTTGATATTTATTAACTTTATAAATAATGAGGACATCAATGAGAAAGTCTTTACATTTCAAAATGTTAGGTAGATTAACAACAAACCTTTAAATGGATTCATGGGATATGTTTTTATCTTTTATAGTATTTAAAAAAAATTGGAATTTAGCTAACATTTTAGCAACATGCTAACATTGTGGCTAATTTGTTAGCTACTGGGATTGTTTAGCTAATTTAGAGCTTAAGCAATGTGCTAGCTGTTTGGCTAATTTGGCATCTACTGAGGTTTTTATTGGTGAATTTAGTGTTCAGCTTCTATTTTGCAACAGACTAACGTTTTGGCTAACTAGTTATCTACTGAGGTCTTTATAGGCTAATTTAGACTTAAAGTTTAGCTTATATTTTAGCAACATGCTAACATTGTGGCTAATTTGTTAGCTACTGGGGTTTTTTAGGCTAATTTAGAGTTTAGCTAGTATTTAAGCAATGTGCTAGCTTTTTGGGGGGCTAATTTGGAATCTGCTGAGCTTTTTTAAAAAATTCTAATTAGAGTTTAGCTTATATTTTAGCAACATGCTAACATTGTGGCTAATTTGTTAGCTACTGGGTTTTTTAGCTAATTAGAGTTTAGCTAGTATTTAGGCAATGTGCTAGCTTTTCTGCTAATTTGGCATTTAGTGTTCAGCTTCTATTTGCAACAGACTAACTTTTTGCTAACTAGTTATCTACTGAGGTCTTATAGGCTAATTTAGACTTAAAGTTTAGCTTATTTTAGCAACATGCTAACATTGTGGTTAATTTGTTAGCTACTGGGGTTTTTTAGGCTAATTTAGAGTTTAGCTAGTATTTAGGCAATGTGCTAGCTTTTTCTGCTAATTTAGCATTTAGTGTTCAGCTTCTATTTTGCAACAGACTAACGTTTTGGCTAACTAGTTATCTACTGAGGTCTTTATAGGCTAATTTAGACTTAAAGTTTAGCTTATATTTTAGCAACATGCTAACATTGTGGCTAATTTGTTAGCTACTGGGGTTTTTTAGGCTAATTTAGAGTTTAGCTAGTATTTAGGCAATGTGCTAGCTTTTTCTGCTAATTTGGTATTTAGTGTTCAGCTTCTATTTTGCAACAGAACTAACGTTTTGGCTAACTAGTTATCTACTGAGGTCTTTATAGGCTAATTTAGACTTAAAGTTTAGCTTATATTTTAGCAACATGGTAACATTTTAGTCTAATTTAGTTTACTAAAGAATTTCAGGCAATTTTGGACTTTCAGTCATTTCAGTTAATCTTGGTATCAGAACCCAGCTTTACTGCTTGTACTTTTGATATTTATTAACTTTATAAATAATGAGGAAATCAATGAGAAAGTCTTTACATTTCAAAATATTAGGTAGAAAAACAACAAACCTTTAAATGGATTCATGGGATATGTTTTTATCTTTTATAGTATTTTTAAAAAATTGGAATTTAGCTAAAATTTTAGCAACATGCTGACATTGTGGCCAATTTGTTAGCTACTGGGATTGTTTAGCTAATTTAGAGCTTAAGCAATGTGCTAGTTTTCTCTGCTAATTTGGCATCTACTGAGGTTTTTATTGGTGAATTTAGTTTTCAGCTTCTATTTTGCAACAGACTAACGTTTTGGCTAACTAGTTATCTACTGAGGTCTTTATAGGCTAATTAGACTTAAAGTTAGCTATATTTTAAGCAACATGCTAACATTGTGGCTAATTTAGCTACTGGGTTTTTTAGGCTTAATTTAGAGTTTAGCTAGTATTTAGGCACAGCTAGCTTTTCTGCTAATTTGGCATTTAGTGTTCAGCTCATTTTGCAACAGACTAACGTTTTGGCTAACTAGTTATCTACTGAGGTCTTTATAGGCTAATTTAGACTTAAAGTTTAGCTTATATTTTAGCAACATGCTAACATTTTAGTCTAATTTAGCTTACTAAAGAATTTCAGGCAATTTTGGAGTTTAGCTAGTATTAAGCAATGTGCTAGCTTTTTGGGGGGCTAATTTGGAATCTGCTGAGCTTTTTTAAAAAATTCTAATTAGAGTTTAGCTTCTATTTTAGCAATGGGCTAACATTGTGGCTAATTTGTTAGCTACTGGTTTTTTAGGCTAATTTAGAGTTTAGCTAGTATTTAGGCAATGTGCTAGCTTTTTCTGCTAATTTGGCATTTAGTGTTCAGCTTCTATTTTGCAACAGACTAACGTTTTGGCTAACTAGTTATCTACTGAGGTCTTTATAGGCTAATTTAGACCAAAGTTTAGCTTTATATTTTAGCAACATGCTAACATTGTGGCTAATTTGTTAGCTACTGGGGTTTTTTAGGCTAATTTAGAGTTTAGCTAGTATTTAGGCAATGTGCTAGCTTTTTCTGCTAATTTAGCATTTAGTGTTCAGCTTCTATTTGCAACAGACTAACGTTTTGGCTAAACTAGTTATCTACTGAGGTCTTTATAGGCTAATTTAGACTTAAAGTTTAGCTTATATTTAGCAACATGCTAACATTGTGGCTAATTGTTAGCTTACTTTTTTAGGCTAATTTAGAGTTTAGCTAGTATTTAGGCAATGTGCTAGCTTTTTCTGCTTATTTAGCATTTAGTGTTCAGCCTTCTATTTTCAACAGACTAACGTTTTGGCTAACTAGTTATCTACTGAGGTCTTTATAGGCTAATTTAGACCAAAGTTTAGCTTATATTTTAGCAACATGCTAACATTGTGGCTAATTTGTTAGCTACTGGGGTTTTTTAGGCTAATTTAGAGTTTAGCTAGTATTTAGGCAATGTGCTAGCTTTTTCTGCTAATTTGGCATTAGTGTTCAGCTTCTATTTTGCAACAGACTAACGTTTTGGCTAACTAGTTATCTACTGAGTCTTTATAGGCTAATTTAGACCAAAGTTAGCTTATATTTTAGCAACATGCTAACATTGTGGCTAATTTGTTAGCTACTGGGTTTTTTAGGCTAATTTAGAGTTTAGCTAGTATTTAGGCAATGTGCTAGCTTTTTCTGCTAATTTAGCATTTAGTGTTCAGCTTCTATTTTGCAACAGACTAACGTTTTGGCTAACTAGTTATCTACTGAGGTCTTTATGGGCTAATTTAGACAAAAGTTTAGCTTATATTTTAGCAACATGCTAACATTGTGGCTAATTTGTTAGCTACTGGGGTTTTTTAGGCTAATTTAGAGTTTAGCTAGTATTTAGGCAATGTGCTAGCTTTTTCTGCTAATTTAGCATTTAGTGTTCAGCTTCTATTTTGCAACAGACTAACGTTTTGGCTAACTAGTTATCTACTGAGGTCTTTATAGGCTAATTTAGACTTAAAGTTTAGCTTATATTTTAGCAACATGCTAACGTTTTAGTCTAATTTAGCTTACTAAAGAATTTCAGGCAATTTTGGAGTTTAGCTAGTAATTAAGCAATGTGCTAGCTGTTTGGGGTTGTAATTTGGCATCTGTTGAGGTTTTTTTTTTAATTCTTTTTCAGAGTTTAGCTTCTATTTTAGCAATGGGCTAACATTTTTGAATCATTTAGGTTTTTTTTAAGAATTTTATGCTAATTTAGAGTTTAGCTAATATTTTAGCAACAAACTAACTTTTTTGGCTAATTTGGCACCTACTTAGGTTTTTTGGGTCTGTTTTGGAGTTTATTCTTATTTAAGAAACAACCTAAATATTTTTTGTAAAACTGGTTTTTGTTAGGGATTTTAAAGCGATTTTACTGCAAATTTTTCATAAATTTAGGTCAACTTTAGCGCTCTTTCATGGTTCTTTAATAATCATTCCAGTCTTTTAGCAAATTTAAAATTTAGCAAATAGCTTTTGCATTTCTGTAAATCCCTTTAGGAAATAAAATCAATTGCGTCACTATTTTCAGTAAAAAGCTTCAGCGACTTCTTTCAGTATAACTACCAGCATTATCTCAGGTAATGCAGCTCTCAGTGTCGTGTTTTAACTCTTCTTGCTCCCTCTGGCTGCTCCGTGATAACACACGGCTGCTACAGGCCTAGCATGGCGTGGGGGCTCTGTGTGTGTGGATCTCTCATTTCTGTGAATTAAATGTTGATGTATTTTTGCTTGTACTTCAGTCAAAGTTTTTTCTGTTGACATCGAACCCTGAACTTCCTCTTCTGGGGGATTAGTGCAGCTGATCTGAGCGTCCGCTGCCCCCCTCTCGTCTTGGGATGTGTTGCTCTACCGCCGGTTTTCTTTGGGATCAATACAGTTTATTGATTTGTAAATGTTTTTGAACCTCTGGGTGGAAGCTGCGCATTCATTCTGTGGACATGTTGCTGACCATATTGGTGTAAATCAGATGATGTAACGATGCCACCCATCCAGAACATGCTTGAGGTGTCTGGATCCTGCCGTGTTCTGAATGTTCTGTTGGTTCACAGAGGTCGACGGCTGTCTGGTGAACAACGGCGGCTGCCACAAGGCAGCAGACTGCACCAGAACCGGCCCCAACACGGTAAGAAACACGGCTGCACAGCAAAACGGGAAGTTCAGCAGACACTCCAGCTGAGTATAAATCGCTTTTTTAAACATTTTTATTTATTTTTATTGGGGGATGGGGGGTGGGGGTCCTCCTTTGATCTTTCCTTGCTCCACACCTCATTTTACGAAAGTTTATGTAAAATCTTTAGAATAAAAAAAAGTAGCTAAAAGTTATCATGTGTGGATTTGGTATCTTTACATTTATGCGACTTGCGCAGAAATGTGCATTCATGGAATCACTTTCCATGAATGCACGTCTGAAATGGTCATTTTAAGTAAATAAAACGATACGATTTTTTCAGCTACACGCTAGCTGTTTGGGCTAATTTAGGCTTTTTTCAGTTTTTGTGCTATTTTGAAGTATTGCTATGTTTTCAGCTACATGTTAGCTGTTTCGGCTAACCTAAGTTTTTTTGTTTGTTTTTAGGCTAATTTGCCATTTAGCTAATATTTTAGCTGGCTATCAGCTTCAACTTTTTCAGCTGTCAGCTTCAACATTTTCAGCTATAAGCTTCAGTGTTTTAACTATTAATTTCAGCATCTTCAGCGGCCAAATTCATCTTACAGCGTTCACACTAGCATTGTTGTAGGTAATGTTTTATATCTAGTTCATAATAATGTTAAAAAGTTACGGTTTTAAAGTAATAAAAATGTAGTTTTGTTGTGTTCAGTAAACGTTTCTCCTGCTCGACCTGGGACCTCAGGTGTGTTTTGGATTTAGTCCTCTTGTGCGACTGAGTTTGACTCTCCTGATCTAAGGACTTTCAAACCATCAGGAGGCTGTAAAGGGGAAAAGTTGCGAACGTTCTGGAGCCGATCCAGGATGGAATCGGTTTCCAGGTGAACCGGTTTCACTGACGCTTGGATCTCTTTGCTTTTCAGACGGCCTGCACGTGTCAGATGGGCTTCCAAGGATCAGGAACGTTCTGCTATCCTGTCAATCCCTGCAATTTTGTATGTTTCTTCTCTCTTTACAAATCGTGAAACGATCTCACTGTAGAATTAAAACGTTTAAATCGATCCTTTGATCCCATTTTATGAACGGTTAGATTCAGAAACATTTGTAAGACCTCCCTTATTGAAGATCCTCCATCGTCAGTGTTCTGATCTCACCCTCGCCGTGTGCGTTTGTGTGCAGAATAATGGCGGCTGCAGCAAATACGCCTTCTGTGAGTACCGGGGACAGGGACGGAGGAACTGCACCTGCTTGAGAGGAAACATCGGGGACGGCTTCGACTGCAGGGGGACTATAATCAGTGTGAGTCATGTGACCTCTTCTGACTTTACTGCACACACAAACGCCCTCAAAACTCAAGTTTTTGTCTTCCAGGAGTTGTACCGGCAGTCGGAGAACGCCGTCTTTCATCAAATGTCAAAGGTTAGTGTGTCATGTGGTGACGCGGTGGCGCTCCAGCTAACAATCGTGAAATGATCTCCAGCTTCATGTGTTTCCAAATGGATCAAACCTGGTGGAAGGTTCTTTCTTCATAGATCCCAACAACATTATGACCGTTTCTCATGATTTCAAACTGTAGTTGATTTCTCTGGTGGGTCAGGACTAAAGAGGCAGTTCATGAAGTTTCAGTTGAAATATAATTTCCCTGATTTTTACCTGTCACGGTTACAGAAGGTGATCCTGAACGACTGAGTCCACTTTGGTTTATGATCAAAAAACACAGGCAGAGCTCCGAATGAGCCTTTGGGATTCCAGATGATTCTTTGGGAAAAATGTAATTTCAGAATTTAAAAAAATAACATTTTATTTAATATATTTGGTTGTTAATATTATAAAAATTCTAGCCAAAATTGTTCAAATGACTCTTTCCTTTTTTAATGATTTGTTTTTTCATTTTTTTTCATAATTTTGCCCAAATATTTTGAAATTTAAGTTTTCAACCATTTACGATATTTAACAGAGCTCAAAGATAAGTTCAAATAAAATGGTAAACCAGTAGAAATGTTACCAGTTTTTAATAAAACCATGATTATTCAGACCCTCGGAGAATGAGTTTTCTATTCGGATGTATTTTTGTCGGGAGTCAAAGCGAGTTCTCATGATCAAACGGCGCCAACTGACCATCAGAAAACTCTCTTTACATTTTTTATAAATTGCTTTTTTCCAATGTTTTGCTGTGTAGACGTGTTTGACATTATGTGTTAAGTGATGAAGTTTCTCCGTCTGTGTTCCTCTGACTCTTACCTGTGTTGTGGCTCATGTAACCTATGAGACGAGGGGGGCGGAGCCTCATTTGATCTTTTTTGATGGTTTCTCTTCAGTCTGTGTGAATAACTCTATAGGAACCGATGTGCTGCTTGCATTGCTGAAAGGTTTTCTTCTCCGCGTTCATATAGATGATCAACTCAAACAGCGTTCTCAATAAAGGACCGCTGACCGTCTTCGTTCCTCTGGAGAAAACCAACAAAAACATCACAGTGAGTCCCACACAGAACCCGCCTGGACACAAATGGTAGAGTAACTGCTCCAAACTCATTCTCTTTTTCTGAAACTATTCAGGATAAACTTAAGAAATGGAAATATTTGGGACGCATCAACGATCTGGTTTATCATCACATCGTCTCCTGTGAGAGTCTGACTCTGAGCGATCTGAAGACCACCGAGAGAGCTGTCGCAGTGTCCGGACACACGCTGCTGTTCAGCCTGCAGGAGGTCAGCACAAACACACACATGCACGCACACACGCGCACGTGCGCACACATGCACGCACACATGCACGCACACATGCACGCACACATGCACGCACACATGCACGCGGACGCACGCATGAACACACGCACGTGCGCGCACACATGCACGCACACATGCACGCACATGCACGCACACATGCACGCACACATGCACGCACACATGCACGCACACACGCGCATGTGCGCGCACATGCACACACACATGCGCACGCACGCACGTGCACGCACGCACACGCACGCATGAACATACGCACACACACATGCACGCACACACACGCGCACGTGCACGCACACACGTGCACGCACACACGCACGTGCACATGCACGCACACACGCACACGTGCGTGCACATGCACACACATGCACGCACACACACGCGCACGTGCACGCACACATGCACGCGGACGCACGCACACATGCACGCACACATGCACGCACACATGCACGCACGTGCACGCACACATGCACGCAGACGCACGCACACATGCACGCACACATGCACGCACACACGCGCATGTGCGCGAACATGCACACACACATGCACACGCACGCACGCACGTGCACGCACGCACACATGCACGCGCACGCACGCATGAACATACGCACACACACATGCACGCACACACACGCGCACGTGCACGCACACACGCACGCACGTGCACGCACACATGCACGCACACACGCACGTGCACATGCACGCACACACGCACGCGGACGCACGCACACATGCACGCACGTGCACGCACACATGCACCGGACGCACGCACACATGCACGCACACATGCACGTTCACGTGCGCGCACATGCACACACACATGCACGCGCACGCACACATGCACGTGCGTGCACATGCACACACATGCACACACACATGCACGCACACATGCACGTGCACGCACACACGCACGCACGTGCACGCACACATGCACGCACACACGCACGTGCACATGCACGCACACACGCACGCGGATGCACGCACACATGCACGCACGTGCACGCACACATGCACGCGGACGCACGCACACATGCACGCACACATGCACGTTCACGTGCGCGCACATGCACACACACATGCACGCGCACGCACAAATGCACGTGCGTGCACATGCACACACATGCACACACACATGCACGCACACACACACGCACGTGCACATGCACGCACACACGCGCACGTGCGTGCACATGCACACACATGCACGCACACACACGCGCACGTGCACGCACACATGCACGCGGACGCATGCACACATGCATGCACGCACACATGCACGCACGTGCACGCACACATGCACGCAGACGCACGCACACATGCACGCACACATGCACGCGACGCACGCACACATGCACGCACACATGCACGTTCACGTGCGCGCACATGCACACACACATGCACGCGCACGCACAAATGCACGTGCGTGCACATGCACACACATGCACACACACATGCACGCACACATGCACGCACACATGCACGCACACATGCACGCACACACGCGCATGTGCGCGCACATGCACACACACATGCGCACGCACGCACGTGCACGCACGCACACGCACGCATGAACATACGCACACACACATGCACGCACACACACGCGCACGTGCACGCACACACGTGCACGCACACACGCACGTGCACATGCACGCACACACGCACACGTGCGTGCACATGCACACACATGCACGCACACACACGCGCACGTGCACGCACACATGCACGCGGACGCACGCACACATGCACGCACACATGCACGCACACATGCACGCACGTGCACGCACACATGCACGCAGACGCACGCACACATGCACGCACACATGCACGCACACACGCGCATGTGCGCGAACATGCACACACACATGCACACGCACGCACGCACGTGCACGCACGCACACATGCACGCGCACGCACGCATGAACATACGCACACACACATGCACGCACACACACGCGCACGTGCACGCACACACGCACGCACGTGCACGCACACATGCACGCACACACGCACGTGCACATGCACGCACACACGCACGCGGACGCACGCACACATGCACGCACGTGCACGCACACATGCACGCGGACGCACGCACACATGCACGCACACATGCACGTTCACGTGCGCGCACATGCACACACACATGCACGCGCACGCACACATGCACGTGCGTGCACATGCACACACATGCACACACACATGCACGCACACATGCACGTGCACGCACACACGCACGCACGTGCACGCACACATGCACGCACACACGCACGTGCACATGCACGCACACACGCACGCGGATGCACGCACACATGCACGCACGTGCACGCACACATGCACGCGGACGCACGCACACATGCACGCACACATGCACGTTCACGTGCGCGCACATGCACACACACATGCACGCGCACGCACAAATGCACGTGCGTGCACATGCACACACATGCACACACACATGCACGCACACACACACGCACGTGCACATGCACGCACACACGCGCACGTGCGTGCACATGCACACACATGCACGCACACACACGCGCACGTGCACGCACACATGCACGCGGACGCATGCACACATGCATGCACGCACACATGCACGCACGTGCACGCACACATGCACGCAGACGCACGCACACATGCACGCACACATGCACGCGGACGCACGCACACATGCACGCACACATGCACGTTCACGTGCGCGCACATGCACACACACATGCACGCGCACGCACAAATGCACGTGCGTGCACATGCACACACATGCACACACACATGCACGCACACATGCACGCACACATGCACGTGCGCGCACATGCATGCACGTGCGCGCACATGCACACACACTTACACGCGCACGCACGCATGAACGCACACTTGAAAATGACAGCAATATCAAACAGACCGATACTCATCTGTAGAGCAGCTTCATTCGGCGACTCACAGACTACATGACAACACTCATGTTAAATCCAGAAACTTCTCTTTGGTGTTTTGGTGACTTTGACTCAGAGCTGATGATCCATTTCTCTCAGAAAGCAGACGCGAGCTCTCCCAGCCTTCACGCTCTCAGTTCATCAGTGTCCACAGATCTGATCACTGGTTTCCATGTTTATTTATTTCAGTGTAACTGATCCGACAAATATACAGCAGAACCTAAATGTCAATTTAAACTGTTCAACAACATAAAACGTAAATGACAGAGAGGAAAACCCTCACAGTCCCAGAGGAAGAAAGAAGTAAAAGAAAAACACTAAAGTATAGCTTTGACATTCACTTCCATTGATTTTTCTCTCTTCTTCAGTGGTTCTTAAACTGAGATACTTTAGTAAGAAGACTCTTTAACCCTTTAATACCAGAGCTGTTCCCAGCATCACAAACTAATAACACTCTTTGAGAAACCATAAATCTTTGACCATTTACACATTTCATGTAATTCCAACAGATTCTGTTGCTCAGAAAAGTTTTTCTCATCAGAAACAGCTGAGAAGTCTCAGTAAATGAAAGACTAAAGCTAACTGTGAGACATGACTTTAACTTGATTTCTATATAAATGTGTTAAAGTATAAAAATATGATAAGGAAGTTTTTACAATGAAAATAATCAGTAATTGACTTTGTGCATTCAGAGCTCTGAGAATAAAATCTAAGTGTAATCTTTGAACATTGACTGAACACAAAGGAGGGCTGGAGTTCAAAACCATCTCAAAAATCTGTTTTATTCCTTTTTTGCGTTTTCCTGCTGCAGGGTTCTGTCTGGATCAACAACCGGTCCAGGATCGTAAAGAGCGATTACACCACAACCAACGGAGTGATCCACCACATAGACGCCCTGCTGACGCCCTACAGCCTGCAGGACAATCCACAGAATCGGGATGTGGAGGTCAGCGGAGAGAACCGGAGAACCGGAGAGAAGGGAGAACCGGAGAGAAGGGAGAACCGGAGAACCGGAGAACCGGAGAAAAGGCTTTAAAAACAGAGCAGAAAGTTTGTGAATGAACAAGTGAAAAGAGAAAGAGCTGCTGCCAATCATGAAAATCCATTCAGGAAAACAAATGTTTGTATCGGTTTGATGTGTTTGTGAATACATCAGGAGATTCAGGAGATCTTCTAGGATTCTGTTGGTTAAATCTTGACCAGAGAAGAATCAGTTTACTGTTGATGAAGCCTTCACTCCACCTCAGAAAGACTCTTTATGGCCTTAACAGTACACTCAAGTAAAATATTTATTCTTATTTCTATCACCTCTGTGAGTCAGACATTAGATTGAAATATTACCAACTTAAGAGGCAAATATTTGAATTTTGTCTGAAAGAAGGTCATTTCTCCAGGTGGTTCCAGTCAGGCAGAGAATATACAGAAAATATACAGAAAATATACAAAGAATATCCAAAGAATATACAGAGAGATATACAGAGAGTATACAGAGAATATCCAGAGAATATCCAGAGAATATCCAGAGAATATCCAGAGAATATCCAGAGAATATCCAGAGAATATCCAGAGAATATCCAGAGAATATCCAGAGAATATACAGAGAATATCCAGAGAATATCCAGAGAATATCCAGAGAATATCCAGAGAATATACAGAGAATATCCAGAGAATATACAGAGAATATCCAGAGAATATCCAGAGAATATCCAGAGAATATCCAGAGAATATCCAGAGAATATCCAGAAAATATCCAGAAAATATCCAGAGAATATCCAGAGAATATCCAGAGAATATCCAGAGAATATCCAGAGAATATCCAGAGAATATAAAGAGAATATCCAGAGAATATCCAGAGAATATACAGAGAATATCCAGAGAATATCCAGAGAATATCCAGAGAATATCCAGAGAATATCCAGAGAATATCCAGAGAATATAAAGAGAATATCCAGAGAATATCCAGAGAATATAAAGAGAATATCCAGTATTTCTGCAAACATAGACGTAAAAGCTTCAACCTGGTCTCTTTTCTAAATGTGTTATCATGTAAGAGGAATTATAAACATATAACATCATTTACACTGCTTTACTAATTGACTCAGTAATAACATAATAGTAAAGATAAAGGTTTCCATGGAACAGTCAGTGAAGTTGTGATCATTAGTGCAGACTCTTCTCTCTAACTGAGTTGTTTTTGTTGACAGCAGTGATGAAGAGATTATCTAGAAGTTATGACGTGGAATGTTTGTTTGTTTCTCGAGTGAACCTGGAGTGATCTCTATGTTCCTCTGTTCTAGATGAACTTCACAACCGCAGCAGAATTCTATGGTTACACTCGTTTCTACAAACTCATCGAGGTAAGAAAAAGAAGGTTGACGGTCGGCTGGGACACATCAGGATCTCAGTTTACAGCTTAATTTTTGATTTTAAGTCTTTCAAACTTTATCCTTATATATGATCAAATATTACCTTTGGAACACTAAGTAACAAGTTATTTATGAAATATAAGTAATTTAAGGAAATATTTTCCTACCTTGATCTCTGAGGCTCCGCCTCCTTGATGGTGCCGCCCATTTCATGACCTACACCAGGAAATAGCCTCCTCCCTTTCTCCACCAGTAATTCATCTCCTGCTGTTTTCCCTGTCAGTTTGACTCCTTCTCGGATCCGTTCAGGATCCATCCCAACATGTTCCGACTCCTTACCAGAACTTTCTTCACGAAGTTTGATCACTAAATCCAACGATTGTTTCTCTGCTGTGTCTAAACTGACATGTACTAGCATGTACATCCTGCTTGGTCCGGTTTGTGCAGGGTGCAGGTCTGCTCCCCGCGCTCCAGACGGCCACCAACCAGCCCTTCACCGTGTTCTGGCCGACCGACCGGGCCCTGGCCTCCCTGCCGGCCGAGCGGCAGCAGTGGCTCTCCAGCCGTGATCACCTGGAGCAGCTGGCGGCGACGCTTAAGGCTCACGTCGTTCTCTCCAAGGTCACGGGAGAAACTCGTAACCGTAGTTACTGTCAGCTGACGTCTTTGGATCTTTGAGGTTTAACAGACATGAAGATAAACACACAACCAGAAATCTACTAACAAAAACCAAACCAACGCTGAGTCATGACAGTACCCCTCCACAAAAGGCCAGATCCCAGATGCCCAAAAACATGTTTTTTTTGTATTTGCATTAAAAAACATGTTTATTAGTTTGTTGACACATTTTATTCTTGTTGTTTTTATGATTTTACTCTTAAAACTTTCATTCTAGTTTGTAAAAACACTTGTTTGGGGTTTCTACAGCAAAATGAATCTCATTTTTCCAGATGGAATTTTCTGTTCTTACGTTATTTCATGTTTAGCGTTTGAATATAACGTGTAAAAATGACAAAATAAAGGTAGAGTCACGTAGGAGAGGTTGTGCTGATTAAAATAATACCAAATAGACAGCAGGTCGACTTTCAAATTGAAAATACAGAAAATTAAAACATAGTCAAAAAATGAGTTTTAGGCCCTTAAAGAGTTAAAAAATAAACAATCTATATGTGTAGTTTTGCTTGTGAGTTTATATTCTGATTATTTACATATAACAAGTGATCTGCAAATAATGTAACTACAAAAAAAAAGGTCATCTTAAATTGTGATTAATTTTTTCCCAGGTTTGCGATGCATCATTTAAAGGGTAACCAAACCCTAAATTAACATTTTTCTGTCTGTTGACTGTATAAATGTTGCTTTAAAGGTGCTGTCTGTTGGTCAGAGCCACATTTTTGACAAAATTGAAATAAAACTGTTTAATTTTTCAAACTATAGTCAGAACCCGTCTATGTGCTGCCCCCTACAGGGTGAAATGAGGTATTACAGTTGAATATTGTGATTGGTCAAACCATGTCAGTTTCAGAAGTCTGACGACATGATCTGCAGCTCCAGTAATGATAACAGTTCTGCCCCCAAGCCCCGCCCCTCTGACTGGATTTTCACATTTCAGCTGTGGGCGGAGTCAGCCTCCAACTTCCTGTTTTTGTTACCGATTCCTGGCCCTACTTCACCATGAGTTGAGATAATGTAGCACATTAAAGCAGGAGAAAGAGGATTGAGGGGAGAAACTATATTTAATTCACCAAAACGGAACAAAAACCAAAATATGACAACAAATATAAATAATAAAGATAATATGATGTCATAGTAGGTGAAGGAGAGAGCAGCGGACACGGAACAGCGCCACACTGTCAGGATAATTCTAAAGATCATGAACTTTTCTATGTTTGTTTTGTATTTATAAGATTGAAGTAAAAGTTTACCTTCTTGTTTGGTTATTTACCTAAAAACACAAAGAGAAACTGACTTTGGAGTGCTATCTCTGATCTTTAATCTGACACGGATTTGATAGGATTAGTAGAACGACCATGGATTAGGACTGAGCTTCAGCCTCCATCCTGCAGTGCGTGAATGTAAATGTTGTGTGTTTGTGTGCAGTTGTCCAGCATCAGCCAGCCGACCAAGTCGTCCTCCTACCGGAGCATGCACGGATCCAGCATCAAGTTCAGCTGCGACAAGAAGTTAGTGGTGAGAAAAGACTCTGAAATGAAGCCTTTCTGCTCCGACAGCAGATGTATGCACATGTAGAACACACACACACACACACACACACACACACGTGCACACATTCAGATCTCACTGACACATTTTCTAAAGCTGAATTTCTATACAATATATGACAAATATATTATTATTATTATAATATTTGGCTCCATTTATTATTTGTGAATTATTATGTTAAAACAGGAATAACTGGATGCATTTTCTATTACAAATATGATCAAATATATTCAATAATATAAAGGAGTGAGGGTGCACAGCGAGCTGTAAAGATCAGCTGTTATTTAAAATATGATGTTTTCTTTACGTGTCACACGACAAAAATATACAGACGATTTCTTCTTCTGAACTCGTCTAGTCGCTTTCGGGGGTTGCTGGAGCCTATCCCAACCACCACTTGGGTTCACTCTGGACGGTTCTCCATCCAGATTGAGACAGACAACCACACACACACACATTCACCTTCACACAGGAAGAACCCAGCTGGGATTTGAACCTTTTCTGCTGTGCTAACCACTACACCATTGCAGCCTGAAATCATGTTTAAAGTCAAAATAATGATAATCGTGCTGTTGAGATGATAACTGGCGGTAACGGATCACAAAACTCACCGTTTGGATTATTTTTCTGGTCAGTAAAAAGTAAAAAAAAAATAAATATAACAGTAAAAAACAAAAGATGAAAGTTAAATTAATTTTCAATAAGCATATAAAGTATTTCACACACTATTTATATATGCAGCATCTAAACCAGGGATGTCAAACTCATTTTGGTTCGGGGGCCGCATTCAACCCGTCTGATCTCAAGTGGGCCGGACCAGAAACATAACAGCAAAATAACCTTTGTTTAACCTGTTATTTTTAGCTTTGTTTTTGTTTTGTTTAGTTCTTAGTTGCAAAAACTGTTTCAAACAACCTAGTAGTCTAATCACTTATTATTACTTTTTTATTTACTGAGTCCAAAGCATTTCAAATAAAACGGATTGCACTAAAAAAAAAGGTTTATTTAATTTTCTACAGACTGAATGTTTTTCATCTGACATTAAAGCAATCCCAATAGTAAACTAAAGAGGGGCTACGGAAAAAATATAAATGTTTTAATCAATGAAAAATCAAACTAAATGAACCCTCAGGAACCGACGGACGCCCTCAGACGTCCTGCTGTGCAGCTGTGAAATCAATGTGATAAAATAAAAGTTTTTATGTTCTGGAACTGATATTTTATTGAATTAAAAGCAAAATATGGCCTTTATTTTTAGTTTTTGGACAAAAACATCATGGAGCTGTGAGGTGTGTCATGTTCCTCTACCAACACAAACTCTTCATATTTGTGGCCCAAATGAGGAATCTGGGAATTTCACCTGAAATTTTCTTTTGCATTTTCAGTCAAAAATATGTTAATTAGTTTGTTGACTAAATTTAGTTTAGTGGTTTTTATGAAATTACACCCAAAACTGTCATTTTATGTTGTAAAAACAGTTTGTTAAATATTTTGGGGGTTTCCACAGCAAAATAAATCCGATGTTAATTTCTGGATCTTTTGAGTTTCATTTGCTTCCCCTAGTGGTTAAATTGCGCATAGCATCCACTTCTTTAAAGAACCATAACTCGCCACAGGAGTGGGCTAGAAACTTGCTTTCTTTTTTGAAAATTCTTATATATTTTTTTCTTCATAATTGGGCCGGATTAAATCATCTAGCGGGCCGGATACGGCCCGCGGGCCGTATGTTTGACACCTCTGATCTAAACATTTGGTCATTTAGGTTTATTTATTAAAACAAAATATATTGGCATGGTGGTGCAGTGGTTAGCGCTCTTGCCTCACAGTATGAAGGCCCTGGTTCAAATCCCAGCTGGGGCATCAGAAACACCAACTGGGACCTCTCTGCATGGGTTCTGACCGGGTCCTCCGGCTTCCTCCCACCGTCCAAAAACATGCTTCGTGTGTGTGATTGTGGTCCTGCGACAGACTGGCGACCTGTCCAGGTGAACCCCGCTTTCGCCCATTAGCAGCCGGGATAGGCTCCGGCATCCCCGCGACCCCGAAAGGTATAAAGCGGTTAAGGAAAATGAATGAATGAAAACATATTTAAACTTTGAACACAAACAAAATGTTAAAACATGTCGTTTCTGATGACATTTACATGTCTTGAGACCAAATCTCAAAGAGAAGAATTCTAAAAATAGTGTTGAAAATATCAAATCTAACAATGTTCTTGTCCCGCGCGCCTAATGTCCAAATTAATCATAAATAAAACAGTTAACATCATGTTTTGGTATTCATTTTTTTATTGAAACGAACTATGGGAACATTTAAATGTGTTAAATAATAGTTATATCTGTAAAACGTTTGCTTTTCCTGATGATTTGTGATCTCTTTGGCTCGCCGTACAGTCGTCCCGCGACGCCACCGGCGAGTTACGGAGCCGCCGCTTCCTCCTGCTGCTCCTCACTGGGAGATCCTTTGAATCCAGAAACGGAAACATGTATTCAGCTCTTTAATCTTTATTCAGCTCTTCAAATGAAATAAACCTGAAATCTATCGATCGGCGTCCGTCATTATGAAGTCAAGAGCGTTTTTGACAGAAGCTCCTCCCACACGCAGCAGGAGCTTCAGGTGAACAGACCTGAGGATTAGCATGAGTCTGATGTGAATTCCATTCGATCTGAACGAACAATTGATCTAAATTATGCTAATGAGACGTGTGCACGCACACGGGGGATGGGGTGGTCTGTGGTCCACACGTGTCCAGAACCATGGATTCTGATCCGTATGGATCACGGATTATCTGTGATCCGTTACATCCCTAAAGTCAATAGTGATTCTTATCTCTCTATACGATTGATCTGATCTGTAATTCTCACTAACATGAACCTTCTGATGGTAGGTGGGGGGAGGGGGGTACATGCATTCACACTGACTGCAGGTCTGCAGGCGTGTTTGTCCGTGTGGAAACATTCACTCCACGCATGCAGAAATGTCATTCAGCTCTGGTTCTGATTGGTTTGTTGTCTCCGTCGTCAGGGCTCGGTGTTGGTCAATGAAAACTCAGCCAAGCTGGTGGAGCGCCATCTGACCTTCACAGAGGGCGTGGCCTACGGCATCGACCAGCTGCTGGAGCCGCCGGGACTGGGAGCGTTCTGCGACATGGCAATAAACAAAACCACCTATGTCAGTCCAGCTGCAGAGCATCCATGTGGTAGTTGTAGTAGAAGTACCAGTAGAGGGCAGCATCATCAGCATAGAGATCCACTTTAAACATCAGAGGTTAAGTCTGAGCTTCAACTGAGAGCAGCTCTGCAGGAGCCTGATGATGGTGCTTGAGGAGCGGGTCAGTGTTCAGTACTGGGTTGGACCCTTTTACCTTCAGAACTGCTTTAGTCTTTGGTGGCATAGATCCAACAAGGAAACATCTCAGAGGGTTTGGTCCATGTTTACATGAGAGTATCTGACGGTTCACTGAACATCCATGAGGACCATCTCCTGCTCCACCACATCCCAAAGGGGTTCTGTTGCAGGGGGGTCAACTCATTCTGGTTCAGGGGCCGCATTCAACCTTTCTGATCTCAAGTGGGCCGGACCAGAAACATGACAGCAACATCTGGGGTCTGTTTCAAGAAGCAGGTTTTGTTGGAACTCTGAGTTCCTGAACTCCAAATTCAGTAAAACTCTGAGTTTTCGGTTTCAGAAAGAGAGATAACTCAAACCCGTGAAAGTGGGTTAAACCAAGCCCGTTTCAAGAAGCGGGTTAAGCTGAACTCAGAATCAATCACCATGGCAACTGAGTCTGTGAAGGAAACCTGGTCTGGAGCAGGTTTTCTTCAGGAAACTTAGAGTTCTCTGCGGTCTCCGCCCCTTTTTAAAGTGAAAGATGTTCAAATCTGAGCTTCATTAATATTTAGAAACATTTACATATAGACGTCACGTTTCCACCAGCAGAACCAAAATGACATGTTCATTTATAGAGGATCATGTAGAGAGGAGGCGGGATTAATCCAGAGGAAATGTTATTTATGTCTGGAGAGGATTTGAGGACACCAGTCGATTGATGCAGTTTCTACGATTCAGTTTTATTTTAGCGACATTATAAATAGTAAGTTATTCCATAAAAATAAAGAGTTTTATTTTCATCGTTTGAAACCCTTAACAATAGAAATCATTAAATTTCAAACACCGGTAAATGATTTCAACTCCCTGGTAACCTGTATACATTCAGTATTAGCTCAGTTGTCAGCAACGTTGCCTCCTACTACGGCGTCTCACGTTCGAATCCAGGCACCGGCATGTGGTTTTTATGGAAAAAAAAAAAAAAACCTTTTCAGCGAATATTTTTAAGTCTTGAGAATTAAATTTAAATAAATGCTTATTTTAACACATCTCAGGCAGCTACAGTGTTTCGTTTTAGCGTGCAGTGATATCCGTGTGTGTATGTGGTGGTGGTGGGGGTTAAGGAAAACGGTCATTCATGAGATTACGGAGATGACTGGTTAAATTATTAACAGATCAAGAACCATTCCTTACTTTACAAGTGACAAAATAACCTTTCTGATATTATTATTTATTCATTATTTGAAATGATTCAAATGTAGACGTATGCATTAACTCTGCAGATGTTTTCTCTCTGTTTTATCGCTGCAGCTGGGTTTATTATCTTGCTGAAAATGTTCTTGTAGTCTCATATGCTTGTAGGAACTTATCAATTTCCGTCGCCGGAAGTCTCAGTTGTTTGTTCCCGTTGCCATGGTGAATCGTGCTGTCTTTGCTCCATTGATCAGGGCTTTTAATGGTCGCGACGCTCAAACCTGATTCTGGTTCCAACAACTTCAAGTTGATTGAATCAAACATTTTCAGCTGTTCTGAAACCGAAAACTCTAAGTTCGGGAATTTTGAGTCCAGTGACTCTAAGTTCAGGTTTCAACTCTAAATTTGTTGAACCTGCTTCTTGAAACGGGCCCCTGTAGCTTTGTTATTGTTTTGTTTTTTCTCAGGCCACAAACAACCTAGTAGTTTTATTACTTATTAGTACACAGTTTTTCAGAGGTTAATGGATTTAAAATGAAATGATTCAGATTCAGACTTTATCTAGAAGCTTAAGCCCTAGTGCAGGGGTAGGGAACCCTGGTCCTCAAGAGCCACATTCCTGCATGTTTTCTACCATACCCTGCTCTGGCATGTTCTTATTGGCTGAACACACCTGACCCAGGTAATTGTCATGAGTCCCTACACTGATTACCTGGTTCAGGTGTGTTCAGCCAATAAGAACATGCCAGAGCAGGGTATGGTGGAAAACATGCAGGAATGTTGCTCTCGAGGACCAGGGTTCCCTACCCCTGCCCTAGTGCTTCAGGTATGTTTGTAAGTAAAGAGGATCCTTTAACTCGGGTGTCAAAGTCAAGGCCCGGGGGCCGGATCCGGCCCTCCAGATAGTTTTTTTTTTTTTTAATTGCTGTTAATGACCCGATGTTATCTTGAGCTCATTATTAACTTGTGTATTTTTATGGAGAGTAAAATATTGAAAGTTTTTTAAGGTTTAAGTGGATTTATTCTGGAATATATTCCTGACTTTTTATTATTCATAATTATGTTAAAAAGTTATGGTTTTAGAGTTTTCAAAATTAGCATTCTGATAGTTTTTTGGACTTTTTTGGGATTTACTAAGATTTTTTAGGCTGTTAATATTTCAGCTACATGCTAGCTGTTTAGGCTAATGTAAGTTTTTTTTGTTTTTTAGGCTAATTGGGCTTTTAGCTAATATTGTAGCTGGATATCAGTTTCAGAGGTTTATGTTTTTTAGCTTTCAGCACTAGCATCTTCAGAGGTCAAATTCAGCTTCCAGCATTCACACTAGCATTATCACAGGTAACGTTATATATATCTAGTTCATAATAGTGTTAAAAAGTTAATGTTTTAAAAATGTAGCTTGTTCCGTTATCCTGTTTGGCTCGTGACCTAAAGTGTGTTCAGGATTTTGGCCTCTGTGATTGAGTTTGACTCTCCTGCTGTAACTCCAGTTGAACATGAAAACATGATTTTTTTTTACTTAAAATGTCTGTCATGTATGTTTGTACATGAAATGAAAGACAGTATAAGGAAGTTCCTCTTTTGAAATGTTTCAGGGGAGATGTGGAGGCTGTTTCTATCCTCCGTCCTGTCCCCTCACACACGTCTACACGGTGAGTCCTGACTTCTTCACCTCCAAACTTCTCTGCTGGTTTGGATCTGGGGCTCAAACTCTGCAGTTTCGGCTTCTGCGTTCATGCAGGGTGTTAATGAGCGCTGTCGAAGATACAAGTCCCCGTTCAGGAAGTCCTACTCCGGCTGGTACGGAGACCTGGACGGTCGCTACGGCCACTCTGGCTGCAGGAGGGTCTGTCAGTATAATCCCTGGGTACCAAAGTGCTGCAAAAACCACTACGGCCGAGACTGTCAGGGTACGACGGGACGGCGTGTTCGTTTGTAGACGTGAAGCGGTCTGTGTGACGTGACTCCACCGTGTCTCCGTGTTCAGTTTGTCCAGGAGGTCTGGAAGCTCCGTGCAGCGACCACGGCTCATGCAGAGACGGTCACACCGGCTCTGGGACCTGTAGGTGTGACGAAGGGTTCAAGGGAAACGCCTGCGAGTCCTGCATGGCTGGTTACTATGGCGCCAACTGTACAGGTACGTCTGAGGGGGGTGGGGTCTCCAACCTGTAGAACCGAAAACAGAAAATGACGTTTGGTCCTGTTCTACTTTAGGTTTACTTTAGTGATACGTCGTCCTTTTCCTACTTATTAACCTGATTGGTTAATGATCCAGTAGAAAAAGTATAAGAATACTCAAATCTATACATTTTAGCCACTCCCCCCTGAATCTTCTTTTTTTTTAAGTCATTTTATTGTCTTTTCAACATATTTTCCAACATAAACATAGTAATAATCCAGAATCATAAAATAAAAAATAATAATAATAAATCCATCTTACAGGGTTAAAAATAAATAAATAAAAATAAGAACTGTAATAATAAATAAAAATAATTTAAAGATAATTAAAAAAGAATATACGTACAATTACAAAGAAAAATACGTTTAGAAAAACCCATCAATTATTATTAAAAAATGTAACCTTCTAGTTTAGAGGCTGTATTGAGGTCAGTGAAACGGAGATAAGGTGTCCCTCTGAATGTTCTTTATTTTAAGGTTATAAAATAAACTCACCAATCTGAAAGGATCAAACTTTTACCAAAGTTTTGCCAAGTATTTGTAATCTGAGTATTCTGGAGGACAAACAAGGCCTGATGGGATATAAAAACCATCACAGTCTACCTTCTAAATCCAAAACACACTTCAGGTCGCGGGCCGGACTAGATAAACATTTATTAAACACATAAAAAACGAAATTGTTAAAACTTTTAAACTTATTTTTTAACATAAATATGAGGAAAAACAGGCAGGAATATTAAATCAACTAAAACCTTTAAAAACTTTCAATATTTTGCTCTCAATAAAAATAGATTCTGACAAAATTATAAATGTTAGAAATAAAGTAAATGTAAAGAAAATAAAACCCTCAAATGTTTTTACTTGTATGTGATTTTAAATGAATAAATTAAACTTATAAATATCCTAAACGATTTTGATTTCCATAATTATATCCTGTCAAAATGATTTATTAACAGGAAATTGCTTTTCTGGCAACACTGGTAGAAGCGGAAGCAATGTATGATGGGATTTGTAGTTATTTTCGTAGTGGTGGTCGCAGACGCGTTGGGCCTGCTGTCACATGTGGCAGCAGAAGGAATTGTGGGATATCGTTCCTTTTCCTTCTTTTGTTCATGTGTTTGTCGTCTGGATGCTTTACTCTGTCTTGTCCTTTGTTGTTTTATCCTTTTATCCTGTTACGGAGAATAAAACACGAAGTAAAACACGGAATATAAAAACAGAATTAATAAAAAGCATTTTTTTTTTAATGTTTTTAGCTGCTTTTTGAAAGAAAACTCAGAGTCTCCAGATCTGAGAGGAAGGGAGTTCCAGAGAGATGGAGCCACTGCAGCAAAGACCTTTAGTTTTTATCTGAGCTCTTTTAACAAGCAGCAGAGCATGGTCACATGATCTGAGGGACCTGCTGAGAGTGGACGGCTGCACCAGGTCCTTTATGTTGGTTTTTAACAGCTCTATATGTTAAAACCTGGATTTAAACTGCTCTGAAGCGGATGGGGAGCCAGTGCAGCTGCAGTAACATCGGGTGACGTGTGAATACTTGGAGGATTTAGTTAAAAGCCTTGGAACGTTCTGGACAACCTGAAGACGTGAAGATGGAGTTCCAATAATCAAGACGAGAAGAAATAAAAGCATGAATGAGCATCTACATCTGAGAACAACTGGACTCAGTTCAGAAATGTTTTTAAATGATCAAAACAAGAACAAAAAAGTGAGAGTCAAGTGTTAAACTGGGTCTAGAGTTAACCTGAGGAGATCAATTAGCTTTATTTAGGTAGATTAAGTTGTCGTTCATCCAACTCTTGACCAAATTCGTAAAATCTGTATTCAAAAACATCCGGAGGTTTAAAAGATACATAAAGCTGAATATCATCAGCATAAAAATGATAAGAAATGTCATTAAAAGAGTTTAAAATATGCTGCAAAGGCAGCAGATATAAAATGAATAGTTAATAATTAATAATCTACTAGATGTTTTGAATATAAGTATAGTCAAAACACATAGTCAATAATTAATGTATTTTTAAACAAATGTATATAAATGTATAAACTCAAAATTAAATTGAATTGAAGATTCAAAAGAACAGAAAAAAATCAGAATCGAATCGATTTAGGCTTTTGTGAGTCGAATCTTTTCTGGAGATTATAACTGATCCTCAGCCCTAAACCAGATTAAAGGTTTCACTCTAACCCCGCCCACTGAGGATGCACCTCAGTCCAGGTGTTTCTGTCCTCAGCCTGCAGCTGTGAGAGGCAGGGGAGGTGTGACGACGGCATGGAGGGAACCGGGACGTGCGTCTGCTCGGCGGGATGGGAGGGCGAGCGCTGCCAGAGAAAGTTAGGTGAGTTTTAGGTTGACCCAAGATGAGGCAGAAGGTAGAGCGGGAGGTCATGTTTGTGTCATAGACGTTGATGGGATAGATCAGTAACGTTTAACAGTGAAAGAACCATTTAGGCTCCTTCTCTACTGATCAGAACCTAGAAGAGCCGCATATTTGGATTATTCATGACCTTCTTTAAGTAATAAATATGAATTTTGTCTATTTGTGGCAAAACAGAAGCAAAACAAATATAAAAGAAGCTCTCATCTCTCAAAGCGGGACAGTCAGGATTCTGTTCTGAGGTTTCGTCATGTTCTGTTCTGGTCTCACCACGTTCAGGTCAATCCTCCACGGCGGTTTTCATTTAGTCAGTCGACCTCAGTGTGTTGAAGTCTCTGGTTGGCCGGTCATCTGCTCTGTTCTGTCATTGGTTTGTTTCCTCAATGGTTTTGACATGTTTGAATTTATTCAGTAAATGTTTACGTTTCTGTCAACAAGTCTCGTCTTCTGCCTTTCATGACAGGAATTTCTTTTTCAAAATAAAAGCTTCTCTGCTCCAAACAGGATCATCTCAGTGCAGCTAGTAACTAATGTTTTTTTTTTTTTAAACTCACTTTTTATTGTATTTTCTGAGTTTTTGTAAGTACAAAGCAAAACACGTACACATATAGAGAAGGTCAGAAAAAGAAAAAAGAAGAGAAAAAAAAAACAAAAAAAAAACAAAGGCGAAAACAGGGTTGTCATTGTTTTACGATTAGGTCCAAAGTCTTAGGTGTAGATTTCCATTACTGTGGATCATCTTCCACAAATCGAGTCCATTTCTTCCATTTTTTGTGGAACGATCCACTTTAGCTAGTAACTAATGTTGTTCAGCATAAGATAATCTGAGCTTTTAACTCTTAAAGATCAAACTTTTACTAAAGTTTTACATATAAACTCTGTTCATTCTGGAGGTAGAGTTGATCAAACCAGACGTCTTCAGGTCAACATGGATGGAAAAACCAACAGAGTTTATCATCTATGTTCACCTCAGACATCAGTTTATACATGTAACTAATATCTATTCAAGAAATGCTAATTAATCAATCCTTACTTTAAAAAATGCTGTTTTCTTTGTATTTTATTTTATTTTTTCCCTCTTTGTCCTCAGTAGTCTTATCCTGCTGGGTTTTGTTATTTTAGTTTGAGGTTTGGTAGTCTTAGTTTGCTGGTTTTATTTATTTTCTTGAGGTAGTTTTGGTTCGAGGATCTGACGGTCGACATGCTGAGTCAGCAGACTCCAGGATTTACTTTATGTTTGATCGAGGATCCACCATGGAGAGATACCAGATCCTCGTGGATCTGGAGCTGCAGGTTTCAGACTCCTGCACTAGATTATCATATGTTTTGTGGAACTGCATTTCAGTGAGATTCATGAGGTGAGAGTAAAGTGAAGAGTCAGAAACAGATTTTCTGTCCCTCGTAGCTCTAGATCAGGGGTGGGCAATTGATTTGACTCGTGGGCCACAAAGGGTTCTAAAATTTGGCATAAGGGCCGGACAAGGAGCAGATGGAAGGAGAGATTGGGTAATCAACCTCATAAACTAAAAAAATAATATGGAATTTAGAGAAAAACATGCTTTAATTTGGATTCAAATTCACATATATTCATTTAAAAACAGAAAATTTGGGAGTTTTAATTTCTAAATTTTGATTTTTGTTCTCTTTTGGGTGATCCAATGGGTTGATGTTCTTCAGAGGAAAATGTGAACTCAAAGAAATGCTGCATTTATGTGGTGTAGGAATAATCCGAAAGATCACCATCTGACTCAGAAAGGAACACACACGAACGTCAGAGAAACAACACCATTCATGAGAAGAAACCAGAAATACAATGAAAATAAAACAATAATTAGGATTTTTGATTCAATGTATTTTAATTTGGAGGGCCACATTAAGTAGCTTAAGGGGCCGCATGTGGCCCCCGGGCCGTAGTTTGCCCACCCCTGATCTAGATGTTATTTCAAAATGTGAAAAATGTCGTCCTTTTGATTCACGTTTCATTCCTAAACGTGTTTCCTCTGTTTTCTCCGTCCATCAGGCTCCATCCCAAAGGAGTGCCAGCAGTGCCACGCTCAGGCCGACTGCGTGCCAGCCTCTGGCTGTCAGTGTAAGCCGGGCTTTCAGGGGAACGGAACCTTCTGCGTCCCAGAACCATGTGAGTCTGTACAGATAGAAACTGGATCTCTCTGAGATCTCACACTCTTGACTGTCATGCTGCAATTCAACAGAATCTCCTGTTTTCTGAATCTTCAGCTCATAGAAGCTCATCCTTCAGGTTTACCAGATTTATGCGTTTTTTTTGTCTGTTCTTAGGGAATGAAAACACATTTTATAGTTTTAAAGAACTAAAATTCAAAAGGTAACTAAAATATAGGAAAAGTAGATTAGAAAAGTATCTAGATTTAAGCTTTTAACACACGAGGTGTCGCCTGTGACGCTCAAACACAACATTTTAACAAACTGTAACTTTTTAATTGTCATCGTGTTAACAATTAAAAAACAGAAACTCTCGAGTTCTGGTGTTAAAGTGTTAATAGTGAATGTTTTATAAGTGTTCACACAAACCTAAAGAAGCTTTATAAAGATTCCCGGGAACTTTTGACCGTGAGGAAGGCGTGCTAACCACTAACGCCGCCGTTTGGGGTGCAGACAATTGCAAAGTTGGGTTATTTTCAACTGAGCTCGTCTTTTTTTACCAAAATTGCAATTTCCAAACAATTTCATTGAAGTAAAACAGACAAACCTCTGCTTTGAGGCCGTTTCTCTTCCTCTTCCTTTCTTTGATGCTTTCCCTGAAGGATTATTATTCCTTCCTTGAAGTTTTAAAGAAGCACCGACAGCTGTGCGCCCCTCTCCTCCCCCAACCTCAGCGTTATTTTATTTGTTTCAGATTATTAATTTTTTTTTTTTTTTCATTTTTCCATTGAGTGGTGTCTCAAACTGTTAAAAAAATGGATATATAATCATTATGATTTGGGGCTCCCTCCAGCAGATGGCACCCTAGGCGGCCGCCCTGGTCGCCTATGCCTGTACAGCCCACTAAACCAGTTTGGGCGTGGTTTGGCTCGGTTAAGGCTTTGGGGTGATTTGATCGCAGACACATGTATGAGCACAATGCCAAAGAAAAATACTGAATTGTTTGAGTTGATTCATTTTGAACTCTGCATCTCATTCTGATTAAAAAAAAGAAGTTGTTTTCTTGTTGACATAAACCGTTCCTCCTCCTGTAACTCGTCATCAGGACGTTGAGTAATTTCTTTGTGAAACTTCGCAGCTCCGGATCTTTGCTCCGAGTACAACGGGGGCTGTCACCAGGACGCGGACTGTAACCAGACGGGCCTGGCGGTCAACTGCAGCTGCCGCGCGGGTTACCAAGGCGACGGCTTCTCCTGCCAGCCCATCAACAGGTGCGGTCTCTCGGTTCACGAAGCTCGAGTCTTCGGTCTGTTCCAGACTGGGTTTAACCGTCGGTTCTGCTCAGGTGTGCTGAGCAGCAGAATGGGGGCTGCAGTGAATTTGCCACCTGCACATTTACCGGTCCAGTAAGTTCAAATCCTCAACTATTTCATGCTTTGGTGGAGTGGATTCAGCTGCAGAAGCTGTTCTAGTCTGAAAAGAAACAACAGCAGATGGTTGTATTTATACATTCACTTTATAGGGAAATATTGTCATTTTCATCATTCAGAACCAGCGTGAGTGTGAGTGCCTGCAGGGGTATGTGGGAAACGGAGTCCAGTGTCTGGAGAAAGTGGTTCCCCCTGTGGACCGCTGCCAGGAGGATAACGGAGGCTGCGCCGCCGTGGCGTCCTGCAAGGACCTGCATTACCACGGTAACGCCTCCGCCGACACGTCTGCAATGACGCGTGACGGCTTTTGTAACCACGGTAACAGTTGGGCACTTTCCAAGAACGAGTCCCAGATTGTGTTACCGTGGCAACAGATTTGCCTCCAGTCCAGACGGTGTCTGTTACCGTGGTAACACTTGGAATGTGTACAGAGCTTTTACCTCGTGTTCGCATGAATATAAATGACATCACCATGGCAACGTGCCCCTGTAACATGAGTTCTAGCACGTTACCATGACATCATGTTGACACGACTCAGCTGCTTCACTACCGTTTCTATGGTAACAGCTACAGCCTCGTGTTGCTTGTTTCTTTGGTGATGTCTTCTGGTCGTTTGATGTTAGCTAAGCTTTCAACGGCTCATTCTTCAGAGGTTAACTATGGAGGTCGTCTCCCGGCGTCCGTGACGTTCTGACCACTGTGCCATAAGTTTTAAAGGTCAAATGAATGTCGTCCTTCAGCCAACACAGCCGGCGTGTTCCACCTGCAGTCTCCTGAGGGGAAGTACAAGATGAACTTCAGTCAGGCCGACGCCGCGTGCCAGGCTGAGGGCGCCACTTTAGCCACCTATAAACAGCTGGCAGATGCACAGCAGGTAAATGACACGCCCACTTGGGTTTCTACTTCTTTTATACTCTACTTTTTAGGATGAGGGAAATTGTGTTGAAGGAAACATTCTTAACGGAGGACACAGCTACAGCCACGCCTCTTTAACCCTTGAACACCTGACGCGTCGCCGGTGACGCTTAAACCCAAAATCGTTACCATACTGTATGTTTTAACCGTTGGATGTGGTGAAGAGGAACAACATTTGAATCGCACCAATCAGAAGCTCAGAGATCTGCATCAAATAAAGAATTGCTGCTCTTGGTATTGATGTAACATAAAATTGATAAATATAGACATTGACTTGTTAATAAAAAGAGAGCGTTGAATTCATAAGCAGTGATTGAACTATTGAGGAGTTAGCGACGTGTTGATTAGCATACCAGCTCCGCCTCTCCACTATGCAGTTTCAGGGTTCACCGCTGCACCACAGCAGCACTAAGATTCACTTGTTGGGTCCAGATGAACTTCACGTTCATCATGTGTGAATGTGTGAACGGGTGAATGGGTGAATGGGTCTGTGACTGTGAAGCTTTGGGCCTTCGAAGGAAGGTAGAAAGCGCTATACAAGTATACGCCATACAACTATACGCCATACAACTATACGCCATACAACTATACGCCATCCAAGTATACGCCATCCAAGTATACGCCATCCAAGTATACGCCAACCAAGTATACGCCATACAAGTATACGCCATCCAACTATACGCCATCCAAGTATACGCCATCCAAGTATACGCCATACAAGTATACGCCATCCAAGTATACGCCATACAAGTATACGCCATCCAAGTATACGCCATACAAGTATACGCCATACAAGTATACGCCATACAAGTATACGCCATCCAAGTATACGCCATACAAGTACACGCCATCCAAGTATACGCCATACAACTATACGCCATCCAAGTATACGCCATACAAGTATACGCCATACAACTATACGCCATCCAAGTATACGCCATCCAAGTATACGCCATACAACTATACGTCATCCAAGTATACGCCATCCAAGTATACGCCATCCAAGTATACGCCATACAACTATACGCCATCCAAGTATACGCCATCCAAGTATACGCCATCCAAGTATACGCCATCCAAGTATACGCCATCCAAGTATACGCCATCCAAGAATACGCCATCCAACTATACGCCATCCAACTATACGCCATCCAACTATACGCCATCCAAGTATACGCCATACAACTATACGCCATACAACTATACGCCATCCAACTATACGCCATCCAAGTATACGCCATACAACTATACGCCATACAAGTATACGTCATACAAGTATACGCCATCCAACTATACGCCATCCAAGTATACGCCATACAACTATACGCCATCCAACTATACGCCATCCAAGTATACGCCATCCAAGTATACGCCATACAACTATACGCCATACAACTATACGCCATACAACTATACGCCATCCAAGTATACGCCATCCAAGTATACGCCATACAACTATACGCCATCCAACTATACGCCATCCAAGTATACGCCATACAACTATACGCCATCCAACTATACGCCATACAACTATATGCCATACAACTATACGCCATACAACTATACGCCATCCAAGTATACGCCATCCAAGTATACGCCATCCAAGTATACGCCATCCAAGTATACGCCATACAAGTATACGCCATACAAGTATACGCCATCCAAGTATACGCCATCCAAGTATACGCCATACAACTATACGCCATACAACTATACGCCATACAACTATACGCCATCCAAGTATACGCCATACAACTATACGCCATACAACTATACGCCATCCAACTATACGCCATCCAACTATACGCCATCCAAGTATACGCCATACAACTATACGCCATACAACTATACGCCATCCAAGTATACGCCATACAACTATACGCCATACAACTATACGCCATCCAACTATACGCCATCCAACTATACGCCATCCAAGTATACGCCATCCAAGTATACGCCATACAACTATACGCCATACAACTATACGCCATACAACTATACGCCATCCAAGTATACGCCATCCAAGTATACGCCATACAAGTATACGCCATCCAAGTATACGCCATCCAAGTATACGCCATCCAAGTATACGCCATACAAGTATACGCCATACAAGTATACGCCATCCAAGTATACGCCATCCAAGTATACGCCATCCAAGTATACGCCATCCAACTATACGCCATCCAAGTATACGCCATCCAACTATACGCCATCCAAGTATACGCCATCCAAGTATACGCCATACAACTATACGCCATACAACTATACGCCATACAACTATACGCCATCCAAGTACACGCCATCCAAGTATACGCCATCCAAGTATACGCCATACAACTATACGCCATCCAACTATACGCCATCCAAGTATACGCCATACAACTATACGCCATATAACTATACGCCATACAAGTATACGCCATCCAAGTATACGCCATCCAAGTATACGCCATCCAAGTATACGCCATACAACTATACGCCATACAACTATACGCCATCCAAGTATACCATAAACTATACGCCACAACTATACGCCATACAACTATACGCCATACAACTATACGCCATCCAAGTATACGCCATACAACTATACGCCATCCAACTATACGCCATACAACTATACGCCATCCAAGTATACGCCATACAACTATACGCCATACAACTATACGCCATACAACTATACGCCATCCAAGTATACGCCATCCAAGTATACGCCATACAACTATACGCCATCCAAGTATACGCCATCCAAGTATACGCCATACAAGTATACGCCATCCAAGTATACGCCATCCAAGTATACGCCATCCAAGTATACGCCATACAAGTATACGCCATCCAAGTATACGCCATCCAACTATACGCCATCCAAGTATACGCCATACAACTATACGCCATCCAAGTATACGCCATCCAAGTATACGCCATACAACTATACGCCATACAACTATACGCCATACAACTATACGCCATCCAAGTATACGCCATCCAAGTATACGCCATCCAAGTATACGCCATACAACTATACGCCATCCAACTAAACGCCATCCAAGTATACGCCATACAACTATACGCCATATAACTATACGCCATACAAGTATACGCCATCCAAGTATACGCCATCCAAGTATACGCCATCCAACTATACGCCATCCAAGTATACGCCATCCAAGTATACGCCATACAACTATACGCCATCCAAGTATACGCCATACAAGTATACGCCATACAAGTATACGCCATACAAGTATACGCCATCCAAGTATACGCCATACAAGTATACGCCATACAAGTATACGCCATACAACTATACGCCATCCAAGTATACGCCATACAAGTATACGCCATACAACTATACGCCATCCAAGTATACGCCATCCAAGTATACGCCATCCAAGTATACGCCATACAAGTATACGCCATACAAGTATACGCCATCCAAGTATACGCCATCCAAGTATACGCCATCCAACTATACGCCATCCAAGTATACGCCATCCAACTATACGCCATCCAAGTATACGCCATCCAAGTATACGCCATACAACTATACGCCATACAACTATACGCCATACAACTATACGCCATACAACTATACGCCATCCAAGTATACGCCATCCAAGTATACGCCATACAACTATACGCCATCCAACTATACGCCATCCAAGTATACGCCATACAACTATACGCCATATAACTATACGCCATACAAGTATACGCCATCCAAGTATACGCCATCCAAGTATACGCCATACACTATATACGCCATCCAACTATACGCCATCCAAGTATACGCCATAACAACTATACGCCATCCAACTATACGCCATACAACTATACGCCATACAAGTATACGTCACACAAGTATACGCCATACAAGTATATGTCACACAAGTATACGCCATACAAGTATACGCCATACAAGTATACGCCATCCAAGTATACGCCATCCAAGTATACGCCATACAACTATACGCCATATAACTATACGCCATACAACTATACGCCATCCAAGTATAGCATACAACTATACGCCATACAACTATACGCCATCCAACTATACGCCATCCAACTATACGCCATCCAACTATACGCCATCCAAGTATACGCCATACAACTATACGCCATACAACTATACGCCATCCAAGTATACGCCATCCAAGTATACGCCATACAACTATACGCCATACAACTATACGCCATACAACTATACGCCATCCAAGTATACGCCATCCAAGTATACGCCATACAAGTATACGCCATCCAAGTATACGCCATCAAGTATCGCCATCCAAGTATATGCCATACAAGTATAACGCCATACAAGTATACGCCATCCAAGTATACGCCATCCAAGTATACGCCATCCAAGTATACGCCATCCAACTATACGCATCCAAGTATACGCCATCCAACTATACGCCATCCAAGTATACGCATCCAACTATACGCCATACAACTATACGCCATACAACTATACGCCATCCAAGTATACGCCATCCAAGTATACGCCATCAAGTATAGCCATCCAACTATACGCCATCCAACTATACGCCATCCAAGTATACGCCATACAACTATACCGCCATATAACTATACGCCATACAAGTATACGCCATCCAAGTATACGCCATCCAAGTATACGCCATACACACTATACGCCATACAACTATACGCCATACAACTATACGCCATACAACTATACGCCATACAACTATACGCCATACAACTTACGCCATCCAAGTATACGCCATACAACTATACGCCATACAACTATACGCCATCCAACTATACGCCATACAAATACGCCATCAAAGTATACGCCATACCAAACGCCATACAACTATACGCCATCCAAGTATACGCCATCCAAGTATACGCCATACAACTATACGCAATACAACTATACGCCATCCAAGTATACGCCATCCAAGTATACGCCATCCAAGTATACGCCATCCAAGTATACCATCCAAGTATACGCCATCAAGTATACGCCATCCAAGTATACGCCATACAAGTATACGCCATCCAACTATACGCCATCCAAGTATACGCCATCCAACTATACCCATCCAAGTATACGCCATCCAAGTATACGCCATCCAAGTATACGCCATCAAAGTATACGCCTATACAACTATACGCCTACCCCTACAGTATCCGCCACGCCATACGCATGTTGCAAACAACTATGGCGCATGCCAGATACGCCATCCAAGTATACGCCATACAACTACGCCATACAACTATACGCCCCAACTATATCCATCCAAAGTATAAAATGATAAGTATAACGCCATACAAGTATACGCCATATAAGTATACGCCATCCAAGTACGCCATAAGGTTATACGCCATCTATCAAGTATCCGCGCCCCAACTATACGCCATCCAAGTATACGCCATCCAACTATACGCCATCCAATACCCATCCAAACTATATGTTCCAAGTATACGCCATACTATGTTAGTATACATCCTTTATATCGCCATACAGTTAACGCCATCCAAGTATACGCATCCAATATACGCTATACGTATACATCGTAATATACGCCATACTATACGCCATAAATTATACCCATCCATACCGCATCATTTTTATACGCCATCCAAGTATTACGCCATCCAATCGCATAGTATATACGCCATAACAATATACGCCATACAACTATACGCCATCACGTATACGCCATAACGCTACGTTAAACTATCGCCATCCATATACGCCATACAAGTACGCAAGATACAACTTATACGCCATCCAAGTATTACAACTATACGCCATATAGACGCCGCCAAAGTATACAGCCATATACGCCTATATTACCCGCCATCCATAAGCATAAGTATACGCCACAACTATTACGCCATACTACTATACGCCATAAAGTATACGCCATCCAGAGCCATATTATTACCATCCATAACTATCGCCATCCAAGTATACGCCATCCAAGTTACGCCATCAATCCAAGTATAACGCCATCCAATATAACTATACGCCATCCTATACGCCATCCAAGTAATACGCCATCCAACTATACGCCATCCAAGTATACGCCATCCAAGTATACGCCATCCAAGTATACGCCATAACGCCATACAACATACGCCATATAACCCATCCAACATATACGCCATCCAACTATACGCCATCCAAGTATACGCCATCCAAGTATACGCCATACAACTATACGCCATACAACTATACGCCATACACTATACGCCATCCAAGTATACGCCATCCAAGTATACGCCATCCAATATACGCCATACAACTATACGCCACATACAAACTATACGCCATACAACTAATACGCCATCCAAGTACCATCGCCATCCATAGTATACGCCATACAAGTATACGCCATACGCCAAAACGCATGTACAACAACTATTAACGCCACTAAGTACAACGCCATCCAAGTATACGCCATACAAGTATACGCCATCCAAGTATACGCCATCCAAGTATACGCCATCCAAACTATACGCCATCCAAGTTATACGCCATACCAACTATAACGACCCAGTATACCAATTATACGCCATACAACTATACGCCATACATACATATATACGCCATCCAGTATACGCCATCCAAAGTATACCATCCAAGTATACGCCATACAACTATACGCCATCCAACTAAACGCCATCCAAGTATACGCCATACAACTATACGCCATATAACTATACGCCATACAAGTATACGCCATCCAAGTATACTCCATCCAAGTATACGCCATACAACTATACGCCATCCAACTATACGCCATCCAAGTATACGCCATACAACTATACGCCATCCAAGTATACGCCATACAAGTATACGCCATACAAGTATACGCCATACAAGTATACGCCATCCAAGTATACGCCATACAAGTATACGCCATACAAGTATACGCCATACAACTATACGCCATCCAAGTATACGCCATACAAGTATACGCCATACAAGTATACGCCATACAAGTATACGCCATCCAAGTATACGCCATCCAAGTATACGCCATCCAAGTATACGCCACCCAACTATACGCCATCCAAGTATACGCCATCCAACTATACGCCATCCAAGTATACGCCATCCAAGTATACGCCATACAACTATACGCCATACAACTATACGCCATACAACTATACGCCATACAACTATACGCCATCCAAGTATACGCCATCCAAGTATACGCCATACAACTATACGCCATCCAACTATACGCCATACAACTATACGCCATCCAACTATACGCCATCCAAGTATACGCCATACAACTATACGCCATACAAGTATACGTCATACAAGTATACGCCATCCAAGTATACGCCATACAAGTATACGCCATCCAAGTATACGCCATCCAAGTATACGCCATCCAAGTATACGCCATACAACTATACGCCATACAACTATACGCCATACAACTATACGCCATCCAAGTATACGCCATCCAAGTATACGCCATACAACTATACGCCATACAACTATACGCCATCCAAGTATACGCCATCCAACTATACGCCATCCAACTATACGCCATCCAAGTATACGCCATCCAAGTATACGCCATCCAAGTATACGCCATACAAGTATACGCCATACAAGTATACGCCATCCAAGTATACGCCATACAACTATACGCCATACAACTATACGCCATACAACTATACGCCATCCAAGTATACGCCATACAACTATACGCCATACAACTATACGCCATCCAACTATACGCCATCCAAGTATACGCCATACAACTATACGCCATACAACTATACGCCATCCAAGTATACGCCATCCAAGTATACGCCATCCAAGTATACGCCATACAACTATACGCCATACAACTATACGCCATACAACTATACGCCATCCAAGTATACGCCATCCAAGTATACGCCATCCAAGTATACGCCATCCAAGTATACGCCATCCAAGTATACGCCATCCAAGTATACGCCATACAAGTATACGCCATCCAAGTATACGCCATCCAAGTATACGCCATCCAAGTATACGCCATCCAAGTATACGCCATCCAAGTATACGCCATCCAACTATACGCCATCCAAGTATACGCCATCCAAGTATACGCCATACAACTATACGCCATACAACTATACGCCATACAACTATACGCCATACAACTATACGCCATCCAAGTATACGCCATCCAAGTATACGCCATACAACTATACGCCATCCAACTATACGCCATCCAAGTATACGCCATACAACTATACGCCATATAACTATACGCCATCCAAGTATACGCCATCCAAGTATACGCCATCCAAGTATACGCCATACAACTATACGCCATCCAACTATACGCCATCCAAGTATACGCCATACAACTATACGCCATCCAACTATACGCCATACAACTATACGCCATACAAGTATACGTCACACAAGTATACGCCATACAAGTATATGTCACACAAGTATACGCCATACAAGTATACGTCACACAAGTATACGCCATACAAGTATACGTCACACAAGTATACGCCATACAAGTATACGCCATACAAGTATACGCCATACAAGTATACGCCATACAAGTATACGTCACACAAGTATACGCCATACAACGTCCAAGTCTATTCGTCAACAAGTATACGCCATACAACTATACCTACACCTGACTTTGTGAATTCTCATTTATGTTTTAATTTACTTTTAAGCTTTGAGCAACATTTGAATTTGTAATGTGAGAGTCTAAAAGCATCAAAACAACAGCAACAATCCTCTGGAGTCAGGTCTGGGTCCTGCCATTGAGTGAAGATTTCCGGTTTCATTGCACCTCTGCTGCTCTTCCAGCTGGGGATGCATCTGTGCGTCGCGGGATGGATCAAAGAGCAAAAGGTGGGATACGTGACGCAGTTCCCCTCACCCAAGTGTGGAGACAACCACGTGGGCGTGGTTTTGTACAAAGACCCAGTGGATGTGAGCAGCAAGTACGACGCGTACTGCTACCGGGTCCAAGGTACGACACCTCAGCCGGACTTATACATACACTGTATTCCTGAAAATATTTTCTTTATTTTTACGTTCATTTTAATCAAAGCTTTACAGAAAAAAAACAATGAATTTGTGTTGAAACCTTCTTTAAAACTATTGTGAACACAGAAACAGACTCACACAGAACACACTGACAGATTAATGAGAGCTATTTCAATTTTAAAAGTTAAATGCAGGGTAATTTTACTAAATATAAAGTATTTCTCTTAAAAAATAGATCGAAACATGACAACATATGATACATTCAATTACTACAATTATTAAAAATAAATTAAATTACAGTACTGTGGTGGTTTAAAATGGAAAATAAAAACATAAGAAGATCCTAAAATCATGTTTGAAAATTACTGAAAGATTAATAATTTGAGAACAAAAAATTCCTGGAAAGAATGAAGAATGATGCTGGAGATTTGGTCTTTGGTTCACGTGAGAAATACAACATATGAAAATCATGTGAATACTTTTCTCAGGTGAAGATGTCTCTGTGATAGTTCTCTAGAGTTATGATGAAAGGCTGAGTTTATATAAATCTCCTGACCGAGCGGTCTGTCTGGATGCAGATGTTTCGTGTTCGTGTCCAGACGGTTACACTGGAGACGGAGTCTTCTGTCACGGCGTCCTGACCAGCGTTCTGTCGACTTACAGCAACTTCTCTTTATTCTACAAGGTGAGTGAGGACGGCTGACTTCAGAGGATTAAGATTTTATCATTCTTACAATCAGTTTACCTCAATAACTTAAAAACTGTAATATTCAGCAGCTCAGAGGCTATAGATATTTATATTCATATAGTTGTCCTTTAAGTTTTCTTCTTTATTTTTCACATTTATTTTATTTTATAAAACATGAGTACATGTGTGAATCCTCCTTTCAAACACGGACACGCATGTTTCTCAGGCTTTACCAGATGGAAGCTTTTCAGCAGATCAATCATTTGCTCCAACGACATATTAGACACCAAGAATTCCAGTATTCACAAATGACTCAGATTACTACATATAGTGAACGTACTTTTCTCTCAGCTTTGAGTCTAAAGTGAGCGTCTCTTTGTGTTTGTAGTCTTTGTTGGACTACAGCAACTCCGTGCCAAAAGGCCGAGAACTCTTCGAGGTTTTGGCTCACAGGTCGTCGGAGGTCGCGCTGTTTGTTCCTCATGATGCCGGCTTTGCATACAACCAGGTAATGTGCAAATGTGACCAAATCTTTCACTTCACAGGACACTAAGATGATTACAATGAGTTAAGGTCAGGGGTGGGGTCCTGTGCTGGGCCCCCTGGCGTTTCCGTTTCCTCTGCACTCACAGGAAGAGTGTATAAGGAAAAAAAGTGTGTAAATGTTTTTATTTGTTTAATGGTGTAAAGTTTGTGTTTAGTAGATGGTTGTAGTTGGGCTTTGGAGGTAAATATCAAGGTGATGACTGTGGATAAAGTAGATCAGCCACTGTCTGATCTGGGTTTGTCTCTTTAGATTCTGTCTGGAAGCGATCTGGAATATCACATCTCAACTGATCACAGCAAACGACTCTTCAAGGATCTGAGGCACCAGGAAGTCATTAAATCCAGGCTGGGCTTCAACCTGATCGTCACTCAGGGCAAAAATGAGGTCAGAAGTCCGTTCTGCGTCAGCGTTCATGTTTCTGCTAGAAATGATGCCGAGGATCTCCTGTACAGACAGCAGGAGATGCAAAAGAAGTTCTGGGAAATATCGTCATGGGTGGGATGAAGAGCTGAGGAAGAGCTGATGAAGAGCTGATGAAGAGCTGATGAAGAGCTGATGAAGAGCTGAGGAAGAGCTGAGGAAGAGCTGACGAAGAGCTGACGAAGAGCTGACGAAGAGCTGAGGAAGAGCTGAGGAAGAGCTGATGAAGAGCTGAGGAAGAGCTGAGGAAGAGCTGATGAAGAGCTGAGGAAGAGCTGATGAAGAGCTGAGGAAGAGCTGAGGAAGAGCTGATGAAGTGCTGAGGAAGAGCTGAGGAAGAGCTGATGTACCAGCAGACAGAGGAGATTCAGGATGACCTGAATGTGGTCTGAGGAACAGAACAGGAACTGGTCTGATGGAGTCTGGGTTATTCCAACAGAAGACCGTCTATAGAGGGGATGTGGGTCAAAACGGGTCCAAGTCAGACTGAAGGAGAAGAGGATGAGGTCCAGCAGGAGGAGTTTTGATCTTAGTTGTGTTGGATCAAACAGGAGAAAGGTTGAGCTGAGGGAATGCCACCAAAAAATACAAAGAGAGAAAGTCAAATTACAAGTTTTTTCTCATAAATTTGTGACTTTTAATCTTGTAGTTTTTCACCTAAATTTACACGTTTTTTTCTTGTACATTTACAAGATTTAAAGTTGTAAATTTAAGAGAAATAAAGTCATTCATTTAGCCTTTGACGTTTTCGGTCATAAATATTCGACTTTGTTCTTGTAAATTTACAAGATTTAAATTCGTATTAAAAAGAAATGTTTGTAAACGTAAACTCTGTCGTACATTAAAGGCAGTTTACAAACAAAAGAAAAATTAAAAAAACTTTAAATCTCGTGCGTTTACGGTAAAAAAGCCGTAACTGTTCAATTATGAGAATAAAGTCAAGAATTTAAGTCGTAAATTTACATTTTTTAATCTAATAAATTTATGAGGTTAAAAGATGTACATTTACAAGAAAAAATCTTTTAATATTGATTTTTTATATACTTTGTCATAAAAACATGATTATTGTTCAATAAAAAACTTTTTCTTTCCTTCACAATAAGCGATGTTTGTTTGTTTTTTTAGAGCTACAAGATGGTGAACCAGCGGCTGCTGCTGCAGTGGGACGTTCCTGCCGTGAACGGGATCATCCACGTCATCGAGGCACCGCTAACGTCCCCCGTCGTACCGGTCGGTATCAAGTCAGATATGATGCAGGACTGGGTTTGGTCTATAAATGGTTTGAGATTCTGCATCCATGATCACAATGACGCCAGATCACAGATCAGAAATGATTTTAAAGCTGAAGGTTTCAACTTTTCCTTCATGGAAAAAAAGAGAAAACACAGCAAACCCCTGAAAGAAGAGGTAAAGATCTGCTCCTGAAAAGAGAGAGATTTGTTCTTTTTCTTTAAGCATCTTTTTTATATAAAACAGCTACTGAGAAAGTGAAAAAGCTGCTTTTTTCCTGAACAGTTATGACAATATTCTGACAGCTTGAAATCATATTTTATTGTTGTTACCAAAGAAACCTAAAGTTTCATAACTGATAGAGTGTACAGCCAATCATATTAGAGCATCTTCCTGCTTTTTATGTGTGAATGTCAACAAAAGGTGAAAAAAAGCCTCATAATTCCCCCAAACACTTTATTTTCTGTCAAGTCTTTGATGCAGTGGGATTTAAAGGGTTAAATTAGAATTCTGAAGTCTGTCTAAAATGTTTTGATAATCATTTGAAAACTGAAATCACATTTAAATATTAAACAAATGTTCTTTATATTCATTATTTTGAATTGAAGTCCATTAAATGTATTGAATTCCCTTTCACTCTCTAGAGGGAAAAATGATCATCTCTTCTTTTCTGTAATATGTCAGATTTCACTAAAGAAGACAAAACTAAACAACAGAATATTTCAGAAATATTTCCATTTCCTGTCCCGTCTTTTACCTCCTTTTTTGTCCCTTTTCTCCTTCTTGACTTTCTTTATCTTTTATTTGAGTTTCTTTATGTGTTTTCTGTTTTCACTAAGTTTTTTTGGAACAAATTTCTGTCTTTTTCTAGACTCTTTTTACAGCCACTCTTTCAGTGTTGCTGGGCAGTCATGGTTGCAAAAAAACAACCAAATCATGATTAAGTAGCTGTTGATTAGCAACGCTTAATTATCTGTTTTTTTTTTCCCCAAAATGTCCAACTTGATGATTTCACATCCGACATTTTAGCTTTAAGTCGAGAAAAGCATCAATTAATGGAATCCAGTTGAACCTTATTTATGAAAATGATATCAAATCACAAAGGAAGCGTTTTTTCCTCTCTTCCATATTCTGTCTTTTCATTGCAGCTTCAGATTTATATATATATTTTTCCTTTCAGTGTTCAGCTCGGGGAAAAGAGAGCGTTTGGGTTGATTGGTGTTTCTAGAGGTGTGAGTGTGAGTGTGTGACCCTGAAACCGACTGAAACCTGTGCAGGGTACGAGTCTGCCTTTGCCCAATGATGCTGGGATGTCTCCAGCTGTCAGCCCTTTGATTATGATATAAAGATAAAAGATTAGTGTCGATATGGCGTCAAGCAAGGAGATCACAAATACCATGGTTTAAAGGCAAAAATAAGAATAAAAACAAAATAAATCTGTAAAAATATTATAAAATAGTTCAAACAACTAGTATATTGCTAACATTTTAGCTAAATGCCAAATTAACCTAAAAAAACTTCAGTGAATGCCAAACAGAGCTAGCATAGCAGCTAAATGCTAAATTAGCTTAGCCTGGATCAGCTTTTCTCTATGAAGATTAAAGGTTGAAACAAAGTTTAACCATTTATTACTGTGTGAGAATCCAGAGATGATGGAGGACGACTTTTGATATATTCATGTTTTTAGGTCGAGGGATCCAGCTGTAATCACAAGATAAAATCAAGAAGACGTCAAGAAATGTCTCCATGCATTGAAATCCTCCGTTTGTGCTGATATTTAGGATCGCTGTGAGAAAACTACATTCCTCTGGATTTTCTGACAAATTCAAACATTTGGATGTAAAAACTATTTTTTTTCAGGACACAATAGCAGAGTTTGAGTCTCTCCTGCAGTCTGAATCCGACTGAACTTGGAACGTTTTCCATCGATTCTCATTGATCCCAGATCCTCAGGGACTGGATCTCTCGTCCCGGTTTGAATGAAGCGGATGTGCAATCGCTCGCTGACCGCTGCTGAAGACTCTGTTCTCTTTTCCAGGAGAGCCACGGTTCTTCCCGAGGAGCAGCCCACTCCAGCAAAGTGTCGGCCATCTTGTTGTCGTTGTTGCTGCTGTGCGTTTTGGCTGCGTTTGGACACTACGTCTTCAAACACAAAACCGATGCTTTCCGTTTCCACTACTTCAAAGTAAGGAACCTTCGTCTCTGATGCCAGGTTATGGTCCCCTCCTCCGGAGACATCCTGATCCTGATCTGACAGCTGCTGCTGTGGTTTCTCTGACAGAACGAGGATGAGGACGCCACCAACAAACCCGCGCTGGTGTCCATCCCGAACCCTCTGTACAGCGGCTCCAGCGCCCTCAGCGAGCCGTTCGGGGTAAGTCCAGCAGGCCGGGGTTGTTGTGGAACTCCTGGAACTTTGAAACTGGTTTAATGTAGAATCAACACAAACATGTTGATGTGTCTTTATGCTCTGAACTTTATGCTCCATCTTAGGACCACTTCTATGTAACATCTCCATGCTCCCACTGGTCCAGGTTATAAAGAACAGCATTGGTTACTATGCAGATGACACACAGATGTATATTCCAGTGACAGCAGGAGACAGAGGTCTGTACAGGCTCTTGGTAAATGCATGGAGGACATGAATGACTGGATGAATCACAACTGACTTCAGTTAAACTAAACTGAGGTTATTGTCTTTGGAGATGTCACTACAGAGCTTCAATCTATCATCTAAAAACTACCAACCAGACCAGAAACTTGGGTGTAGTGATGGATTCAGATCTACATTTAGATAAACACATGAAGACAGTCACAGAATCAGCTGATTATCATCTCAGAAACATCTGAAGGATCAAAGATCTGATGGAGAAACTAGAGCATGCTTTTGATGACTGGAACAGTGTTTCTACAGGAAACTGCAGCTGATCCAGAACTCTGCTGCTCGGGTTCTAGACCACATCAGTCCAGTTCTGAGGTCTTTCCACTGGTTACCTGTCTGCCAGAGGAGAGACTTTAAAGTTCTGGTACTGCTTTAGAAATACATGACTGACCTCTTGACCCCGTATGTACCAGCCAGAACTCTCCTCATCTGGATCCTAGAGTCAGAACTAAACATGGAGAAGCTGCATTCAGCTTCTATGCTCCACAGATCTGGAACAGAAAACCTTAGATCAGCTGAAACATTTAAAGACTCACCTGTTCTCAGCTGCATCTGATTCATAAGTTTACATTCACAATGTTTATCTGATTGGTTTAAATAAAATTTATTTTCTTTTCATTTTATTTTAATGATCTCATCTTTTATTATTTCTTCTAATTTTTTTCTTTGAATGTTTGATGTAAAACACTGAATCATCAATGGAGAATGCTACATATAAACCTGCATTATAATTTTGAGAAAGGCAACATGCAGCAACGGCGTTTTTTAATTCATCAAAGACAATAACAGCACCGGTCCGCGGGTCACCTGGTACCCGGCTGCAGACTGATGAAATAAACAAATGTGCTAGCTTACTTTATTTTCTGATCCTGAACAAAGTTTATTTTTAAAAACCTCCGGATTCTCTTCGCATCTGAATTGGTCATGTGACTTAAAGCGGCGACCTGGATTGCTAAGCTAGCAGCCCAAGGCTAAATACAAAAAACCAACTATAAAACGTGTTTGTGATGTTTCTTTGAGGAGAAAAGAGTCACTGAGGAAACGGAAGAAGAGCCTTCATAAAGCTGCTGCTGGCAGACGAAGCGGGAGTCTTCCTCCTCCCCATTAGAACTTAAAGTCGGACGTAGCTGAAGCTAGCATCGGTTGCTAGCCTCCACTTTGATGCTAAACAGAAAATCTTCATCACAACGGTTGAACATTTTACAGAGAATGAAGATTCTGTCAAAGAAAGTTTCTGATTGATAGAAACCCGTAAAAGAGACTTTTCCAACAGCGAGACGGAAAATAATCGTCTGAAACTTTGGCTCAAAAATACAAAATGAAAGAGGATTTATGTAAAGACAAAATATCATCAAACTTTTTCCCTGTAAGATAATCAGAGTCTGGATGGATTTTAAAATAGCATTCTGTTTTTTCTTTATGGATTTTTTTCAAATCCTAAACGACTTCTACACATCAAAATCATTAAATTTTCTTCATCTGCATAAAAAAAGATTCTTTTTTCTTTTTTTTTTAAACAAAATGTCTTTCTGTAGACACAGGACGCTTAAAAAGACCGACTTCTGCCCCATTCGGACCGATCCCAGATAAATGTAACATAATTTAAACGGGTTCTGGACCAGTGATGTAAAAGAACAAACGCCTGTTAGACCCGGCGTTTGCTCCAGACCAGCTTCAGGTCGAGACCAGCCACTATTGGAAGTTTATTTTTCATTGTGTTGATTCTTTAGTCCCAAACTTCTCTATATATTTTTTTTTTTTTTTTAATTTTCAGCCGTAAAAGATCAAAATAAATCAGACAAGTCAATAAAAGCAAGAAGAAACATAAACTGATCATATTTATAGGATGAGTGCCGTTATTTATTGAGGATATTTAATAAGCAGCTCATATATTTAACTTGAGGATAACCTGAGGAACGTGGAAGAACCTGAGGAACGTGGAAGGACCTTCATAGTTTCGTCTCTTCTCTTTCAGGATCCTGGAGAACGAGCAGAACCGCCGGAGCGTGAAGAACGCCAGCCGGGCGGCGACCAGTGAAGACGATGACTCGACACGCCAATACTGGACACGTTCCACCGTGTTTTTCTGTTTGTGTATCCACATGAAATAAAGTTTCCTGTTTGTGAAACAGAGATCAGAAGACTTTCTGTCGGGTAAAATCTGTCAGGATTTTCATAAAAGGTCAAACAAGGTCATCAGTCACCTCTGGACGGTTTCAGTTTGGTTATAAATAATGAACACGTGACCTCACGTTAAGGACACGTATGTGTGTCTGAGCCGCTCTTCACTCACTCAGTTATTAATTCAAAACCTGCTGATTGGACCGGATGATTCATCCTTTTGACTACTGAAACTGCAAAGAATCATGGGAAATAATTATCTCAGAGATTCTACAAACAGAGACGGGAATGAAGTGTAATGTTTTCTTTTTAAATCAGACAAATAGAAACATAACGACACAGTTCACGGTCAGAGACGTTAAAGTATGGAGAGAAAATAGTCTCACTGGATCTGTGCGTGTGTGCGTGTGTGTGTGTGTGTGCGCGTCATTCGTGAGGTGTAACTCACCAATCACCCCAAACACAAACTGAAATACTGTTCTCTGTGTGTAAGTGATGCGTTTAAATGCTGCTGGGTCATCACAGTTTTCTCGTGTCATTGTGAATAATATCTGAGGAAAAAACTGGACAGTTTTCCAACTTTCTTATACTACATTCACACCAGATACATGACCCACACATTCCAGTCACGGCAGTATAGCGCTCATCATCATCATCATCATCATTGATCGATCAAAGGATGTGACGTTGGCGTTCAATAGACCCTTTTCACGGTGACGTCAGAGAAAACGCGGAAAGGGGTGAAAGGGTGAAACCCAACTTCCGGTCTTTTTTTAAGACCGGAAAAACAAAGAACCGAACGCTGCTCGACGCCATTCAACGCCGTTTTGTTGAAATAATAAAAGGTAATTGTAACAGGAAAATGTAAAGTATTTATTTATATATTTCCTACGTACCCGTTTTTCGTCTTTGTCTCTTAGATAGCTCAGAAATCAAAATACTAATGTCTGTAATCCTCCAGTGTTTTAGTAAAAAAAAAAAAAAAAAAATGGATCATTCTCGTAAAACTTTTGTTTTCTTCTTCTTTTTTTTTTTTTTTTTTACCGGTTTTTGCTTTTATGATCATTGTTTTTACCTTTATTTTCCTGCAGATCAGACGAATATGGCACAATCAACCACAAGGCACCACTGTTGCGTTCCTTTTTGTTCAAACAACAAACAAAAGGTGCCGTACATGAGTTTTCACAGCTTTCCAAATGACAAAGGGCTTCGAGCCCGCTGGGTTAGAGCAATAAGAAGAGACGAGGGTAAAGCTTTTAGAGTACTCTATGGTAGTACCTACGTGTGCAGTCATCATTTTTGCCCAGAAGAGATATACACATGCCCAAGTGGACGAAAAAGGTTAAAAAAAGATGCAGTACCATCCAGATTCTCTTGGAACAACTGGGGTAGGAGATTTATTGTCATTCTGTTTAGATTTTTTTTAATATAAATCTACTTAGTAAATTTTGATTATTGTGTGTTTTAGACATATAATATTTACACAGTATGTTTTGTCAACTTGAAGGAAAGGATTGTCCGGTACGCGAGTCAGTCTTTCAGAGATTAGACAAGCGTCAAAAGGCTGCGGATCAAGATGTTTCTCAGAAAACCCCCTGCGATGACTGTTCTGATCAACAGTTTGCAGCAGCAAAAGACCACGACTACACCTGTCCGCCATCTCCTGGTTAGTATTTCCACAAACCTTTGCTGAATTTTCTTCTATATAAAACTATAGTTTAAAAAAAAATGAAAAAAAGGAAACTTCAATGTAATTTACTATCATTATTGCATAAAGAATAATCTGAGGAACTATAAAACCAAAGGAAGACAGAAAATGTTAGTTGGAACTTTTAAACTGAATACATTTTTTTTTCTTTTACCAGGAAAACTGGACATTGCTGTTGAGAGAATCAAGGAGCTGGAGCAGCCAGTGTTTTCATTAGAGATGGAAGTCCTTCAGCTGACTCTCAACAAGGATCAACCAATAACATACAAGTTGTGCACCACTAATGAAGACATCCGCTTTTTCACAAAATTTCCTTCGAAAGAGGTGTTTTCTTTGTTTTGGGACTCAATTTATCCATCTGCACAAAAGCTTGTGTACTGGTCAAAAGCAAAAGGCATGACACCGCAAACCCCTGGCTCTCACCGCAAACTGCCTCTTGTTGATGAATTCTTTTTGTTTCTTTGTCGTGTTGCAGCTGGGTTTCAGGAAAAGGCACTGTCAACCATTTTTGAAGTGAGTGTTTCTACTGTGAGTCGAATTATCTTGACATGGACCAGCTACCTTTACCTGGTTCTGGGCTCGATGCCAACATGGATGAGTAAGGACAGAGTTCAAGCAACAATGCCTGACACATTTAAAACATTCTGTCCTGAAGTGAGAGTGATTATTGACTGCACAGAAATTCGTTGTGAAACTTCTTCATCCCTTTCACTGCAGTCAGAAACCTTCTCAAACTACAAAAATTACACCACATTTAAAGGTTTAGTTGGGATTGCACCATGTGGAGTGGTAACATTCGTTTCCAAATTGTACACAGGATCCATCTCAGATCAGGAAATCACAAAACGATCAAACTTTTTGCAGTTGCTACAGCCTGGGGATGGAGTAATGGCTGATAAGGGCTTCTTAATTGAAAAGATGGTTGCAGATGTGGGGGCAACACTGATTATCCCCCCCCTCAAGAAATCTGTACAGCTAAGCAGAGAAGAAACCCTGAGAACTCAAGCCATTGCTCGCTTGAGAATTAATGTTGAGAGGGCCATACGGAGAGTGAAGCAATTTCACATCTGGGATGGCGTGGTTCCTCTTTCCATGACAGGATCTGTCAATCAGCTGTGGGTCATCTGTTGTCTCCTGTCAAATTATCAGGGACCACTAGACATCAAAGGGGACAAATCTGTGTGAAGTACACTCATGATGGTGCTTTTGTGAATATGTATATGAAGCAAAATGTTCAATGTACATAGTTTAAATGAAAAGAAATACTACTCTGAGCTTTTAATTTCAACCATTTAATCACATTGTAAAATGAAATATGTACAAAATATACATGTATACAAACTATTTAGCATTGCATATGTTACAATAACAAATATAGAAGTTATATTTAATTTAAATAAAAGCTTTATTACAAACCATTTTGACTCAATAGTATGTTGAAAGTGCCTAAACTCTTTACATTGACTGGAAAACAGCGTTTCATTTATAGTTTATTCATTCATTCATTCATTCATTTTCCATACCGCCTTATCCCTTTCGGGGTCGCGGGGATGCCGGAGCCTATCCCGGCGGCTGATGGGCGAAGGCAGGGTTTACCCTGGACAGTTCGCCAGTCTGTCGCAGGGCCATTTATAGTTTACTCACCAGAATTTAAGTAGACATCAACATAAATCTCATGGTAGAACTGGTCAAGTTTTGGTCGCACTGAATTCATCATGTCATCTCTAAAGATTCTTTCAACGGTTAAATCAGTACGAGTATCTGTAATGAAGTCACACCACTCAAGACCACTAACAGCCAATTGGCCCTGAACTTGATAATAATATTTGTGTGTTTTTTTTAGACAAGCCCTGCCTTTTACTGTTGTCAGGTGTTTAACCTGACTAACATCGTCTACATCAATGATTTGATTTCAGCCAGTCCAAATGGTGGCATTTCTTTTGGATCAAAAACTTTTGCATCCGGTGTAGCGCCCAGGTGAGGCGCATCAGGGTGAATGATAATGCCACACTGAGTTACAGAGACATCACAGTGATCTGCATATTCCCACAGTATGTCTTCTTCCCGATCCAGTCCTCTTTTCATTGCTGCAGTTTGAGCAGTTCCTTTCAGCATACGGACAGCCAAACTTCTGGCAGAAGACTCTCCACGAACATGGCAAACTTCTCGGAACCTGCTGGCTGTAAGTCTGGGTTGTCGTACCTGTCTCCACAGTTGGCTTTTGGACTGCTGTCTTGTTTCGGCTTCAATTGCAGCAGATATCTCCCTTGTAACCTCCAAGCTCCTCAGGTGGCACTGGTGCTTGTAGCTCGTAGGATTGAAGACAGTTGGAGATGTAAAACGATATCCCTCCACAGGCAGCTGAGGAAACTCTGTGGCACCGGGTGTTTAATGACGTCTCTGCTTGAATCTGGTGGACACTGATAGGACAGCACTGAACCAAATGGTACAGGCCCAAACTTTGATTCCACCAGACGGATGTCCTGGAACCCACACAGCAATTTGCAAATCCCTAGTTGAGGATGTATGCCTTTTAGTTTTTCTCCACTGGCAATGAGATGAGGATCTGGAAGTGGTCCTGGAAAATTCAGAAAAATGTTTAAGGATATGGCTGTTTTCTTGACTTTTTTCTTAACAAATGTAAAACTAACATTTGTAAAAAAGAGAGAATCTTCACCTAAGCTAAGGAGTTTTAAATTAAATAAGTAACTTACTCTGCCTGTATTATACACACTAATTGTGATGTAAATTAATGTTGTTGTTTATTGTTGATTAGTTTAATTTGAAAATTCTAGTGTTTTAACAGTAAACATTAATACAATACTGTCTTATAAATAAATGAAGAACTACTTTTGTGCTACAGGAATTACCAGACAGACTTACCACAATATGCCTTGTACAGTGTGCACTTCACACCGGTCTTCACTTTGTCCTTCTCTTTTGCTGCTGGTTTCCGCACAATCATGTCGTTCGTGGCTTCTGGTGATATTCCCTGCAAATTCACAATATTTTATGTCAGAGTCAAAATATTTTAACACACACAAACACACACACCAATACCTGTGTTCGAGGACGGTGCCAAGTCTGTAATGAGCTTGTGCAGGACAAGGGCAGTGGAACAGATTCAAAGCCCATCGTACTGTAGTGTGCACTTTGGAAAAGAAGTGCAACCAAATGATTGCAGAAAGCTCTCCCAGCACTGCATGAACATGCTGTACCATTTACAACTACAGGGGCTGAACCAGCATCCAGGGTAATCTGTTTAAAATCATATACATGTTTTTAGAATACAACACATTTGTTTTCAAGTAAATTTTAAAGAAGGCTGTTAGATCTCAAGTCTCCAGAGTACACTTAACACTAATATTAATGGTCTTTTGTAGCTACTAACACCTCACATGATCCTACAGAGTCATGAGATGTAACATTTCCCCACAACTGAACAGAGTGGGAACAATAGTGAGTTTAAGAAGTCACACAATTTAAACCCACTATTAACACATTTAATTTGACTGCAACCGCAGCAAACTCGTGGACAGCTAAATAAAACAAAACCTGAAGATAATGGGGCTCCTCGTTTTTCTTCATTGACCTGTGACATCTCCCTCTCACTGTCACCTCGCCGTTGACTACTTTTGAGACTGACACGGTTAACAGCAAAAGAAAAATAGAGAATTACACAACAGTAATTAATTTTACTTTAATGCAAGACACTAAATTGTCGAGCTTTTGCTCTGTTTTAATGATTTCGTGAACACTGAACTTCAACTGGTCAGAAAAGATCTTTGTAGCCCTACGTTTTACATCCAAAGCTAGTACTGCTAGCGTTAGCTAAACTAGAAAAATAACAATCTTACTTACCTTCATAGTCGAACAAATAGCATTCAATGAAGTATTTGTACCCTTTATCTAACTTTGAGCGGATTGTGAGAGAGAAACGATCCACTATTCGTTTAACATCGTCCATACGTATTTGGGGAAGCAGCTTTAGAGACTTCGTGAAATCCATATTGACCGCGACCGGAAGTGAACTTTCACCCTTTTGAGGAAAGTGGGGGCCGTGTGACGTCACGTGAAAAGGGTCTATTGACTCCATGGAGCGGCGAGCGGAGCGTCTATAGATGAGTGATTGTAGGAAATTGTTGTTGATCACGAATCACTCAACTTCTAGTGAGCTGCGGCGCCGCAGGATCGCCCGTGGCGCCGCAGGATCGTTTGTGGCGCCGCAGGATCGCCCGTGGCGCCTGCTGTGCAGCGCTCGGAACATCAAACCCAGAAGCCCATTTAATCCTGAAAAAGTTTTCTTTATTGCAGTTTTCTGCAGCAGAAACCACCTCCTCAAAGCATAAAACCTTCCTTTGATGAATGTGAGTTTTTTCTTTTATTCTTATCTTCCCATTAAGCAACTTTATTTTCACAATTCCGAATTGCACAAGTTCATAGTTAGTGGAAACTCAGCGAGTGACTCGATCAGAATAAAAAAAAATCCAACATGGCTCCTCAATGCAGAGATCTTTATCTATTTTCTTCTTCCCAGAAACTGTTCTATTTCCTGTTGGGCGTAGGCAAGACACAGTGCCGGACATAGGCAACCTAGGCGGCTGCCTAGAGCTCTATCTGCTGGAGGGGGTGCCAAATGAAAAGGATTCAACATAAATTTTTTCTTCAAAAGTTTCTCACAAATAAAAAAGTAATAATTAAAAAATGTAAATAAAATAACTCAGAAGTTTGATGTCATCAGTAACTGCATTGCAGAACCATCTAAAACACTCCAGAACCGTCTAGAACCCTCCAGAACCATCTAAAACACTGCAGAACTGTCTAGAACCCTCCAGAACCATCTAGAACACTCCAGAATTACAGGGAAAAGGAAACATTATCAAGGATCATCATAGAATTTCTTCCAGTTTAGCTTGAGGCTGACACTGCGCAAAAACCCCCAAAATCCGGAGATATTTTTCCTTGGATATCTTCAAAAGTGACCCATGTCTGGTGATATCCATGGTGGATACTCTCCGACCATGACAGTTTCTGAGTTCACGTCCTTCACATATCAACTCCGAGTATGGGACACTTTTATTCTGATAGAATCTGGAGTTGAGATTCTCTCCGAACATCAGATGTGACAAAACGTCATATTCAGGCCATATCCCAATACTAGTGATATCCAAAGTCAGGATATGTACAGATTTTAGTCAAATTGATTTTCTGAGGCCAGCATACCCCCAGGTCAAATGTGTTGATTTCTGAAGTCAGTATACCTATCATATCTGAGGTTAGGATATCTTTAGATTTCAACCCAGGTCAAATGTGTTGATTTCTGAAGTCAGTATACTATCATATCTGATGGAGGATATCTCCAGATTTCCCCCATGCAGGTCATCAAATGTGTTGATTTCTGAACTCAAGTATACCCATCATATCTGAGGTGGAAAGGGGACATCTCTAGATTTCACCCATGTAATCAAATTTCTAGATTTCTGAATTTAGTTAAACCCATCATATCTGATGTAAATATATTTCAAGGTTTGCGTCATCTCAAAAAACAATACACAAAATAAAGGTGACAGAAAACCAGTTACCACTCAAATTATTTTATTAAAATAAAAAACAACACTGCAACACTACACACACACACATGCATTCCACAAACTTTTTTTTAGGACTCCATATCACTTTTCTCTGCCAGATAGCAGCTCTTGACAGGGGGTGGGTTCCTCTTGCTGAAACCAGCTGAGTGTCTTATGTGTGTGGACCTTGGCTCAATTCCTTTTTTCTATTATCGTCCAAGGCTTTTTGGCATTGAGACATTAGTCTGGTTAGCCGAGTGGAGCGCCACTTTGGTGACGCATAATGATACGCAGTCTTTTCCTCGTCGCTTTCTTCATCACTCACACAGTTTGGATTGGCTCCCTGTATGAATAGCAGGTCTTCCTGATTCAGAACCGTCTCAGCAATTTTGACCCGCTTTCTGAAGAGCTGTGGACCAACAAAAAAAAGACAATCATTTTCTGTTACAGCTTATGCATTGTGTGTGTGTGCAAACTCAGTGCCAAAAATGTAGTATTTATGTAGTACAAAAATTTAATACTAAAAATAGCAGACTGGAGAATAGAAAGTACTAAACATAAATATTCAATATAAAGACATTTTGTTCAAGTGGACCATGCAATGATCTGATTAAATTATTCAAGGCCATTTTTCAAATAGGACAACTCACCCGATCACGCCTACTGGTCAGGAGTTTCCTCCTTTTGACTTCTTCCTTGCAACCATCTCTCTCCATTCGCTCTTGGCTCTTAAGGTTTTCAAAAGCTCGATTACATGCTCCTAGTAGATGGAAAATTAAAACAACATATTAATTAAACATATTTATTTCCAAGGTGGACTAATCAAAATGTGCTATGCAGACTTTGACAGTCGCTTATCTTAAAGGGTACCTAACAGGGCAGTTGGAGTCTGACTCAGTTCACAGCCCAGACTTTAAAGACCCCCCATACAGCCCAATGTTATTTTGTAAAATCCCAATTTTAACAGAATTTAAACCAATAGGATTGCCTCCCTATCCCCAGAATCTCTGAAAATAAAGTAAGACTAAATGTCAGTTTGAGTCTCCAACAAGCTGCACTTCCATTAACTATAAAATGGCACAAATTGGATTTGCAATACTAAATTTGCCTAATGAAACCACCACAATTAAAAAAAAAACTTGCATCTATCGAAACAGAAGCATCAGAAAAATGGCTTTTTACGACATTTAGGTTTTTGAACGATAAGAGAACGATAAACCCATCTACAGAAAACTTAAGTTTTAAATAATGTAAATCCAACTTTAGTGCACAATACATACTTCTAACTTGGTGGAAGCTCCAATTTGGTTCCACATCTTTCACTGCTTGAACCACTGTTGCAGTCACCTCTTCGTTGTGTTTTGTTCTAAAGCTTTAAAAAAAGAGAGAATATAAGACAATATTTCATAATTGACTGGAGTTTTTATAGGTTTCCTAAAACAATAGTGAGAGAGAAACATACTGGTCAGTTGGCCGGATCTTCCACTGAAGCTGCTCTCCAAGATTCTTGTGTATGTGACGGACAAGAGTCTAAAAGATAAAAAATATCAAGCCAATTAGGTTACAGTAACATTGTCATTATGGTAAATGCCTAGAATAAAAACACAAATAAACAAAGGGGATGAAAAAACAACATGCATAATGGTTGGTTACAAAAAAGATAGAACATTCATTAGTCACTATTATATATATATATATTTTTTTTTTCTCAAAGAAACAACATGAAAGAGCAGCTGAAACATTATTATTCTCACTCTACAGTGAAAAAAAACTTACATCTGACAAAAAACACATTATTTTAGCATACATTATTTTTTACACACTGAATACATACTGAAAGTTCAGTAGGTGTTTTTGTGTCGGGTGTCCTGGCTGCTTGGTTTTCTTGCATGTTCTCAAATTTGTGGAGTAGGACTTCTAGAGTCTGGGATATCGCCGCTTGTTTTTCTTCCATGTGGTCCATCCTCTGTGAGAATTCTTCATATGAAGACTCCAATTTTCTTAAAAAAAAACAAAAACAAAAAAACAAGAGAAGATGGTTTATTATATTTTCCGAAGTTGTTTCATTTATCAAGTGTTAACCCGGAAGTGTAAACTTTGTGTATATAAAACATTAACAGTAAGCCTAGTAGAGCTCTATGAAGACTTATAATGTCTGTAACACTCTGTAGTAACAGAGCCGTGAGACTCTTTTCACGTCTCACAAATTCGTCCGTGAGTGATGCGTTCAAGTATTACCAGAATGCTCGTTCACCATAGTTTTCTTGTCAGCCGTTTTAAACTTTGAATGTGAATAATATCTGGTAAAACTTGACATTTTCCCACTTTCTTAAAAATATATTCCCGATAATCAATTTTAAAAAGTCTAAATAAACATTTTTAAAACACTTATCCCTTTTAAAACAAGAATATTTCTAGAAAAGAGGCGCTTCGAGCTGCAGCGGCTCGTCTGACAGCGCTCCTCATCAACGCGGGGGTGGTGGTGGGGCTTCTCTGGTCTGGGAAAATGTCAAGTTTTTCCGGATTTTATTTACAATCGAAGCTTAAAACGGCTGACACGGAAACTCTGGTGAACGAGCATTCTGGTAATACTTGAACGCATCCCTCACGGACGAATTTGTGAGACGTGAAAAGAGTCTCACGATAGATCCGTGCATAACTTATGCTGCGTGCGTGCGTAAGAGGTGATCCGTGCGTATTTTTAAAAGATTTTTTGTGTAATTAGTTTCAGGCTGTTGTAATTTTAATTTGTGCATATGTGAATTGTATTTTGTATTTTTTAAGTTTTTGTATTTACTTTTGCACAAAACGTATTATATGAGTTACAAATCAAGAATTGTGCATGCACAAATCTAAATTTATGCACAAGTCAAGAATCACGCACGCACAAATCAGAGTGAGTCTATTTTCTCTCCATAGCCCAGTACCTTCTATGTTATCTGGATTTTGCCCCCTGTGTGATTGAGTTTCACACCGTTGCACTAGGTGAATTGTGTCTATCACACCAGTAGGATTGCCTCCCTATCCCAAAAATTTCTGTAAAGAAAGTAAGACCAAATGTCAGTTTGAGTGTCTCACAAGCTGCGCTCCTATTAACTATGAAATTGTGCAAATTGGATTTGCAATAATAAATTTGCTTAATGAAAACATCACCATTTTGAAAAAAAACTTGCATTTATCGAAACAGAAGCATCAGATCAAAATGAAAAAGAAGGCCTTTTACAACATTAAGATTGTGGGATTTTGGTTAAAAACTTCACAATCAAACACCCCAGGGAACATTATTTATAAAAAAAAAAATGTTAAAGGGGACTATAATTAAAATATAATTGCAAAATTGCGTTTTTCTCTACATATCTAGACTTTTGATAAAGTTTTGCGTATATGTCTAATAGAAACTCTCCGACAGTAACCTTAACTTATAGTGAATAATGTAAATTCAACTTTAGTGTACAATACATACTTCTAACTTGGTGGAAGCTCCAATTTGGTTCTGCATCTTTTACTGCTTGAACCACTGCAGCTATCACCTCCTCGTTGTGCTGTGTTCTGAAGCTTTAAAAAAGAGACAAGACAATATTTCATATTTTGACTGGAGTTCTTCTAGGTTAATAATTCCTAAAACAATAGTGAGAAAGAAACATACTGATGAGTTGGCAGGACCTTCCAGTGAAGCTGTTCTCCAAGGTTCTTAGGTATGTGACGGACAAGTCTAAACGATAAAAATATCAAGTCATTTAGGTTACAGTAACATTGTCATTATGGCAAATATCTTACAATATAGGCACAAATAAACAGAGGAGATTTAAAAAATTACAAGCAAATTGGTTGTTTACATAAAAGATAAATGAAGATTTGTTAGTCACAATTATACAATTAGTTTACAGAAACAATATAAAAGATCAGCATACGCAACATAACAGACCAGCAAAAGCATTATTATTGTTACTCTAGTCTACAGTGTGAAAACCATCTTGAAAACCCTAAACAGGCAAAGTCAGAAACAGACAGTTATTGGTTATGTGATGTGATTGAGTTACAAAAAGCTCTGACAAAAGCATAGTATCTCACCATACATTAATATTTTTACACACTAAATACATACTGAAAGTTCAGTTGAGGTTTTCTGGTCCGGTGTCCTGGTTTCTTGTTCCATGTTATCCAACTGCAATATCCCTCTTGGTTTTTCAGTATGGCGTCTTGACTCTGGGACATTGTTTGAACTTCTTCATATAGAGACTCAATTTTCCTTTAAAGGAAAAAAAAAAAAAAAAAAAAAAAAGTGGGTTTATTTTGAAGTAACATGGAACTGGTAAAATAAGCCTTTAACCCAAAACACAATGCCCAAGTTAATATGTCAATTTATTCAAATTAGGGCTGGGAATAGAAAATTGAAGAATTGTAAACCTGGAAAAAATTAGTAGCTAGTTGTTTTATTCTTTTAGTTACAGTATTTTCTGACCACTTATTATCTGTGAATAATTACAATATAAAATCACACACAAAACTATACATTTAGAATGTTTGTTTTTAATTAGTGCTGCCAATGGATTAAAAGAAAAAACTTTTTTGTTGTGATCAATAGTAATTACAATGTATAACTAGGTACATTTCATATGATGATATACTGCTGTTAAAAAGGGCCAGAAATGTTTCATTCATTTGTATTTTCTGAATTAATTTAATTTATCAAGGATTAACCCGAAAGTGTAAATTGTGTGTACATAACATCCACAGTTAGCTGAGCAGAGCTCTAATGTCTGTAACAGAGACGCTATCATGCAGCCGTGTGAGGTGTTGTACCACGGGACTGAGGGAAAAGGTTCTGGCAACGAAGCCCAAAACACAAACAGTAATAAGTTACATTTCTCTCTGAACTGAAGCTTTGTTGAACCTATGGTTACGATCAGCTCATGCATCGCTTTATTTTCGCCGCTGCAGTCAAGGCTCACCTCGACATCGCGTCGTGTTTCCGTGACAATGCGCCGGACCATAGTCCGCTTTTTGTGAACAAGCGATCTAAACCGAAAAAATAACGAGGTACTGAAAACCTATTGATTATTTGGGTCCGTTAACTTTCAAAGTTTTACCTTAACATATCCGCGCGGGACAATGCCCCATCTCTCCCGTTGTCGGTGTCCTCGGAGACTTGCTTTGAAGCGTGCTCTCTGATGATCCTGTCGGCCTCGCTCGGTGCAGGGTGCTCGCAGAACGCAGTCGTCCATGTCTCCTGATGTTCTTCTTGTTTTGAGAACGTTTACGTATTTTGCTTCTTTGAAAGTCCCCTTACCGTTCAGTGCCGCCATTATTTTTAAACTAATGTGAGACTGCCGGCGCTGTGACTCCACAGCCAATGATTCATCGCGTTCTTTGCAAAGTGACCAATCACATGTCACTTTACTGAAACGTGGGTATCACGTCACGTTCTCCTCCTGTTTTTTTTCTATTGATTCATCTATTGTTCTGTCTGTTAAAACGTTCAATGGGGAAAAAAAATCAAACTAATATATAAGCTTCATATGTAGAACAATGTTACTATCATACAAATAATGAAAAGAAATGGGCTTAAAAGTGGCAAAAGAACAGATGTGAACAGAGTGGAAGGCGAAATGTAGAGCAGCCCCATTTAAATGTTCCTTGATCATTTATAATTTTTACTCTGCCAAACAGAGCAGCATTTATGCTATTGCTGCTCTGTTTGGCAGAATAACTACTGCTAATGTGTTACCAAAATCCAGAGTAATTGATAGAGTTTTACTGTTGGATGTCCTTAAGCCTGCATCATGTCAGAGGAAGATCTAAGAAACGACTGAAAAGTTCTTCCATCACTGTGGAAAATCAACGTTTTACCACCATCTCAACAATGAAAAAGGGGTAAGTTGCTATTTAATAGCCTGAAGCCTATAGACCAGCTGGGTCACCTGGTGCCCGTGTGGCTCCAGGTTTAATTCTGTTCAAAAATGCTGCAGATTTGTCATGATTCAAAATGTGACAAGATTGTTTAAAAATTTGAACATTGACATTTAGCATGACATAATTGCTAATACGGTACAACATAGTGAAAATGGGGATTCCCATGAAATGTAAGTGATCATCTGAAAATGTAACAACTACTGAGAATAGTTAAGTGTTGGATTTGATAGCTTGTTATTGTAGATAATTATGATGAGAAATCAGTTTCTTCACAGACAGTAGTATCATTATTCATTATTAATAATGTATACCTAAAGGCAAACCGAGCAAACTGTTATTTCAAAATGGTAGCCCTTCATGCAGTACCCATGAAGTATCCCTCAGTTTCTAAAAGCTCTCTGCCTCCTGCTATAGATCCTTTTCCCCATGACGTCAGACAAAAAGGCTACTGGGCCAAAAATGCAAACAGTTACTTCCGGTGTTAGAGTTTAGAACGGCAAAGCTGACAGCTGTTTAACACAATTTTAAGTAAATAACAAAAGGCACATTACCAATTTCAACAGAAAATTTACAATATTTATTAAATTCCTGCTGAACTGTATTTTCATTTCTGTCTTAGATCGTTCACAAATCTGAATGCAAATTTGAATAATCCTTTAATATTTGAGGTTTAATTAGAAATATTGACCTTTCATTTGAGCAGATATTATAAACAGGTTCTATTTTTATTGATGTTATTTACAAGTGTTTTAAATGGAATCAGCATAAAAACTGATGCAAATTTATGTTGGCCACACGTAATAGTTGCAGCAAGGATGCACATTGCTACGTGTGGGCCACGCATGTTTTAGCTGCACCTAAGATTAAATTTAGTTGGTTTAATAAAAGGTTTTTGTTGTTTTTATGATTATGTCAAGGGTAATTGAAAAAAAAAAAAAAGGTTTTTAATAGGAACATATTTTTTGATGGTTTCAAATGATTTTTCCCCTCGTTTACTTTTATTATCCAGCAGGGATCAGACACTGTTATGAGTAACAGCAAAAGCTACGTCTGAAAAATAACAACAGTCATTAGTTAATCTTTATTGTGAGACTCATTTAAAATGTCTTACTTTAGCTCTGTTTTTGGTGATTTTGTGATCATGGAAATGTAAGTAACTTTAACTGGTCAGAAAAGATCTTCTGCAGCTCATCACCATCATGAAAAGCTAGTGTTGGCATTAGTATGAATTAGAAGAAGAAAATCTGAATGACCTTCATAATCAAACAAGCAGCATTCAATGAAGTACCTGCAACCTTCATCTAACTATGACCGGGTTGTCAGAGTGAAATAATCCACAACTGGTTTAATATCATCCATAGGATTTTTGAGAAGCAGCTGTGGAGCATTCTGGACAAATTTCGGTTACAAATGGTGAAGTTACCATCCGTTATTTACGTAAAATTAATTTTAACAGTGTTCACCAGTCAGCTTTGCCATTCTAAGCCATCGACATATAACTGGAAATCACTCTGCACACTCCTTCTAGAGTGACGTCTTGAGAAAAGGGTCTTACTTGCAATTTAGTCCCACTATCTGTAATTAATATACAAACTGCTAATAATCAAATCTAACATCATGTGTTTGTGTGTTCAAGGAGAACCGAGAACCAAGACAACATAGATGTAGTGTTAGCAGAAAGTGTGTACGTATACCATTTTGCTGAATAAACACACTCCTCCTGTTCAATCCCAGCATGCTCAGACATAATATGAAAACTTTTTGTCTTGAAATAATGAAATATTTTTACGCCAGATGACAAGACTACCAGACTGCATTGAAGATGACATTGGTGATGACTCTGAAGGAAATGAACAAGTATTGACATTTTCTATCAAACTTAGAATAGATCATTTCCCAATTTACTGTCTAAATTTTATTATGTGGGTTTTGCAAGTTTTTATAAGACTCTCACTATTTTATTTTAAATTACTTTCTTTCTAGCAAATAAGACGACCATGTGCACTTCTGGACTCATCAGAAAATAAACAGGTAATTTAAATCTATTCCTTTTACAAATCTATACATCTTGGGTAAACATATGAATAGTATACATAGTTCTGTGCTGTAGTGTTAAAGTGTCATTTCTCTCTGCAGCCAAGAAGACAACAATCATAAGAGGTGCATTTTGGACTCATCAGAAGATGAACAGGTGATTAATTTTTACCCTTTTAATTTTACCCGAGTATATTTTGGGGTGGAAATCCAACCAGAGCTTTGCTTGACCTCTGCAATTCAATGTGATTTGCCTTTTTCTATTCTGGGGTTTGTAAGGCTTGGCTCCTTACCACCACTTTTCCCTTTATGTTCAATTAGTTGAGAAATGTGTATGAATTGTCAGTTTGAGTTATTTCCTGATTAAATTTTATTTTTTTCCTGCTAAATATGAAGAACAGGTATTTTAGTTGCAACTCCATAAGAATGCCTTTGGAATTTTACTCTGCTCATAGTTTCAGACTTTCAGAGAGATTAGCACAGATACAAAAGACCCTGCTGGAACCTACAAAGAAGCTAATTTACAAGACATTGTTTAACACTGCAGCCAAGCTAAGACCAATTTGCTATGAATGGGGCACTCAACAAGGGATACCCCTGTTACAAAAGAGGGAGCGGTCAGAGGAGAAGGTTTAACTGACTCTAACATTTTTTTCCTGTAGATGTCTCTTGATTCTGAAAATGATTTTGAAGAATCATCAAAAGATAAAGACACAGGAGAAAATTCTACTGAAAGTGGTTAAGTAAGTAAAAAACATACAAATATATTTACTCTATCCAACTTTTTGACTTGAATACAAGGTTAAAAATCTTTCTCCCAAGGCAAGTCTTACTGTAGATAAGTGTGTGATATTACAACATTTGTCAGGATTTTTTTCTTCATTCTATTGCAGACCAGTTCTGAAGACCAAGAAAGTCATGAGTGAGGAAGAGGACCGATGAACCAGACAACACAGAAAACCTTGGTGGAACTTCACTCAATGAACAAAATGGAGTTGTGACTTTCTTACCTTTTTTTTATTAACTAGATGGAAAGCTTTCTTCAAAATCTCAAACTATGCATTTGAGGCCATTCTTAAAAGTGTTATTGTGTTTTTGAGTACTATATTATGTGACACTGTTTTACAAAACATCACAAAAGAGTTTTCTACCACTTTATACATGCTCAGGAAGAGATTGACTGTAAAATATGACTTTACAAAATATGCTGTGTGCCCAAAGTGTCACGCTGTCTATACCTTGAGCAATCCTAAAAATATATGACAGAAGTGTAAAGGTTTAAAGAGCATGGGGTAAATGGTATTATAAAACAGCTCTTGCACATTTTTGGAAACCATGTATATACCATGTTCATTTGCCTCTTTCATTCCACTGAAAAGAATTGCAAGACAGTGTGCCCACTCAATTTCTTGAGTAACATTTCCTGCATGAAGGCAGGAAACAGTTAATGTTTTTGTAACAAAACCCACAGCTAAATGTATTTAGTCATGAGAATATTAAATGTCAAATGTGTACATTTGGGTTGACTTGTAAATACTTTTCAAAGTTGTATGCATAGCAAAGCAAAATTGAAGATGTGGTCTTGTTTCTGTCTCATTTACGTCTCCTAGACATGAGTGAGAACTGTTTGAGACAAAACAGGTTTTCTCACTCTTCTTGAATATCTCTCCTGAGAAATAAGTCTCACAGTGAGCACTATCTGAGATCTCATAATTCTCTCACAACTGTCTCTTCTCCAGATCTCAGTTAAGAGAAAGATGAGACGCATTACATTGTTCTCATGTATGTCTCAATTTGATCTCTTTAATGTCTCAGCTCTGTCTCAGTGAACTGTATGCATGGTTCTGTTTCTTTGCTCAATAAGGTCTCAGTTTGATTTTGTAAAAAAAAAAAACAACTATAAATAAATCAATGTTTTTCATGTCTACACTGTTTATATTTTTAATGTGGGAAAACGTAAGTGCAAAGCAACTTCATTGTAACAGTTAAGTGTATTCAGGAACGTAACCATATACTTTGAATCAGCTTCTGCACAATATGGGAGCTCCACTTCCAGTGGACCTGATCAGCCAGAAATGACAAGATTCTGACTTTTTTCAGTATATTGACACCAGATATTACCAGATATGACTCCAGGTCAATTTCCAAACTTGTACTGTATATGACCCAAATAAGATACAACTAGTATCCGGACACTATATGTCCTGTTCCAGTATCTTATGCCCAGATATCTCCAGATATACTACATGTTTTGATATGTACCAGAAATGGTCCAGATTCTTCTGATATTTAAGGAAGTATCCCCAAAAGATATTTATAAAAAAGTGCTTCTCATTAATAAGTAGCTGAAACACTTTACAATTAAAAACAGTAATGCAAAAGCTCAAGTGAAAACTCGACCCACCCTTTACCCTACCCCCATATATCCCCCACATATCCCAAGATATGGCACATGGTCATCACTCAGGATATGCATCAGAAATGGGTCAACACTTGGAAAAATAGGCACTACAGAAATGACAAGATTCTGACCTTTTTTTTAGTATATTGACACCAGATATGACTCCAGGTCAATTTCCAAACTTGTATATGACCCAAATAAGATACAACTAGTATCCGGACACACGATATGGCCTGTGCCAGTATCTTAAGCTCAGATATCTCCAGATATGCTACATGTTTTGATATGTACCAGAAATGGGTCAACACTTAGAAAAATAGGCACTACAGAAATGACAAGATTCTGACCTTTTTCAGTATATTGACACCAGATATTACCAGATATGACTCCAGGTCAATTTCCAAACTTGTATATGACCCAAATAAGATACAACTAGTATCCGGACACACGATATGGCCTGTGCCAGTATCTTAAGCTCAGATATCTCCAGATATGCTACATGTTTTGATATGTACCAGAAATGGGTCAACACTTAGAAAAATAGGCACTACAGAAATGACAAGATTCTGACCTTTTCAGTATATTGACACCAGATATTACCAGATATGACTCCAGGTCAATTTCCAAACTTGTATGACCCAAATAAGATACAACTAGTATCCGGACACACTATATGGCCTGTGCCAGTATCTTATGCCCAGATATCTCCAGATATGCTACATGTTTTGATATGTACCAGAAATGGTCCGGATTCTTCTCATATTTAAGGAAGTATCCCCAACAGATATCTATGGATTCTGGCTCTTTTTCACGCAGTGATACATTAATAAAAATAAAACAACAGCCTTTTGAAAGTAGTGTATAAAATCAAATGAATACAGTTTAAGTTTGATTTCTGTGCAAATGCAAACAAGTCAGTGCATGGGTAAAACGCAGCAGCATCCTCTCTCTCTCTTTTGACACCAATCAGCGCAGCTATCCTCATTTCTGAGCAACCACAATAATACCCCTAACCCCGGGCTTACACCGCTAGACTCACGGCTCTGTTGCGTTGCGGGAGCGGACTAGCTACAGCCAATGGCTTAAGTGTCATTCCAAATATATACTGACAAAATAAAAATTACGGACGCTGAAGCGCCCTGCCCTACTTTTTTTTTAATCGTTTTCTCGTGATAACGAGATAATCGATAATGAAAAATGAAGCGTTCCACTCTCTCTTTCCTGCACGGAGACGCCGAACTTCATCTGTTAAGTCTCTTTATTGGTGGTTAACCAGAAAAACAGCAGCAGAACACTCCACAAAAGTTGTATTCACTAATCATTTTATTAGTGGGGATACCTCGAACGCCTTCATTCCGTCTCATGCACCAGCCCTCCCCACTTTATTTACCCCAAACCTCTGAACAGCTGATTGACAGATCACTGCGCATGTTGTGTTCAATGAACTCTGGACATTAACTCAGTCCGCTACTATGCTTTTGACATTTTTATACAATCCTCAGAAAAAGCAGTTTTTCAGGAAAAAAAATGGCGAGACTTTTTAATCCCTTGATTTTATAAGGATCAGTTCTGGGGTTCAATGTTTTCTATGATAAACTGCTTTGTTTTGCTACCGGTGTCCAGAGGTCGGTGAACGCACCATGCAGAAACGCTCGGCAGACCTGAATCCTGTCAATCTGTCAATGTTGTTCGGGGTTAAAACAATGATTAAAACCAAACATATTTCCCTCCTCCATCTTTTTCCATTTTCCAACATTTTGGAATAGTGCCAGGGAGCCACAAGGCAGCGCTTAAAGAGCCGCATGCGGCTCCGGAGCCGCAGGTTGCCGACCCCTGCCTTAGTGTATGTGTGAATTTTTGTGGAGTTTTTTTTTTTTTTTTTTCCATGTGGGAAATTGTAAAAAAAATTACACTTTTCAACTAATTGGCTGCCAAGATGTAGGTCCGTGGACATCCCATAATAATTTCAAAGCTTCTTTTGTATATCCAGACGCCTATTTTGGTTTGATTAGTGAATTTTTACATTTGAGCCCTCAGCCCCCATTCTTTTTCTTTTTTTTTTTTTATTGAAAAACAGATAAACTTTAAAAATAGCTTAAATTAAAAATAAAGCTTAAATTAGCCAAAACAGCTAGCATGTTAAGACTATTCAACTCCAAAAATAGCCTTAAAAACTTTTTAAAAAGACTAAATTAGCATAATAGCTAGCATGTAGCTGAAATATTAGCTAAACTCTAAACAAA